>CM070640.1:30113624-31313624 GCA_036346255.1 Ampelocalamus luodianensis
CCAATTTTCAACTGTGTTTCCAATGTAAGAAAATGAGGAAAATTAAAACTTTTCTCACGTCATGTATTTCTTGTATGTTCTAAACAATTTCTGTACATAAATTATGGAAATACAAAGTTACAAGTCCTTTTGACCTAAACCTTACCCTTCAAAACTTTCTTGTCAAAACTTGTGATCATCCTCTGGAAATAGTTTTCCTAAGTTCTTGGGTTGATGTGTGACCCCTCTGAAAAGTTTCGCAATTTTTAGAAGTTGTTGGAATATTTTTGGAGGCAAGTCAAACCAATTTTTCAATTGGTCAAACCTTAAATTCAAACGTTCTGGAATTTTGGAGAAAGATTCTGAGCATAAAAACCTCTAAAAATTTTATATAAGGGTTATCATAGAGTTATCAACCTCCATTTAAAATTTGATAAGTGTTGGAGCTAGTTGCCATCTCTAAAAATCCTTCCCAAGATACAGGTCATTTTAAAACCCTAAGTCAAACATAAAGAGCATACACTTAAAATAATTTTTGGGAAGAATTTACTTCAAGTGAAACTCTGGGAAATAATTTATTTAAATCTTATAATAATTATCATGAATAAAAATAATTTTTCCAAAATTTTGGAGCTAAACTCGATCCACATGAAATTCAAACTTGCTTCAATAACCTTTTGTAAGTTTGAATTTAAAATAAGCAAATGATTCATGAACATTAAGGTTTAAGATTTTATTTGGTCACTAGGTCATCCCAGGAACCTCCCTGAAAAATTTCAGATTTTTATGAATTTTATTTCTATATTTCGAAGCTCGGTCAAAGTTGGAACATTGAATTCAAAACCCAGTCAAAACCTCTTTTCACTGTTCATCGGGTTCAAACCCAACACCGACCGGACCCAACCCCGTCTTGACTCGGTCGAACCGCCTAATGGTACCTGGCTCAGCCGCACCGCACCGCACCCGCGCATCGCAAGCCGTTCGTTTCAAAATCAACGGCCTGGATTGCCTGGTGCATTCGGACTGGCCAATTGCCCCATCACCATGGACCCTTTGATCTCGATCCAACGGTTCGGATTAAGCGCCCGTTATAAAGTCCGACCCAGCCTCTCCTTTGCCACTGACTGGTGGGCCCGCCGACCTGTTTGTCGTCTTCCTCCCGCGGTCGCCGCTCGCCCGCGCACGCCACCGCGCCGCTCACCTGCTCTCTGCCACCGCCAACCACCCCGCCAACGGCTAGTTCGCCGGTGGAGCACACTCCGCCTTTATAAGCACCCTACCCCTCCTGTGCCCTCTTTTTCTTCCTCCCCAAGCTCCATTGAGCTCCAAGCTCCAAAAGCCTTTCGGCCATGGCTGCGCTGCCTTCTAGCGCGCCGGCTACTCCGGTGGTCCCCTTCCACTCCCGACTGCGTCACGTCGTGGCATCCATCACAAGGAGTTGAAGCCCTCTGTCAATTTGAGGAAATCTCCACCGGAGCACCGCGCGTCCCCCTTCTTCCCCAACCACGGCCGCTTCAAGCTCCACCGCCGCCGCATCTTCTCCAGTGCCTCCCTCTTCGATTCCTCCCTCCTGGAGCACCCTCTAGCTTCCCTCTACCTCCCCGTAGCACTCACTGGTGCCCTCTTTCTCTCCAGGCCCCTGTCGGTGATCTGCCTTGCGCCGCAGCAGGTTCGTCGTCGCCGGGCTCTCGGCCACCCTCGCCTTCTCCGACCGCTCCAGCGTGTTCCGTGTACCCATGGCTGCTCATGCTCCCTCCATTTTTGTCGCAATTTCACCCGCCCGCCACGCCGTTTCTTCTCCACGGCCGCCGCCACCTTCCTCGCCGCGCCACACCGTGCGCCCTGTGCTCTAAAACCGCCACCCCTAGCTTCAGTAGCCCCCTAGCAACCCATTTTGGCCATTGTTGTCGCCTCCACGCCACTCCCCTCACCGGCGATGAACCACGACCGAGTCTGCTCTGCCTAATCCTGCAGCTCCATCTCTGAAGAACTCCTCTTGCTCTGACAATGCAATCACCTGCACTAAGTTAAGAACAACTATTTTGTCTAACAAGGGAACCACTAGTAAAACGAACTAAGGCTAACAAATCTTTGTAAATGTCTTTAGGTCACTCAAATGGATTAGCAAATCTGAAGCTTTGAGAGTTTAGGAGTAGCATTTCTTTTCAGCAATACTTTGTATTGTCTGTGGATGAGCTGTTAAGGTAATATGAAAATGACCAGTTTTGTCGGTAGGCTAAGGAGTTTCTGATGCTAGTCCTTAAAAAGGTTATTGTTCAATGGGTACTTTAGTTAAGTGCTATGATTAGCTTGTAGATCACTCAAAAGAATTAACAGATTGGAAGTTGAGAGGTGTAGCAAGTTTATCTAGTGTCATTTCTGTCCAGAAGTACAAGAAGCATGTGCAGAGAAGATAAAAACTGAGGATGACTTGAAAAGAATAACAGAGGTCATTAGAGGATGAATCAAAAAGATCAGTGGACTTATAAAACCTATTGAATGACAAATTAATCACTCAAAATTTAGTTAACAAATGGATAATTAAACTAAGTGGCAAAATTTGATGATAGCACTTCTTTGAAATAGTTTGAATTGTTTGTTAATTGAAGCGAGAAGTGTTTTGTCATTGAAACACTTTTGCAAAATCAATTCTCTTAAAATAACAAACCTTGTGTATGTCAATTGATCACTAAATTTTAATTTGGAAAATAGATCATTGTCATGGTTAATATAATGGTTAGCAAAATTGTGCCTTCAAACCCCCATCTGAACACTTAGATTTCAATAACCGTCAATTTGGAAAACCAATACTAGAATCTGAAATTTTGAAAAACCAACGAGTTTGTAAATGGTTAAGTCTCAAAAGCTGAAGTGAGTAGGTGTTTCCTCTTTTCGTATCTTTTTCATTATAAGTCCAAATTGGATGATTCCAATTTTGCTAGCTTCATTATAACTTGAGCTTAAATAGAAAAACAATTGTAGACCATGATCAAACCTGGAAAAACCATTTTCAAAAATAGTAAACAAGTGAACTTAATACTGTTTTTCAGAACTTTTAGCAAACTTGTAAAATGCATATCTCTTAATCTATAGATCCTTTTGTATGAATCCGATTTGATTAGTTCCACTGCTAGTGTATTTGCTAGGAAAAATTGGTTTCACAAATTTTACTGTTTTAAAAATCATAAAGATCATATTTTAGTTTTATACCTTAAACAATTTAGACAAGTCATAACTTTTTCAATATAACTCCAAATGACCTGAAATTTTATATGGCTTATCACTATACCAGTAGGTAGCTACCATAAAAGTTTCATCTTCAAAATCCTTTTAGAAAATATTTTGCTACAGTACCTAATTATGGCGAAAATAGGTTTTTAGGGAATATCTTTGGAACGACAAATCCAAATTAGGTTTTCCAGTTTCTATGTCTAGGTTTATTCCTATTTCTCCTTGTTTATAAATTTTGTGTCATTTGGATGCTTTTGCTCAATTTTTGTGATTAGGGTTATTGCCTTATTTGCTTTTAAATCGTGTTATTTGCTTATGCGATTAGGTGACGAAGAGTGGGTTGAGCTCGAGAGCGATCCTCTGCAGATTGAGCAACGGCGACGCGCGAGCAAGCGGTTTGATCATATCCAGTTCATTCCCATTATTTTCAAGTCTAATATTTTGTTTAACTTGTATGTATGCATGCTTTTGTGTCAAAGTAATTTTGTCGATTAGAGGTAGTTAATCCCATTGCATTGTTGCCTGAAAATTGTTCACCCTGCCACCACCTTAGGAATATTATTCTCACCGGTGAATTAGAGCCCTGAATGATTTAGGGCCTTTTATTTGTATTTACGCTATGATGCTTAGCCATGCTTAGTTACCAGGTAGAATTGGGCGGTTATCGACTTAGTCGGTAACCTTGACCACACAAAATTATTATAACTTTATATTTTAGCATTTTGCTATGTTACCTGTGAAAACTAAAAATGAAAACAAAATGATTTTGACTTGGGCACAATGGTAAGTTGGTGTGATTTTTGGGTGTATTTGGAAAGGTGCAGAGTCAACAAGGACCGAACATCTTGTTACACTAAACCAAGCATTCTTGCGTGCTAACCACACTAGAGTATATGGGACCTCTCTTGACTTAGTACTTTGGCGTGTATTGGCTCCGGGTCGCAGGGGGTCGCAGGAGGGATGGTGTTGGGAGCATGGTAGTTGTCAAAAGCTTCACCGTGATGGGATTTGTTGTCTTTCGGCTTTACCATGTAAGCGTATGGATTTCTATCCATACGAGCGACTCGTAGTTGATACACAATATTGGAAAACATCATGTTAGACTTAGCCGTGCCTGCATACCAAAGGAAGTATGCTAACCGTGGCTGGTGGAAAGGCGGTCTAAAGTGTGGGTACAGTGGTACACCCCTGCAGGGTTAAAACTATTCGAATAGCCTCGTCCTAGGTTATGGACACGCTTGGGGAGGTCTTCCAAGAGTTAGACTACAACATTTAATTAAAACTTGATGGGTTGGTATGAACGGGTGTTCATACTATTGTTGTGATGGCCATTGGGTTGGTCATCTCGAGGATTTATTTATGTTACTACTTCATCAGATCGCTGTTATTTCTGCAAATAAAATTGAATTGTTAAAACTGCCTTCAAAACTATTACATTATTGCAAAAGAAAACTTGCTTCTGCTAAAAGTAAGTCGAGCCCCCTCCACTTAAATAAAGCTTGCATGTAGTTAAATTATAGTTACATTACCCTTACACGTCGGTCTTGCGGGTACAAAGACAATCTTTGTACTCAGTGCTTTGCTTAATGTTTTTGTTGCAGAGGAAGAAGGTGAGCCCCAAGGGCTTCCCTTTTGTGAGATGTCTTTGCGGGTTTGACGACTAGCTTAGCGGCCGGTTGGTTGCCTTGTGGGTAAAGGCACACTAATTGGCTCTTTATTTATCGCCATCTTATGGCTTTTGCTTCATTGTGTAGTTTGTTATTTTATCTTGTAATTTCAATGCATTTGTATAATTGTAGTGTTGATATTGTAACCTCTTCTTTGTATAGATTTGATACATGATTTTGTAGCAGGTGTGTATCTGCATTTAGGAAGTATACATATCCTGAGGCTTGGTTTATTTGAATTGTGATGCTAGGGTCAATGGAAGGCTAAGCATTACAAGTCGAATAAACTGGGGTCCTCACAAAGTTGGTATCAGAGCCATTCCAACCGTAGTAACCCAAGCTTGGTCGTCCTTAGGATATTTTGAAAACCTTATTTTCAAAGTATCAAATAATTTATGAAAGCTTAAGTAAATTCTCAGATTTTATTCCTTACCTATCTTAGCTTTCTTCTCTCATCTTGCTCTAAATTGAGTTTTAAAAAAATTGTTTTCCTCTCATCTTCTTCTAAAAGATAGTGTTATCGTTTAAATTGGGTTTGGGAACCAATGAGTTTGGAAAATTGAAGTGTTAGCTGCCCTCTACAAGGTTTTGAAGCTTAGAAGTTGAAGATTTCAATTAGGAGGCTTGGATGCGAAATCTGGACAGCGATCATTCAATTTCCGGACAGCAGGCTCAAAGGTTCTAAATAGGGTAGAAAATGAGAGGTTAATCAACTAAAACTTGTGGGAATAAAAGGGTAAGATGTGATACTAGTTAGCTAAGTACCTAACGCTATTTTGCCGCCTTAACCTTGCTCTTGCGTAGTGTTAAACTTGAGGTAGCGTGCTGAAATTTTATCTTCTCGAACCATTGCTCGTTCATTCAATACGGGTTAATGGCAGTGAGAAGTTGAGCTTGGTTTAATGTTTCCTTTGCTGATTTGGAGCCTTTTTGGAAGCATTTAAAGTTTGTTTACTTGCTGTTTTTGGTTTTTGTATAGGGTGATATCTCGTTTCCCTAGTCGTTAACTTTTCGCTTTCATCAACTTCAAGTTTTGGTGGGGTGCTAACAAAGTTATTAGTGACATCCTTGTTCTCTAAACCTTCTCAAGGCATTTAAAATAAAATAGAACCATTTGGTTTGGATGAGAGTTCAAGACTTAACCTAAGTTTCCGAAAGAGTCCTAAATGACTAAAACAAATTTCAACAGATCAAATTTGGAAGTTCGTTGTGTTGAGTGGGTTCTAAAACTACCCAGGCCTCCCTTTTCGGTTCTGTCTTCTCTAAGAACTCTCTTTCGGTACCCCTTTCTCTGGAATATCCGTACCGCGTCAACTAGGTATTACCACTATGCGGTATTACCTCCGTTCAACTCATGGTCACACCGCTTCATGAGAGAAACAAACGCTTAAGAACATAGGTTCTGGGAATCCCTTACCGCCGTGCAGCCACGGTACTACCGAAGGTGTGGTGGTACCGATTCCTGGGAGCTCACCAAGACCAGTGTTTGAGCTTCTTTATACCACATGAGACATCCTTGATCTACTCCGAGCCATTCAGACCTCTTGTTGATCCAATCTTGACCGTTAAGGACTACGACATGGGAATTCATTACCATCCGGGCAAGACTAATGTTGTCGCAGATACAATTAGTCGAAAAGGTGTTTTGCAATGCATTGATGCTCTAGGAACTGCAGCCTACCCTTCTTGAAGACTGATGAGGGCATCCCTAACACTTATACATCTTTCCCTATTGGTGGTCATACACATACTGAGGTGGACGCCATACGTGACGCTACAAATAATTCAAGTACAGAAGTGCATATTGGTCCACCGACGAGCAAGAGCTAAACTTCTAAATCAACAGTGCTTTTGTTTCTTAATGAATCTTCTATTGTCATTGATGAGAATTGGGTATTACCTCATGCAAATGTTTTGTGCATTCTCGAGTTTGAACATTGTGAAGCCTTTGGAACCAAGAGGAGGTCGGAGTCAAAGCAATGGAGGAGAAGCTCACGTGGGTCAACCAAGGAGAAAAGCCCAGAATTCAAGCCCAATTCGGATCTTCCACAAGTGCAACGAAATTCATCTCGGAATCAACTCGAATTCAATTCGGATTCGGTTCGGGACAGCCCAACAGGGCTGTAATAAAAAACCATAACTTTTGCATACAGATTCCGATTAGGGTGTTCTTGGACTTGTTTGAAAGCTTATTCCAAGGCCCACACAATGGTTTTGGCCCCAGCTTCAGAAGACTTACGGTCGCGCCGCTATGGCGAAACAATGTGACGGACTTAAGTTAGGTTTTCCTTTTGTGTGTTTTAGGTCTTAGCCGAGTTAGAGTTTGATTCGGCATGTGTGGCTGGCCCTAGGCCGTGCGTGAGTCGTGGAGGGCGCCTTAAATACCCTTGCCCCTCCCTTGTATCCATTAGACCAGTTTATGCATAAGATTGAAACATAGCTATTGCTTGTTCTTTCGACACCAGAGTTCATGCGAGGACTTTGAGAGAGAATTAGGCGATCCATTTGTTTTGTTATGCAATCCAAGGTCAAGCCGTCGTTCCATTGGGAATTGGGGACTTGGCGTTCGTCGTTCGTGGTCTCGCGACGAACAACTACCCGGTGTATTGTGGGCGTATTCCGAAGAGTTGAGGGTTCGTGCATTGGCGCGAGTGTTCAGCTAGCGACATCGTCTACTTCGCATCAACTATCCACGGTTTCTCACTGAGAAGATCGGGCCTCCCCCGTATCATGTGGTATCAGATTCTAGGTTTACTCGGTGAGAACTTCTTTACCCGTAGTTAGATTCGTTTTGTTTCCTATCGTACAATAAACCAAAATTGCGCATACAAAACCGTAGTTTAATCTTTATTTCTTGTGCGTTTAGTTAAGTTTTCATCCATTAGAGTTTTGTTTTAGTGCTGATCCTTGCGTTTCCATTGCGTAGCTTAATCTTTATCAAAAAAAAATTGCTGATTGAACTCCCTGAATTAGCACCCAAAAACCATCATCCGATCTGTCTGCATTTGTCTTGCTAGCACAATCAGAGCAGTGTTGTTTCCTTATCCGAACTCCTTGGTGGGACTAGAGTCCTAATCAACCTCTAGCTCAAACACAATCCGAGTCCAATTGCTCCATCTTGAGTTTCGGCCACTACATCATAGCCGGCCGAACCACATTTGGTGTCCTTTTATATCCTTTCATCTTGAGACTAGCTATTGATATTGCACCTAGGGCTGCTCATTCAAGTTGATTACACGTTCTTTGTTTTGTGAGGGTTGCGCAGATTCCACGGGAGCAAAGCAGAGGAAAAGAAGGAAAAGGCAACCGCATATAGAAAGAGCCGTGGCATTAAAAAAACGCTAACTTTTGCATACGACCTCCGATTGGGCGTTGCTTGAACCGTTGGAAAGGAAGCGGAAAATAGAGCCAAAAAAGAAGTGCAGGAAATCGGGGTTTTACATCCGTGTAAGCCACCGGCATACGTGTCTGGAAAACTTCGACCCCAAAAAGGTCGTTTAGGGCCTCAAAGCGGGCCCGCAAACCGAGAAAAATTCGATTTCGATTTCGCTCAAAATTGATAGAGCCCCTCTGCAGGTGATTCTAAGGTACCCGTGACGACGACATCCCTTTTCGAGTTGATCCGCGCATACTTTTAGCTACTACAAGATGCGGGTCATCTTTTTAGCTTGTGTTTTTCAATTTTGATTGAGCAATCTTGTGCCCTAGTATATTCCTTTGCAATTGGCTAGCGTCTATCCTCGTGCTTGGTGCAAAACGAGCTGGTTTCATCTCTTTTACTCGCTCGCTAGCTCGATCCTTTGTTTGCATTAAGTCTCATTTATCCTTGCGTGTGCGTTCATACACTTCGCTTAAACTCGTTGGATCGGCACATAGGCAAAATTCTCTAGCTTGGATCATTACTTAGCTTTACAATACCTTGAATATCGATTGCATAGGATATACACATACCGTCCAAGCTCCACCTACACCCGTTTGTGTACTCCTTGCTCTTGGTTACGCTCCTACATTACGGGTTAAGGTCGTTATTTGTCACAATCGCTCGTTTTGCCGTCCTTGATTCACTTTGGAACGCAGTAAGCTTGTCTTGTTTTCGGGATGGTGAGTTGCGGCGTAGTAGCGAGAGCTTTTGTTTTACTAACCCGGATATAACCTCGTTTCTTGTTTGTGAGTTGTTGCTATGTCGGTCACGAGGAGGATCCACCTAATCCGGGCGCCGGTTACGTGGGCCAGTACACTCGGTTGCGCGAGATGCTACAAAAACAACTTCAAGATGGTGACAATGGCGTGCGCGATGAACTCGGGAAGTTGGTCGGTGAACACCCTCGGGAGGAGGTCACACAATTGCGTCGGCCATCAACAATAACTTCACGGAGCTACGCGCCATGTTAGCTCAACACAATCTCGTGGGGTGCGCGAAGCCGATGACACGAGTGTGCACGGCCCTCCGGCCGTTTTGCACAATGAGACCGAGGATGAGCGTGCTATTCGTGTGGATGAGGAGCGGCGAGCGGCGGCGGCGCGTCGCATGGCGGTGCCGCCAAGCGTCGGGATGGCGGCCGCGCACACCTCGAGCTCATGGGCGTGGCCGAGGCAACGGCGCCGTGGTGGGCGCACCACGGGTGTCCACGGAGGAGGTGTGCATCGTGCACCTCGTAGCATGGCGGATGAGGCCGAGCAATGGGATGACGATTTCCCCATCGGCGACTACGATGACCAACAGCGCCACCATCGCAACAACGTGCAGCGTCGACACGGCGGCGCCCGGCGATTTTGTCGCTAAGCCCAAATTTACTCTTCCTATATTTTCGGTGGTACGGATGTGGAGCAATACCTCACTTGGGAGCTGAAGGTGGATAAGTTGTTTGAATGAACAACTATTCCAATGAGAAGAAGCTGTTGCTTGCTTCCAATGGCTTGATGATTATGCTACACATTGGTGGGAGCGGTTCATTCGTAGCGCATGGAGCGCCATGAGTTGCCGACACCACGGGAGCGGATGAAGCGACATTTGCGGGCACGCTTTGTACCTCGCCACTACAAGCGCTCACTATTTGAGAAGTTGTGGTAGGCTGCGACAAGGTATGAGGTCAATTGGCGAATATCATAAGGAGATGGAAACTATCATGATACATGCGGATGTCCGCGAGAATGAAGAATGCACCATGGCGAGATTTCTAGTGGCATGAATCATCTTTGTCAAGCGCGATGTCAATCACCATCCCTATAATGATATGATTGAGTTCTTTGCACCAAGCACGCGGCCGGCGACAAGTGATTGAAGATGCACGGTTCGCTACCCGTTCCGTCCTTGGCCACCCAGACAGCCATATAACAACAGCCGGTAAACAAGAGCACTCGGCGGAAGCAATTCGGCAATGCGCGATTCCGCAAGTAAGAAGTGGAGAGTACACGGCACCGGTCGCGTCGACTGCGGCGCCCGCCGCTAGTGCGACCTCGTCTATGGGGTCAACGGGGCGTTCACGTGACATCATTTGCCACAAGTGCAAGGGTGTTGGCCATTTGAAGGGATCGCCAAATGTCGAACTATGCTTATCACCGAGGATGGCGGTTATGTTTGACTAGTGATGACGAGTCGCTCGATGCGCAACCAGTCTTGCACACCGATGACATAGAACAATGTGAGTGCGATCTGAGTTTCCTAACACCGAGCGATATTCCATTGTTTGCACGCCCAAGGTGCTTAGTGTGATGCCATCGCCGTCACTCGAGCAGGTGCAATTTGTTTGAGACTTAGGCGAAGCTTGATAAGGGTAAGGTCCGCAAAGTGATCATTGATGGCGGAAGTTGTCACAATTTGGCTAGCAAGGATATGTGTCATAAGTTGGGTTTGAAGTACTTGCCGCATCCACGTCCTTATCATGTGCAATGGTTGAGCGACAAAGAGAAGTGAAGGTGAACTATATAGTGCGAGTGGCGTTTTCTATTGGGAAGTACACCGACATTGTGGACTGCGATGTTGTGCCTATGACGGTGTGTCACTTGCTCTTGGGGCGGCCATGGCAATATGACCGTTCTTTGTTCATGATGGGCGTACAAATCGCTACACATTTCGATGGAATAATATGGATATCATCTTGAAGCCCCTTACACCGCAGTTGTGAATTCTTCAATGCGAGAAAATTGAGATGCGTTGAGACGCCAAAGAGCGAGAGAAGAATTTAGTGATGTTAGCCACCAAATCGAAATGAGAGAATTCAGCGAAGATCCCAATTTGGTGCACTTTGTACTATTGTACAAAGACGCCTTGCTTTCGACTAACGACTTGTCTTCTCTTCCTAGTGGTGTTGCTTGTGTTTTGCGGGACTTGACGTCTTTCCAAGCGAGTACCAGTGGGCTACCACCAATTCGTGGGATAAAACATAAGATCGACTTGATTCGGGAGCGTCATTGCCGAACCGACCACCGTATCGCACCAATCCCGACGAAACAAAGGAAATTCGAAACAAGTACAAGAGCTTCTCTCAAAGGGTATGTACGTGAAAGCTTAAGCCCTTGTGTCTGTTCTGTTATTTTAGTTCCTAAGAAAGATGGTTCATGGCGTATGTGCGTAGATTGTCGGCGATTAATAATATCACAATTCGATATCGTCATCCTATACCTCGCTTAGATGATATGCTAGACGAATTGAGTGGTGCTATTATTTTTCTAAGATAGATTTGCTGATGGTTACCATCAAATTAGGATGCATGAAGGGGATGAGTGGAAAACAGCATTTAAAACAAAATTTGGGTTGTATGAGTGGTTAGTCATGCCTTTTGGTTTAACTAATGCACCTAGTACATTCATGCGCTTAATGAATCATGTTTTAAGGCATTTGATTGGTAAATTTGTGGTTGTGTACTTTGATGATATTCGATTCTGATCATGCTGAATCGAACACATAGACCATCTTAGACAAGTTCTACAAGTTTTGCGTGAGGCTAGGTTATTCGGTAACTTAGAAGTGTACCTTTTGCAAAGATCGTGTCATCTTTTTGGGCTATGTTGTTTACACACGGGGAGTTGAAGTAGATGAGTCTAAAATTGAAGCGATTAAAAATTGGCCAACTCCTGTGAATGTAAGTCAGTTAGGAGCTTTCATGGTCTCATTGGTTTTTATCGGCGCTTTGTGAAGGATTTTAGCACCATAGCTGCCCTTTGAATGAACTTACTAAAAGGGTGTTGAATTTGTGTGGGGGTAGCGCAAGACAATGCTTTTCTTGAACTTAAGAAACGCTTGAGTGAAGCACCGTTGCTTGTTTTACTGATTTCACTAAAATTTTTGAAATTGAGTGTGATGCTAGTGGATTGGGTATTGGCGGTGTTTTAATGCAAGAGGAAGACCGGTAGCTTATTTTAGTGAGAAACTGAATGGTGCTCAATTGAATTATCCGGTCTATGACAAAGAGCTTTATGCTTTAGTGCGTGCATTAGAAACTTGGCAACACTATTTATGGCCTAAAGAGTTTATTATTCATTCGATCATGAGGCATTAAAGTATTTAAAGGGCCAAGCAAACTGAGCAGTAGACATGCCAAATGGGTCGAATTCATTGAGTCGTTTCCTTACATTGTAAAATATAAGAAGGAAAGGAAAATGTGGTAGGTGATGCTCTCTCTAGGAAAAGTGTGCTTTTAACTCAATTAGGAGTGCAAGTCCACTGGTTTAGAGAGTTTGCGTGATTTATATGCTCATGACCATGATTTTTCCGTTCCTTATGCACATTGCAAAGAGGAAAAGGTGGGATAAATTTCACATCCATGATGGGTTTTTGTTTCGCACTAACAAATTATGCGTTCGGACTCCTCCGTGCGTTTGCTATTCTGCAGGAATCACATGCGGGTGGGTTGATGGGACATTTTGGGCGTGAGAAGACGTTATCTATCTTTGGCGATCACTTTTATTGGCCTAAGATGAGGCGAGATGTAGAGAGGTATGTGCAACGATGCATTACTTGCCACAAAGCGAAATCAAAATTGAATCCACACGGTTTGTATACCCTCTACTGTTCCCAATGCACCATGGGAGGATATTAGTATGGATTTTGTTTTAGGATTACCTAGAACTAAGAGGGGGAGTGATTCTGTTTTTGTCGTTGTGGATCGTTTTTCAAAGATGGCACACTTTATTCCGTGCCACAAGAGCGACGATGCGTCGCATATTGCTAACTTGTTTTTCAGGGAGATCGTGAGGCTACATGGCGTGCCACGCACTATTGTGTCAGATCGTGACGTGAAGTTCATGAGCTACTTTTGGAAGACACTTTGGGGTAAACTGGGGACGAAGTTGTTATTCAGCAACGACTTGTCATCCCCAAACTGATGGTCAAACGGAGGTGGTGAACCCACACTTTCGATGCTACTTCGGACCATGATCAAGAAGAATCTGCGCGAGTGGGAGGATTGTTTGCCGCCGCGTGGAATTCGCTTATAATCGGGCGTGCACTCCACTACGCAGATTGTGTCCTTTTGAAGTGGTGTATGGTTTCAAACCGTTTACGCCGCTTGATTTCTTGCCACTTCAAGTCAACACCGTGTTCATATGGAGGCATCCAAGCGGTGAGTATGTGAAGAAATTGCATCTCAAAACAAAAGAGGAGATAGAGCGCAAGGTCAAGTCATATGCTTGAGAAGGCGAATAAGAAACGGAAGAAGATGATTTTTCAACGGTGATTTGGTTTGGGTGCACTACCGCAGGATCGTTTTCGAGCGCCGCAAGTCTAAATTGCTGCCACGAGGTGATGGACCTTTCAAGGTGCTTGCGAAGATCAACGACAATGCCTACAAGATAGAGCTTTCGGCGATGACTATGGCGTGAGCTCTACTTTCAATGTCGCTGATTTATCACCTTTCTTTGGTGGTGATGATCCAATGTCGAGGACGACGCCTTTTCAAGAGGGGGAGGATGATGAGGGCATCCCTAACACTTATACATCTTTCCCTATTGGTGGTCATACACATGCGAGGTGGGCGCCATACGTGGCGCTACAAATAATTCAAGTCTGAAGTGCATATTGGTCCACCGACGAGAGCAAGAGCTAAACTTCTAAATCAACAGTGCTTTTGTTTCTTAATGAATCTTCTATTGTCATTGATGAGAATTGGGTATTACCTCATGCAAATGTTTTGTGCATTCTCAGTTTGAACATTGTGAAGCCTTTGGAACCAAGAGGAGGTCGGAGTCAAAGCAATGGAGGAGAAGCTCACGTGGGTCAACCAAGGAGAAAAGCCCAAGAATTCAAGCCCAATTCGGATCTTCCACAAGTGCAACGAAATTCATCTCGGAATCAACTCGAATTCAATTCGGATTCGGTTCGGGACAGCCCAACAGGGCTGTAATAAAAAACCATAACTTTTGCATACAGATTCCGATTAGGGTGTTCTTGGACTTGTTTGAAAGCTTATTCCAAGGCCCACACAATGGTTTTGGCCCCAGCTTCAGAAGACTTACGGTCGCGCCGCTATGGCGAAACAATGTGACGGACTTAAGTTAGGTTTTCCTTTTGTGTGTTTTTAGGTCTTAGCCGAGTTAGAGTTTGATTCGGCATGTGTGGCTGGCCCTAGGCCGTGCGTGAGTCGTGGAGGGCGCCTTAAATACCCTTGCCCTCCCTTGTATCCATTAGACCAGTTTATGCATAAGATTGAAACATAGCTATTGCTTGTTCTTTCGACACCAGAGTTCATGCGAGGACTTTGAGAGAGAATTAGGCGATCCATTTGTTTTGTTCTGCAATCCAAGGTCAAGCCGTCGTTCCATTGGGAATTGGGGACTTGGCGTTAAATGCGTTCGTGGTCTCGCGACGAACAACTACCCGGTGTATTGTGGGCGTATTCCGAAGAGTTGAGGGTTCGTGCATTGGCGCGAGTGTTCAGCTAGCGACATCGTCTACTTCGCATCAACTATCCACGGTTTCTCACTGAGAAGATCGGGCCTCCCCCGTATCAAAGACTTTTGTTGTCTCAACTCGGGTGTGGTTGAGCACGGGTCTATTGCTGCTTTGGTTGTGCAACCAACCTTAGTGGATTAGATCAAGTTTGCTCAGCAGTCGGATGCTGGAGTGAACCAAATCAAGCAAAATGTCGAGATCGGAACAACCAACTTCAGTTAAGTCGAGATCGATTTCGCGCAGCTCAACCAGACAGAAGGGCTATGCGGATCGTTGTCATCACAAGTTAAGTTTACTTCTGTGGCCTAAATGGCCATAGTCCATCTAAGAAGCTGGCTGCGGAGGGATGACTCCGTGTAGCTAGTTAGCAGGCTGAGATTCCATTGTTAGTGGAGTTAACCAGACAAATCGCTCCACCAACTAACCACCACCGTGCACCACCACCCATAGTATCAGGAAAGAGCTCTCAGTCTGTCAATCCTTGTTGTATCTAGACCTAGTAAGTTTTCCCCGTGTCGACTAAAGTGGCACGTTTTCTGCCGGTCTAAACCCAGATTCGTGCTGGTCGATTCGCTAATCTTTGCATCTCCAGGCTCGTATGTTGGGTCAGAATCGTGACCTAACGAGACACAATGCAATAAAACAATAGATCCAAGTACAACAAAAATATTCTAAAATGGATAAAGAATCATAAAGAAAGGTTGTGTCTTTGCAGAAGCTGAACGAAGAGCAACGAATCGTACCCTTGAATTCGTAAAAGTTCAGTGGTCAACTCGTTCCGAGAGTGAGATACTTGGGAACGAGAAGATCATCTGCACGCAAACTACCACTCTTTCTTCCCCGAGCCAACCAAATCTCGGGACGAGATTTTTGTAAGGGGGGGAGGTTTGTAACATCCCAATTTTCAATCTGTGTTTCCAATGTAAGAAAATGAGGGAAAATTAAAACTTTTTCTCACGTCATGTATTTCTTGTATGTTCTAAACAATTTCTGTACAGAAATTATGGAAATACAAAGTTACAAGTCCTTTTGACCTAAACTTTACCCTTCAAAACTTTCTTGTCAAAACTTGTGATCATCCTCTGGAAATAGTTTTCCTAAGTTCTTGGGTTGATGTGTGACCCCTCTGAAAAGTTTCGCAATTTTTAGAAGTTGTTGGAATATTTTTGGAGGCAAGTCAAACCAATTTTTCAATTGGTCAAACCTTAAATTCAAACGTTAGGAATTTTGGAGAAAGATTCGAGCATAAAAACCTCTAAAAATTTTATATAAGGGTTATCATAGAGTTATCAACCTCCATTTAAAATTTGATAAGTGTTGGAGCTAGTTGCCATCTCTAAAAATCCTTCCCAAGATTCAGGTCATTTTAAAACCCTAAGTCAAACATAAAGAGCATACACTTAAAATAATTTTTGGGAAGAATTTACTTCAAGTGAAACTCTGGGAAATAATTTATTTAAATCTTATAATAATTATCATGAATAAAAATAATTTTTCCAAAATTTTTGGAGCTAAACTCGATCCACATGAAATTCAATCTTGCTTCAATAACCTTTTGTAAGTTTGAATTTAAAATAAGCAAATGATTCATGAACATTAAGGTTTAAGATTTTATTTGGTCACTAGGTCATCCCAGGAACCTCCCTGAAAAATTTCAGATTTTTATGAATTTTATTTCTATATTTCGAAGCTCGGTCAAAGTTGGAACATTGAATTCAAAACCCAGTCAAAACCTCTTTTCACTGTTCATCGGGTTCAAACCCAACACCGACCGGACCCAACCCCGTCTTGACTCGGTCGAACCGCCTAATGGTACCTGGCTCAGCCGCACCGCACCGCACCCGCGCATCGCAAGCCGTTCGTTTCAAAATCAACGGCCTGGATTGCCTGGTGCATTCGGACTGGCCAATTGCCCCATCACCATGGACCCTTTGATCTCGATCCAACGGTTCGGATTAAGCGCCCGTTATAAAGTCCGACCCAGCCTCTCCTTTGCCAGCGGTGGTGGGCCGCCGACTGTTTGTCGTCTTCCTCCCGCGATGCCGCTCGCCTTGCAAGACGCCACCGCGCCGCTCACCTGCTCTCTGCCACCGCCAACCACCCCGCCAACGGCTAGTTCGCCGGTGGAGCACACTCCGCCTTTATAAGCACCCTACCCCTCCTGTGCCCTCTTTTTCTTCCTCCCCAAGCTCCATTGAGCTCCAAGCTCCAAAAGCCTTTCGGCCATGGCTGCGCTGCCTTCTAGCGCGCCGGCTACTCCGGTGGTCCCCTTCCACTCCCGACTGCGTCACGTCGTGGCATCCATCACAAGGAGTTGAAGCCCTCTGTCAATTTGAGGAAATCTCCACCGGAGCACCGCGCGTCCCCCTTCTTCCCCAACCACGGCCGCTTCAAGCTCCACCGCCGCCGCATCTTCTCCAGTGCCTCCCTCTTCGATTCCTCCCTCCTGGAGCACCCTCTAGCTTCCCTCTACCTCCCCGTAGCACTCACTGGTGCCCTCTTTCTCTCCAGGCCCCTGCCGTCGGTGATCACCTTGCGCCGCAGCAGGTTCGTCGTCGCCGGGCCTCTCCGGCCACCCTCCGCCTTCTCCGACCGCTCCAGCGTGTTCCAGGTACCCCATGGCTGCTCATGCTCCCTCCATTTTTGTCGCAATTTCACCCGAGCGCCGCCACGCCGTTTCTTCTCCACGGCGGCCGCCACCTTCCTCGCCACGCCGCCACGGTGCAGCCAGGGCTCTAAAACCGCCACCCCTAGCTTCGGTGAGCCCCTAGCAACCCATTTTGGCCATTGTTGTCGCCTCCACGCCCTCCTCACGGCGATGAACCACGGCCGAGTGCTGCTCTGCCTAATCTGCAGCTCCATCTCGAAGAACTCCTCTTGCTCGACAATGCAATCACCTGCACTAAGTTAAGAACAACTATTTTGTCTAACAAGGGAACCACTAGTAAAACGAACTAAGGCTAACAAATCTTTGTAAATGTCTTTAGGTCACTCAAATGGATTAGCAAATCTGAAGCTTTGAGAGTTTAGGAGTAGCATTTCTTTTAAAGAATACTTTGTATTATGCGTGGATGAGTTGTTAAGGTAATCTGAAAATGACCGGTTTTGTCGGTAGGCTAAGGAGTTTCGATGCTAGTCCTTAAAAGGTTATTGTTCAATGGGTACTTTAGTTAAGTGCTATGATTAGCTTGTAGATCACTCAAAAGAATTATGATTGGAAGTTGAGAGGTGTAGCAAGTTTATCTAGTGTCATTTCTGTCGGAAGTACAAGAAGCATGTGCGAGAAGATAAAAGCGAGGATGACTTGAAAAGAATATGAGAGGTCATTAGAGGATGAATCAAAAGATCGGTGGACTTATAAAACCTATTGAATGACAAATTAATCACTCAAAATTTAGTTAACAAATGGATAATTAAACTAAGTGGCAAAATTTGATGATAGCACTTCGTTTCAGAAATAGTTTGAATTGTTTGTTAATTGAGCAGAGAAGTGTTTTGTCATTGAAACACTTTTGCAAAATCAATTCTCTTAAAATAACAAACCTTGTGTATGTCAATTGATCACTAAATTTTAATTTGGAAAATAGATCATTGTCATGGTTAATATAATGGTTAGCAAAATTGTGCCTTCAAACCCCCATCTGAACACTTAGATTTCAATAACCGTCAATTTGGAAAACCAATACTAGAATCTGAAATTTTCAGAAAACCAACGAGTTTGAAATGGTTAAGTCTCAAAGCTGAAGTGAGTAGGTGTTTCCTCTTTTCGTATCTTTTTCATTATAAGTCCAAATTGGATGATTCCAATTTTGCTAGCTTCATTATAACTTGAGCTTAAATAGAAAAACAATTGTAGACCATGATCAAACTGGAAAAACCATTTTCAAAATAGTAAACAAGTGAACTTAATCTTGTTTTTCAGAACTTTTAGCAAACTTGTAAAATGCATATCTCTTAATCTATAGATCCTTTTGTATGAATCCGATTTGATTAGTTCCCACTGCTAGTGTATTTGCTAGGAAAAATTTGTTTCACAAATTTTACTGTTTTTAAAATCATAAAGATCATATTTTAGTTTTATACCTTAAACAATTTAGACAAGTCATAACTTTTTCAATATAACTCCAAATGACCTGAAATTTTATATGGCTTATCACTATACCAGTAGGTAGCTACCATAAAAGTTTCATCTTCAAAATCCTTCTAGAAAATATTTTTGCTACAGTACCTAATTATGGCGAAAATAGGTTTTTAGGGAATATCTTTGGAACGACAAATCCAAATTAGGTTTTCCAGTTTCTATGTCTAGGTTTATTCCTATTTCTCCTTGTTTATAAATTTTGTGTCATTTGGATGCTTTTGCTCAATTTTTGTGATTAGGGTTATTGCCTTATTTGCTTTTAAATCGTGTTATTTGCTTATGCGATTAGGTGACGAAGAGTGGGTTGAGCTTGAGGCGATCCTCTGCAGCAGATTGAGCAACGGCACGCCGAGCAAGCGGTTTGATCATATCCAGTTCATTCCCATTATTTTCAAGTCTAATATTTTGTTTAACTTGTATGTATGCATGCTTTTGTGTCAAAGTAATTTTGTCGATTAGAGGTAGTTAATGCCATTGCATTGTTGCCTGAAAATTGTTCACCCCGCCACCACCTTAGGAATATTATTCTCCTTTGGTGAATTAGAGCCGGTGAATGATTTAGGGCCTTTTATTTGTATTTACGCTATGATGCTTAGCCATGCTTAGTTACCGGTAGAATTGGCGGTTATCGACTTAGTCGGTAACCTTGACCACCTAAAATTATTATAACTTTATATTTTAGCATTTTGCTATGTTACTGTGAAAACTAAAAATGAAAACAAAATGATTTTGACTTGGGCACAATGGTAAGTTGGTGTGATTTTTGGGTGTATTGGAAAGGTGCAGAGTCAACAAGGACCGAACATCTTGTTACACTAAACCAAGCATTCTTGCGTGCTAACCACACTAGAGTATATGGGACCTCTCTTGACTTAGTACTTTGGCGTGTATTGGCTCAGGTCGCGAGGGGTCGCGGGAGGGATGGTGTTGGGAGCATGGTAGTTGTCAAAAGCTTCACCGTGATGGGATTTGTTGTCTTTCGGCTTTACCATGTAAGCGTATGGATTTCTATCCATCGAGCGACTAAGTTGATACACAATATTGGAAAACGTCATGTTAGACTTAGCCATGCACGCATACCAAAGGAAGTATGCTAACCGTGGTGGTGGAAAGCGGTCTAAAGTGTGGATGCAGTGGTACACCCTGCGGGGGTTAAAACTATTCGAATAGCCTCGTCCTAGGTTATGGACACGCTTGGGGAGGTCTTCCAAGAGTTAGACTACAACATTTAATTAAAACTTGATGGGTTGGTATGAACGGGTGTTCATACTATTGTTGTGATGGCCATTGGGTTGGTCATCTCCAGGATTTATTTATGTTACTACTTATTGTATCGCTGTTATTTCTGCAAATAAAATTGAATTGTTAAAACTGCCTTCAAAACTATTACATTATTGCAAAAGAAAACTTGCTTTACGCTAAAAGTAAGTCGAGCCCCTCCACTTAAATAAAGCTTGCATGTAGTTAAATTATAGTTCTGTTACCCTTACACGTCAGTCTTGCGGGTACAAAGACAATCTTTGTACTCAGGTGCTTTGCTTAATGTTTTTGTTGCAGAGGAAGAAGGTGAGCCCCAAGGGCTTCCCTTTTGTGAGATGTGTTGCGGGTTTGACGACTAGCTTGGCGGCCCGGTTGGTTGCCTTGTGGGTAAAGGCACACTAATTGGCTCTTTTATTTATCGCCATCTTATGGCTTTTGCTTCATTGTGTAGTTTGTTATTTTATCTTGTAATTTCAATCATTGTATAATTGTAGTGTTGATATTGTAACCTCTTCTTGTATAGATTTGATACATGATTTTGTAGCGGGTGTGTATCTGCATTTACGGGAAGTATACATATCACGAGGCTTGGTTTATTTGAATTGTGATGCTAGGGTCAATGGAAGGCTAAGCATTACAAGTCGAATAAATGGGGTCCTCACACTGTTGTCGGTGTGGGTCTAGCCTCGAGCCACCCGAGGTGTCGCGTGCGGATCACCCTAACACGATCGCGTCGGCCGCACCGCGAGGATGAGGACACGACGCGATGTAGCCGATCGATGCGCTCGTCAAGAGACCGAAACTCGATCCGATCCGTGAGCCATACACGCAAAACAAATTGAAGTTAGGAAATACGTGGAAATATAACATCGAATGTAAACAGAGTAAATTTGTCTTGTAAACAAAGAAACCAATAAGTACTAAGGCACCAGATAATACTTTCAAAATTAGATAGTAGCGAGACGATTACATAAACAATACAAAGTACACATGACAATACAAATTATATTGTAGCGAAACGATTACATAAACAATACAAAGTAGATAGTGGCGAAACGATTACATAAATAATACAAAGTACACACAGTCCCACTTTGCACCATGCAAGAAGTGGTGCCGCAAACCATGGCAGTGCCTACTCCTCAGCTAGTGCCTTGCATCGTCTGGTGTGTGGCCCTCCCGCGCAGAGCCCGCAGCGTCGACAACGCCCGGCATGTGCCGTCCATATCATTGGTATCTGCGACTCTGCCGGCGACCCTTGCCACCCTTCACATGCCAATATCCGAATCGGATCCTGTTTGCAATGTCCAGGTGGCGAAGTTACCCACAACCACAAGCCCCTAAGCTCGCGGTCAAGCTCGCACCACCGTCCCTTCAAGTAGTACTCGGACACAAAGTTCAACGGTCCATGCGCACAATCCCTCATGCGGCGAGGACATGGGAGCATGGCTTGTGTAATAACCGGTTTGTTGCATGTGCAGCTAGGTTCGTTCACATGATCTCCAAGCCATACCTCTGTGTGACAAGAGAACGAGCCGTCCCAAATCCGGCTCTATCCGCAGAGCACGTCGAAACGATGCTCGTGATGCCCATCACGTGCACCGTGTGCGGCCGGCCCTTCTCTGTCTTCACTGTATGTATCGTAATCTTGAAAGATGCGGTGTTTGAGGTTGGTGGCATGAAGTGCGGCATTTGAATGCCTCTCCTGAAATACCCGTTGTGTTGTGCGAAACACCTTCCACGATGGCGGCGAGGGCTAAGAACGGAGGCCCCTAAGAACCGGTTGTACACCTCCGCAAGGTTAGTCGTCATTATGCCATACCTGCGCCCGATCGGTGTCGTGCGGCAATGACCACTTCTCCAATGGCACGCCCTCGATCGGTCGAAGCACTCTATGTTCCTCGCCTCGCTCCAGCGAGTTTAGACTCGTCCGTGGTTCCTCCGTCCCACGTGTTTCTGCCGTGTTCATCCATAGCATCCATAAGGCGTCAAATTTTCCTTCTTGGTTACGCATAGCCAGCCTCTTGAATAGCTTCACCAGTGGTTGCTTCGGGAACTTCTTAAAGAAGTTCGCCCCTAAGTGCCGAATGCACCATCTACTCCTCATATCCGACCAAGGGAACGACTCCTTGGGGTCTTCTTGAAGTTTTCTTATGGCCTTCAGCATCCCGGCGTGGCGATCATGGATCACGCACACACCAGGACGACCTCCAACAACTCCCACCCTTAGATGTCGAAGGAACCACAACCAGCTGTCGTAGTTCTCACCTTCGACGAATGCGATGGCCAATGACAGAATTTGATTATTCCCGTCAACGCCTATGGCTGTTAGGATTTGCCCCTTGTATTTTCCAGTCAAAAAGGTCCCGTCAACTGAGATCACAGGCAGCATATGCCTAAAAGCCTCGATGCAGGGACCGAAGGCTAAGAAGGCCCTTTGCAATATTAAAAAACCTCGCGGTTTTTTAGATGGCATGTCCTTTACAGCAGTGTACGTTCCCGGGTTTCTCTCCTACAGCACCCCCAGCATACGAGGAAGGTTGTCGTACGCCGCCTCAAAAGATCCAAACCGTCTTTCCAAAGCCTTTTGCTTCGCACGCCACGCCTTTGTGTAGATGATCTTGTACTTGAATTTCTTATCGATAGCCACCATAATGTGCTTGGCCTCCACATCCTTCTTCTCTACTATCTCTCTATACATCAAATTGGCTCACGAGGTCGGCGTTAGGTTACGATGTCTGGACAAAACAGTGTTGAGCATGCAGGAGTGCGCCTCTACCTTCGAGACAATCCAGTGTGTCTCATACTTTGGTCTATGTGCGTGCACTCGCCAAGGACAACTGGCTTGCTCGCACTTCATAGTGTACTGCTCCTGGCTAGATTTGATGACCCGAAACGTCCGCTGCATGGACATAGCCCACAACTTAATGGCATCCTGCAAGGATGTCTTATCAGCAAACATTGAGTGCAATCGAACCTCAGTAGCATGGTACTCCCACGGTGATTCGTGCTCGTCATGCGTAGTTACACCCTCAACGTCAAATCTATTCCATTCCTGGGGGATGGGAGCTCCGTCCTCATCGGAACTATCCTCGTAGTCCTCGTGTAGAGCTTCCTCTTCAGCCAAGGCCATCCGGTCATCGCAATCCATTTGACGCAATATGTACTCCATGTGCTCTCCTTCATCAGCCTGTCCTGTAGGCTCACCATGCGGTGACCGATCTTCCTCTTCTGTATCTACCGCGTCGGGCTCATCACAAGCAACATCCTCCGAACCCTTCCTAACGCCGCCCTCCACCTCCTTTTCTTCACCAACATGCCGAGCACCAGCTGCTCCCACCACCGGGGCGATATCCGACAGCGGGTCCTCGCGCACTTCTTTTGGGCATGGTTGCACAAGCACTACACACTCATATCCACGGCGCCTACAGCCTTCTATAAAGCCCTTCCACACAGTCGTGCGCATCAGTGTTCTCAACTCCCATCTGCTGTCCGTGGGAGACCGACTCCAAAGCCCTTGTATGACGACGTTGCACACCTCAGGGTCCAAGGAGAAGCTACGAGTGAGCCAGTACATCACATCTGCGATTTTTGCATTCTCGTCGTCTGGGTGTACCAGAGTGGTTTGAGAAAAACTACTCAAGTCAACACCGCACGGACCTTCACGAACGGTGCCAACACCGTAATGCACTTTCAATGTAGTGGGTACAAGCATGACTTACTGTATATGTCTGCAAATATTTTTGATATTGCAACAAGTCAGATCGCAACGCACGACATGCAAGCACTGCTACATTGTATTTTACATTTGTAAGGCTCTTCGTCTATCGTCGACAACTACACTAAATCATGATCAAGACCCCGTTCATTCCCTACGACAGAGGCCACAATGAACATGCAGTACAATATTCGGATTCAACCTAAAACTGAGCTATTCCATAGAAGTCATCATCTAATTCTAACGCTAACTTGCAATCCGAAATGCTACAAGTGGCGTTCCAGTCTTCTATAGAGCTAATTAACCTCTGCTAATTTGTTCATACTAATTTACCTCTACTAATTTGTTCATACACCTAATTCATCGTCCTCATGCGCTTAGTCACGCATTATTTATCCAATGATAGTCGGTCACGCGTGCACCAACACAACTTCAATATTTCTCATAAACATCAATTATACTCTCCTACGGGCTAGTTTTGTCTCTAATTACGCTTTCTATCGCTACTTACATACAAATGAATAACATTTCGATTTTCTAATTTTTCCTCTAACTTTAATTTCCTACAGTGTTACTTATACTTCTATTTTTAACTACATCAACTATTTTTCTATCGCTACTATTTACATACAAATTAACTACGTTTTATTTTCTAATTTTTTCCACTACCTAAAATCCTAATGTTTTTTCTCAACCTAAAATCTCTTACAGATACTACTATTTAAACTATACAAACTAATTACCTACTAAAAAATATATAATACAAAATCAAAATACTTACCTCACAAAGAAAATCTTCTTCTCCCTCCCTCTCTCCCTCTCTCCCTTTCTTCTCCCTCCCTCTCTCTTTCTCTCTTCTTTCTTCCTTCTTTCTTCTTTCCTTCTTCGCAACCGCAGGGCTCGGGCGCCGGGGGGACCGCGCGCGGGCCTTATAAAGCCATCCAGTCGCCCAACGGTTCGGCGACTGGAGGCACCTATCGCTCAACCATTGGGATACTGCATTCATTGCCCAACGGTTGGCGCATCGCATTATGGGCGCCTAACGGTTGGCGGCGATCCTATCGCCCAACGGTTGGCGATCGAGACAATCGCCCAACCGTTAGGCGACACGAGTATATTCATGTAATAAAAAAATGATAGAATAAATTTGTAATTTATAATAAAAATTAGATTATTTAAAAAAAATCCAGGATTTGTGCCTCTTGAGCCTTTCTAAGTAGAAATTCTAATTTGTGATTTGAGAAAATAGAAGTAGAGGAGGCTTGGATTTGAGGGAGATGGATTGATTGAGTGCTTAAGTGTTGAGTTTTTGTCCTCCATAATGGAGTGGTTGTAAACTAATAATCTTTAGAATCAATCTAAGCAAGATTTCATCCAAGATAAGTTCTCTCTTATTCTTCCTCTATCATTGATGCCTTTTGAGATTTTGTGTATTCCCTTTTTTATTGATGTTCTTGTTGTGATCTAGCTTGTTAGGATGTGTGGGCATCCATCTAGGGTCATCTTTACCATCATTCACCCCATGAGCAAGTTTTTGGATCAAAATTTGAATCTCCTTAGTTATTGTGCCAACTTGATCTCGTCCAATAAATTTATGGAACCTTGGCCTCGATCGTTCTGATCGTTGATTGGAATAGGTTCATGACCTTCTTCATGAACTATAGTTGAAGTTTTAGAGGATTTGGATCACGGAGTAGAAGTTAGGTCGTTTTGTGATCTTCGCGGGCTACTCCCAAGCCACAGGCAGGCAGACCGGCCACCGCTGGTGGTCAGACTGGCCTTGTGCTGTGTTGAGTTGTTTTATCTCAGGGTTCACCAGTTTCAATGCAATACTTCTGTTGTGCTTGTGTTCTCTTCATAGCTTCTATAGCTACTGAGGAAAAGAAGAAGTTGAAATCGGTAGGGGTCGAAAAAGAGTAGTGCTCCTATTCACACCCTCCAGTCCCCGTTCTATTCCAACAAGTGGTATCAGAGCCTAGTTAATTCAATCTTGATCTTAACTAGTCACTGAACATGGCGAATGAGAAGTACTCGACCAAGCCATATGTCTTCGATGGGCTCGACTATGCCTATTGGAAGAACCACATGCATATCTACATTCAGAGCAAAGGTCACATATGGGAGTTTGTTCGAGCTCCGTGTAATATCCCGTTTAAAAATAAAAGAAATAAGTGATTAGTATTGAAATTAAATAGAATTAGAAGGGAAAAAATTCAGAATTTGGGAGGATTATTAGAACTCAGGCCTTTGGCCCTTAGCTCTTTGGCCCAAGTAGGGAACTAGCTTAAGAGGGTGGGGGAAGCCAAACCCTAGCCACCCCAGTACTATAGCACCACCTCCCCTTGCATCCCTTGCGCCACCCCTCTCCCTGCTGGCGCTACCCTCCGCTGTTACTGGCCAGAAAGAGGAAGAGGGAAGAGAAGAGAAGAGGAAAGAGGGAAAATTCGTGCTTTGGCTTCATGTCTCTGAGGGTAACGAACTGAACCCATTAGATTTATCCTAGGTTAATCTTTATTCCGTTTGTAGAACGTTTAGTTAAGGGAAAGATGGATTTCTGTTCTATCTAGATTCGTTAGGTTTATGGTAGAATATTGCGGGGATGATTAGGGGTATTTAGGCTTGGATTTATAGTTCGGTGTAATTAGAGAACAGTTAGGTTATCGCGTTAGGTTTCCAAGAAGGTATGGCTTGATAAAAACGGAGTAGCGAATGAAAAGATACAGCCTTCGGAAGGTGGCTGTCTAGATTCAGAACGTAGGAGGCAGACTTTGTGAAATTGGGTCGATTTCGTGTAGAAATTAGTAAAATTAAATATTTGTGTCAACTTGAATATTGTAAAAATTCTTGTGTAGTTTCTAGAAATCATATTATTCATATATGTTCAAGTTGTGGAATTAAAGATATAAAACTGTGAAACAGACTATTTTGACAGAATCTGGAACGGTCTTTGGGTAAAGGAACAGAATAGAAAACGGTAGAATCAAAGTTTCGTCATAACTTGGAAAATGTAGGTTGTTTCATGAGGATTCTAGAAAGTCTTAGATGGCCTAATTTGGAGTTTAGATGAGTAAGATAGGGCCGTTTTTCTATTGGGGCAGCGAGTAGTGTGTCTGGTAGTTTCGGGTTAAAAGGGTCGGTTTGGCGTAGACGTGCAATGATGGTTAGAATAAAGTGTCAATGCTGTAATGTATAATTTTTTAGATATGTTTTGACTTGTTGTCTAGGGAGTGTGGCCTCTTATGCATTGCCGCCGCATCGCTATCCGGCGTCACAAGGATAAGGAGATAAGTGCATGGTAGACAGTGGTCCTTAGTTGATCACTGCATGCTTTACCATTTATTACCATTATATTATTATACTTTTACTTATTTAATTGTAAGTAATGTTAATGGTCATTATTTATTTCTTATGGTTGGATATGATATTGTTGGACAATGATAATGTAGATGAGACTATGAATATTTGTGTATTCATAAACATCATTGCATTTGAGAAGGTGATCATATTGATCACAACTCCACTGGAGTGGAGGAGATCCCCGATTCTTGAGGAGGACGGGCTTGAGAGTATATCATCGACCGGTGAACACTCATGCTATATCGGTATACGCAAAAGAAGTATATGTGGACATATAGTATAGAGAGGCATGGAATGAAAGGTAGTTGATGATTGTGTATGTGAATAAATAAAGAGAATTGAATGATTGAGCATGAGAATAAAGAAAAGTGAACAATTGATGTTAATGATGATATTGTGTACTGTTATTTAAGCATTATTCATTGCTTATTACCGTACTTGCTGAATCGTGGACTCGCCCTTACTCTATTGTTGTTTTTAGGTGATCGTTGACGACGCTTCTCTTGGGAAGGGATAGAACTTAGAACACGGCATACACTCAATTACTAGATTAATTGCCATGAGAAAACTTTACCTTAGCGTGATGGTTTATTCCTTTAGGACATGATAGACATTGAATAATTCTAGATGATTGGTTGGAACTCGTTTATTCATTCAATAGCCTTTGTTTGATTGGTATTGCTTGATTCTTGAACTATTATTTTGCCTTACTATCTAGAGTTTAGTTATCTGTGCTTGCCATATCGTTATTCATATATTACTATGACCCGTGGATGGGTTTTAATATTGAATTGCTTACTGGAATTTTATTTTTAATTGATGTAAAAATAATTGTTAGGGTAGTTTATTAGCATTTCGGGCTAGGTGTTGGAAAGTGAGAAAAGGTACAGAAATTACCCACATTTTTCGTTATACTGAGATCCCTGATTCTTGCTGCCAGAAACTGATTTCTTGGCTAATAACAATAAGACAAAGAACCTCGTATATGCTAGGCTGAGGTTGCTACAACCTCTAAGTGTCTTCCTAGCCCTCTTGGCTAATAACTCCCGATTCATAAGACAAAGAACCTCTTGGCTATAAGACAAAGAACCTCGTATATGCTAGGCTTGATAGACAGGAGTATGACAGGATATGTCACCTTGAGACCACACATGAGATTTGGCAAACACTTGAGACCTATCATGATGGCTCATCTCAAATCAAGCAAGTGCACCAAACGATATTCAAGCAAGAATAAAACAAGTTCGAGATGCATTCTGGAGAGAGCATCGATAATGTATTTACTTGCTTCAATAAGGTGCTCAACCAGCTGAGAGCGGTTGGCATTGAGTATTCTCAATCCGAGAATGATACCCATCTCTTGGTTGCAATCAACACCAAGGAGTGGGAGATGAAGGTTACTGTCATTCAGGAGAATATCAACCTTTCTAGTCTCACCTTGAAGTTGCTCTATAGCAAACTTAAGACGCATGAGATCAAGAGGGTTAATCATCCTAAGAAGGAGAACAAGGTTTTGGTAGCCAATCCTCTCAAGAGGGTTCTCGATGGCTCTTCTGATTCTTCTGGTGTTTCTCTTGCTTGTCTGTCTGCCATCAAGAAAGAGGAACTTGAGTCCATTCCTGAGCCCATGTAACCCCTCCTAGCCAGAAAGATCACACGGGCCTACCACAATGTGAGGAATAAGAAGAGAGGTGGTTTGGTGACATGCTATGAGTGTGGTAAGCACTATCAAATCCGAGCTAATTGCCCCAAGCTGAAGGGGAAGAACAACCACAAGGAGGAAAAGGTAGCTTGAGGAAGACTCAAGGGAACAAGTCCAAGTTTTATGCCGCCAAGCTTATCAAGGCCGCTCACCGGGTCCTTACCGCTTATAGAGATCACACCATGAGTGATATGGACTCTAGGAGTGAGGAGGACAAGGAGGTGGAAACTCCATGAGAGAAGAGCAAGGGCTAGGTCATGGACATTACTGGCATGTGCTTCATGGCCGACTCCATCAACGATGACGAAGCATCCGATGAGGTACTTCCTATGAAATCCTCTCCATGAGATGCGAAGGAGTGTGTGAGCAATTGCTTAGTTAGGATAAGGCGTTAGAGAAATTCATGGCTAGGGCTAAGGACTTAGAATCTCAAGTTGATAGTCTTACAATTGAACTTGTGAGTGCTAAGGACCTTGAGATTGATGAATGTGTCTCTTGCCATGCTTTACATTCTTAACTTGTGAAATTGCGAAATGCTCATGAGACTGCCTTCACCAACTAGAAAATGCTAGGAATAAATTGATTGAATTTAAATACACTCCATGTGAGAAATGCTGAGAGTCTAGCAAGTTGGTAGCTTTTAAGAAGGCTGATACTAGTGCTTGTTCTTTTTGCTTAGAACGCGAGCGAGAAATGAATAACATGCTAGAAGAATTTAGAGTCAAGTATGATAAGCTTAAGGATAACATCAATTCCGCATATTGCACTTCATGTGAGGCCCTTAAGCTTCAAGTTATTGTCCATAAGGAAAAACATGCTAGAGCTCTTAGAGCTAAATCTTGTGAATCATGTTCTAAGCTTTCTGTTGAAAATGATTACCTTAAGGACACCTTAGAAAAGTTCTCTAAAGGTAAGAAGTAATTGAACATGATCCTAGGTAAGTCTAAGACTCCTTATGGGAAGTAAGAGTTATGATACAACTTTTCCAAGACAAGTCCAAGACAAATGTCATTAAAGTCTTCGAAGATGGCTTATTCGAGTTCAAAACCCAATCTGCAAAAATTCTTTTCAAATCTACAGGTTTTTGCTCAAATGATCTCTAAGTCAAAGGTTCTTCTCCTAGTGGTACCAAGTACTATTGCACCTATTGCAAGAGGGATGAGTATTATTTGCTTGAGTTCTATTGGTGTAGATTGAAAAATGCTACAAAAAATCTTGCTAGAATTTCCTCACATCAACCTAGAGCCTTCCCAAGGAATGCTCATGTAGAGAAGAAGAGACATGGTCTAGGATTTAACTCTCATTCACATCATCATGCTCCTAGACATGTTGCATCTTATGCTTTCATGAACATCTCTCATGTTAGAACATCAAGCAGAGTCAACGTCAGCAATCATGTTCCTATTGCTTCTTGCAGACGTGTGTCTCAATACTAGGTTCCTATGTCTTGGTTAACCAAACCCCAGTATTGATACACATAGATCTTCTGTGCCTTGATTTTCAGATTCACCACGGAAGGGGGAAGAACATATGACTCGTCGACTCCGAGTGTTAACACCACATGATCGGAGATTCAAAATGATTCACCTCCTTCACACGGGTGACGGGTGATTACTTCATCACCTTTGGAGATGATACACAAGGGTGGATTGAAGGAATATGATCAATCGGGGTAAACAACAAGTTCATCTTGAAGGACGTTGCCCTTGTGGACAAACTAAGGTATAACTTGATCTCAATCTCTTAGCTTCTAGATGATGGCTATGCGACTATATTTAAGAAGAATGCTTCTCGTGTGCTTGATTCAGTTGGTGAGCTCGTCTTGGGATTTCTAGAGTTGGTAGGATCTTTTGATCTAACTTTTCTGAATCTCTTGTCGATTCTCTCAAGTATTTACTTGCTTCTTCTTTTGAGTTCTAACTTTGGTACCGTCGTTTGGGGCACATTGATTTTTATCATCTGACATGAGTTAGCAATCTTTATCTCATGAGATGTTTGCCCAAACTCAAAGCCGTCAAGGATGCTATATGTGCATCCTATAGGTATGGCAAGCAAGTTGAAGTCCCGCACCCTTCATTGACTATGGTCTTAACGGTTGTACTAGGATAGTTGTTGCATATGGACACTGTCTGTCCTGTTAGGGTTCGGCCGATCGGTGGAAAATGGTATATCCTTTTCATAGTCGATGATTTCTCTAGATATTCTTGGGTGTTCCTTCTTGGCTTCTAAGGATGAAGCTTTTGATTATTTTCATGATCTTGTTCTTCGTTTGGCTTCTGAACTTTCTAGTGCCTTGAGGGTGATCTGCAGTGACAATGACATGGATTTCAAGAATGTTTCATTTGCCCCTTTCTGTGCTGAGTGCGGTATTGAGCATCAATTCTCGTCCATCAACAAAATGACATGGTGGAAAGAAAGAACATTACCTTGGTCAAGATGGCTAGGATGATACTAGAGGAGTACAGCACTTCGAGGAGATATTGGGCCAAAGCTATTGCTACAGCTTGTCATATTGCCAATCATGTATTCTTGAGATTGGAAGAAATCCCTCTATCCCTCATTTTTGAGTATTTGAAGATAAGTGTTTCATTATCAAGACAGGAAACATACATAAATTTGAGTCTAGGACATTTTAATCTTGAAACTAACATGATCTTGGAGACATGCAATCTCACCTTTGATGAGACTAGACCTGGAGCTAGATCAAACAATTCAGGTGACTCAGAGGTGATCAAGAGCATTTTTGTGGAGGAAGATAAAGATGGTTATGATGATGGTCTCCTACCTACGACCTTGCTTCAGTTCAAGTTGAAGAACTTACTTCCACTACTTCACCTTCAGTTGAGGCTCATGTTGCTTCTTCATCATAAGCAGTACCTGCTGTAACAACCCAAATTGGAGTCATTTGACATTTTATGGAATTTTGTGGATTTTCAAAAACTTTTGTTGCATTTTGTGTAATTTCAAAATTTTGTTTGCATTTCAAAAGTCAACCAAATCCAAGCCTTAAAAAGGAATTAATAAAAATTTAGAAGAGAAGTTAAGTCCAAAAATATCTGTGAATTTGAATTTGCAATTAAAATTCATCTCAAAAGAAATCCAAACAAAATTCAAACCACTTCTCTTCCCTCTCTCCTCCTTGGACCGCTTTTCACCCAGGCGGCCCAACTCCCTCCCCCGCGTGGCTCCCCTCTCCTCTCTTTCCCCTCGCGCACCCCAACCCACTCGGCCTACTTCCATGCATGTCGTATGCCAGCCTGCTCGCATGTTCTCTCTCGCCGCCCGGTTTCCCCTGGCCCCTCACGTTAGCCTTGCTCAACCACTCACTTTCGCTCCCTCTCTCTGTAACATCCCCATTTTCAACTTGTGTTTCAAATGTAAGAAAATGGGTAGAAATTAAAACTTTTTCTTACTCCCTTCTGTTGTCGAACTTTTCTGAAATTCTTGCAAAGGAATTTTGGGAAATGCAGAATCAAAATCTTCAATTCTCTCAAGGCAAAGATCATCTTGTCAAATCTTGTGATAATGCTCTGGAAATATTTTTCCTGGGTTCTGGGGTTGCTTGGTGGCACCTCTGAATTATTTCATAATTTTTGGAAATGATTTGAAACAGTTTAGAGGCAAGTCAAACCCTGGTCAAACCCTGGAGATAACCTTCTGCAATTTCTTGAGGAAATTCTAGCACACCAAAATATCTGGAAATTTTATGGGAGGTTAATTCTAAAGTTAGCAAGCTCCAGTTAAAATTTCAGAAATTTTTGGAGTTATTTTGCTATCCCAATTAAATCTGCAAAGTTTCAGCTTTAAAAATCAAAACCCTAATGGGTTTGCACTATTCCTCGGGCGCGGGTCAGGCTCGGGTTCGAGTCAATTGACTCGGCGAACCAACTAGCAGCACCGACTCGAGCCGCCTGCGTCGTGACCTATGGGCCCGATATCGCGCGATCATCTTCTTCCTCCGCTCGCCCACGTGCGGTCATGCGGCGGTGAAGTCGGCGGGAGAGCGGCGCCTAGTCACCTCCCAACCGCTCCTCGGCATGCATTTATTGTGCTCGGGCTTGCCACGAAGTCTCTTTCTACTGCTCCGTCGCTCGGCTCCCATGGCCGTAGTTGGACCTCCGTGCGAGAGCCGTTGTGGACCGAGCTCCCTCGCTACTTAAGCACCGGCTCCCCTTCTTTGCCCTCCTTTCACCTTTCCGCAACCCCGCTTGGCACCATCTCTTCTTGCTTGAGCTCAATCGCCAAGATCACCCTTGGCGCCATTATCGGCTTGAGCTCTGGTGCAACCGGTGCTCCAGTGGCTCTTTTCTTCAAACTTTTGCTCCGGCTCCTTCCTCTGGTCTCCTGGAGTGTTGACCCTTTTTTCGGTTGAAAGTCGCCTCCTTCATCCCTGTTGCCGGTAAGGAGCTCCTTCCCCCGATTCCTTGCTCTTGAAGCACCCCGGAGCTATGTGGGACTCGTTTTGATGTTGCAGCGTTGCTCTTTTTGCTCAGGCCGCCGTATCGTCTTTACAGCCGGCACGCCCCTCCGCCGCCAGGACCTTCCCGGCACCCCTCGGACCTCCCCTGTGCTGCGGTGAGTTCCTTTCTGTTCCCTCGAGCTCGAACACACCTCGGTTTAGGTCGCGGCGAAGGTCTGAGTCAATTTCATTTTTTCCCGTACATTGCTCTCCACCTCGTTCCGGCTCGCCGGCGATTTAGGTCGTCTCCGGCGACAAAAATGCCCTCAAAGTGTTCGCAATGGTATTGCGAACATTTTGCCCTGGTGGGTCCGCGCCGCCGTGGCCGTGGCTGCCGGCGACGAGCCGGTGATGAGAGTCCGGTGCTCTGTACTTTTCTCGTGATTTTGTTAAATCATTGGACCTCCTCGGGGTCATCGTGGCCCTCCAGGACCTCCCCGTGTTAGATCCGCACCGTAGGATCTTGTCTCTAAAAGCTTGTCCCAGGACCTCTCTAGTTTTAATCCTAGCCCTTAGTGATCTCTTCGTGTTTAGATCTAACCGTAGATCCTTTGTTCTGTAATCGCTTAAGTCCTAGGACCTCCCTGTGGTGATCTTAGCCGCTCATGACCTCTTCAATGTTGGTCTGGACCGTTAGATCTCCTAGTCTAAGTCTCTAGCTGCCAGGACCTCCCCCTAATCGTATCCTGGCCGTTAAAGACCTCCGTAGGTTAATCCCAGCTGCTAGGATCACCCTCCACTTGGGGGTCCTCTTTGCAAAAGACCTCCCTGAGGTCCTCTTTGCAAAAAGACCACCCCTTGGGTCCTCTTTGCAAAAAGACCACCTCGGGTCCTTATCAAGAAACTGCAGGACCTCCCTCGCTTCATCTTAGCCGTTCAGGACCTCCCCCTGGAAATCTTGACCGTCTAGGACCTCCCTCGCTTCATCTTAGCCGTTCAGGACCTCCCCCTGGAGATCTTGACCGTCTAGGACCTCCTCCTTTAGATCCGTGGCTTTAGGACCTCCCCCGCCTCAGATCTGGACCGTTTATGACCTCCCGTGGGAGATCTAAGCCGTCCAGACCTCTCTCTGTTAAAAACCCGCTTAGGACCTCCCCTTTGAGATCGTGACCGTTTAGGACCTCCTCGGTGAGATCCTAGTCGTCAAGACCTCTCATTGTTAAGCTCACCGTTTAGGTCCTCTCTCGCTCGAGATCTAGACCGTTAAGACCTCCCGGGAGATCTTAACCGTCCGCACTCCCCCTTAGTGAGATAGCCGTAGGACCTCCTCGGGGAGCTCGGGACCGCCAGATCCTGATCTGACGGCCACGACCTCCCTAGTGCGCGAGGAGATCCTTCGCGCGTGTTGTGCCTCCAGTGGTCGGGACCGTTGGATTCGATATCCACGGTCGGGACCTCCCTCGTCGCATGTTGGTGCGGCGTGGCATCGGTGCTCTGTGACCGTTGGATCCCGCATCGACGGTCCGGACCTCCTCCTTTCGCTAGCTCCTCGGACCTCCCGAGAGCTCAAGTTTTCAAAGTGTTTAAGTGTTCTAATTTTCAAATGTGCATAACTTTTTCATTTTAACTCCTTTTTGAGTGAATCCAATTCTGTTAGCTTCCTCTAGTAATAAACTTGTTAATAAAACTGACTTTAGGCATGTTACTGTTTCCAACAAGATTTCGCATGCAAATTAGTTTTGTTCATTTTCATAACTTGAAAAATCATAACTAAATCATTTTAACCCCAAATGAGGTGAGACCACTTGTGTTAAACTTAAAATGTCAGTAGCTACCTACCATAAAAATTTCAGCTACACCACCTTTCTAGAAATTTTCACCAAACAATTTAATTATGTGAACAGTAACAGATTGCATTTTTTTCAGCCGAACCAAATTGTTTTGATCATATCTTTTGCTGTGAGAGTCCAAATCAGTTGGTTCTTGTTTCTAAATTTGTTATAAATCATGCTCTTACTGCTGTAAAATTTTCAGAGCATTTGGAGCATTTTGGTTTTTAGAGTCTTTGTCGTTTTCTTTGTTCTTATCGGTTCTTTTTCGCTCTTTCGGTAGGGTCCGACGATTGTGCCATCCTTGAGAGTGATCCTCTGCAGCATAGTGAGCAACAGCAGCCAGGCAAGCAGTTTGATCATTTCCTATTTGATCCCATTACTTTTAAAGTCTAATATTTTGTTTAACTTCTATGTATGCATTGCTATTTTGTTGTTAAATTTACTAGTTAATCCTCTAGTTGCATAATCTGTAGGTAAATAATTATCCTCTACTACCTGAGCCTAGGTTATTTGCTGTGATTAGAGTTCGTTGGATGAGCTCTTGTCACTTAGTAGATTGCGAATAAATATTGCTTAGCCATGCCTAGTTATCGGTAGTTTTGGGGGATCATCGACTTAGTCGATGGTCTTGATCACACAAATACTTATATTATTCCATTATGTCCAATCCTTGTGTTTTACTAATTTGCAAATCAAAAACTGAAAACAAAACTATATCTTGACTTGGGCACAATGGTATGTTGGTGTGATCTGTTGGGTGTGAATGAAATGGTGCCTAAGTCCCTAAGGACCGAGTTACTTGTGCCATTGATCCAAGCAATTATTGCGTGCTAACCACACGAGGGGGATATGGAACCTCTCTTGACTAAGTACTCTGGGAGGTGTTAATTATGAGCTAGTCGGTGGGTGTGTTCTTGTGTGTGTGTGTGTGTGTGTGGAGGGGGGGAGCATTAGCGGTCCGGTTAGGCTGTCTAATGTGTCCTTATCCCCGTGGGTTGCGGCTCTTAATTAGCATCGTCCATTGGAAAGCGTCTTGTTAGACTTAGCTGTGCCTGCATACCAAAGGAAGTATGCTAACCGTGGCTGGTGGAAAGGCGGTCTATCGTGTGGGTACATTGGTACACCCCTGCAGGGTTAAAACTATTCGAATAGCCTCGTCCTAGGTTATGGACACGCTTGGTTATTTCCCACAAGAACTAGACTACAACCTTTTAAAAACTTAAACTTGACATGGGTGGTATGAAGGGGTACTTCATGCTATTGTTGTGGTGGCTATTGGGTTAGTCACTTCCAGGGTGTTGTCATCTACCTATTGTTATATTTGTCTCTCTTTTATTTGAACAATAAAAATTAATTGCAAATTTGCTTTTAAATGTATTACCTTATTGGAAATAAAACTTGCTTTATGCTAAAAATAAGTCCAGAGCCTCCTCCAATTAAATAAAGCTTGCATGTAGTTAATTATAGTTCTGTTATCTTACACGTCAGTCTTGCGAGTACAAAAACAATTTTTGTACTCATTTGTTTTGCTTAATATGTTGTTGTAGAGGAAGAAGGTGAGCCCCAAGGGCTTCCCTTTTTGTGAGATGTGCTGCGGGTTTGACGACTAGCTTGGCGGTCCGGTTGGTTGCCTTATGGGTTAGAGGCACACTAATTGGCTTTTGGTTATCGCCATCTTATGGCACCTTTGCTTCCGTTGTTTACTTGGTTATCTGTATGGTATTTGGCCTGTCGGCCCCTCTTTTGTAATAGCTTATTATTATGTATGTCTTTTGAACTTGTGTTTGTGCTTCGGTTCTATGTGAATGGATGGAATTGATGCACAATTTTATGTGAGTGTGTATCTGCATTTAGGAAGTATACATATCTCGAGGCTTGGTTTATTTGATTTGTAATGTTAGGACCAAGTGGATGGTTAAGCATTACAAGCCAAATAAATCGGGGTCCTCACAAAGTTTGGTATCAGAGCCATTCCGACCGTAGTAACCCAAGCTTGGTCGTCCTTAGGATATTTTGAAAACCTTAATTTCAAAGTATCAAATGCTTTATGAAAGCTTAAGTAAGTTCTCAGATTTTACTCCTTACCTATCTTAGCTTTCTTCTCTCGTCTTGCTCTAATTTGAGTTTTGAAAGTTGTTTTCTCTCCTTCTCTCCAAAGATAGTCGTTATCGATTAATTGGGTTTTGGGGACCATTGAGTTTGGCAAATTGAAGTGTTAGCTGCCCGCTACAAGGTTTTGAAGCTTCGGAAGTTGAAGATTTCGGCTTAGAAGCTTGGATGCAAAATCTGAACAGCGATCATTCAATTTCCGGACAGCAAACTCAAAGGTTCTAAATAGGGTAGAAAATGAGAGGAAAATCAACTAAAACTTGTGGAAATAAAAGGGTAAGGTGTGATACTAGTTGGCTAAGTACCTAACACTATATTAGTAGTGTTTCGCCTGCTCTTTAGATGTGCTAAGGTTTGAGTTAGGTGCTGAAATTTACATTCCTAAACCGATTGCTCGTTCTTTCCATACGAGTTAGTCGTACCAGGAAGTTGATCTTGTGATTAAGACCTTGTGCTGATTTTGTGTTTGTTTTTGAGTTTTTGAGTCCATTTCCTTGTGAGTTATTGTTTCCCTTTGCCTTCATTTTGGGGTTGGCCCTTATCTATCATCGTATCTATCCCCACCCCCAACTTTCCGCAGTATTCCCCAGTCCTTGGCTTTTCTAATCGCGTCTTTCAGCTTCTAGTTTTCGGGTTGCGTTGTTAACCCATCTCTTCGTGTCGGGATGTGCAGACGGACAAAGAATGACTAGGTCGCAAAGTGGTGGAATAAAGATCTTCCGATCTCCGACTGTCCGGACAAGGCTTGCTTGCGCCTCCACTCAGGCGTTTGTGACGGAGTGTGTTCCCATTGCCCTGGGGAACGGCAATTGCCTCCTTTTTCATTGGTTACGGTGAAGGGAGCCATGTCATCAAAGGTCGTGAACTAGGAAAGGTCAAGGTCTGTCAGCGATGTGGTGAGGAAGGACACTACAGCAACGAGTGTACTACAACTTGCCCAAACTATGACGAAGACCAATTGCCTGGAAATTGTCCGACTGCCCGAATCACTTGTTTCCTCTGTGAGGGAAGCAATCACTGTCCCAAGGAGTGTAGCTTGAACCTGGTGATCGCCAAGTCACTAGAACTTCAGCGACTACTTCTTCGGTCATCTACAAGTATCGCAGTCGCCAATGCCTCTGGACCAGAGAAGTTCTCGAATGATTTGTCTAAGGAACTGCATGATAGATTACCAGTCTATACCTTCCCCGACTTTCAGATTGTGGTGGAAAATCCCGTTGTTGCTAAAGGCAGAAAGGGAAAGCCAAAGGATCATCGCAAGCGTCAACAGATAGCCGATGTCACTTGTTTCTTTTGCAAGCTCCAGGGTCATTATGCTAATAATTGTCCTAAGAAGCTTGCAACAACCTCTCGTTTCTTTCCGCGGCCAGTGATTCGATCACATGCACCAAAACATCGACTGAGGTTGTTCGTACTCAAGACAACTCCATTTCACCGGAAAGCACAGAGGTACCCGTGATCGTGTAGTACGTTTCTTGTTACCTCTTGCCCGTCTGATTCAGGAGCATCTCATCCTCTTGTATCCCCATCTTTTGCTATTATTGGTGGTCTTTGTTTTCTCTTTTATCGGTGCCCAAAGACCACCTCGGTTTTATCAAGCCTTGCTAGCCTACCCCGTTTTCCCCCAAGAAGAATGCTACCATCTGGTTTGTCCTCGGTCGTTTGACTTGAGTGGCCCCCTTCTGTCCCTGTACATCCAAGGGCATCACCTACTAGGTATTGCCTCAAATTTCTGTGGCCTAAATGGCCATAGCTCCTCTAACAAACTAGCTGCGGAGGGATGACTCCGTATAGCTAGTTATCAAGCTGAGGTCTCGTTCGTTAGTAGAGTAACCAGACAAATCGCTCCACCAGCTAACAACGGCCTTGCTCCATCAACCTTACGATCTAGAAAGACCTCTCAGTCTGTCAATCCTTGTTTTATCCGGAATTGGTAAGTTTCTCTGTGTCAACTAAAGTGGCACATTTTCTACCAGGTCAGTCCCAAGATTCGTACCGATCGATTGTTTGAGCGTTATGTCTCAAGGAACGAGTGGGAACAATATGCCGATAAATAAAGTGTCAATTGGACTGAGCAGAGTTCGAGAATTAGATCCAAGTACAACAAAAAAATATTATAAATGGATAAAGAAATCTTAAAGGAAGATTCGTATCGTTGAAGAGGCTCAACGAAGAACCAGGAATAAGACCATCAAGTTCCTCAAAGTTCAGTGGTCAAACCATTCCGAGGATGAAGCTACATGGGAGCAGAAGATCGCCTCGTGCGGACTACCCTCTTTCTTTTCTCGAGTGAACCAAATCTCGGACGAGATTTTTGTAAGGGGAGGTTTGTAACATCCCATTTTCAACTTGTGTTTCAAATGTAAGAAAATGGGTAGAAATTAAAACTTTTCTTACTCCCTTCATTGTCGAACTTTTCAAAATTCTTGCAAAGGAATTTTGGGAAATGCAAATCAAAATCTTCAATTCTCTCAAGGCAAAGATCATCTTGTCAAATCTTGTGATAATGCTCGAAATATTTTCTGGTTCTGGTTGCTTGGTGGCACCTCTGAATTATTTCATAATTTTGAAATGATTTGAAGCAGTTTAGAGGCAAGTCAAACCTGGTCAAACCTAGAGATAACCTTCACAATTTCTTGAGAAATTCTAGCACACCAAAATATCCGAAATTTTATGGGAGGTTAATTCTAAAGTTAGCAAGCTCAGTTAAAATTTCAGAAAATTTGGAGTTATTTCGCTATCCCAATTAAATCTGCAAAGTTTCAACTTTAAAAATCAAAACCCTAATGGGTTTGCACTATTCTCGGCGCTGGTGGGGCTCGGGCTCGAGTCAATTGACTCGCCGAACCAACTAGCGACACCGACTCGAGCCGCTCTGTGTCGCCGACCAGTGGGCCGATGTCGCGGCCGATCATCTTCTTCCTCCGCTCGCCACATGCGTGTCATGCGGCGGTGAAGTCAGCGGGGAGAGCAGCGCCTAGTCACCTCCCCAACTGCTCCTCGCTGGCATGCATTTATTGTGCTCAGGGCTTGCCACAGAAGTCTCTTTCTACCTGCTCCCGTCGCTCAGCTCCCATGACCGTAGCTGGACCTCCCGTGCGAGAGAGCCGTTGTGGACCGAGCTCCCCTCTACTACTTAAGCACCCGGCTCCCCTTCTTTGCCCTCCTTTCACCTTTCCGCAACCCCCAGTTGGCACCCTCTCTTCTTGCTTGAGCTCAATCGCCAAGATCACCCTTGGCCGCCATTACTGAAGCTTCGAGCTCCTGGTGCAGCCGGTGCTCCAGTGGCTCTTTTCTTCAAACTTTTGCTCCGGCTCCTTCCTCTGGTCTCATGGTGTGTTGACACTAATCCTATTTCAGTTTGTGTCTTCAGGTCACTGCTGATTTCGGGTTTCCCCCTTTTTTCGGTTGAAAGTCGCCTCCTTCATCCCCGTTGCCGGTAAGGAGCTCCTTCCCCCGATTCCTTGCTCTGGAAGCACCCCGGAGCTATGTGGGACTCGTTTTGATGTTGCAGCGTTGCTCTTTTTGCTCAGGCCGCCGTATCGTCATTATCGTCTTTACGGCCGGCACGCCCCTCCGCCGCCAGGACCTTCCCAGCACCCCTCGGACCTCCCCTGTGCTGCGGTGAGTTCCTTTTTGTTCCCTCGAGCTCGAACACCCCTCGGTTTAGGTCGCGGCGAAGGTCTGAGTCAATTTCATTTTTTCCCGTACTTTGCTCTCCACCTCGTTCCGGCTCGCGGCGATTTAGGTCGTCTCCGGCGACAAAAATGCTCTCAAAGTGTTCGCAATGGTATTGCGAACATTTTGCCCTGGTGGGTCCGCGTCGCCGTGGCCGTGGCTGCCGGCGACGAGCCGATGATGAGAGTCCGGTGCTCTGTACTTTTGTCGTGATTTTGTTAAATCATTGGACCTCCTCGGGGTCATCGTGGCCCTCCAGGACCTCCCCGTGTTAGATCCGCACCGTAGGATCTTGTCTGTAAAAGCTTGTCCCAGGACCTCTCTAGTTTTAATCCTAGCCCTTAGTGATCTCTTCGTGTTTAGATCTAACCGTAGATCCTTTGTTCTGTAATCGCTTAAGTCCTAGGACCTCCCTGTGGTGATCTTAGCCGCTCATGACCTCTTCAATGTTGGTCTGGACCGTTAGATCTCCTAGTCTAAGTCTCTAGCTGCCAGGACCTCCCCCTAATAGTTTCCTGGCCATTAAAGACCTTCGTAGGTTAATCCCAGCCGTTAGGATCACCCTCCACTTGGGGGTCCTCTTTGCAAAAGACCTCCCTGAGGTCCTCTTTGCAAAAAGACCTCCCTGAGGTCCTCTTTGCAAAAAGACCACCCCTGGGGTCCTCTTTGAAAAAAGACCACCTCGGGTCCTTATCAAGAAACTGCAGGACCTCCCTCGCTTCATCTTAGCCGTTCAGGACCTCCCCCTGGAAATCTTGACCGTCTAGGACCTCCCTCGCTTCATCTTAGCCGTTCAGGACCTCCCCCTGGAGATCTTGACCGTCTAGGACCTCCTCCTTTAAATCCGTGGCTTTAGGACCTCCCCCGTGATGAGGATATCCCTACTACTTATGAGGTTATTCGTGAAGCAGGAGCTAAACTTCTCAAACAACAGGTGCATTTGTTTTTTAATGAATTTCCTTTTGTTGCCAATGAGAATTGGTTACTACCTAAAGCAATACTTGGTGCATTCTCAGGTTTGACAAATTTAAAGACTTTGGAACCGAGAGGGAGGAGAGGGAGGCCGGGAACAAATTCATGGAGGAGAAACACATGCGCCAACAAGGGAGAAGAAACCCATGTGGCCAACGAGAGGAACGTGCTCTCGTGATAAAACCCTAGCTCATGCGGGCGGTCAAGAAAGACATATGGTGACATGGCAACAAGGGTTACATTCGCATAAAAGAAGCATCAAGTGCATCGAACAAATTCGCGCAAGCTAAGAGAAGGAAAACTCACAATACAAGGGAAACCGAGAGGAGACTAGTTTAAATTTCCAAATTAAAGTAGGGCGTTTTTGAATCGGATTCTTGTTCATGTGAGCGATGTCGGACTCGGATCTTGTAGTGATGAATGTAATGTCGGACTCGGATTCTCAGAGCACTTGCCATTCTGTTCATCCGAGTTTTGTGCTTGCGTGGGAGGCTATATAAACCCCCATGGCGCACCATAGAGGTAGACCAGTTTATTCATAAGATTGAAACATAGCTATTGCTTGTTCTTTCGACCCGAGTTCATGCGAGGACTTTGAGAGAGGACTAGGCGATCCAATTGTTCGCTTCGCAATTCAAGATCAAGTCGTCGTTCCATTGGGAATCGGGGACTTGGCGTTAAATCGTTCGTGGTCTCGCGACGAACAACTACCCGGTGTGTTGTGCGTATTCAAGAGTTGAGGTTCGTGCATTGGCGCGAGTGTTCAGCTAGCGACATCGTCTGCATCAACTATCCACGGTTCCTCATCGAGAAGATCGGGCCTTCCCCGTATCACCCGCCTCGACTGGACCGTTCATGACCTCCCCGGAGATCTAAGCCGTCCGCACCTCTCTCTGTTAAAAACCGACAGGACCTCCCCTTTGAGATCGTGGACGTTTAGGACCTCCTCGGTGAGATCCTAGCCGTCAAGACCTCTCACGTTAAGCTCACCGTTTAGGTCCTCTCTCCGCTCAGATCTAGACCGTTAAGACCTCCCGGGAGATCTTAGCCGTCCCGCACTTCCCCTTAGTGAGATAGCCGTAGGACCTCCTCGGGAGCTGGGACCGCCAGATCTGATCGACGGCCACGACCTCCCTAGTGCGCGAGGAGATCCTTCGCGCGTCTTTGTGCCTCCGATGGTCGGGACCGTTGGATTCGATATCCACGGTGAGGACCTCCACAATGCGCGCATGCGCTGGTGCGCCAGGCATCGGTGCTCTGTGACCGTTGGATCCCGCATCGACGGTCCGACTCTCCTCGTTTCGCTAGCTCCTCGCACGTCCCGAGAGCTCCAAGTTTTCAAAGTGTTTAAGTGTTCTAATTTTTAAATGTGCATAACTTTTTCATTTTAACTCCTTTTTGAGTGAATCCAATTCTGTTAGCTTCCTCTAGTAATAAACTTGTTAATAAAACTGACTTTAGACATGTTACTGTTTCCAACAAGATTTCGCATGCAAATTAGTTTTGTTCATTTTCATAACTTGAAAAATCATAACTAAATCATTTTAACCTCAAATGAGGTGAGACCACTTGTGTTAAACTTAAAATGTCAGTAGCTACCTACCATAAAAATTTCAGCTACACCACCTTTCTAGAAATTTTCACCAAACAATTTAATTATGTGAACAGTAACAGATTGCATTTTTTTCAGCCGAACCAAATTGTTTTGATCATATCTTTTGCTGTGAGAGTCCAAATCAGTTGGTTCTTGTTTCCAAATTTGTTATAAATCATGCTCTTACTGCTGTAAAATTTTCAGAGCATTTGGAGCATTTTGGTTTTAGAGTCTTTTTCGTTTTCTTTGTTCTTATCGGTTCTTTTTCGCTCTTTCGGTAGGGTCCGACGATTGTGCCCTTGAGTGATCCTCTGCAGCATAGTGAGCAACAAAGCAGGGCAAGCAGTTTGATCATTTCCCATTTGATCCCATTACTTTTAAAGTCTAATATTTTGTTTAACTTCTATGTATGCATTGCTATTTTGTTATTAAATTGACTAGTTAATCCTCTAGTTGCATAATCTGTAGGTAAATAATTATCCTCTACTACCTGAGCCTAGGTTATTTGCTGTGATTAGAGTTCGTTGGATGAGCTCTTGTCACTTAGTAGATTGCGAATAAATATTGCTTAGCCATGCCTAGTTATTGGTAGTTTTGGGCGATCATCGATTTAGTCGATGGTCTTGATCACACAAATACTTATATTATTCCATTATGTCCAATCCTTGTGTTTTACTAATTTGCAAATCAAAAACTGAAAACAAAACTATATCTTGACTTGGGCACAATGGTATGTTGGTGTGATCTGTTGGGTGTGAATGGAATGGTGCCTAAGTCCCTAAGGACCGAGTTACTTGTGCCATTGATCCAAGCAATTGTTGTGTGCTAACCACACGAGGGGGATATGGAACCTCTCTTGACTAAGTACTCTGGGAGGTGTTAATTATGAGCTGGTCGGTGGGTGTGTTCTTGTGTGTGTGTGTGTGTGTGTGTGGGAGGGAGCATTAGCGATCGGTTAGGTTTGTCTAATGTGTCCTTATCCCCGTGGGTTGCGGCTCTTAATTAGCATCGTCCATTGGAAAGCGTCTTGTTAGACTTAGCTGTGCCTGCATACCAAAGGAAGTATGCTAACCGTGGCTGGTGGAAAGGCGGTCTATCGTGTGGGTACATTGGTACACCCTGCAGGTTAAAACTATTCGAATAGCCTCGTCCTAGGTTATGGACACGCTTGGTTATTTCCCACAAGAACTAGACTACAACCTTTTAAAAACTTAAACTTGACATGGGTGGTATGAAGGGGTACTTCATGCTATTGTTGTGGTGGCTATTGGGTTAGTCACTTCCAGGGTGTTGTCATATACCTATTGTTATATTTGTCTCTCTTTTATTTGAACAATAAAAATTAATTGCAAATTTGCTTTTAAATGTATTACCTTATTGCAAATAAAACTTGCTTTATGCTGAAAATAAGTCCAGAGCCTCCTCCACTTAAATAAAGCTTGCATGTAGTTAATTATAGTTCTGTTATCTTACACGTCAGTCTTGCGAGTACAAAAACAATTTTTGTACTCATTTGCTTTGCTTAATATTTTGTTGCAGAGGAAGAAGGTGAGCCCCAAGGGCTTCCCTTTTTGTGAGATGTGCTGCGGGTTTGACGACTAGCTTGGCGGTCCGGTTGGTTGCCTTGTGGGTTAAAGGCACACTAATTGGCTTTTGGTTATCGCCATCTTATGGCACCTTTGCTTCCGCTGTTTACTTGGTTATCTGTATGGTATTTGGCCTGTCGGCCCCTCTTTTGTAATAGCTTATTATTATGTATGTCTTTTGAACTTGTGTTTGTGCTTCGGTTCTATGTGAATGGATGGAATTGATGCGCAATTTTATGTGAGGTGTGTATCTCGCATTTACGGAAGTATACCTATCTCGAGGCTTGATTTATTTGATTTGTAATGTTAGGACCAAGTGGATGGTTAAGCATTACAAGCCAAATAAATCGGGGTCCTCACACTCTCTCTCTCACTCGCCCGCTCTCGCTAACTGGTGGACCCCGGACCCACCTATTAGGCACTATTCATCATCTTCCTCGCCCACTCCAGCACCGCGCTCTCTCTCTCTCTCCATCTCTTCCTTTGAGCCAAGCGCTCGATTGCTCTGGCCCGACAGACCTCGAGCGGTAGTTGCCAACCCTTAAATCCGACGAAAACGCGAGTTCTCATGCACGGCCATGACAAGGTCGCCGCCATCTTGCCCATTCCCACGTCTATAAAGGTCCCCAAGTGGGTCATATTCTCACCTCATCCATCACAAGCTTTTGCCCCCACTCACTCCCCCTCTCTTGTTCTCAATCGGTGGGAAGAAGCCGAAGTTCGAGCTCCTGAGCTGCCACTAGCCTAAGCCATCGCTGGCCATTCCTTGCCTCCTTGGTGAGCCTCGAGCTTCATGATCATGACCATTGGATTTGACTTCTCATGTTCTTGCCGATGCTCCCCTTCCTTTGTCAGTTGGAGCACCAGGACACCGGAGCCTCTTCGCCCTCGCTATTGGCACAGTAGCGCCGCTGCCCCCTTCTTCATCGTCTGATTACCCAAATGTTTTCCTAGAAGATCTACCCAGTATGCCACTAGATAGAGATTTGGAATTCATAATAGAGTTGGCACCAGGCACAGCACCTATAGCTAAGAGACCATATAGGATGCCTGCCAATGAATTAGAGGAACTAAAGAAATAGATCAGCGATCTTCAAGACAAAGGATTTGTGATACCAAGCTCGTCTCTATGGGGATCACTTGCTCTAATCGTCAAAAACAAGGATAGTACAATGCGAATGTGTGTGGACTATCGATCTCTCAACAAGGTCACCATCAAAAACAAGTATCCTCTCCCTAGGATCGATGATCTCTTTGATCAACTCAAAGGAGCTTGTGTATTTTCTAAGATAGACTTGCGATCAAGCTATCATCAGTTGAAGAATAGGCAGGAGGATATTCCCAAGACGACCTTTCCAACTCAATATGGACTATATGAATTTACGGTCGTGTCATTATGGATTGACATGACTGTGGTGTTCCTTGACCATGACTGTGTTGACATGATGCAGGCCCCACCAGTCAGCCTCCCTGCCTCTCTTCTCTCTCTTTCTCTCACCACCAAGCGGGGCCCACGCACCAGTCTCCTTCCCCTTCCTCCCTATCTTCTTCCTTGTGTCAACTGAGTCGTCTGCCATAGCCGCACGCTATGAAGCTTTGAATGTCGTGATTTCCTTCCCTTTTTCTTGCGCATTTGCCGGCAATCAAACCCCCTCATCACACCATGCCCATTCTAGCCAAATTCCCCCCTCCATGCGCATTTTCACCGTGATTGCGCAATGGCCGCCTGCACCCCTCTCCGTCTAATCTCCTCCCCCAGTCCTCTCATTTCCCTATAAATAGGAGCACCTGGTGCCCCTATACGATCGCCGCCGCCGCATGCTGTTTTTGGGCGTTTGTGACACAGACTCTCCCGAGTCGCCGCCAATATAAGGAGAGGTAGCCCTTGGTGTCCGCACCTCAACCCTAGCCGCCATCACCCTCCGCCGAACCCTAGCCGCCGCAGGAGCTCGAAGATCGTTTTGCGCCGCCGCCTTCTCCGACGAGCTTTTCCGCCGCAACCAGCGTCGCCAGGACCTCGGGGTTTGCTTCGTCGGCATCGCAGGAGCAAGGGCTACCTTGTGGTCGCCTTGGTTCCGCCGGAGCATCATCGGAGGGCCGATCCCGTCGAGCCCGAAACCTCTTCGCCGCTTCGACCTCGCCGCCACCCACTCCAGTCGCCCCCGTGCACCATTGAGCCCCTTGTCGTGATCGCCGTCGCACCCTCTACACGCCGGTACCACCCACCGTCGACGGGGAGCGCCGTTCGCCGGTGACCTTAGGGTCTAGTGCCGCCCTCGCCGACGGGTCCGACGTGGACGCCATGTCACCCGCCACCTCATCCCGTGCGCTGACGTGCCACCCATGTGTCTACCGAGTCAGCAGCCACATGTGCGCCGCGCGCGGACCACCGGACTTCAGATCTAATTGGCTCGGTGGGCTTAGTCCACCGTGAGCCGTCTCTGATATGTGGGTCCCACATGTCAGTGTTTTCTTTTATTTATCTCTTTTCCGAAATCCTGAGGGCTAACGTCACCATTGCGCAATAATCCAATTTTTTTGTTAAGAAATAATTCGAAAATTCCAGAAAATCCAATTTAGGGTTTTTCTTTTAGATTTAAACTTCCAGAGCCCATAACTTTTGCATCCGAACTCCGATTGAGCCCATTCAAATTCCTAAATTTATCTAAATTCGAGCTATATTTATTTGAGATTTTTATTTAATTTTTGGAGTTTGTTTTGCCTCTATTATTTATTTGTTTTGTTTATTTGTCTCGTTTGCGAGTAGACGTCGATTCGTCGGGAAATTTTGGAGAAGAAGTAGCATCCCAAGATCAAGACCAGTACATAGACCTTTTCAAAGGCAAGTCATACCTTTGATCATCTTGAACCCAGTTTTCAAATTACTTTGTTTCAAAGTACTGCATTCTATTTTAATTATTTATTTAAATGCTTGTGGGCATAGTTATCATCCAAATTGTTAATACCACCTTGGCTTGTATGTCATAATACCTTGTCACCCTAGATTGGTTTATTAGTTGGTAATATTATAGCACCAACGTGGGTTGGTTAGATGCGAGTACAATTGCTTAGCCATGCTACGAGTCTCACATCTCATGTAAGTTGCAAATATTAAATCTGACTAAGTGACTATGGAACTTGGTGTAAAACTGTGTGCTATGTGTTATTACTTCGTGATAACATGTGTTGCACTAAAACCAACTGGGTGGTAAAGGATTTGGACTGAGGCAAGTGGTGGATACTTTGTGATGTGGTGGACTTTGTGAACGGGCTTGACAATCTTTGTGACTTAGTTAGAATATGGAAGTCTTGCCTTGGTCAGTTAAGGACTTAACTTTGAACGCCATTGAACTAAGCCTTACTGTACGACCACATGCCTGATGGGACGGGCCTAACTTAGTAAGTTATGGATTCTCGGCATTGACGTTCAGGTGGATAGTTTAGGCTTTGTGATAGGGTGGAGGTGTGACTACTTGGTGGTTGCATCGCGGGACAATTCGTCGCATCCCTGTCCAGCGGTGTGTGTTAGACTAGTATTCTTTGTGAGCTGGTCTAGCGGGAAAGCACATCGGGGATGTCAATGTTTGAGATGAAGTTTTCGAACTGTTTTGTTACGATTAGTGCTAGCTACACTAGTTGTATCTTGTGGGTAAAGTGTACAACCTCTACAGAGTGTTAAATCAATCTATTCGAATAGCCGCGTCCGCGGTCATGGACATGCTCAGGCATTTCACACGAGGGGTAGTTTTCATAAAAAGTTGGGATGGGAGCTATGTGATCTAAGTCATATGGCTATGTGAAATAATCTGTTTAGCTTTGTGTCTTTGTGAAAACAACTGTTAAATTGATATTGTCTATTTGTTTTGAATTATGCTTTCAATCTATTATTGTATTCAATTGCAAATGTTGCTTTTATGCAAAAGAACCACAGAAGTCTTTTCTTTTGGAATAAGCCTGCATCTATACATTGCATTCTGTGGTATGATTTGCGAGTACGGTTGTGTACTCACACTTGTTGTAAAACTTGCGCCCAAACCTACAGAAGAGGAGGAGTATACGCCTGCTTTCGAGGAGGAGTTCGCCGAAGGTTGCTGATCGTTAAGGTCTGGATTCCAGTCGGTTACCTGTGGTGAATTGATGGGATCTACGCTGAAGTTATCTTTGTTCCGCTGCTGTTTATTCTCTGTTAGCCTTGCGTGGTGTAATAAGTGTAAACTCGATTATAAGGTCAAAACCCTTATTTGTTATTCAAACTAATCGTTTACTTTATTTATCACTTGTGTGGATCGATATTTACCTATGTTGACACTGTGTGCACTAGCGTGATCCTGGACTAGTGAAGTATACACAGAGGGTTCAAGAATCATAATTTTGGGTCCCGACATAGGTGGTATCAGAGCCATACTGACTGTAGGTCTTGACCTTAGTTAGATCGGCCGTCTTTGGAGTGTCCAAATTATTTTCTAAAGGAAAAATTAACTTGCAAGATTAATTAATTGCTTAACTCTTCTCATATCTCTCTCAACTCAACTATTGCTATAATCTTTTCTCTTCTAGCTGTTTTTAAGTTGCTCTTACCCTCCCTTCGTCTGTCTTGACAGATGCCTCGTCTCCAGAGCTATAGTGAGCACACGGGAGGATACGCCGCTGAGCTTTGGAAGCTGCTACAAGTCCTTGGAGGCTTTGATCGTCCGCTGTACGTCGGCAACAACTGGATTGTGAATGGACAAAACCGTGGGGTGATCTGTCGCCTGACGATCTACGCCAGGAGGAACGACAAGGCCAGTCAACCTTCACACATCTCTGTGAGGAAAATCACTTGGCTGGAGGGCATCCAAGAGTCGTCGCATTTGGCTATGCTTCGTGATCTCGCAACATCTCTTCGTAACACCCAGATCCACATTACCTCGAATGCTACTAAACCACTCTCTGACTAGCCAATAATTTCAAGCTAAATTATTTCGCAACATCTCTAGACAAGAAGCATTAGCGGAAGCATAAACAACTAAGGGAATAAAGATAACGGTAACAAGTTCAATAATTAAACCACCTCTAGCAGATTAATCAAAGAATGGTTCACAAGTCCATCCTTATTAAATAACATAAACATCCACAAATAGTTAAGCATTTGGCTAGAATTTCATCGACTTTATTACAACATGAGTTGATGAACCAAGTGCATTATTGTGGTGCCGCTCTACCCATCCCATGAATGCTCAACAATCACCTGTAGGGGGGGAACAAGGGTGAGATAAAAAAATCTCAGCAAGCACAATGTTTAACAGGCTATTCAGACTACAAACAAAAATACAACATCATTAAAGTATCCATATGTCCACATCCATAATGTGAATCCACATTCATTTACAAGCTAATTTAACTACAAAGATATTAAGCATCAATATCCAATTCCCATAATGATCACAATTATAGCCTCAACCATATTTACTACCAATGATAGTAAAATATTAACAATTGAATCTTGATCAATTGCTTTATATTATTCACCACTACCACTACCAATGACAATAAAGTATTAACATGTTTTACCTCATAACTTTACTATTTCTCGCATCCACAACTGCTATCAACAATTACCACAAGAGAGTAGAATCTCATGCCACAATCACAACCACTACCATACCACAAGGGATGAACCCGCACCACGACCATAGCCACTTTCCTCACACCACAAGTGACTCTCATGAGCCAATTCCACATTACAACTATAAAGTTGCAGTTGTTTGTAATATAACTTCACCACAATATCTTGCATAAGTATGCAAATGATCTTTCCACAATGTAATGCATGTGTATGCTATGCTCCACTGAACCTTTACCCAACAAGGTAAAAGTATGCATCGTGCTACGGCAATGCACGATGTTGTACCGGTACGGTCGCGGCTATAAGTGGCGACATCCACAATGCAAATGTCATGATATGTCATGAATGATATGATAATCATAAACCACAAGAATTTAACCACGAAGGTCAACAACATACTCATCATGAATATTTTCTCATAATCCACATGTGTCTCATTAAGCACAGTACCATTGTGTCATAAGACCATTACCACATAACCCACACCCGATACACCAAGATCAAAATCAATCGATCTAAAGGGAACTCTACCACATAGACCACAACACGATCATCATGAATATAACCACAAGGAATTATCAATATGTCCACCTTGAGTTTATCTTCATATTCCGCATTTGGCTCATTAAGCAAATTACCACATGACTACCAACAACTCTTCCAACGCATGGCAAAAATGAATATTAATTTGCTACCACGACCTCATCCATAAAACATGCAACCATGGCATATAACTTCAAGTTATGAAAAACAAGTATATTGCAAGTAGTAAGAATAACGAGTTAAACCGTAGCACAACCGCTACATTTACTTGCATGATCATACAAGCATTCATCCATCACAAGCATCAGGGTTAGCAATGTACTTGCCTTCCACGATGCGACGCGTTAGCCGGCAAAGGTGTTACTCCTAAACCTGAGGCCTCACCTCCTAAACAAGTAAAATAATTTCAATAAGGACAATATAAACCCAGCGCTACTAATCGGCGTTCTACACCGCTTCCCTGATGACTCAAGACGAGATTACAAAGCTGAAACTGAAAAACAACGTTTCCTGCCATATACCGTTTCTGGACAGCAGCACAGTAATTGACATAACTCATGAACTGGAAGTCGAAAAGAGGTAAACCCAATTTCTGTAGATTCTTAACTGACTAATCTACAATACTCTAGTTGACACGATAATCCAATTCGTCCAACATATTAGGCTAACCATTGTTTGAACTTTCAGTACAGAAACTGCCTACACAATCGAACAGCAAAACTAAAATGACCATAACTTTTAATAGGTAACTCCGAATTGATCGTTCTTTATCAATCTGAAAAGGTTATCGAATTATCTACAATAACCTAGTTGTGTGAACTTTCATATTCTACCAATTTCCCTTTCATATTTTAGGAAATAACCAGACAGATTATTCTCGTCAGATTTCTGGCAGCAGATACTAAAACGATCATAATTTTTGACTCAGACCTCGGAATTGAGTGATCTTCGCGGCTACTGAAAGATAACGACAGATCCCACATAACTATAGGAGACGGAATCTTAAAATTCAGCCTCTAAATACACGAAAATACTCATGCAAGGTACTGGACAGAATCGAATCTTCTGCAGCCCAACATTTATCCAACAATTCTAATCGGTTTCGCATCTACTATGGATCAAACAGCGGGGAAGGCATCTCGTTACCCTTGTAGAACCGCTAGAACTTGCTGAACCAATCCCCACACAAGATCTTCTTCTCCTTCTTCTCCTTCTTCTCCTTCTTCTCCTTCTTCTCTTCCTCTCTTTCTCCTTCTTGCGCAAAGGGCAGCAGCACAGACAGAGGGAGGCGCGAGGAACAGCACCGGCGCAGGGGAGGCGCAAGGGAAAGGGGAGGGTCGGCCTAGGGAAGGGAGGGGCGGCTGCAAGTGGGAGGAGGGAAAAGGGGGGGCGGCTAGGGTTTGGGGAGGGTGGCACCTCCCCTTTGGCCGGCCACTACAAGGCTAGATGGGCCAAGGCCCAGGCCCAAGTGGATGAGAACAAGCGGAAAAGCCCCTCTCTAATCTTGATTTGACGAATTCTGAAAATAAATTCTTCCCCGATTAAATAATTCTCTACCGATTAAATTTAATTAACCCGATTCTTGACTTCTCACACTTCCGGAGTATTACATTCTTCCCACCTTAAAAGGATTCGCCCTCGAATCCAACTCTACAGACCACAAAGAAAAGAACAACAAGCAAAAAGCAACCCAAACTAGGGGTACTCACCAGCCTCGAAGAGCTCGGGGTACTTCTTTCGCAAATGATCCTCCAACTCCCACGTAGCTTCTCTCTCAGACTGATTCGTCCAAAGGACCTTCACATACTTGATGGTCTTATTCCTCAAGACCCGCTCCGACGTGTCAAGATACGAATCGCCGACTCTCCACGGTGATATCTGCTCCACTCGTGACTGCTCTGTGTCAATCTTGTGTTCTGATCCCGCAAGTATTTCTCAAAGATAGACACATGGAAAATATTATGCACACCACTCAATTCTTGCACCTCAAGAATGCTATCCCGATCATCACACTATTTGGATTCTACTCGATCCACTATTCCAACACGAGACACCGAGCCTTTAAAAAAATCTAGCATAACAAAAATGAAGCCCAAACTCGGCTTCAAGTTCTTACAACCAACTTCCCATATAAGATAGGAAAACCTCAGTGAACGCCCTACTATACCACAATTAACAAACACTCATTTCTTAACATCAATAAATCGCTTGGCTCCAAGATAAACATTCTATTTAAAACATACCCTTCCCAAGGATTATTCCATGAAAATAATATATCATCCATTATATCTTAAATATTGTGATATTTAAGGCTCCTACAAAAACATCACTACACTACCACTATTAAGTTGTCATCACGTAACAAAAGTCTTCGCAACCCACAACAATTACCATGTTCTTAGAAGAAGAGGTAAGAAGAAATAAGTTCGACATCTGTAAAATTGCTATCATTCACAGTGAGCCAAAAGACCAAGGGAAAAAATAGATAGCATTGAGGTTGGAAAACACAAGATAGATCATCTGACCTCAAATACTTATAGTACAACTTTTCTTTCAATAAGAAACAATTTTTCTTTTATAACAGCATCCCGCCAATTTCAACAAAGGATGCTTGAAGACCACAACACGAGATTCAGATAAAAACCAAAAAGATCATTCAACATGTCGCTTTACTCAAGGCAACCTCGGCTATCACACAAGTCATAAGGTCCAAAAAGATTCCAACCGTAAATCTCACACCCTTCAATTCAATTAGTATTATGGAATTAACAAATTCCTTTATTTTTAAAACATTCAACACCATAATCACAACTACAGGCTATGGATTGTATTCACAACAAGATAAAACATTCTTTGCAAAAAAATCATCATATCATCTCACTCCTTCATATTTTTCCACAAGGAACACCATAAATCACTTCATCATGTTCTTATTATCCAAATAAGATTCCAACTACTTAATCTAGTTAAACCTAGTGCATAAGCCATCATATTAAAACAAACTCTTTAACAAGATGATATTAGAACATAACAACCTCACAAAACATGCTAGTATGAATCTCTTATTAGATTTCATACATTTATCTCGTACTGATGCTCAACTCTAGTTTAGCAAAAGGTAATTACACTCTAGCCATTCTTGTCAATAATTGATTATTAATTTTCATCAAGACAACATTAATGATCCTATCTCTAATTTGCAATCACAAAGACAATAAAAGCACTGATTCAATACTCCACCTTATGTTAAGATATTAAAATAAAATAACTTTAAACATCAATAATACCACTTTATAAGACAAGATTCCACAAGTCAATACATCAACCTTCATCCATTTCTGTATACATGTTTCAACAATTTAGCATGGTAAAGTTACATAAATTTAACGATTGTACATGCTCATCAAGTATGTAAAGAGAGAACATATTAAAGGTTAATCTTATTAAGGCAATATTCCAACACCTCCTTACTTGACCATCACGAATGGTCGATTAATTACTTAAGATCGATCAATCAATCTATCCAACAAGTTGGGAAAATTAAACAACTACAATAGTCAAAACAATTGTTTTTCATATTCCTTAATAAATGCATGAGTTCTACACATGTATCGCTAAATTCTTAGCCACAAATCTTCAAGAAACTACAACAGGACAACATCATATTAATCAACTTCACTTCTAAGGATGTTAGTAGAAATTAATGATGTACCACACTAACTTTTCAACTTGATAATTCACAATCTATCGATTATTTACATAATTGCCACCTACTACTTAAACACAACAAAACATCATAAAGGGATTTTTAACACTCCCTTCTAGGGAGAAATCAAACTTCAAAAGTCGAAATAACTCAGAAGAAATGCATAGAGCCAAGGCTTCCACCAAATAACGAACTTCCACCATAAAGCTTTGTTTTTTTTTCTTCAAAATATCAAACGAATAAAAGGGTCATGCTTTCCAGTGAGAAAGACGCAAATACCAGTCTCTCAAAAGCACTTGCTCACGAGCGATAAACAACCCATCAATCGAGAAGAAACAATAATTGGTCTCAAGAACAATTGGAGGCCTATTGGCACCCAACAAGCGCAATAAATGGCTAACTCGAGAGAAAATCATTAATCGCAATAGGCGGAATCGCCAACATCAATTCAAGGAGGATAACACTTTTCTAAGAAACTTACCCATGACATCCGCAACTAAGTTACCTAAGGTAATCGCATCAATATCCCGTACCACGAGCGGGGTATAAGCTAACAATGCCCAAGGCAACAAGCGCAATCCCTACCTCTTATCATTGACTATCCTCACTCAAAGCAGTCATATAAACAAATCATAAACATACAAGATTATCTCAAAGCATGAATCATCAATATAACATGTCAAAGTATGAATGCAATGCTTGTCCCATCCCATCCTCATGCGCGGTGTGTCAATTTAATATTTTTAATTACCACAGACCTAAAGCCCACTCTGATACCAACTGTAACACCCCAGGATCCACATTACCCTGGAATGCTACTAAACCACTCTACAGCTAGCCAATAATTTCAAGCTAAATTATTTCGGCAACATCTCTAGACAAGAAGCATTAAGAGAAAGAATAAACAACTAAGGGAATAAAGATAACGGTAACAAGTTCAATAATTAAACAACCTCTAGCAGATTAATCAAAGAATGGTTCACAAGTCCATCCTTATTAAATAACATAAACATCCACAAATAGTTAAGCATTTGGCTAGAATTTCATCGACTTTATTACAACATGAGTTGATGAACCAAGTGCATTATTGTGGTGCCGCTCTACCCATCCCATGAATGCTCAACAATCACCTGTAGGGGGGGGGGAAACAAGGGTGAGATAAAAAAATCTCAGCAAGCACACTGTTTAACAGGCTATTCAGACTACAAACAAAAATACAACATCATTAAAGTATCCATATGTCCACATCCATAATGTGAATCCACATTCATTTACAAGCTAATTTAACTACAAAGATATTAAGCATCAATATCCAATTCCCATAATGATCACAATTATAGCCTCAACCATATTTACTACCAATGATAGTAAAATATTAACAATTGAATCTTGATCAATCGCTTTATATTATTCACCACTACCACTACCAATGACAATAAAGTATTAACATGTTTTACCTCATAACTTTACTATTTCTCGCATCCACAATCGCTATCAACAATTACCACAAGAGAGTAGAATCTCATGCCACAATCACAACCACTACCATACCACAAGGGATGAACCCAGACCACGACCATAGCCACTTTCCTCACACCACAAGTGACTCTCATGAGCCAATTCCACATTACAACTATAAAGTTGCGCTTGTTTGTAATATAACTTCACCACAATATCTTCCATAAGTATGCAAATGATCTTTTCACAATGTAATGCATATGTATGCTATGCTCCACGCACCTTTACCCAACAAGGTAAAAGTATGCATCGTGCTACGGCAATGCACGATGTTGTACTGCAGTCTGATCGCGCTATAAGCGCGACATCCACAATCAAATGTCATGATATGTCATGAATGATATGATAATCATAAACCACAAGAATTTAACCACGAAGGTCAACAACATACTCATCATGAATATTTTCTCATAATCCACATGTGTCTCATTAAGCACGATACCATTGTGTCATAAGACCATTACCACATAACCCACACCCGATACACCAAGATCAAAATCAATCGATCTAAAGGGAACTGTACCACATAGACCACAACATGATCATCATGAATATAACCACAAGGAATTATCAATATGTCCACCTTGAGTTTATCTTCATATTCCGCATTTGGCTCATTAAGCAAATTACCACATGACTACCAACAACTCTTCCAACGCATGGCAAAAATGAATATTAATTTGCTACTACGACCTCATCCATAAAACATGCAACCATGGCATATAACTTCAAGTTATGAAAAACCAGTATGTTGCAAGTAGTAAGAATAACGAGTTAAACCGTAGCACAACCGCTACATTTACTTGCATGATCATACAAGCATTCATCCATCACAAGCATTAGGGTTAGCAATGTACTTGCCTTCCACGATGCGACGCGTTAGCCGGCAAAGGTGTTACTCCTAAACCTGAGGCCTCACCTCCTAAACAAGTAAAATAATTTCAATAAGGACAATATAAACCCAGTGCTACTAATCGGCGTTCTACACCGCTTCCCTGATGACTCAAGACGAGATTACAAAGCTGAAACTGAAAAACAACGTTTCCTGCCATATACCGTTTCTGGACAGCAGCACGGTAATTGACATAACTCATGAACTGGAAGTCGAAAAGAGGTAAACCCAATTTCTGTAGATTCTTAACTGACTAATCTACAATACTCTAGTTGACACAATAATCCAATTCGGCAAACATATTAGGCTAACCATTGTTTGAACTTTCAGTACAGAAACTGCCTACACAATCGAACAGCAAAACTAAAATGACCATAACTTTTAATAGGTAACTCCGAATTGATCGTTCTTTATCAATCTGAAAAGTTTATCGACTTATCTACAATAACCTAGTTGTGTGAACTTTCAGATTCTACCAATTTCCCTTTCATATTTTAGGAAATAACCAGACCGATTATTCTCGTCAGATTTCTGGCCGCAGATACTAAAATGATCATAACTTTTGACTCATACCTCGGAATTGAGTGATCTTCGCGGCTACTGAAAGATAACGACAGATCCCACATAACTCTAGGAGACGGAATCTTAAAATTCAGCCTCTAAATACACGAAAATACCCACTCAAGGTACTGGACAGAATCGAATCTTCTGCAGCCCAACATTTATCCAACAATTCTAATCGGTTTCGCATCTACTATGGATCAAACAGCGGGGAAGGCATCTCGTTACCCTTGTAGAACCGCTAGAACTTGCTGAACCAATCCCCACACAAGATCTTCTTCTCCTTCTTCTCCTTCTTCTCTTCCTCTCTTTCTCCTTCTTGCGCAAGGGCAGCAGCACGGACAGAGGGGAGGCGCGAGGAACAGCACCCTGGGCAGAGGGAGGCGCAAGGAAAGGGGAGGGTCGGCCAAGGAAGGGGAGGGGCGGCTGCAAGTGGGAGGAGGGAAAGGGGCGGCTAGGGTTTGGGAGGTGGCACCTCCCCCTTTGGCCGGCCACTACAAGGCTAGATGTGCCAAGGCCCGGGCCCAAGTGGATGAGAACAAGCGAGAAAAGCCCTCTCTAATCTTGATTTGACGATTCGAAAATAAATTCTTCCCGATTAAATAATTCTCTACCGATTAAATTTAATTAACCCGATTATTGACTTCTCACACTTCCGGAGTATTACATCTACGCATGTGAGCTTCAGGACACAGTCTTCCGTTACCACCCCAGAGCTGCAGCCATAGATTTGCCGGCACGCTACCGTCTACATCAAGAAGAGAGCAACGCTTCTGATCGTGCACCTCGCCGATTCTGCGCCGCCAGGAGGAAGCATTGGAGAGGACTATCACAGAGCTGGTCATGTCTATGAGGCTTACAGAGAGCTGAAGAAAATGTCACTACTCTGCAAGAGATTCTCTACGACCAGGATGACGAAGAAGAGGAAGACCCCAAGGATCCCGAAGAAGATCCAGAGGAAGGTCCAGTTGAGCCAGAAGAAGCCACGAGCGGTGAGCGATTGCAGGAACGTTTGTTCTGTTGCACGATTCGAGGCATTGGGATCAGTTTGCCAAGATGCCAGCTCACTTTCGAGTCTACAGCCGTTAGGAGCGCCGCCGCGGTTGTGAAGGCTTTCTCGAGTAGTTGTCTTAGTTTCAGTTTTTCAGGCTTAGCCAGTTTTAGTTTAGTAAGTCACCCTTTAGGCGGTAGCTTTGTGTGCTTAGGATGTTGTTTCTTTTGTGTGCGAGTATGAGCTGCAAAGGCCCTTTGACATTTGTTGTAGCCATGCTAAGACCCTAATTAATAAAGATATTTCGTTGGAGTTCTTGAGCTGTGTTATGTTGGGTTTAACCTACCCCTACTTAGTTCTTAACTCATCTTGTGCTTGCTACCTTATCTAACCCATGGAGCTTCGCCAGATGGTTCAAACTCGTGAGACTGCTGCAAGTGGTTCCGGTACCCTAGCACCAGGAGGCAATGAGCAACCAGCCGCAGGAGCAGTTCCACCACAAGCACCCCCGATTGACTTGCAAAACTTTGGAGCCTTCATGGCAGCGCAGACTCAGTTAATGAATACCATGATGAATCAGATGCATGCCATGAACAATCAGAACAATAACAACAATCAACAGCATGGAGCCCCAGATGCTCATGGTCACTATGGACCAACTAAACTTGCGGAGTTTATGAGGACCCGTCCACCAACGTTTTCTGGACACGTCTCCCCAGTGGAAGCAGATGATTGGCTTCGGGTCATTGAAAGAAAGCTGCTGATCACTCAGTGCAGTGACCGTGAGAAGGTTTTGTATGCTACTCATCAGATGGAGGGCATAGCTGCCGAATGGTGGGAGAACTTCTGTGTCGCGCATGAGACGCCACAGGATATCACCTGGGAAGAATTTTCTGCAGCATTTTGCCAATATCATGTACCAGAAGGTATTATTGATCTGAAGAAGGATGAATTCCGCGCTCTCAAACAAGGAGCTATGTCAATGTCTGACTATCTCAACAAGTTTTCCCAGCTAGCTCATTACGCAGCAGAGGATGTAGCCACGGACAAGGCTCGCCAGAGTCGTCGAAGAAATGAACAACGGACTACAAGTCAGTCTAATCGCCCATACTTTCTCTGACTTTCAAGAGCTGGTCAATAAAGCCTTTGTTCTAGAAGACAAACGTAAGGAACTAGAGGACAACGCAAGCGCCGGATGGCCCGACAAGGAAGCCATCAATCACAGAAGGTAAGGACGGTTCCTGTCGCGGTTCAACCGGTTTCCACCCGGACTTCGTTTAGAGCACTGCACCAACTTCAAAGACTCGTCCGGTGCTCGTAACTTCCGCAACCACCGCACTGTCAACCCCAATGCGGAAGCAATCGCAAAGCGGACCAAGAGTGCATTACGCTGTCGTCAGCCAGGACATTTTGCCAACCAGTGCCCGCAGAAGGGAACAATCACTCCAGTACGTTTCAATCTTGGAGCTACGCCATCCAAGACACCAGCGTCAGGCATCAACCAGGGAGCTTCACAAGTTGTCGGTCAAGCCGGAGGAGCGACACGGTCCGTGATCAGAGTCCGTGTCAACCACGTCACTCTGGAGGGAGCCCAGGAAGCACCGGACGTCGTACTGGGTAAGTTTCCGGTTAACTCAGTACCTGCATCAGTTTTGTTTGATTCTGGAGCTTCGCATTCGTTTGTTTCTGGAATGTTTGCAACCAAGAATAATCTGGAAGTGGTTCATCTTAAGCATACTCTGTCAGTCCAGTCGCTTGGAGCAGAGCTAAGCACTAGGGTGGAATGTTTAGGAGCTAAGTTACTCATAGCTGGAGTTGAGTTTCTAGCCAACCTAATTGTTCTAGACACCCAAACCTTAGACGTCATTCTTGACATGGATTGGTTATCCAAGCAAAAGCCGTACAAGATTGTGGCCGAAGAGCCGTAACAGTCGAGGATACCAAGGGGAATAAAGTGAAATTTCTAGCCACTCAGTTCGTGATGGACATCTGTTAGTAAACAGCCTGAAGACCCTTTCCTTAGAAGAGGTACCAGTCGTCAGTGAGTACCGAGATGCATTTCGGAAGAATTACGGGAATGCCACGCATCGTGACATCGAGTTTGTCATCGACCTAGTGCCAGGGACAGCACCAATTTCAAAGAGACCTTATCGGATGCCAGCCGATGAATTGGCAAAGATGAAGAAGCAGATAGAAGAACTTCTTGAGAAAGATTTCGTGAGACCTAGTTCGTCGTCTTGGGGAGCACCAGTGTTGTTTGTCAAGAAGAAAGATGGAAGTATGAGGATGTGTGTGAGGACCCGGAATGTTTAACTAGTAACACTTAACCTCCAAATGGTTCTAGCGTTACTAATTAAGCATTCTAAGCCTCGATGGACATATGCTTCCCAGAATTGCAGCATATGCACATCATCACAAAATTACACATCAATTCCATACACATACATCACTAGGTTCAACAACGACATACATAAAGTAAAGTTATTACAAAAGAGAGCCGACCGCCAAATAGAACAATATACAAGAATGACAATGAAGCAAAAGCGCCATAAGATGGCTAGAACAAAAGTCGACTGCGTTAGCCATACACCCACAAGGCAACCGGCCAGGGCGCCAAGCTAGTCGCCCATAGCTACCACAACACGACTCACAAAAGTGAGGCCCCTCGAGCTCACCTTCTTCCTCTGCAATGAACAATTAAGCATAGCACACGAGTACAAAGATTGTCTTTGTACCCATTAAGACGTGTGGAATAGCGGACCTATTCATAAACTACATGCAAGCTTATTTAGGTGGAGGTTGTATGTCTCATTTGCATGAAGCCAACTTTATTTGCAATAATGTAATACATTTTAAAAGCAAGTTTGCAAATTTGTTTTGTTATCAAAGTAATGATAAGTAAAGATACATACACGTAACCACACAAGCGGCTATCCCAATAGCCACCACAACATAGCACGAATCCCGATTCGTACCACCCATCAAGTTTTAATTTAAAGGTTGTAGTCTAACTCTTGAAAGACCTTGCCAAGCGTGTCCATAACCTAGGGCGAGGCTATTCGAATAGTTTTAACCTGCGGGTGTACCAATGTACCCACACTTGACCGCCTTCAAGCCACAAGCACACTACAGAAGGTATGCTGGCCGGCTAAGTCCTACGAGACATTTCCAATCTTGTGTATTAACTACGAGCCGCTCATATGGATAGAAACCCATATGCTTACATTGCAAGCGAAGACAACAAATCCCATCACGGGTGAAGTCTTTCGGACACTACAATCTCCCAACACCATCCCTCCCGCGACTCCCTGCGACTCGGGCCAATACACGCCAAAGTACTAAGTCAAGAGAGGTCTCATACCCTCTAATGTGGTTAGCACGCTCAAATGCTTGGTTCGGTGTAACAAGATGTTCGGTCCTTGTTGACCGAGCACCATTCGATCACACCAAAAATCACACCATCATACCATTGTGCCCAAGTCTAAATCATTTTGCTTTCAGTTTTAGTTTTCATAAGTAGACAAGGCACAAGGTGGAAACCATAATCATAATAAGTTTTAAGTGATCAAGGTTATCGATAAGTCGATAACCGCCCATTTCTACCGAAACTAAGCATGGCTAAGCAATTAATTCGCAACTACTAAGTGACAAGAGCCCATCCATGAACTCTAAATCACAGCAAGTAACCTAGGCTCATGGTAGTAGAGAATAATCATTTGCTAAGGAAATGCATCTACTAGGCCAACTATTAACACAAAGTAGCAATGCATACATAGAATTTGTAATCAACATAAATACTTAAAATACTGGGATTAACATGATCAAATTGCTTGCTTTCTTGCTGTTGCTCAAGCTGTTGTGGAGGGTCGCTCTCGGGATTACATGCAAATGTCGAATCCTAGCGAAAAGGCAAAAGAACCAAGAACAACCAATAAGACTAGCAACACTTAAACAAAAGAGCAAGCAAAAATTATCCAAATGCGTGAAACTTATACACAAGGTAGGATACTGAATATACCTAGACATAGAAACTGGAAAAACCTAATTTGGATTTGTGGTGCAAAGATATTACCTAAAAACCCATTTTCGGCCATAATTAGCACTGTAGCAAAAACATTTTCTAGAAAGATTTTGAAGCTGAAATTTTTATGGTAGCTACCTACTGGTATAGAGGTAACCCATATAAAATTTCAGGTCATTTGGAGTTAAAATGATTTAGTTATGATTTTCTAAGATGCAAAACTAGCATAATGCACTTTCCAGAAATATAAACATGTGCAAAACCTATTTCACATTATAGTATGATAACAGAGGATTTCCTAACATCAAATTTCTATTTTTAGGATTTACAGGAATTCTTGGTGTCTATTACATCATTAAATGAATTTTTAAGTGCTACTAATAAGGTTAAATCTACTAACATATTTTTAGTGTGTGATTTAGGCCTACCACCATTTTTAGATTAAAGTTTATTTAATAACAAATTTATCAAAGTTAAAATCATACAATTATCGGATATACGAGAAAAGATATGCATTTTCCAAGTTTTAATACAATTGGAATATATAAAAATAGCGAAAACAAGCTATAAAAGATTACGAATTTTCTACTATAAAGCAAAGCTAAAAGCATTTTTATATTAAACTTTAGTGAAATACAAATTTATTGCGATTGGTTTCATGTAAAAGGATTTATCTTGAATTAGTTATGAATTTCTAAAGTTTTGATACAATTTTGGTTGATAAATAAATACTTACGAAATATGAACCAACCCAACCGAAAATAAGCGACGTGGGCGGCTCGTGGGCGTTGATGCAATATCAACGGGCCACACGCCGAGAATCCGCAGCGCCGCTGTAGCGATTCAACGAGAGCCCACTGGATCAAGATCCAGCGGCTCACGAGGATCGAATGCAACCGGACGGTGCGGTTGCCTTGGCGCTCACGGCCGTAGATCTCAAGATGAGCGCCACGGAGATCACTTCCGTCGGAAGGTCCGACAGCACGCATGATCGGGGCGCGAGATCAAGCGATGGGCGGCCAAGAATGATGAGGGGAACCGGATGGTCCGAATGCATACAAGATCCGGGCGCGGATCGCAAAATGGACGGCGGTCCAAGATCGAAATGCAACGAGTCTTGACACGTGGGGCCGCATGTCAGTGACCGAGAGTCACACATGCGAGGTTTAACACACGTGCACAGTGCGCGTGGTCCCACCTGTCAGTGACTTAAAGGAGGTTTTAGGACGGCTACTTAATTACTAATGACCAATGATTAGTGATGATTAGCAATTAATGTGTCCTAAAGATTTTGAACAGAGGCGATTTAGGGACAGAGGGCCCACACGCGTCGATGACCCAAAAGGTAATTTGGACACGATTATTGCTAACAATGATTAGCAATAAATAAACCCAAAATCAGCCATAACGACTTCGGTTTTACGATTTAGGCTTACGCCCACAAGTCGGTGAGACATTAGGCGATTAAGACACCATTAATACTTCTAATGATTGGGTATTAAGCGTGTCCTAATTATTTGACGACAACGGAGCTACGGTAGGCAAAGTCCCGAGTGGCTACCGCGCTTGTCGCCGGCGACTCGATGTGGCGGCGCCCACAAACTATCAAAATGGGTTCGCAATAGTGTTGCGGTCCCATGATGATGACCTCGCCGCGGTGGAGGTCTAGAACGCCGGCGAGCCTAAAAACAAGATGGAGCCATTTGGTAAAACATGAAAATAGCAAAAATGCTCATTGCGATCAGGAAGCGAGTGCCATGACTTCTAGGGACTATATAGAAGCTACCTTAACCGAGAGGAGCTCCAAAGATGGTGGGAAGACTTGAACACGATGAAGTCCACCGGGCCAAGAAGATGAAGTGGAAGATGAGGTTACGAGCAAAATGAGTGGAACCAAATCATCACCACGGCTTCATTATAGCTCAAAGAGGCTCCAAAGCAAATAATTGCAAAAAAACCACTTACCGGAGTGGAGAAGAAAGGGGGTGAAACCAGCGAAAATCTCCAAACTTAAAATTGAGTGATTCTGTGAATGCAACCCAAAATCAAGTTAGGGAAATACAAAGGAGGTTGAGGAGTTCAAAGGGTGCAAGAAATGTTGAAGATAAACCACTTTGGACACCAAGGCCGCCATTGGAGCTCTACGGGTCACACCGGTGGATTGAAGGTGTGAGGTGGTTTAAGCGCCCAAAACACCGAGAAGAGCAAAGTGTGGTGCAAAGGAACACCGGGAAGGAGCTAAGGGGCAATATAAAGGGAAAGGGTTAGGGTTACAAGCGCGAACATGAGCCTATGGTGAGCTCGGTTCATGGCGCGGTCATGGACCAAGAAATGACGGGAGCAAGTGAGCACGGTGACCATGGAGGAGAAAGCCTGTTGCGCATTAAATGCCTTGCAGAGAGACGTTGACGAGGCACGCTCGAAGTGACGCAACAAGCCCCCCCATGCTCTCTCTTTCTCTCGCCATGAGCGCTGCGCGCGCGCACGGAGAAGCCGAGGAGGAAGAAGAACAGAGAAGACAAGCCACGCCCGTTGGATCTTAGATGGACGGCTGTGATTTAAAAGAGTTCGCCGGACAGTCCGATTGCCTACGGAAATCTGGATGGTTGGATTGAGATCCAACGGTCCCAATTGGCTAATGCAACCGGAGGGTCCGAATGCTCACATGAACGTGGGCCGAGTGATTTGAATCCAACGGCTGAGATTGCACGCGCGTTTTAAAACGCGGCTCGGTGCAGTTAGGTGGTTCAACCAAGTCAAGTGGCTCGGACTCGAGCCCGACTCGAACCCAATGAATAGTGAATCAGCTTTAGGTTTTAAATTAAAGCTGGGACTTTTGGGGATTTATTTGGGGTAGCAAAATAACTCCAAAAATTCTGAAATTTTTACAGGAGCTTGCTGACTAAGACATTGACCTTGTGTAAAATTTTCAGAGGTTTTTATGCATTGTATTTTTCTCCGAAAATTCTACAAGGTACTGGTTTTAGGTTTGATTGAGAGTCAAACAGTTTGATCGCCTCTAAAATATTCAAACAATTTCTAAAAATTGTGAAATTTTTCAGAGGGGTCACATACCCTCCCAAGAACTTAGGAAAAATATTCCCGAAGATGATCAAAAGGTTTGACAAGATTGTTTTTGAAGGAACAAGATTTGGATCAAAAGACTTGTGACTTTGTACTTCCATAACCTTTTGTACAATACTTGCTCAGTACACAAAGGAAATACATGATGTAAGAAAAAGTTTTAATTTCTACTCATTTTCTTACATTTGAAACACAAGCCCAAAATTGGGATGTTACAACTCTCCCCCCCTTACAAGAATCTCGACCCAGATTAGTTTACTCGGAGAAGAAAGAAGGAAAATCTGCACGAAGGCGATCTTCTCGCTCCCAAGTTGCCTCATCTTCAGAATGGTTTGACCACTGAACCTTAAGGAACTTGATGACACGGTTCCTTGTTCTCCGTTCAGATTCCTCAAGAATACGAACAGGATGCTCGCGGTAGGTCAAATCCTCCTGCACATCGAGAGTTTCCAACGGAGTTTCCTCAGTTGGGACACGGAGGCACTTCTTCAGGTGTGAAACATGGAACACATCATGCACACCCTCAAGTGCAGCTGGTAGCTCCAATCTGTATGCAACTGCCCCAACTCTCTCGACGATGCGGTAAGGCCCAACATATCGAGGAGCCAACTTGCCCTTGATGCCAAAACGCTGATGGCCCTTCAAGGGTGAGACTTTGAGATACACAAAGTCATTGGGCTCAAAGCTCAACTCACGGCGACGACGATGCCGCATAGCTCTTTTATGCGGGTGGGCGCCGCGGATGCTCGCGGATCAATCGAACTTGACTTTCGGCCTCATTGATCGAATCGGGCGAAAAAGCCGCCACGATCTCGGCCAGTTCAATGGGGTTCTGCATCTCCTCCCATACAAAGCCTCAAATGGTGCCATGCCAAGACTGGCCTGAAAGCTGTTGTTGTAGGAGAACTCCGCAAATGGTAGGCATTTCTCCCACTTCTTCCCATAGGAAAGAACACAAGCACGGAGCATATCTTCCAACACTTGGTTGACTCGCTCCGTCTGACCATCAGTCTGAGGATGAAAGGTGTCTTTGAAATGAAGGCGGGTCCCCATAGCCTCTGCGGACTATGCCAAAACGCGAGGTGAAAAGTGCACCACGATCGAAATAATCGTCTTGGTACAGTGAAGACTCACAATCCTCGAGACATAAAGTTCGGCCAAAGGCCCCACACGGCCGAGTCTTGACAGAAGGAAATGTGCCACTTTAGTCAACTTTGTCGATCACGACCCAAATAGCATCATTCCCTTTGGACGGCGGGCAATCCGGTGATGAAGTCCATGCCAGCGAATCCCACTTCCACTGCATGCGGCAGCGGTGAAGAAGACCTGCTGGGCGATGCTCGGCCTTCACCGCGACGACACGTGCGCTCGGCAACGAACTTGGCAATCTCACGCTTCATTCGGGTCCACGGAACCTCGGCGAAGGTCCCGATACATCTTGGTAGCCCGGGTGAATAGACAAAGGAGAATCATGGGCTTCGCGGAGAATCAAATTCGCAATTCCATGACCTTAGGAACCACAAGGCGCCGCCCAAACCACACAACGCCATGCTCGTCCTCCGAAAAGCACTTGGCTATCCCATCCTTGATGTTCGCTTGATTTGGCTCACACCAACATCTGTGTCACGTGCCGCCTTGATTTGGTCCACCAAGGTTGGTTGCACAACCAATGTAGCAAGAGAACCGTGCTTGATCAAACCCAAATTAAGGCGCTGAATTACGAAATGAGGGTAGGTCTTGCTCTTGGAGCATCAACATGTTACAATACACCTTCCGAGTGAGTGCATCAGCAACGACATTGGCCTTGCCGGATGGTACTGAATACCCATGTCATAGTCCTTGATCAATTCCAACCATCTTCTTTGCCTAAGGTTCAGATCTGGCTGGGTGAACAAGTACTTCAAGCTCTTGTGGTCAGAATACACCTCACAACGGTTACTAATCGGATAATGCCGCCAAATCTTGAGTGCATGGACCACAGACTAACTCCAAGTCATGAGTAGGATAGTTGAGTTCATGAGGCCTCAAGCTGCCGCGATGCATAGGCCACAACCTTGCCTTCTGCATAAGAACACAACCAAGACCACGACGAGAAGCATCACAATAGATATCAAAACTCTTGTGAATATCGGGAGAACAAGCACCGGGCTGAGGTCAACCGCTTCTTGAGTTCTGAAAACTCACATCGCATAGCGATGGACCACACAAACTTCTTATCTTTCTTGAGCAATTCGGTCATAGGCTTCGCAATCTTGGAGAAATTCTCGATAAAGCGGCGATAGTGCCACCAAACCAAGAAAACTCCGCACCTCGGTGGCCCGACTTGGTGACCCCAAGATAGCACATCACCGACCTTGCTAGGATCCACACCACACCTCTGCTGAAAGAACATGGCCCAAGAATGCCACTTCCTTCAACGAACTCGCACTTGCTGAATTTGGCATACGGTGGTGCTCACGCGGCTGCCCAACACAAGCTTAAGATGCTCAGCATGCTCTCCTTCACTCTTGTAGTAGATAAGGATATCATCGATGAATACCACCACAAACCTATCCAAATACTCCATGAATACCGAGTTCATAAGATTCATGAATAAAGCAGGAGCATTAGTCAAACCAAAAGACATGACGGTGTACTCGTAAAGACCATAACGAGTAGCAAAGGCCATCTTAGGAATATCCTCGGCCCTGATCCTGACTTGATGATAGCCCAGTCTCAAGTCAATCTTGGAGAAGACTCGTGCTCCGGTCAACTGATCGAAAAGATCATCAATACGGGGCAAATGATACTTGTTCTTTACCGTCCACCTCGATGGCGGACGGTAATCAACACACATGCGCAAGGTCTTGTCCTTCTTCTTCACAAAGATAACTGGACAACCCCAAGGAGATGAGCTAGGACGGATAAATCCCTTCTCTTGCAGCTCACCTAGTTGCTTCTTCAACTCCTCCAACTCATTAGGAGGCATGCGATACGGCCTCTTAGAAATAGGCGATGCAGGCGAAGAACTCGATCACAAACTCGGATCTCGCACGGGGGCATCCGGGCAAGTCTTCAGGAAAGACATCCGCGAAGTCGCACACAGTGGGGACGTCGTGAATCTCCAATACTGGCTTTGCTTCAAGGACATAAAGATGGGGCTCTCGCAACTGTGGCGAAAACCCAACCTGTTCACCCGAAGGACTGGTGAGGTAGACAATCTTCCTGGCACAATCGATTTGCCCCAAGTGTTGGGACAACCAATCCATGCCAAGAATCACATCCAAGCGCGCCGAGTCGAGCAGGATGAGATTCGCCAAGAATCCCACTCCTTCGATGTGGATAGGAACATCCCGGCATACTTGGTCAGCTCTCATTTCCGAACCCGGAGAGCGAATGAGCAGTGGAATCCCCAGAGGAACACAGTGAAGTCCACAATCAACAGCAAAAGACCTCGAAATAAAAGAATGCGAAGCTCCAGAGTCAAATAAAACTGTAGCAGGATGCAAATTAACAAGGAGCGTACCCAACACCACGTCGGGCGCCTCCTGTGCCTCCTCGGTAGAGATGTGGTTGACTCGGCGCTCCCAAGCCGGGGTCTTCGGTCGGTGGGTGACCACTCCCTTGCCGCGTCCTCCATTAGGGCGAGGGCCGCTCCATCTTCTTAGGACAACTACTCGCGTAGTGGCCCTTGTTGTGGCGATGAAGCGGTGGCGTCGGCGCGGGGTTGCGGGAACACCTGCTGCTGGGTCGCAGTGCCGCGGCCGAGTCACGGCTGCGGAGGGCGTGGAGGCTGGTCTTGAAGGCCTCGGCGGTGGTGAAGCCAAAGAACAGGCCACCGGTGCGGGCCCAACACGGGGACGAGCGAGGCCGACTGCGCGAACATGGGCCTCCCACTTGCGCTTGCGGGACTGCCCCGCTCTCGCCTTATGCTCGGCGATGATGGCCTTGTCCACCAAGGTGCGGAAGTCGGAAGTCCACAATAGAGAGCTTGTCACTGAAGCTCCTCGCACAAACCCTCCACGAACTTCTCTGCTTGGCCTCATCGGTGGCCACCTCGGCGAGAGCGTACCTCGCCAAATGGTTGAACTCATGGAGGTACTCGATCCGCATTTGCGCCTGTTTGGCGCAAGGAACTCCTTCTTCTTGACTTCATCGGTAGGCGGGGACATGGGCCCGACGGAAAGCGGCCGAACTCCTCCCACGAGACCACGTGTCCGCGGGCCGCATGGCGAGAAATTCTCCCACCATGAGAGTGCCGCACCCTCCGGTGATGGGATGCGAAAAGTGCGCTCTGCTCTGGCGAGCAGCGTTGAGCTCCGCTCAACGGCGCAGCCGATCGTCTGCGTCCAAGGGGTCCTCGGATCGGAGAAGGTAGGAGGTGAGTGCGGAGGAACTCCGCAAGTCCCCACGAGACCGGTGACCACCTCTAGATCGAGGCACGAGAGGAGTGGAGGTGTTTCGGCGATAACCTCCAACACCCTACGGTCCTCCGAACGATTGCGTTCGATCTGCATGAGGACTTCCGCCATGGTCGGAGGAGGGGGAAGCTCCTCATCGGGACTACCCGGCTGATTCCGGCCGCTACGGGTCCCGCCAGCCATCTTGTTTCACTAAGAGGAGTTAGGTACAAGCCAAAGAAATCCAAACTCAATAAAAAGGGCTCAGGAATAACCACCAAGAGCACAGGACCAAAATTCACCAAATCGACTTCCTGAAACGACTAACCCGTATGGAAGAACAAGCAATCGTGTGAGAAAACCCAAAATTTTCAGAACTAAATTCTAGCTCAAAACAGTCCAAAAATCAGGGTATAACCACCTAATAGAGTATAGGCATTTAGCTAATTTCATATCACTTCTTACCCTTTCATTCCCACAAGTTTTAGTTGAATTTACCTCTCATTTCCTACCTTAATTACTAACCACTAGCTAGCTGTCCAAATTCCTTTCTCCAACCTCTCATGTTTCTCCCAAAACCAAGTTAATCGATAGAGGCTAATTTTTTAAAGGAAGAGAGGAACACTTTTTTAAACTTAAGTGAGGGTAAGGTGAGATGAGCAAGCTAAGATAGGTAAGGAGCAAAATTAGATAACTTACTTAAGTTTTACAAACCTTTTGAAAGTAAGTTTTCAAAATATTCTAAAGGCGACCAAGCTAGGGGTTTCTACGGTCGGTATGGCTCTGATACCAACTTTGTGAGGACCCGGAATGTTTAACTAGTAACACTTAACCTCCAAATGGTTCTAGCGTTACTAATTAAGCATTCTAAGCCTCGATGGACATATGCTTCCCAGAATTGCAGCATATGCACATCATCACAAAATTACACATCAATTCCATACACATACATCACTAGGTTCAACAACGACATACATAAAGTAAAGTTATTACAAAAGAGAGCCGACCGGCCAAATAGAACAATATACAAGAATGACAGCGGAAGTAAAAGCGCCATAAGATGGCTAGAACAAAAGTCGACCGGTTAGCCATACACCCACAAGGCAACCGAGGGCCGCCAAGCTAGTCGCCCATGCAAGCTACCACAACACACTCACAAAAGTGAGGCCCTCGAGCTCACCTTCTTCCTCTGCAATGAACAATTAAGCATAGCACTTGAGTACAAAGATTGTCTTTGTACCCGCAAGATCGACGTGTGGAATAGCGGACCTATTCATAAACTACATGCAAGCTTATTTAGGTGGAGGTTGTATGTCTCATTTGCATGAAGCCAACTTTATTTGCAATAATGTAATACATTTTAAAAGCAAGTTTGCAAATTTGTTTTGTTATCAAAGTATGATAAGTAAAGATACATACACGTAACCACACAGGCGGCTATCCCAATAGCCACCACAACATAGCACGAATCCCGATTCGTACCACCCATCAAGTTTTAATTTAAAAGGTTGTAGTCTAACTCTTGAAAGACCTTGCCAAGCGTGTCCATAACCTAGGGGCGAGGCTATTCGAATAGTTTTAACCTGCGGTGTACCAATGTACCCACACTTGGCATCGCCTTCAAGCCACAAGCACACTACCAAGGTATGCCGGCCCGCTAAGTCCTACGAGACATTTCCAATCTTGTGTATTAACTACGAGCCGCTCATATGGATAGAAACCCATATGCTTACATTTGCAAGCGAAAGACAACAAATCCCATCACGGGTGAAGTCTTTCGGACACTACTGTGCTCCCAACACCATCCCTCCTGCGACTCCTGCGACTGAGCCAATACACGCCAAAGTACTAAGTCAACAGAGGTCCCACACCCTCTAATGTGGTTATGCACGCTCAAATGCTTGGTTCGATGTAACAAGATGTTCGGTCCTTGTTGACCGGGCACCATTCGATCACACCCAAAAATCACACCATCATACCATTGTGCCCAAGTCTAAATCATTTTGCTTTCGATTTTAGTTTTCATAAGTAGACAAGGCACAAGGTGGAAACCATAATCATAATAAGTTTTAAGTGATCAAGGTTATCGATAAGTCGATAACCGCCCATTTCTACCGAAACTAAGCATGGCTAAGCAATTAATTCGCAACTACTAAGTGACAAGAGCCCATCCATGAACTCTAAATCACAGAAGTAACCTAGGCTCATGGTAGTAGAGAATAATCATTTGCTAAGGAAATGCATCTACTAGGCCAACTATTAACACAAAGTAGCAATGCATACATAGAATTTGTAATCAACATAAATACTTAAAATCTTGGGATTAACATGATCAAGCGCTTGCCTTCTTGCCGTTGCTCAAGCTGTTGTGGAGGGTCGCTCTGGGATTACCGCAAATGTCGAATCCTAAGCGAAAGGCAAAAGAACCAAGAACAACCAATAAGACTAGCAACACTTAAACAAAAGAGCAAGCAAAAATTATCCAAATGCGTCGAAACTTATACACAAGGTAGGATACGAATATACCTAGACATAGAAACTGGAAAAACCTAATTTGGATTTGTGGTGCAAAAGATATTACCTAAAACCCATTTTCTACCATAATTAGCACTGTAGCAAAAACATTTTCTAGAAAGATTTTGAAGCTGAAATTTTTATGGTAGCTACCTACTGGTATAGAGGTAACCCATATAAAATTTCAGGTCATTTGGAGTTAAAATGATTTAGTTATGATTTTTCTAAGATGCAAAACTAGCATAATGCACTTTCGAGAAATATAAACATGTGCAAAACCTATTTCACATTATAGTATGATAACAGAGGATTTCCTAACATCAAATTTCTATTTTAGGATTTACAGGAATTACTGGTGTCTATTACATCATTAAATGAATTTTTAAGTGCTACTAATAAGGTTAAATCTACTAACATATTTTTAAGTGCTTTGATTTAGGCCTACCACCATTTTTAGATTAAAGTTTAGTTAATAACAAATTTATCAAAGTTAAAATCATACAATTATCGGATATACTGAGAAAAGATATGCATTTTCCAAGTTTTAATACAATTACGGAATATATAAAAATAGCGAAAACAAGCTATAAAAGATTACAGAATTTTCTACTCTGAAGCAAAGCTAAAAGTATTTTTATATTAAACTTTAGTGAAATACAAATTTATTGCGATTGGTTTCATGTAAAAGGATTTATCTTGAATTAGTTATGAATTTCTAAAGTTTTGATACAATTTTCATTGATAAATAAATACTTACGAAATATGAACCAACCCAACCGAAAATAAGCGGCGTGGGCGCTCGTGGGCGTTGATGCAATATCGAGCGGGCCACACGCCTGCGAACAACGGCGCCGCAGCGCGATTCAACGAGAGCCACCGTTGGATCAAGATCCAGCGGCTCACGAGGACGAATGCAACCGGACGGTGCGGTTGCCTTGGCGCTCACGGCCGTAGATCTCAAGATGAGCGCCACGGAGATCACTTCGTCGGAAGGTCCGATTGCACGCATGATCGGGGCGCGGATCAAGCGATGGGCGGCCAAGAATGATGAGGGAACCGGATGGTCGAATGCATACAAGATCCGGGCGCGGATCGCAAAATGGACGGCGGTCCAAGATCGAAATGCAACGAGTCTTGACACGTGGGGCGCATGTCGATGTGAGAGTCACACATGCGAGTTTAACACACGTGCACAATGCGCGTGGTCCCACTGTCGATGACTTAAAGGAGGTTTTAGGACAGCTACTTAATTACTAATGACCAATGATTAGTGATGATTAGCAATTAATGTGTCATAAAGATTTTGAGCAGAGGCGATTTAGGGACGAGAGGGCCCACGTCGATGACCCAAAAAGGTAATTTGGACACGATTATTGCTAACAATGATTAGCAATAAATAAACCCAAAATCACCATAACGACTTACGGTTTTCGATTTGAGGCTACGGGCCCACAAGTCGGTGAGACATTAGGCGATTAAGACACCATTAGTACTTCTAATGATTGGGTATTAGCGTGTCCTAATTATTTGGCGACAACGGAGCTACGGTGGCAAAGTCCCGAGTGGCTACGCGGCTTGTCGCCGGCGACTCGATGTGGCGGCGCCACAAACTATCAAAATGGGTTCGCAATAGTGTTGCGGTCCCAATGATGATGACCTCGCCACGCGTGGAGGTCTAGAACGCCGGCGAGCCTGAAAACAAGATGGAGCCATTTTGGTAAAACATGAAAATAGCAAAAATGCTCCATTGCGGTCTGAAAGCGAGTGCCATGACTTTTAGGGACTATATAGAAGCTACCTTAACAGAGGAGCTCCAAAGATGGTGGGAAGACTTGAACACGATGAAGTCCACCGAGCGAAGAAGATGAAGTGGAAGATGAGGTTAGAGCAAAATGAGTGGAACCAAATCATCACCACACTTCATTATAGCTCAAAGAGGCTCCAAAAGCAAATAATTGCAAAAAAACCACTTACCTGAATTTGGAGAAGAAAGGGGTGAAACCAACTGAAAATCTCCAAACTTAAAATTGAGTGATTCTGTGAATGCAACCCAAAATCAAGTTAGGGGAAATACAAAGGAGGTTGAGGAGTTCAAAAGGGTGCAAGAAATGTTGAAGATAAACCACTTTGGACACCAAGGCCGCCATTGGAGCTCTCACGGTCACACTGGTGGATTGAAGGTGTGAGGTGGTTTAACCGCCAAAACACCGAGAAGAGCAAAGTGTGGTGCAAAGGAACACCGAAGGAGCTAAGGGGCAATATAAAGGGAAAGGGTTAGGGTTACAAGCGCGAACATGAGCCCATGGTGAGCTCGGTTCATGGCGCGGTCATGGACCAAAATGGCGAGGAGCAAGTGAGCACGGTGACCATGGAGGAGAAAGCATTGCGCATTAAATGCCTTGCGAGAGACGTTGGCGAGGCGCGCTCGGTGACGCAACAAGCCCCCATGCTCTCTTTTCTCTCGCCATGAACGCTCGCGCACGAGAAGCCGAGGAGGAAGAAGAACAGAGAAGACAAGCCACGCCCATTGGATCTTAGATGGGCGGTGTGATTTAAAAGAGTTCGCCGGACGGTCCGATTGCCTACGGAATCGGATGGTTGGATTGAGATCCAACGGTCCCAATTGGCTAATGCAACCGGAGGGTCCGAATGCTCACATGAGCGTGGGCGGCGATTTGAATCAACGGTGAGATTGCACGCGCGTTTTAAACGCGCTCGGTGCGATTAGGTGGTTCAACCAAGTCAAGTGGCTCGGACTCGAGCCCACTCGAACAATGAATAGTGAATCGACTTTAGGTTTTAAATTAAAGCTGGGACTTTGGGGATTTATTTGGGGTAGCAAAATAACTCCAAAAATTCTGAAATTTTACAGGAGTTTGCTGACTGAGACATTGACCTTGTGTAAAATTTTCAGAGGTTTTTATGCATTGTATTTTTCTCCGAAAATTCTACAAGGTACTGGTTTTAGGTTTGACTGAGAGTCAAACAGGTTTGACTGCCCTCTAAAATATTCAAACAATTTCTAAAAATTGTGAAATTTTTCAGAGGGGTCACATACCCTCCCAAGAACTTAGGAAAAATATTCCCAGAAGATGATCAAAAAGGTTTGACAAGATTGTTTTTGAAGGAACAAGATTTGGATCAAAAGACTTGTGACTTTGTACTTCCATAACCTTTTGTACAATACTTGCTCAGTACACAAAGGAAATACATGATGTAAGAAAAAGTTTTAATTTCTACTCATTTTCTTACATTTGAAACACAAGCCCAAAATTGGGATGTTACAACTCTCCCCCCCTTACAAGAATCTCGACCGAGATTAGTTTACTCGGAGAAGAAAGAAGGAAAATCGCACGAAGGCGATCTTCTCGCTCCCAAGTTGCCTCATCTTCGAATGGTTTGACCACTGAACCTTAAGGAACTTGATGACACGGTTCCTTGTTCTCGTTCGATTCCTCAAGAATACGAGCAGGATGCTCGCGGTAGGTCAAATCCTCCGCACATCGAGAGTTTCAACGGAGTTTCCTCGATTGGGACACGGAGGCACTTCTTCAGGTGTGAAACATGGAACACATCATGCACACCTCAAGTGCGGTGTAGCTCAATCAGTATGCAACTGCCCCAACTCTCTCGGCGATGCGGTAAGGCCCAACATATCGAGGAGCCAACTTGCCCTTGATGCCAAAACGCGATGGCCCTTCAAGGTGAGACTTTGAGATACACAAAGTCATTGGGCTCAAAGCTCAACTCACGGCGACGACGATGCGCATAGCGCTTTTATGCGGGTCGGGCGTGCGCAAATGCTCGCGGATCAATCGAACTTGACTTTCGGCCTCATTGATCGAATCGGGCGAAAATCGCCGCCACCGCCTCGACCAGGTTCAATGGGGTTCTGCATCTCCTCCCATACAAAGCCTCAAATGGTGCCATGCCAAGATCGCTCGAAAAGTCGTTGTTGTAGGAGAACTCCGCAAATAGTAGGCATTTCTCCACTTCTTCCCATAGGAAAGAACACAAGCACGAGCATATCTTCCAACACTTGGTTGACTCGCTCCGTCGACCATCGATCCCCGAGGATGAAAGGTCTTTGAAATGAAGGCGGGTCCCCATAGCCTCTTGCGGACTATGCCAAAACCGCGAGGTGAAAAGTGCACCACGATCGAAATAATCGTCTTGGTACAACCGTGAAGACTCACAATCCACGAGACATAAAGTTCGGCCAAAGGCCCCACACGGCCGAGTCTTGGCAGGAAGGAAATGTGCCACTTTAGTCAACCCGCCGATCACGACCCAAATAGCATCATTCCTTTGGACGAGCGGGGCAATCCGGTGATGAAGTCCATGCCAACGAATCCCACTTCCACTGCATGCGCAACGGTGAAGAAGACTCGCTGACGCGATGCTCGGCCTTCACGACGAAGACACGTCGCGCTTAACGCGAACTTGGCAATCTCACGCTTCATTCGGGTCCACGAACCTCGACGAAGGTCCCGATACATCTTGGTAGCCCGGGGTGAATAGACAAAGGAGAATCATGGGCTTCGCGAGAATCAAATTCCGCAATTCCATGACCTTAGGAACCACAAGACGCTGCCCAAACCACACAACGCCATGCTCGTCCTCCGAAAAGCACTTGGCTATCCATCCTTGATGTTACGCTTGATTTGGCTCACACCAACATCATGCTGCATTGTGCCGCTTGATTTGGTCCACCAAGGTTGGTTGCACAACCAATGTAGCAAGAGAACCGTGCTCGATCAAACCCAAATTAAAGCTTGGAATTACGAAATGAGGGTAGGTCTTGCTCTTGGAGCATCAACAAGGTCTTCGGTTTTAGGTTTGGTGAGAGTCAAACAGGTTTGACCGCCCTCTAAAATATTCAAACAATTTCTAAAAATTGTGAAATTTTTCAGAGGGTCACATACCTCCCAAGAACTTAGGAAACATATTCCCGAAGATGATCAAAAGGTTTGACAAGATTGTTTTGAAGGAACAAGATTTGGATCAAAAGACTTGTGACTTTGTACTTCCATAACCTTTTGTACAATACTTGCTCAGTACACAAAGGAAATACATGATGTAAGAAAAAGTTTTAATTTCTACTCATTTTCTTACATTTGAAACACAAGCCCAAAATTGGGATGTTACAATGTGTATTGATTACCGTTCCCTCAATGAAGTTACTATCAACAACAAATATCCACTACCCTGGATTGTTGATCTGTTTGATCAGATGAAAGGAGCCGAAGTGTTCTCAAATATCGACATGCGATCAGGTTACCATCAACTGAGGATTTGTCCTAAGAATATACCGAAGACCGCTTTCTCAACGCGGTATGGACATTATGAGTTCTTAGTCATGTCCTTTGGTCTGACTAACGGCCCTGCATACTTCATGAACATGATGAATAAAGTATTCATGGAATATCTGGACAAGTTTGTAGTCGTGTTCATTGATGATATTTTGGTTTACTCCAAGTCGAAGGAAGAACACGCCGAGCATTTAAGGGTAGTCTTGGAAAAACTCAGAGAGCATCAGTTGTATGCCAAATTCAGTAAGTGTGATTTCTAGAAGAAGGAAGTTGATTTCCTTGGTCATGTGATGACAGCCGAGGGAGTAGCAGTTGATCCCGGTAAAGTTAAAGCAGTGTTACATTGGGAGCAGCCCAAAGCGTAACTTTCAGTTCGCGATTTCTTGGGAATGGCGAGTTATTACCGCCATTTCATCGAAGGATTCTCATCGATTGCTAAGCCTCTTACGCAATTGTTGAAAAAGGAGAAGAAGTTCACTTGGACTCCAGCCTGTGAAGAAAGTTTTCAAGAGTTGAAGAAGCGTTTGACTTCAGCCCCAGTGCTGATTTTGCCAGATATTCGCAAGGAATTCGATATCTATTGTGATGCAAGAAGGAAGAGCTGTCGCTTACGCGTCAAGGCAACTGAGGCCTCACGAAGAGAATTACCCTACTCATGATCTGGAATTAGCTGCCGTAGTGTATGCTTTAAAGATTTGGCGTCACTACCTCATTGGTAATCGCTGTGAAGTCTACACAGATCATAAAAGTCTGAAGTACATATTCACCCAGTCAGATTTGAACATGAGGCAGCGAAGATGGTTAGAATTGATCAAGGATTATAATCTTGGAATCCACTACCATCCCGGCAAAGCCAATGTAGTTGCGGACGCTCTAAGTCGTAAGAGTTACTGCAATGCTTTAGAAGTAAAGGAAAGTTACCCAGAACTATATGAAGAATTTCATAAGCTAAGGCTAGAAGTTGTGTCCGAAGGATTCGTGAGCTTGATTTGGAGGTCTGATCTACGAGAAGCGGTCGTGAAGCGCAACCAAAGGATCCTGTGTTGTCAGACATCAAGGTCAAAATGGCAGAAGGGAAATTCAAATATTTTACCAAGGATGATCAAGATATACTCTGGATTAATGGTCGTATCTGTGTACCAGATATTGATGGTCTAAGGCAGTTAATCTTAAAGGAAGCCCATGACTCAAAGTATTCGATTCACCCTGGAAGTACCAAAATGTACCAGGATATTAAGACTAAATTTTGGTGGCCCAATTTGAAGCGAGAAGTCGCAGAGTTCGTTGCCTTGTGCGACGTCCATCGAAAAAGTAAGCGAAACACGAGGCCCGCGAGTTTGTTACAAGCTGCGAAGATTCGAGAATGGAAGTGGGAAGAGATCGGCATGGACTTCATTACGGTCTACCCAAGACCCAATCGTTCGATTCGATCCGGGTAATAGTCGATTGTTTGACCAAGGTCGCCCATTTCTGCCGATCAAAACCACGTACTCGGAGATCGCCTTGCGAGTTGTACATGGCGGTTGTCGACTTGCGGTGTGCCCAAGAAGATAGTATCGGATCGAGGATCTCGGTTCACCTCGTTTTTGGCGAGTTTGCATGAAGCATTGGGTACCTATCGAATTTCGATCAGCGTATCATCCACGAGCATGGATGGACAGGTGAAAGAGTTAATCGGATATTGGAGGATATATCTTTGAGAGCTTGTGCTCTAGCTAATCTTGCCGATGGGATAAGAGTTTACCATATGCGTAACTCTCGTACAACAACGATTATCAAGCTGATGCGCAAATGTCACCATTTGAAGCTTTGTATGACCGTGTGCGAACCCCGTTGAATTGGTGAAAGCAGTGAGCGTTCGATTCGGTCGGACATCATCCAAGAAGCATAAGAGCAAGTGGCCATGATAAGAGAAAGATTGAAGATAGCTCAGTCCAGACAGAAGAGCTATGCCGATAATCGTCGTCGTGATCTCAGTTTTGAACCCGAGGATTTCGTCTATCTTTGAGTTATTCCGCTCAGAGGTGTCAAAAGGTTTCATGCCGAAGGGAAGCTTGCCCCGAGGTATGTTGGTCCGTTCAAGATTTTGGAACGCCGTGGAGAAGTTGCTTATCAGTTGGAGCTACCGCAGTCATTAGCAGGAGTGCATGATGTCTTTCATGTCTCGCCGTTTCATTGGGAGCAGCCCAAGACTGTAACTCAGATTTGCAGTTTCTTGGGAATGACAGGTTATTACCGCCGTTTCATCGAAGGATTCTCATCGATTGCTAAGCCTCTTACGCAATTACTGAAGAAGGAGAAAAAGTTCACTTGGAATCCAGCCTGTGAAGAAAGTTTTCATGAATTGAAGAAGCGTTTGACTTCAGCCCCATTGCTGATTTTGCCAGATGTTCGCAAGGATTTTGATATCTACTGTGATGCTTCGCGTCAAGGATTAGGATGCGTCCTAATGCAAGAAGGAAGAGCAGTCGCTTATACGTCAAGGCAATTAAGACCTCATGAGGAGAATTACCCTACCCATGATTTGGAATTAGCTGCCGTAGTGCATGCTTTAAAGATTTGGCGTCATTATCTCATCGGTAATCGCTGTGAAGTCTACACAGATCATAAGAGCCTGAAGTACATCTTCACGCAGTCAGATTTGAACATGAGATAGATGAGATGGTTAGAATTGATCAAGGATTATAATCTTGGAATCCACTACCATCCCGGGAAAGCCAATGTAGTTGCAGATGCCTTGATCCGTAAGAGTTACTGCAATGCTTTGGAAGTGGAAGAGTTTTCTTGAGAACTTCAGGACGAGTTTCAGAAGCTAAGGCTAGAAGTCGTGTCCGAAGGATTTGTAGCCAACTTGGAGGTACAGTCTACCCTAGAGAAGCAGATTCGTGAAGCGCAACCCAAGGATCCCGTGTTGTCAGACATCAAGCTTAAGATGGCAGAAGGGAAATTCAAATATTTTACCAGGGATGATCAAGACATACTCTGGATTAATGGTCGTATCTGTGTACCGGATATTGATGGGTTAAGGCAGCTAATCTTAAAGGAAACCCACGACTCAAAGTATTCGATTCACCCTGGAAGTACCAAGATGTACCAGGATATTAAGAATAAATTTTGGTGGCCAAATTTGAAGCGAGAAGTCGCAGAGTTCGTTGCCTTGTGCGACGTTTGTCGGAAAGTAAAGGCAGAACACCAGAGACCAGCAGGATTGTTGCAACCGCTGAAGATTCCAGAGTGGAAGTGGGAAGAGATCGGAATGGATTTCATTACCGGCTTACCCAAGACCCAATCGGGTTACGATTCGATCTGGGTAATAGTTGACCGTTTGACCAAGGTTGCCCATTTCCTGCCAGTCAAAACCACGTACTCAGGAGATCGCCTTGCGGAGTTGTACATGGTCAAAATTGTCAGTTTGCACGGTGTGCCCAAGAAGATAGTATCAGTCGAGGATCTCGGTTCACCTCGTTTTGGCAAAGTTTGCATGAAGCATTGGGTACCCATCCAATTTGATCTTCGCGTATCATCCGCGCATGAGATGGACGATGAAAGAGTTAATCAGATATTGGAGGATATGTTGAGAGCTTGTGCTCTAGCTAATGCTGCCCGTTGGGATAAAAGTTTACCATATGCAATTTTCAGACAACAACGATTACCAAGCTAGTGCGCAAATGTCACCATTTGAAGCTTTGTATGGCGTGCTGCAGAACCCCGTTAAATTGGTCAAAAACAGTTGAACGTTTGGTTTTCGGTCCAGACATCATCCAAGAAGCAGAAGAGCAAGTGGTCATGATAAGAGAAAGACTGAAGATAGCTCAGTCCAGGCAGAAGAGCTATGTTGATAATCGTCGTCGCGATCTCAGCTTCGAACCCGAGGATTTCGTGTATCTTCGAGTTACCCCGCTTAGAGGTGTCAAAAGGTTTCATGCCAAAGGGAAACTCGCCCCAAGGTATGTTGGTCCGTTCAAGATTTTGGTACGCCGTGGAGAAGTTGCTTATCGATTGGAGCTACGCGATGCGTGGCGAGTGCATGATGTCTTTCATGTCTCTCGCAGTTGAAGAAGTGTCTTCGTGTGCCAGAAGAGCAAGCCCCGTTGGAATCGATTGACTCGAAGGAGGATCTCACCTACAAGGAACAGCCAGTCAAGATTTTGGATGTCGCAGAGCGTCGCATAATAAGCAAGACTGTTCATTTTTGTAAGGTCCAGTGGAGCAACCACTCGGAAGAAGAAGCAACGTGGGAGCATGAAGAAGAGCTCAAAGCCGAGTTTCCTAGCCTTTTATCTAGCTAGCCTGAATCTCGGGGTCGAGATTCCTTTAAGGGGGGAGGTTTGTAACATCCCAATTTTCTGAGCTTGAAAAACCTTTTAAATAGTTAGTAGGGAGAAAAGTCACCATTTGGATTTTATTTGAGTTTAATTCAAAAGCTTAATATTGGACTTTAGAATCAAAAGCCTTTAATGTGAATAATCCCAACATGAATAATAGCCAAAACTATTTTATTTGGGTTCTATGTGCTCATATATATTTTCTAGATTTTCCTAGAACTTTTTCTGAGTTCATTTGCTATTTTCTATTGCTTATTTGAATTTCTGGTATTTTACAAATTAGAAAAACTATTTAAAATCTCAGATTGAGCGTCGGGCCGAATTCCTTTCCTCCGGCCCATTACCTCCCTATTCCGGCCCATCTCCGCGTGAAACCAGCCCCGTGCGCGCGCCCTGCCTCCGTGCCGCTGACGCGTGGCCCCACGCCCCGTCGTCCTCCTCGCGCCTGGCTTATTCCTCACGAGCGACCTCGCCCGTCCGCCATTGCTGAGCTCCGAGTCCCATACGACAACGTATCTTTTCCAACTAAACCCCTTCTAGAAAACGCGCCAAATCTTATCCCCAACCTCCCCGCATCTTTCCGGATCAAAATCATATCCCGATTCCGTTTCTATCTCCATTTTTCCGCGAGACCATCTCGGACTCTTTTAGTGTTCTACCGCCGCATGCCGCCCTAGCCCCTCCCAACCCCTATAAAAGGCACCCCCGGGATCACATCGACGTCCGCAACCCAAACCCTCAAGCCACCGCACCCCGAGAACCCTAGCGCCACCGTAATCGAGCTTTTAGGGTTTCTCGCCGCCGCTCGTTTTCTCCGATTTGCGCCGCCGTCGACGTCGCCCTGCCCTCGTGGTCTGCACCGCCGGGTTCGCCGTCGTCCGGGCTACCTCCAGAGACCACCCACGCCACCGGAACTTCACGGAGGTCTGTCCCGACAAAGCGAAAGCCGCGCATAAGTCTCGCCGCCAATCACCTCCGTCATCCCCGACACTCCGCGAGTACAGCTCTAGGTTTGCAATAGTGTCAGCTACCCAGTGGTACCACTCACCGCCGGTAAATCGCCGCCGTTCGCCATTGTCATCGGTTCCCGAGCGCCGCCGCCCGTCGGTCTGACGTGTCACACCACGTGGCTCACCACCTCAGCCCTTGCGCCTACGTGTCGCGTGCGTGGCTACCTCATCAGCGCGTGCGTGGCACGGTCCACCCGAACCACCAGATCTGATCTGGCGTGAACCTAGTCCAAGTGCACCGAGCCGCCGACATGTGGGCCCCACATGTCGGGGATTTCCTCTGATTTGTTTTATTCCGAAATTCCAAGGGCTGATGTCATGCTGACGTCATGCTTGCGCAAAAATCCTATTTTTCTGTTAAGAAATAATTCGGAAATTCCATAAAATCCAAAATTAGGGTTTCTTTTAGATTTAAACTTCCAAAGCACATAACTTTTGCATCCGAACTCTGATTGAGCCCATTCAAATTCCAAAATGTATCTAAATTCGAGCTCTATTTATCTGGTATTTTTATTTAATTTTTGGAGTTTTTTTTGCCTCTGTTATTTATTTGTTTTGTTTATTTGTCTTGTTTGCGAGTAGACGTCGATTCGTCGGGGAATTTTGGAGAAGAAGGAGAACCTCAAGATCAAGACCAGTACCTAGACCTTTTCCAAGGCAAGTCATACCTTTGATCATCTTGAACCCAGTTTTCAAATTACTTTGTTTCAAAGTATTGCATTCTACTTTAATTATGTATTTAAATGCTTTTGGGCATAGTTATTATCCAATTTGTTAATACACCTTGGCCTTGTATGTCATAATCCCTTGTCACCCTAGATTGGTTTATTAGTTGGTAATATTGTAGCACCAACGTGGGTTGGTTAGATACGAGTACAATTGCTTAGCCATGCTACAAGTCTCACCTCTCACGTAAGTTGCAAATATTAAGTTTGACTAAGTGACTATGGAACTTGGTGTAAAACTGTGTGCTATGTGTTATTACTTCGTGATAGCATGTGTTGCACTAAAACCAACTGGGTGGTAAAGGTTTTGGACTGAGGCAAGTGGTGGATACTAAGTGATATGGTGGACTTTGTGAATGGGAATGATAATATTTGTGACCTAGTTACAAAATGCAAGTCTTGCCTTGGTCAATTAAGGACTTAACTTTGTGCGCCATTGAACTGAGCCTTACTGTACGACCACATGCCTGATGGGACGGGCCTAACTTAGTAGGTTATGGATTCTTGGCATTGATTACTTAGGTGGTAGGTTAGGCTATGGGTGGAGGTGTGTACTACAAGGTAGTCGCATCACGGGGCGGTTCGCCGTGTCCCTGTCCAGCGGTGTGTGTTATGCCAAAGCGCTTCGTTTGGGTTGGCATAGCGGTTTGTAAGCACATCGGGAGTGTCAATGTTAAGATGAAGTTTCTGAACCGTTTTGTTATGATCAGTGCTTGCAACAATAGTTGTATCGTGTGGGTAAAGTGTACAACCTCTGCAGAGTGTTAAATCAATCTATTCGAATATCCGCGTCCATGGTCATGGACATGCTCGCGGATTTCACACGAGGGGTAGTTTTCATAAAATGTTCGGGATGGGAGCTATGTGATCTAAGTCATATGGCTATGTGAAATAATCTGTTTAGCTTGTGTCTTTGTGGAAATAACTGTTAAATTACTATTGTCTATTTGTTTTGAATTATGTTTTCAATCTACTATCGTATTCAATTGCAAATGTTGACTTATGCAAAAGAACCACAGAAGCTTTTTTCTTTGGAATAAGCCTGCATGTATAAATTGCATTCTGTGGTATGATTTTCTAGTACGGTTGTGTACTCACGCTTGTTGTAAAACTTGCGCCTAAACTTACAGAAGAGGAGGAGTCTACGCTTGCTTTCGAGAAGGAGTTCGTCGGAGGTTGTTGGTCGTTAAGGTTTGGATCCCAGTCGGTTTCCTTTGGTGAATTGATGGGATCTACGCTGAAGTTATTTCTGTTCCGCTGCTATTTTATTCTCTGTTAGCCCTGTGTGGCTCAATAAGTGTAAACTCGACCATAAGGTCAAAACCCTTATTTGTTATTCAAACTAATCGTTTACTTTATTTATCGCTTGTGTGGATCGATATTCACCTGTGTTGACACTGTGTGCACTAGCGTGATCCTGGATTAGTGCATTATACACAAAGGGTTCCAGAATTGTAATTTTGGGTCCCGACAGAGATGCTGCCCAACAACAAGAGTCATATAGAGATATGATTAGCAAAGGGTTGCTTACCATATTCACTAATCTTCTAGCAGTGATGCCAAAGCTCACTAGGAGATTAATTAATTATGGATCTTGAATCACTAGAATGTCATAAGAGGGATATAGTATTTAGTGGGAGTATCTTTATTAAATTGTTTAATACAAGTTACTTTTTGAACATATGTCTTAGTTTTGCATATTTTATGTTGTAGATCATGGCACCAATTGTTGTACCTACATCCAGCTTTTGCTTTACGTTCGGTACTTAGTAAGGAAAAAGCTGAATGGAACAAATTTTACGATTGGTCCATAACCTAAGAATTTTTCTTAAGCAAGATAAAAAGGAACATGTTCTAGAGGAACCAATTCCAGATGTGCCTGTTGAAAATGCTACTGCTCTTAAAAGCGCCTACAAAAAAGGCTTGTGATAAGTCCCTTGATGTTAGCTGTCTCATGCTTGCTTTGCTATGAACTCGAGACCTTGAAGCGGTTTGAGAACATTGAGGCCTCGATATGATCGTGGCGCTAAAGGCATGTTTGAGACACAAGCAAGAACGAGAGATATGAGATCTCAAAGAAATTGTTTGGGTGTAAACTAGGCGAGGGTAGTCAGGTGAGCCCACATGTAATCAAGATGGTTGGTTACATGAGCTTGGAAAAACTTGGTTTTTCACTTAGTCAAGAGTTGGCTCTGATTTGATTCTTGCTTCGCTTCCTACAAGCTATGGGCCGTTCATTCTGAACTTTCATATGAATAGTTTAGACAAGAATCTTACCGAATTGCATATGATGCTCAAGACTGCGGAAGACAACATTAAGAAAAGCAACAGTCATGTGATGATGGTGCAAAGAGTATGAGCTTCAAGAAGAGGCTAAGACTAGGGTCAATGGAAAGGGCAAGGCTAAAGCTTGGATAAGATCCAAACTAACAAGCCTAAGCCCAAGACTCGATGCGGTCCGACTCAAGGAATGAATACTTTTCTGCAAAGAGCTAGGCCATTGAAAGAGGAACGCAAGAAATACTGGTGATCGAAAAGAATGGTGGGACTAAACCTTCCACTTCAGGTATTAATGTTATGGATGTTTTTCTTGCTGATTCTTCTATTAACTCATGGGTATTTGATACTGGATCGGTTGCTCATATTTGCAATTCGATGCAGAGTCTAACAAGGATTAGGAGAGTTGCAAGAGGTAAGATGGATGTTCGCGTCGGGAATAAAGCAAGGGTTGCTGCATTAGCCGTCGGGACTTTGCCATTACTTTTTCCCTCAGGATTTATTATGGAATTAAAGAATTGTTATTACGTTCCAGCCATGAGTAGAAACATTATCTCTGCCTCATGTTTGATGGCAGAGGGTTATAAATTCATTATGGTGAACAATGGTTGTTCTATATTTTTTAATGAAGTGTTTTATAGCTATGCACCTGTTTTGAATGGGTTGTTTATTTTAAATCTTGATGTTGCATCCATCTATAATATTAATGCGAAGAGGCTTAGACCTAATAATATGAATTCCACTTTTATTTGGCATTGTCGTTTGGGTCACATAAGTGAGAAACGTATGAAGAAGCTCCATGATGATGGAATTCTAAACTCATTTGATTTGGAACCATTTGAAACATGCGAATCTTGCCTACTCGGAAAGATGACCAAGACTCCTTTCACTGGTCGAATCGAGAGGCGTCAGGCTTGTTGGCACTCGTACATCTTGATGTGTGTGGACTAATGAGCACGACGGCTAGAGGTGGTTTTGTTACTTCATTACCTTCACCGATGACTATAGTAGATATGGATATGTCTACTTAATGAGGCACAAGTCGGAATCCTTTGAAAAGTTCAAGGAGTTCAGTGAAGTCTGAGAATCAACTTGGCAAGACAATCAAATCTTTACGATCGATCGTGGAGGTGAATTTTGAGCCATGAATTTGGTGATCATTTGAAACAATGTGGAATTGTTCCACAGCTTACACCACCGGGCACTCCATAATGGAATGGGGTGTCCGAGTAGCGTAATCAGACTTGTTAGACATGGTTCGATCGATGATGAGCCAATCGGATCTGCCATTATCTTTTTGGGGTTACACTCTAGAAACTGTCGCTTTCACTTTAAATAAGGTACTATCTAAATCAGTAAATAAGATACCGTATGAGATATGGACTGGGAAGAGTCCTAGTTTCTCTTTTATGAGGATTTGGGGTTGTGATGTCTATGTTAAATGTTGACGTCTGATAAACTTATACCCAAGTCAGATAAATGCTTCTTTATAGGATATCCTCGGGAAATCAAAGGATATTACTTCTACAACAGGGAAGAGGGCAAAGTTTTTGTTGCCCGAAATGGTGTCTTTTTGGAGAAAGAGTTTCTTTCAAAAGGAGTTAGTGGGAGAAAGGTGCAACTCGAAGAAATTCGGGAAACATCTGAAACTGTTTCAACTCCTACTGAACCTCTACAGGATGAACAAATTGTTGTTGAACCTGCAGATGAGGCATCAGCCCCACGTAGATCTAAAAGGCCACGTCAATTGCCTATAAGGTATGGGCATGACGTATTATTGTTGAATAATGATGAGCCTAAGTCTTATGAGGAAGCGATGATGGACCCAGACTCTGAGAAATGGCTTGAAACCATGAAATCCGAGATAGACTCCATGAGTGACAATCAGGTTTGGAACCAAGTCGATCCACTTGATGGTGTTAAAACCATTGAGTGCAAATGGATCTTTAAGAAAATTATTGATATGGATGGAAATGTTCACATTCATAAAGCTCGACTAGTCGCAAAAGGGTTTCGACAAGTTCAAGGGATTGACTACAATGAGACTTTCTCACCGGTAGCGATGCTTAAATCTATACGGATCATTCTAGCTATTGCTGCATATTTCGACTATGAGATATGGCAAATGGATGTCAAAACGGCTTTCCTTAATGGAAACCTAAGTGAAGATGTGTACATGACACAACCTGAAGGTTTTGTTGATCCAAAGAATGCTAGTAAAGTGTGCAAATTTCAAAAGTCCATTTATAGGTTCAAGCAAGCATCTCGGAGTTGGAATATACGTTTTGATGAGGAGATCAAAAGGTTTGGTTTCGTCAAGAACAAAGAAGAACCTTGTGTTTACATGAAGGTTAGTAGGAGCGCACTTGTTATTCTAATCTTATATGTGGATGACATATTATTGATTGGGAATAACATTCCAATGAAAGATCTATAGAGATAGATCAGGAAGGCTAATTGGATTAAGCCAAAGTACTTACATTGACAAGGTGTTGATTCGGTTCAGCATGCAGAATGCCAAGAAAGGGTTCTTGCCTATGTCACATGGCATAAGTCTTAGCAAGAGTCAGTGTCCTTCGACAACTGATGAGCGAGACCGTATGAATGGTATTCCATATGCTTCAGCTATTGAATCCATCATGTACACCATGATATGTACTCGACCAGATATATCATATGCTCTAAGTGTTACGAGTAGATACCAAGCTGATCCCAGTGAAGGTCACTGGACAGCTGTGAAAAAACATTCTTAAGTACTTGAGAAGGACTAAGGATGCGTTCCTAGCTTATGGCGGTGATGAGATCTCGTTGTAAATGGTTACACCGATGCAAGCTTCCAAACTGACAAAAATGATTATCGTTCGCAATCTGGTTATGTATACATTTTGAATGGAGGAGCAGTGAGCTGGAAAAGTTCCAAGCAAGGAACGGTTGCTGATTCAATGATAGAGGCTGAGTACATTGCGACTTCTGAAGCTACGAAGGAAGGTGTTTATATAAGGAATTTTATTGCTGAATTGGGTACGGTTCCGAGTGCCTCGGGCTCAATGGATCTCTATTGTGACAATAATGGAGCCATTGCGCAGGCTAAGGAGCCTAGATCCCATCAGAAGTCCAAGTATATAATCAGGCGTTACCACCTTATTCGCGAATTGGTGGATAGAGGACATGTTAAGATATGCAAAATTCATACGGATTTAAATGTTGCTGATCCGTTGACAAAGCGTCTCACACAGCCAAACCATGAGGTGCACACAAGACCTATTGGTATTAGATACCTAAATGATTAACTCTAGTGCAAGTGGGAGACTGTTAGAAATATGCCCTAGAGGCAATCATAGAGATGATTATATTGCATTATGTTCATAACATTGGATAATGTGTTATCTTGTTCCTAGAATTATATCGTTAATATTTATCATCAAGTATGTGACTTGATTGTGAAACTGTGTATTTCTGTGATAATTATTCTTAAACGTTCCCTGATCGGAAACATATGAGGACACATATGAATAGACTAGCATATGTATTGGTTGATGCCCATGTTTCACAGGTCATAGATATGGAGATATCAAACCAATAATATGGATACATGTTAGAGAACATGGTGTTGGATAAGACCCACCTTGAGACACTATTGAGATTGTTATGATCCTATGTGTCGTTAGTTGGTCTCAAGCAATGATGATGTATAATCCTTAGACCTGAGATCAGCATGGTTTCCTACATGTGTAATTGCACTCTTAGGGGTTACCAAACGCTACTCAAATGGCGGGTAGTTATAAAGGTAGCTTTGGGTATGCTATGAAATATGCGGAGGAATGTGACTTGGTCGGATATGGGATTTGCCCTCCTAACATAACAGGAGAGATGTCTCGGGCCTCGTTGTGGTCGAATAAAGAAAGTGCATGGCCATGCCACTAGTGGTCGAAGTGTCGACCACATGAAGTTGTCGACACTTGATCGAAAGTTTTGAGCAGTCCATGGATGACATTTTATCTCACCTAGAGTTCAACCGGATGTCGTGAGGCAAAGGGAGAATACACAAGCAGTCGTTCGATTCACGAAGTCGTGGTGGTGAAGTCGTGGCCCGGTTGAAGTCGTATGGAGATGCGACCCAGTCGTAGACTACTCAAACATAATCACCAACTGGTCGTAAGGAGTTGCAAACTGGTCGTAGTTAGGTGCTAACTGGTCGTAAGGAGTTACAAACTGGTTGTAACTAATTATGAACTGGTCGTGACTGAGTACGAGCTAGTTGTAAGTGATAAAGACTTGGTCGTAGATCATATTGCATTAAAGTTCGTCTGATATATTATGTGTACGTTCGGGAATTGTTATGTGCTGCTAGGTACCACTGACGACTCGTGATCGAGAAAGAGTTTCCGAGCCACAACCGATTACACACAAACATATAGGGGTCACACACTTAAAGGGCTAGGATTTGATTTGGATGGTGATCCGAATTCTGATAAGCCTCGAATTCCTAATAGGCCTCAAGTTCGGGACCCATTATGGATGCCTATATATAGAGGGGCAGTGGCATGGGGTGAGGTCGTCAATCTTTCTGGAAGAAATCCTGAAACCCTAATAGCCACGCTCTCCTCAACCATGCTGCCGGTGCTAGCACTCCTACGCGTGGTGTCCCTGCCCCGTATGTGTGGATACCTTGGATGTGTTGTTGCAAAGCATCAGCACTAGGACGATCCGTGACTCGCGACGTTCATCAGAGTAGGAGGAGAAGGCGCGCGGCAAGTACGACTACGACAGCTTCAACTCGCTACATCGACTGTACTTCCGTTACGAGTCGGCGCGTCTAGTGGTAATCTCGTGATCTATTACTAGTGTTGGTTCCTTGGTTGCGCGGTAGAATTTTTGTTTATGCTATCGTAGCCCTTCCGCGTTCCTTCAACTTCGGCCACCTCTGGGCCTCTCTGTGCTAAGATAACCTTCTAGTAGTCACTAGAAGCTTGGCACCCTTCTCTGAACCGCTGCGGAGCTCCTGCTTGCTTTTCGTTCTTGTCCGTGCGTGGTGCCACCGCCCATCTCCAGCTAGCCGTCGGTGTGGTCCTCCTCCGTGGTCGTAAGTACTACCTGGGTGTGCGCATTCCTATTGTGGACCTGGTTGTGCCCTTGGCTGGCTCCACCATGGCTCGTAGCACCGGCGAGCCGCCGGGCGAATCGTGCCGGACGTATTTTGTCCGTTGTCATAAGCCCCGACCACCCCCTTTTGTTTTTAGAAAGACCACCCTTGGGGTCCTCTGTGCAAAAGACCACCCCCTTGGAATTTTGCAAAGACCACCCCGAAGACTACCCTATAGGTCCTCTTTGCAAAAGACCACCCCCGTGGACTTTCGTAACGACAACCTTCAGGACATCCCTTCTCGTAGATCTTAACCTTGAGGACCTCCCCGTGGAGATCTTGACCGTTCAGGACCTCTCCATGGAGATCTGAGCCGTCCAGGACCTCCCCTCTTTTAGACCTTATCGTTTAGGACCTCCCCGTGGAGATCTTGACCATTCAGGACCTCCCTATGGAGATCTGAGCCGTCCAGGACCTCCCCTCTTTTAGATCCTACCGTCCAGGACATTCTCTTATAAATCTTGGTCGTCTAGGACCTCCTCTTGTAGATCCTGACCGTTTAGGACCTCCTTTGTGAGATCTTGACCGTCAGGACCTCCCTTCTTTTAGATCTTGACCGTTAGGACCTCCCTCTGTGAGATCTTAGCCGTCAGGACCTCCCTCAGTTTAGATCTTGACCGTTAGGACCTCCCTCCATGAGATCTTGACTGTTAGGACCTCCCTTTGTGAGATCTTAGCCGTCAGGACCTCCCTCAGTTTAGCTCTTGACCGTCAGGACCTCCCTCAGTTTAGCTCTTGACCGTCAGGACCTCCCCTCAGCTTTTTCTTGCACTAAAAATTGTTTAAACTTGTAAAATACATAAGTTATTCTCTGTAACTCCAATTTGAGCAAACTAAAATTGGTTAGGTTCCTCTGTTAATATGCTTTAGTGTAGAGTAGGTTTTAATTATGTCTTTGCCTCTGAAATTGATTTTGTGCTACTTTCATCACTTAGAAAAATCATAAGAAATTCATTTTAACCCCAAATGAAGTGAACCAAATTTTGCTATTCTTAGAATGTCATGCTCTGCCTACCATAAAATTTTCATATTCACCAACCTTCTAGAAATTTATGCAATGAACAAGAATGAAAAGTCATTAAATTAGATTTTTCCAGCCGATTAAACTTGTTTAGGCCATAACTTTTGCATGCATAGTCCAAATCAAGTGATTCTTGTTGCTAAATTCATTTAAAATCATACTCTACCTGCTGTGTAAATTTTATGGATTATGGTTGACTTTGGATTTTGAGTCTTTTTTTCGTTTTTATTGGATTTTCTCATTCTTGCGATAGGTTTCAAAGAATTTGTTGAGTACGAGAGTGATCCTCTGCAGCAATCAAGTGATCTCCAGCAAGGCAAGCAGATGTAGCATTCATTTGATCATATTGATCCCATTACTTTTAAAGTTTAATATCTTGTTTGCAAAGAATATGTATGCATGCTTCTTTGTGTCAATGTTAATTTTGTCGATTAGAGGTAGCTAATCCTATTGCATTGTTTCCCTAAAATTATCCACCCCTGCCACAAACCTAAGTTAATATCCTCACCGGTGAATTAGTGCCCGGTGAATGATTTATGCTCTTTTATTGTCTTCACGATATGATGCTTAGCAATGTTTAGCTACCGGTAGAATTGGGCGGTTATCGACTTAGTCGATGACCTTGATCACACAAAATCTTACTATTATATTATGTCCAACACCTTGTGCTTTATTATTTCGTAAAGTTTAAAACTAAAAATAAAACGTTTTAAACTTGGGCACATTGGTGTGATGGTGTGATCTTTTGGTGTGAATGAAATGGTGCTCGGGTCATCAAGGATCGAGTTACTTGTGTCACTAAGCCAAGCGATAATTGCGTGCTAACCACGCTAGAGAGATATGGGACCTCTCTTGACTTAGTACTTTGGGAGGGGTTAATTAATGAGTCGCTGGTGGTAGTGATAGAGAAAAATGTTCGTTGTTGGGATGAGAGGGATGGGTTCCTTCCTAAGTTCTCCATACCCAGGAGCACCCGTAGTTGCTTCATGCTGGGCCGGTGTTTCCGACTCAACGTATGGGTCCTAGTGATCTTCGTCGCCGGCGGATCACTAAGGGTTAACCCCCATACGTGTGACTCTTAATTAATACAATCCATGGGAAATGTCTCGTAGGACTTAGCCGTGCCGACATACCAAAGGAAGTGTGCTTAATAGCTTGGCAAAAAGGTGATCTGAAGTGTGGGTACATTGGTACACCCCTGCAGGGATTTCAAACTGTTCGAATAGCCTCGTCCTAGGTTATGGACATGCTTGGTAAGGTCGTGCAAGAACTAGACTATGACTTTTCATTAAAACTTGATGTGGGTGGTACGAATGGGTAATTCGTGCTATTGTTGTAGTGGCTATTGGGTTAGTCACTTCTAGGATGTCTTATTGTTATTACTTATTGTCTCGCTGTTATTTGAACAAATAAAATCAAATTGTTAAAACTGCTTTCAATCTATTACTTATTGCAAATAAAATCTGCTTTATGCTGAAAATGAACCTTTAGCCCTCTCCTTTGATTAAACTTGCATGTAGTAATATCTAGGTTTGTTACTCGTTAGTCTTGCGAGTACATTCTTGTACTCATTTGCATTGCTTAATTGTTGCAGAGGAGGTTGGTCCCCAAGGGATTGACTTTTGTGAGTTTTGCTGCGGTGTGGACGACTAGCTTGGTGGCCCGGTTGGATTGTCTTGTGGGTGTATGGCAAACCGGTTGGTTCTTGTTCATAGCCATCTTATGGCATTTTGCTTCCGCTGTTCATTCTATTTCTTTTGCTTGTTCTTGGCCGGTTAGCCTCCCTTTTGTAATAACTATACTGTATGTCTTTTGCTTGTAAAGTTTTAGTTCGGTTGTATGGAGCTTGTATGGAATTGATGCATTGTTTTGCAAAAGGTGTGTATACTGTAATTCTGGAAAGTATACATTTTCCGAGGCACGAGATATTTTATTTGTGATGCTACAGTCAATCGAAGACTAAGCGTTACAAGCTAAATACCCCGGGGTCTCACAGGGATCACTTGCACGAAGAGCGTATAGGAGCTGGTCAAGGTGAATGGAAGTGTAGCATAGGGCCAGTACATGCATATTGCTTCCCAGCCCGAGGCGGCCATTTACGAGGAAGCCGATGGTGTACGTGAATTTCGTATGCAAGGGCCTCCAAAGTGGGCAACCGTAGGTGGAGCTTGAAGACGGTAGCATAGAATGTGTTGTTTTAGAGGGAAGACTTGCGAATAATTTTGTGCAAAATGAGGGGGCCGAACTGTGGTGGTCGGCCTGCATTGACTGCTATGAGTATCTACTGGTCTAACCTCTCAGTTTGGAATCTGACGAGGACACCGACCGGGCTCGGATGGTAGCGAGGAGGACGCACACTAGGCTGGTCGTCTAACGGGTGAAATTGTGTCATCAGAGGTGCCTTATGTGGTATCGAGACTTGATGATATCGCGGTGCGGTCGCTCATGCTGCCATAAGAAGAAGGGTCCCAGTGAGGGTTTGATGTCGACACCATCTTAGTTGGGCAGTACTTTCCTAGCAAGGCGGCCATGCAACAAGCTATAGCACGGTACGACTTATCCATCAGCTGTATGTACTGGGTGCACCGGCCTAACCGAGGACATTACACAGTGAAGTGCATAGTGGAAGGCTTCCCTAGCAAGGTCAGCGCTCACCGAGCAAAGTTTTTCAACTAGATCTTTGCGGTCAAGGCGTTGACCGAACACACGTGCTAGCTTAGCGAACCCATGCGACAGCATAAGAATGTGACTTTCGCATATCTGGAAAACCTCATTAGCCACCTAGTTGTGGAGGACATGTCCGTCTCCCCCAAGATGCTGTTGTCGGAAGTTGTCAATCTGGTTGGTTATCCAAACAGCGATAGCAAGGTCCGACGAGCCAAGCAGAAGGTTATCGAGTCTATGTATGGGACTGTGAGGACCCGGGGTATTTAACTAGTAATACTTAACCTCCATATGGTTCTAGTATCACTACTTAAATATCCTAAGCCTCGATGGACATGTGCTTCTCAAAATTGCAGCACACATACACCTTTACAAAAGTATGCATCATTTTCATACAACATATAGTACCAAGTCTAGCAAATGACATACAATATATAGAGTTATTACAAAAGAGCCGACAGGCCAAAAGACAACAAAGTAACAAGTAACAGCGGAAGCAAAAGCGCCATAAGATGGCTATAACAAAAGACGATCGGTTAGCCAACACAGCCCACAAGGCAACCGACCGGGCCGCCAAGCTACTCGCACCCGCCGTAGCAAAACTCACAGAAGTCGATCCCTTGAGGATCCACTTCCTCCTCTGCAACAACAAAGCAATGCAGTTGAGTACAAAAATTTACTTGCAAGACTTACGACTAACAAGCCTATACATAGCTACATGTAAGCTGAAACAAGGGGTAGGGTTATATGGTTAATTGGATGTATAAAGCGATTTTCATTTGCAATAATGTAATAGATTGAAGGCAATTTGTCAAATCTGTTTTTACATGTTGAAATAACAACGAGGTAACAATAAATAGCATAAGTAACAACCTAGAGGTGACTAACCCAATAGCCACCACAACATACCACGAATCCCCGATTCGTACCACCCATCAAGTTTTAGTTAAAAGGTTGTAGTCTAATTCTCACACGGCGTATTCGAGCGTGTCCATAACCTAGGACGAGACTATTCGAATAGATTTAACCCTACAGGGGTGTACCAATGTACCCACACTTCAGACCGCCTTTAAGCCACAAGGTTAGCACACTTCCAAAGGTATGCCGGCATGGCTAAGTCCTACGAGATATTTTCAATATTGTGCATCAACTACGAGCCACTCGTATGGATAGAAACTCATACTCTACATTGTAAAGCTGAAAGACATCTACCCACCCAGGGTAAAGCTTTCGGACAACTACAATGCTCCCAAACATCTACCTCCTGCGACTCGGAGCTAACACACGCCAAAGTACTAAGTCAAGAGAGATCCCATTTCCCTCTAGTGTGGTTAGCACGCAAAATGCTCAGTACAGTGGCGCAAGTAATTCGGTCCTTGTTGACTCGGGCACCATTACAGTCACACCCAAAAGCACACCATCTTACTATTGTGCCCAAGTCTAAAATATTTTATTTTCAGTTTTAGTTTTTGCAATTAACATAGGACAAGATGCTGATCATAAAGACATAATAAGTTTTGTGTGATCAAGGTTATCGACTAAGTCGACAACTACCCAATTCTACCGGTAGCTAAGCATGGCTAAGCAACATTACTCGTAAACTACTAAGTGACAAGGGCTCATCCAATAAACCCCAAATCACAGCCAGATAATCTTAGACTCAGTAGTAGAGGATAAACATTTGCCTACAGATTATGCATCTAATGGGTCAACTAATCGACAATAGTTTAACACAAGATAGCAATGCATACATAGAATTTGCAAACAACATATTAGACTTTGAAAATAATAGGAGCAATATGATCAAATGATGATACATCTGCTTGCCTTGTTGGAAGTTCTCTTGCTGCAGAGGATCGCTTTCGGGTTCAACAAACTCTTCGGAACCTATTGCAAGAACGCGAAAATTCAATAAGAACAAAGAACACCGAAAGAAATTCAAAATCCAAAGTCATCCAAATTCCATGAAATTTACACAGCAGCAAGGGTATGATTTTAAATGAATTTAGTAACAAGAATAATTCAATTTGGACTAAGCATGCAAAAGTTATAACCTAAACATTTTCTTTCAGCCAGACAATTCAAATTTAATTTAATTTCAGGTACTGTTCATGGCACAATTTTCCAGAAAGTTCTAGAACTTGAAATTTTTGTGGTAGGTAGAACATGTCATTCTAAGAACAGCAAAACTGGATTTACTTCATTTGGAGTTAAATTGAATTGCTTATGATTTTTCTAATTTGTGAAATTAGGGCACATCTTATTTCAAAGCCATAGACCTGAACAAAACCTATTCTACATTAAAGTACATTATCAGAGGGATTTAACAAATTTTTGTTTGCTTAATTTGGAGCTACAGAGCACTACTTATGCATTTTTTCAAGTTTTAAAAGAATTTCTAGTTAATATTTAATACCTAAACAAGTTAATTCAACCTATATAATTTTCTGGAACAGAACAGTGCCTACACATATTTTTAGATTAAAGTTTAGTTAAATAGAAATTTAACACAATTGGAATAATCTAAAATGGAGCTAAAATGAATTAGTTATGAATTTTTGAAGTTTTAATACCTTTTTCAGTTGACAAATAAATGCTTACTGGAAAACAAACAAACTTAACCAAAGAAAACGACGTGGACAATCTTGGGCCGCAGATCGCGAATCGAACGGCCCAAATGCGAGGGCCGAACGGAATGCGCACAGCACCACACGCCGTCGACCGTTGGATTAGATCCAACGGCCCACCGCGAGGGAGGTGCTCGGCGGTCCGAATGTTCCAAGGAACGTGGGCTGCAGATCTAAAGATGAGCGGCTCATAGCGAGAGTTCTGGTCGGAGGTTCGAACGCTCGTGCCATTAGAGCCGTAGATCAAGAAATGAACGGCGAAAAGAGATCGGAACGCTTAAGACTTCGAGAGTGCTGAGGAGGTCTAGACTGTTGGATCTAGATCTAACGGTCCAGAGCTGAGGGGAGATCCTAAAGCTAAGGATCTTACGGAGGAGGTCCTGAACGACCCAGATCTCCAAGGGGAGATCCTGGACGGTCAAGATTTATCCGGAGGAGGTCCTAGGCAATAAGATCTATAAGAGGGGAGGTCCTTGGCGGCCAAGATCTACCAGGGGAGGTCCTGGACGGTCAGGATCTCCACGGGGAGGTCCTTAATGATCAGGTCTAACAGAGGGGAGGTCTTGAATGACTCAGATATTCATGAGGAGGTCTTCAATGGTCAAGATCTGCCCGGAGTGGTCTTAAAGTTAAGATCTGCGGGGAAGGGAGGTCCTGAGGTTTTATTTACAAAAGTCCAAGGGGAGGTCTTTTGCAAAGAGGGCCCCAAGGGTGGTCCCGAGGGTGGTTTTTGCAAAAATGACCACAGGGTGGTCTTTTCGCACGGAAGTAATCCTAACGTTGAAGATTAAAGCCAAGGAGGTCCTTAACGGCTAGGATCTAAGCTGGGGGGAGGTCCTAGCACTAAGGCTTTACAGAGCAAAAATCCTACGGCTAAGAGCTAATCCACGGAGATCATTAACGGCTAAGATTAAACTCAAGAGGTCTTGGGACTTGTCGAACTTACGACAACAGTACCGTGCTCCGCACTTTGCCCGTCGGCTCGCCGCCGGCGACTTCGGTCGTGGCAGTGCAAACCAACAGGTGCGATACGTGCGCAATACAATTGCGAACATAATGGGGGCACTCTTGAAGGCGGAGCTGGCCTAAAATGCCGGCGAGCCGGAGAGGAGCGGAGGAGCAAGTTCGGTAAAATTTGAAAACGCGAAAAAGCTGCGCATGATCTAATCTAACAGGTGCTCGAGCACTAAGGGGCTATCGCGAGGGTACCTGGGCCCAGAGGAGGTCCAAAGGAGGTCGGAGAAGTCCTAGCAGCGGAGACTAGCGCCGGAACTGAGGACGACAACGATGACAAGTGATCCTGAGCAAAGTAAAGGTAAACGGATGGTAAGGGCAGTGTCGTAAAGACCCAGGGGTGGTCCACGAGCGAAGAATCGAAGGGAGGAGGCCCTTACCGAGGTAGGGGACGAAGGTGAAGGATCACGGCCGAAGACGACCGAAAACACGATTCAAGCCGCACCTGCAAGGGCAACCCAAATCGAGTTAGGGAAACTACCCAAAAGGATGAGGTGGTCCAGGCGACGCGAAAAGAAAGGCCAGGGCACCACTGGAGCACCGCCGACGATGGGGAGCTCGAGCGGCCGACAATGGCGGAAATTGGGGCTTTCGGCGATTTGCGCACAACACACAGGGAGAGAGCTGGAGAGGCAGGGAGGTGGTAAAGAGGGCCCAGAGGAGGAGCTCGGAGGTCCTCAAGAAGCTCGGGGTCAACGGTCGCGCGAGGACGAAGTGTAATGGCGACAAGACCTAAAGCTCTGCCAACGCCGAAAATGTCAACAGGAGCAGGTATGAGACAGAGCTAGACACTAACAAGGGCGAGAACGGGGCTCAGAGCCATTGAGGGGGCCCCACGAGGTGACCAGTGCCTGACCTCTCCCTGCCATGGAGCGCACGCGAATACGAGCGCAAGGAGGAAGAAGAAGAACAGAAGAAGGAGGTCCTGGCGGTAGGATCCAAGATGGACGGCTGTGATTTATGGTAACTTTTGGAAAGTCCAGAAGTTCGAAGCAATCTCAGCGGTCCGATCAAAATGAAGGGCTCAGATTGATCGCGGCTCTCGGGAGGTCCGAAAGACACATTCAATCTAGGGCGTTGAGATGAAATCCAACGGCCCAAGGTGCTCGCGCCCAATAGACCGCGCCCGAGTACATTAGGTGACTTGGTTTGACCAAGTCAAAAGGTTGGGCTCGGGTCTGACTCGAGCCCAACAGTGATTTTGAATTTAGGATTTAGAATTGAACATAACTTTGAGGAATTATATGAGATAGCAAACTAACTCCAAAAATTCTGAAATTTTCACAGGAGCTTGCTAACTTTGATATTGACCTTGTATAAAATTTCAGAGGTGTTCATGCTATACATTTTCCTCCAAAAATTCTGCAAGGTGCTGAGCTAGGGTTTGACTCAGAGTCAAACTGGTTTGACTGACTTCTTAAAATATTTAAACAATTTCTAAAAATTGTGAAATTTTTCAGAGGGGTCACACATTAACCCTAGAACTTAGGAAAAATATTTCTAGAGGATGATCACAAGATTAGACAAAAAAGTTTTTGAAAGGTCAAGATTTAGATCAAAAGAGGCTTGTGATTTGTATTTCCATAATTCCTTTACAAGAATTTTTAGAACATACATGAAACACAAGATCTAAGAAAAAGTTTTAATTTCTACACAATTTCTTACATTTGAAACACAAGCCAAAACTTGGGATGTTACAGGGACATACGAAGAGGCGTACAACCTTTTGTCGAGAATGCTTCACCAGATTGCCGAATTAAACCCCGGCACGTACATAAACAAGCTTGAAAGTGAAGATGCTGATGGAGGGCTCAACTGCTTCATACTGGACCAGGTGTTCTAGGCTTTCGCCCAGGCAATAGAGGGCTTCAAGTTTTGTCGTCTTGTGCTCACGATGGATGGCACTTTCCTCACGGTGAGGTACAAGGATACCATTCTCACCGCGGTAGCGCCCGATGCAAATGACCAACTTCTCTCGGTTGCTTTTGCCATTTTAGAGAATGAGAGCACATACAGTTGGTTGTGGTTCCTAGATAATGTGAAGCAGGTGGTTGTGAGAGACCGGCCGAATGTACGCCTTATCACGGACGAAACCCTCTCACTAGTGAAACGATGTGAAAACCCGGTGGTGCATGAGGCATCTTGTATCGAACTTCTTCACTCGGTTCCGTGGTCAGGAACTTATGAAGATGTTCAAGGCGTTATGCCTGGAGAAAAAGTTTGAGGACATCTGGATAGATCTTGAACATCGGACTACGAGGCATACAAGGGAGTCCCCACCGAATGCACAGGAGGGATAAACAAGTCGTGAGTAGGCAATCCAGGAGTAGCATAAGTTTCACGCAGTGAATTAATCTCCATACTCCCGAGTTGGCGAAATGGTCCCTGCTCTATGACATAGACGGTGCGAGGTACAGAATTATGACGACCAACATGTCCGAGGTGTACAATAGCGTGCTCAAAGGTCTGTGGTGCCTCCCTATCACCGCGATCGTTGAGGAGATATGGATTCGCACGATCGATTACTTCTCACTAGAGCCACCATAGCAAGGCGTCAACCAAAAGAAGGAAAGTAGTGGTTCGAGAATATATAGAGGTATATGGATCAGAAGATGCAGAAGGCCTGAATGCACAATATCCGGGTGATCGATGGCCTCAGGAGGAAGTACGAGATCATGCTGTGGCAAAAATATGTCAACAGTCATGCCAGGGGCGAAAGGAAATATGCATGCACCCTGAGTGATGTGGCTACATGCACCTGCAATAAGCCTAAGCTTCTGCACAAGCCATGCTCACATGTGTACAAGGCGTGTCCGCAAATGAGGTAGATGTCTACGTCGTATATCTCCGAGTACTATGACATGTTGAACCTTTGCGGTACGTAGAGTGTAGAGTTTCACTCCTACGGTAGACATGACACTTTCGGAAAGACATGGATGATAACCAGTGTGGGGGTCCGAGCTGCACGATGAAGTTCATGATATGCAAGACTCTTGGGCACTCCATGAAGGATTGCCCCAACTGACTGAGCTCGTTTAATCGTCACTCAGTGTTGTAATTTACTGTATTGTCCATCTGTACAGGGACAATCATGTCATGTAAATGGGTAGTCTGCTCATATTTGTACATATCTTTATGCCATTCTTTCTTAACGTGTACATATGTCAATTTTATTTATCAAATTTTATGATTTCATGTCCGAACTATCATGATTTCATGAATCCATGTGAACTTCCTTATTTTCTGATTTCATGTCAGTCTAGAACAGATTTACTCCAACAAGACGCACATTACATACGAAATATGCATACAAATATAGCAAAACAAAAGCGCATAACATATATGTATTGCAGTTACACACAAGATACAATATGGCTCACTCGTCTGAGCCACTCTCTGCTCGTTGCATCTGCGTCTGTGTGTGCATCCTGGATTTGCATCAAGCATGTCCCGTGGGATATGTTTGCCAGTCCGGAGATCGCATATTGGTACAGAGGGGGTATGGAGATCGTTGTGTGGATGGAGGTGCATCAGCAAGCTGACTCTAGCCCAGCTGAGTCTATCCAACGTCATAGTCGTGCAGCTGAGTCATGCCAAACTGGTTGCCACCTGCAATGATGTCAATAATGAACGATTAAAGAAATCGATGCCCGGATTGTCCACCCCTAGATACGCTGTCTACAAGTCCCTCAGTGCGGATGAGTTTTGGCCTTGACCGTTACGATGTGCTAGTGACCCAGGAGGAGCTCTGCCCTTCGTACGGTACTCTGTACTGGTCAACGTACAACAGGGGTGGGTGCCCTAGGTGCCACGGTCCAAACCCTAGAGCCATGTAGTGCTCCTTGGCAGTAGTTGGGAGGCCCGTATCCTCATCAACGAACGGATGGCCGTCACCCCCATGGTCAACTAAAGGCTGCAAGACGGAATGATGTTAGGCAAAATAAATACTCAAGATGTAAAATGAACATCTCGTACCTCCCGGATGTGCAGTGCAGATGATGGAGGGGGAGCGCCAGTCTAAGTATGGGGTGCGGACAGCAGAAGTGATGCATCCCGAAGGACCCACGACTGGAGAACAACATGATGTTAGCAGAACCTAAGGCGTAACAAAAAAAACAGAACATAAATTTTACATAACTTATCTCCACACCGATCTGGAGTGCGAATGATTGACAGGGAGCGCTACGACGCCCGTCGGTCTCACTGGGTCAAGCTGACCTAGTAAGTGAGCATAGTCCCCCCACTCGGTGCGCGGCGTGTAGGACGTCGTCTCTCGAACAACCACAGCTCTCAAACGACGTGGTGCAAAGGATGGCTGATTCCCAGCTGTACTAAGTCATCGCCCCAGCCTTCGTGTCAGCCAAAGACTTGGTGATGCGAATGAAGCTAGGGTACACCCAATTGCCCTATGTGGTTAGAAACAGGACTAAACCAAAGAGATGAAGAAGGTAAGCAACGAGATGCGTCATAACAACCTCGTCAGGTGCATCCTACGGACATTAACTGAAATGCCTCAGCCAAGTCCGAGGGACGTCACGAGCACTGTCCGGGATAGGTATGCCGAACCGATGCCCTAGCCTAGCCTTCCAGTCCGCTGGCGAATGGCCTAAAATAAGTGGCTCACCCCGGCTCAGGAAACCGGTCAAGAATGAGAAGTCCTAGAGAGCCACTGTCATCTCACTCTACTGAAAGTGGAAGGTGTGCGTCTCGGGCCTCCACCTGTTGACAAGTGCCGATAGTAGACTATCGTCTAGGGTAAAGTAACATCTGACAGAGAGCAGCCTCACAAAGGGCAACAAGCCCGTGTCCCGAAGGATTGGGATGTAGCGAGCGTCTAGCTTCCAGTAATTCCTCACGAACTAAAGCACCAGGGGTGGAGGGCCATTCGTGTCCCCAGCGATCCATGACTTGCATCGGTGATTCTCATTGTAGAAGGGTTCTAGAAGCTCCGGTAGAGCCATGGCTTCCAAAAGATGGAAGAGACATATTATTAATGAGAAGATTGGTAATGACAATAAATTATTGAAAATTAAAAATTACAACAAAATACAGACAAAAAATTAATGTACACTAATTTACTATGACCAAATCAAATACGACTAAGTAAGTAAAACTAAATTAGTTGTGACTAAATTAATTAGGAATAATTGGTTACCACAAATGAACACGTGTTACATAATGACAACTACATTATTAATGACTAAATTAATTACGATGAACTAAACAACACTAAAATAATTACGACTAATTTATTACCACAGATTAATAAAAAAATATTGATACAGCTGTCGGGACCCAAAAATGCAATTCGGGACCCTCTGTGTATACTGCACTAGTCCAGGATCACGCTAGTGCACACAGTGGTAACATCGATGAAATATCATTTCCATATACAAAGATGACTGATAAATAGGCAAATAACAATAAATATCAGAGTAAAGACCTTAAGGTCAAAGCTTACAATTAATGCCTCAGAAGCGAATAGCTCAATGAAGTCGCTGCGAAGCGAAGCGGAATAACCGGTGAAGCCCATCCATATGCCCACAGGCAATGGTGGGAGTCTTGCGACCTAGTTCTTCTCGATCCTTGAAGTAGACCTTGTTGATCGACGATTCCTCCATTTACGTAGGTTTGGCGCAAGTTTTACAACAAGTGTGAGTACACAACCGTGCTGCAAATCATACCACGAATGCAATGTATAGATGCAGGGCCTATTCCAAAGGAAATGGCTTATGTGGTTATTTTGCATAAATGCAACATTTGCAATTGAATACAAATAATAGATTGAAAGCATAATTCAAAACAAATAGACAATATTAATTTATGATTGTTTTCACAAAGACACATAGCCTAAACACATTCTTTCACACACCATATGACTTAAATCACACAAATTGTCCATTCCCAATAGTTTTATGAAAATCTACCCCTCGTGTGAAATCCCGAGCATTGTCCATGACCATGACGCGCTATTCGAATAGATTGTTTAACACTCTGCGATGTTGTACACTTTACCCACACGATATAACCAGGTGTGGCGCGCCGATCATAACAAAACGGTTCAGAAACTTCATCTCAAACATTGACGTTCTTATTCACAGAGTACCCATATCACACAGCCTAACCTATCCACCTGAACATCAATGCCGAGAATCCATAACCTACTAAGTTAGGCCCGTCCCATACCAGGCATGTGATCGTACAGTAAGGCTCAGTTCAATAGCGCACAAAGTTAAGTCCTTAATTGACCAAGGCAAGACTTCCATTTTCTAACTAGATCACAAAGATTATCATTCCCATCACACAGTCCACCATATCACACAGTATCCACCACTTACCTCAGTCCAAATCCTTTACCACCCAGTTGTTTTTAGTGCAACACATGTCATCACGAAGTAATAACACATAGCACACAGTTTTACACGAAGTTCCATAGTCACTTAGTCACATTTAATAATTACAACTTTCATGAGATGTGAGACTCGTAACATGGCTAAGCAAATGTACTCACATCTAACCAACCCATGCTGGTAATACCATAGCACCAACTAAATATGAACCAATCTAGGGTGACAAAAGATTATGACATACAATAGACAAAGTGGATATAACAAATTGGATTAATAGCTAAACCCAAAAGCATTTAAATAATTACTTAAAGTAAATGCAATAATTTGAAACAAAGTAATTTTGAAAACTGGGATTCAATATGATCAAAGGTATAACTTGCCTCGCTATAGCAATGATGATCTTATTTTATCTTCAATCTTCTACTTGCTTGATCTTCAGCTCCTTCGGACGATTCCGGGACTTCGGCGTCTAACGAGAAAGAAAGCGCAAAACAAACTAAATTCAAAAGACAAATCAAATAAACTCCAAATTGAAATTGAATGGCACTGGAAGATAGATATTGATTTTAGATTAATTTAGAAACTTGAATGGGTTCAATCGGAATTCGGATGAAGAAGATATGACTCTCAAAAGATTGGAATTCACATGAAATGATGAAAAAGCTCTACAGAATATTCTCAGAATATTCTATTCCGAAAATATTAGAAAATGGCTGAGTGTATGATAGGTGGGACCGACTGGTATTTATGGATTTCTAGAATTAAAATAATTCCAGAAATAATGCAGAGAGAGTGACATGTGGGACCAATAAGATAAATAACTTTTCAAGAATTAAATTAATTCCCGAAAATAGGATTAGGGGTTGACATGTGGGCCACTGATCTATGGACCAGGTCCACGGAGATATGCTAGTCCACGGTGGACCAAGCTCATGAATAGGGTTTGACCAAGGTTGACTGACATACAGGACCCGCATGTAAGAGAGAAATAATTAGTATTTTTAATTGGGAGGATGACATGTGGGGACCACATGTAAGTGAGAGGATATGGATATATATTCTCTTGTATGACAGATGGGCCCATTCGTCATAGAGAGAGAGGAAGAGGTAATAGAAAAGGATTAGTAGACAAGCAACAACAGAGAAGGAAGGAAGACAACAGAACGTTACCAGGCATGAATAGTGCACACAGGTTTGGCTGGTTCATGGCGTGTAGAGCCGACGGTGATTCGAGGCGAACCAACATTGGCGAAGGGGCAAAACGGAAAGAAAACGACGAGTCGGAGATGATGATGCGGTCCGAACATCAAGATTTTGCTCCATGCGACGGCAGCGACGCAAAGAACGGCGACGACGGCGGCCTCACGGGCGTGTAACACTTCCGGTCATGCTCTGCGAAAAGGGAGGTGAGCACGGCGTAGAACGCGGCGATGCGAACTCAACGGTGGTGGAGTTGAAGGCAGGGGATCAACGGTTGCGGAGTAATTGGCCGGAGAAGGACGACGAACAAGAGGTGAGAGAACGCTTGATTCTCGGCGCACGGTGGATGAAACTTGAATCTACAAGAGGGGAAAAATAGGTATTGACGAGGGGCACAAGATGACGCGATCGGATTTTGGAAAAACTCACCGAGGAAGCGAGGAACGCGATGAACACGTTTCGGCTTTAGGGCTTGACATGGCCGACGGTGCTCCGGTGATCTTCGGGCGAAGAGGAAGGAACCATGGCGTAGAACGAGGCGATCGAAGCCAACGCCGCAGACAGTTCGGCCGCGGACGTCGGACGGCGCGATTCGCGGAGAAGACCTTCGGTTGGAGCTCGGTTTTCTGGAGATTGCGACGAAAATAGATCGGTTTGGAGGAAACCAAATCAGGGGATTGGAAGAGGAGATCAAGACGGACGCGTGGGCGCAAATGGCTCGCTTTTATATGCACCGTAGAGGAAGATATAGAAATATGAAATTTTCAGTTTGTTTCGTGCACGGAACGAACTCTCTGTTGCGTTTGGGAGCGGGAAGATGAACAGTAAATCATGGGCTACTGTAGCATGTGGGCAGGAGAGAGAAAATGCTGATTTTCGGAATTAAAATAAAAAGGCAAAAACAAGGAGAACAAATAAATAGCAAATAAATCCGAAAAAATCTCAGAAAATACCCAAAAATTCCTTGAAACACAAGGAAACCAAATAAAACAAATTTTTATTTAATTAATGTTTATATTAGTCAAATTAAATATTTTTAATTTAGAAAAAAATCCCAATTAAGCTTTATTAATTCAAATAAAATTGGTGAAACTTTTCAGGGACCTAAACTACTCAAAAGATTTTTGAAAAGCTAAATTTTGGGACGTTACAAACCTCCCCCCCCTTAAAGGAATCTCGTCCCCGAGATTAAGGCTGGCTCTAGAATAGGATAACGAACTCAGCCTTCGGGTTCACTTCTTGCTTTCAAATTGCTTTGACTTTGAAAGAATCGCTCTTCTGAACACTTACAGAACAACTGCCTTGCTTTTTGCCAAACTTCTCGCTTCACTGAAAACTTGACAAATTGGCTCTTGGCTGGAAGGCATCTTGAAACTCGATTGCATCTAACGGGGCTGCTTGATCGGTGCTTGAGGGCACTTTTGGAGTGGAGGAAATCTTGCTGCTGACTGGCAACTCAGGTTAGCAAACTATCTCTTCTTGTGCGCTTCGGAATCTGAACTAACTGACACATTTTTGTCGCCTCTGTCATACAATTCTTAGCACATAATTTCAACGGGTATTCTGAAGGTAGACATGGCTTCGAAGGTGATAATCAAGGTAGCTTTCCTTCTTGAACACTGCTACTTAAATTCCATTTAGGATTAAGGACCCTTGGTCTTCTGCTTCATGATTAATGCAACATCCACATACTTTGTAATTTGATCAACCACTGTGAATTTCAGATAGTGACAACTGCGACTGGCTGACATCTGAGTTGTAGGAAGACTCTGCACACAAAACTCACTTGCTCGACTTGGTACTATGAGTTAAGGCATAACTCACTAATTCTTTTCAATCTGTCCGCTGATTCGGGCGATACACAAAACTGAACTGAAATGACCATCCAAGCATCATATAGACTTTGTCGCTAATACAAGATAAGCTGGGATCATTGGTCTGATACTAACTTCTCCGACATGTCGTGCAAATTGACCATCTCTATAGATCTGACACTGCACCCATGCTAACGAATACCATCTCTGTCGTATACAACCTTCGTCGTATACCACTCTGCTAAACGATCTCCAAACTGGGTGATATTGACAGGAATGAAGTGACAACTTCCTGTCAAATGATCAACAATCACCTTTCAAGAAGTTACATCCCGATTGGGTCCTGGGAGATCCCTTGTCTAAATTCTCAGGGATAGAAGTACTTTGACTAGCTTCTAACATGTTGGCTAACATTCTGACATACCAAAGGGTAACCCATTCGGCGATATTTCGCTTTATTTTGGATCATCACGATTCAACTTTGAGATCTTTGTACGCCTTAGTACTTTCAGGAAAAAATGGAATGCTTGCACTCAAATGTTGGTTCGAGCATCAACTACTGGAGTTTCTTCTCATTAGATATGCAGATATGCTCATTGATTTGTGCATCATTTCTGTTCGCCTTCCGCGGGTTCTTACGCTTTTCTTTGCTTTACGTGAGGACGGATTTCCTTGGCAAAACTGTCATCTCACCGTCTGGTCAGCACTGATCTCTAGCATCGGTTCGAACCCTGGGGTTCAACAAATATCCTCTTGAAACTGACTCAAGACTCAACCTCTGACTTCCACAAGTAACTTTAGTGATCGATCAATGATTCTTACAGAGCTCTTACGTTTCAAAGTATCTGCATTTGTCTTTGATCGGCTTTGAGGAACGGATTTCAACTTTATAGTTTTTAATCCAATAACCGTCTTTGTTGCTCCACGGTAGCAACTTCGAATTATGACTAGGATAATTCACTACTTGAAACTTTAGTTATTAGGCAGTGCTGGCGAAACTTCTTAACACACAAATTCTTGGAGGTTCTGTGATAAAAACTATCAAAGTTCTTTCTGGTATCTGGCAATACGAACACTGGAGTTGTGATTAATCTCTTCTAAAATTCTTTCAAACTCATTTCACTTCTAGCGATCTGGGTGAACTTGTCTTCTTACAACAGGTGAGGGGTCTTTGCTAACTTGAAACGACTGTCTCACTGATCTTCAACTAACACTGTCTCGAAAGGACTGTTTCACTGGTATTCAACTAACACTTGCTAAGCTGATGGGTTTGATTCGACACTGCCATTATCTGAGAAAATCATCTGATCCGCTCTACCATTTTTGCAAACTCGTTTAACAACTTTTATCATAATTCATCTCTAACGTAATTCCTTCTAGAATGGGCTGATCCTGGGTACTAAGTCAAAGACAAACTTGACTTCTAATACAGTTGCATGCTGTATAGATCATTTGCAATGGCAATTGCATACTCTCTTGCGGATATGGACATTATCCAATGATTAGATTCTTCAATCATTTACCATTGTCTTACTGCTATGCAAAATGATGAGTTGGAATTCAACATCACATTCCATAGTTACGGCTCTACGGCCTTCCATCATCATGACTTAACGCTTGATTACTCAACTTGCAAAGGCAGACTCTTGGAAAGGTATCCAATGATTTAATATCCAACAATTTCTTTTTCTTCGTAACTTGCATGCAAAGATGTCCACATTTTTAGCTCTCCAACAAAGGAAAAGTTACATTGATTCTCTGACTTTCTTGGTAACATCATCACACAAACGTCTCTTCTTTGACTGCTTCGTTGGACACACGGGTCCTGTTGCTCTTGGTGTTACGATCTTGACTGAAATGACTTCTGGCGTTCTTGCATATTGCAGTGAGTGACTGGTTCTTCTGAGGACACTGGCTAACGTAGTGACCTTTTCATGATAGTTGTAGCATAGACATGTTGAACCTTGCGATTTTTCTGACGAGACTATGGCAGAACGACTATTCTGGTGTTCTTCAACCTTCAAAAAGGATAGTCGCTTTGTAGGGCATCTCTTGGCATTGTGGTCTTGCTTACCACACTCGAAACAACCTCCTAACGATACTGGCTTGTTTCTCTTTTGAGGTAGGCTGTTGAGGTCAATATTCTGCTTTTGTGACCCTTCACTTGAAAATTTTGTACTGACAATGAGTTGCCTTCTTTTGCTAATGCTCTGACTGTGGCTCTGAAATTTTCTCACTGACGTTGTTTTGCAGAAGTCAACACTGAATACATGAGGCACTGGCTCAAACAATGATCATTGCCTTCACATAAGAAACATGTGATCTTGCTCATTGGACATTCTCCAACGGAATAGTTTCTTTCGCAACTAGAACAATTGATATTGTGCTTATCGGCACTATGGCCTATTTCTCCACAGTGGGTACATGCACAATCTTCTGACTTATCTGGTTGGCAGCATTTCAACTGACAACGGCTAGACTTTGTGAGGACCCCAATTTATTTGGCTTGTAATGCTTAACCAACCACCTGGTCCTAGCATCACAAATCAAATAAACTGATCCTCGAGATATGTATACTTCCCAGAAAGCAGTATACACACCTTGCTACAAAATTAGACATCAACTTCATTCCAAACATAGAGTCCAAACATTACATTACTAAACAGAAGGTAAAAAAATAGAAGAGTTACTACAGACAAAGGCCGACAGGCCAAGATACACAATTAAACAAGAACGACAGCGGAAGCAAAAGTGCCATAAGATGGCTATAAACAAAGCCAATCAGCGTGCCTCCAACCCACAAGGCATCTGACCGGACCGCCAAGTCTAGTCGTCCACGAAACGGCAACACAGCTCACAGAAGTGAGGCCCTTGGGGCTCACCATCTTCCTCTGCAACAAAACATTAAGCAAAGCACCTGAGTACAAAGATTGTCTTTGTACCCGCAAGACTGACGTGTGAACTAGCACACCTGTTCATATGCTACATGCAGGCTTATTTGGTGGAGGCCATATGTTTCATTTGCACACAGCCAGATTTATTTGCAATAATGTAATACAGTTTAAAGGCAAGTTTGCAACTCATTTTTAATGTTGAAATCAAGATATGTAATAATAACAAAGAGTAAAGATAAACAACCTAGAAGTGACTATCCCAATAGTCACCACAACAATAGCACGAATCCCAGATTTGTACCACCCATCAAGTTTTAATTTAAATGTTGTAGTCTAACTCTTGAAAAGCTTACCCAAGCGTGTCCATCACCTAGGGCGAGGCTATTCGAATAGTTTTAACCTGCAGGGGTGTACCATCGTACCACACACTCGTAGCGCTTTAAGCCAAAGCACACTACCGAAGGTATGCTGGCACAGCTAAGTCCTACGAGACTTTTTCCAATATTGTGTATTAACTACGAGCCGCTCGTATGGATAGAAATCCATACGCTTACATGGTAAAGCCAAAAGACAACTACCTTTGCGGGGTAAAGCTTTTGGACAACTACCATGCTCCCAACACCATCCCTCCCGCGACCTCCGCGACCGGAGCCAATACACGCCAAAGTACTAGGTCAAGAGAGGTCCCATATACTCTAGTGTGGTTAGCACGCAGAAATGCTGGATAATGGTACTCACAAGATGTTCGGTCCTTAATTGACTCGGGCACCATTCGATCACACCCAACAGATCACACCAACATACCACAGTGCCCAAGTCTAAATCATTTTGTTTTTCATTTTTAGTTTTCACAATTAAACATAGCAAGAATCTTTGAAATATAAAGTTATAGTAATTTTTAGTGTGATCAAGGTTACCGACAAAAGTCGATAACCGCCTGATTCTACCGATAACTAAGCATGTCTAAGCAAAATTGACCGGATCTACTAAGTGACAAGAGATCATCCAATGATCTCTAATCACGGCAAATAACCTAGGCTCGGTGGTAGAGATCAATATTTTGCCTACAGGGATATGCATCTACGAGTTTAGCTAACCATTTTAACACAAATTAAGCGATGCATACATACAATTTGAAACAAAATATTAAACTTTAAAATCTGGGATTAATCATGATCAAGCGCGCTTGCATTTGCTGCGTGGCTCGGGATGCTCAACTCGCTGAGAGGATCACTCTCGGGTTCACCGCAAATGTCGAAGCCTAACGATTGAACAAATAACAGCGAATAAGAACGAATAACATCGACAAAACTCAAACATACAACAACAACAAAACAAACCAAAATTTACACAGCAGCCTAAGCATGTTCTATCATATTTTTAGGAACAGAGAAATAATTTATTTGAAGTGGTGATGAATTTTCTAGCAATTTCCTAAGCTAATATACACATTAAAGCACTAGTTAATTGCTTAACAATTTTTCATGAACAGAAACATATCTATAACCTACTCTGATAATTATTACACTAAGAAAGACAATTTACAAAAATGGTTTCACTGGATTTGGACAATTATTGAAAAAGATATACATTTTCTAATTTAGAAGATACATAAAACATCATTTAATTAATTAACAGATTTTTACTCAGAGACAAGATTGAAATTAATTTTATTAAGTAGTACACTTAAAATGAAAATTAACAACGGTTTCATGCAATTTGGATAAAATTTGAATTAGTTATGCATTTCACAAGTTTAATTGAATTAACAGTTCAACAGAAAACACAAACCAGAAAATACTAAATCATTTCCAAATCTATAATGCATTTATTCCATTTCGCACCTGACCACTAGCCCCCGCCATCGACAATGGCGCGCATTCTTGACCAGACGCCCCCGGCCAGAGGCGGCGTCGGCGTATTCAAATAATGCGCCGGCTTTAACAATCGCAATCCAACACATCCGCTCAGCGATATCGTTTCTGACAGAGAAAACGTATCACGATGTTTACACAATTCTTAATCGGCGGTGGGACCCACATGGCAGCGACACGAGGAAAAATATAGCGGTTGGATTAGGGATTTCCTAAACTCACTTAACCCGAGAGGCCCACAAGTCGAGACTCGACTAAACAAGATTAGCGCTAAACTAACTCCACCGGCTCACACGGGCGCGCCGACGGACGGCGGCGCGGCGCGCGATGGATCCGCGATCGGTGGGGTTCAAAATGGCGAGTGATACCTTAAGGTTCACAGAGACTCGCGAACCGATAGCGGTGGCGCTGGTGCGATGGTCGCCGCAGACGAGCCCGCGGCGGCGGAGGCGGAGAAGAGGATGCGGCTTCCACGGAGATGACGTTACGAGCGGCGAGATGCCGGAAAACGCGCACCGGCCGCCGACGCCAGAAGGATAAGCCCGGCCTTGATGACGGAGGAGGACGGTGGCGCCGGAATCGGCACGCGGCGCTGCCGAGCTTCGGAGAAGAAAGCGTCGCGAAGCCTGAGAAGCACCAAAGAGTGAAACAACGTTACGATTAGACTTAGTGGTCGATTGCGATCGCCAGGACTTCGTGTCGTGGTCGAGAATCACCGAGCGCGATTTAGCTCGCGCAGCCGAGATCACCGGAGGCGGAGGCGATAAACACGCTCCGATACCACTCGACACCGATGGCTCGGGATGGGCAAAGCAGTGCGGTGAGGAGAGTGGATCACGATGGAGAGGTTCTTTGGCGCGAGCGGCGCTAGCACGCGGCGCTACCTTCGGTTTTCTCGGCAAACAGAAAGGCGGCGAGAAGGCGAGAGCGGCGAAGAAGCGAAGAACAAGCGAGTGCGGTGAAGTTATAAAGCTCGCGAAGCCGGAGAGGACACGCGTCCCCGACGTGGCAGCGGCGAGCTACGTGGCGCGCATGCGCGAAGCGGCGGCGCGCTTCGGCGCAGCGAGAAGAACGGTCGGGGCGGCAGTGGAAATCCGCTTGCGGCCGATCGTGTTGAAGCGCGCGAGCCGAGTCCGCTTGATCAAAAAGGATACCGACCGTTGGATCTGAGATGGACGGTCGTGATCTCTGTATGCATTCGGACCGGTCGAATGCATACGCGACGTGGATCGTTTGATTTGCATCGGATGGTCGGGATTGGGCGGTGCAGCTAGTTGCGCGACCAGTCAAGTGGCGCGATCGAGACTCAAGTCGAGCTTGGGTTCGAGCAAGAGGAACAGTGATTCCAGATTTGAATTAGAAAGACAGAGAAGGTTTGGGGAATTTTTAGAGGTATCTCCTGAGCTCCAAAAATTCTGAAATTTTTATGGTAGCTTCCTGGGACAGAGGACAACCTTGTGTAAATTTTCCAGGAATTTTCATGCACTAGATTTTTCCCAAGAAAATTCACAAGCTGCTGTCCATAGTTTGACCAGATTTTCAAACCAATTTGACTTGGCTATTTGAAATAGCAAACAAAATCTAAAAATTGAGAAATTATTCAGGGAGGTACATAGGATGATCAAGATGATAGGAAAAATAATTTCAGAGGATGATCAAATGTTTGAAGGCTAAGAATTTGCTGACAACAATTTCCAATTACAAGAATCAAATTCTAAAAATTGGAAATTGCTAGGGAAAAATTTGGAAAACTTCCAAATGACTTGATGAGACAACAAAAGTTTTTATTTCTCCTCAAAATTTTACATTTGAAACACAAACCCTAAGTTAGGGCTGTTACAGATTTGGTGTAGGATATCGAAATAGTAGGTTTCTCTTGATCACTTATGCTTGATATTGCATACTGTTGGCACAAAGTGGTGGTGAACTCTGCCCAAGTGATGGTGTGCTCGTCCTGATGGGCGGTACGAAATTTTTCCCACTAATCTAATGCAACTCCTTCTAAATGATGAGTAGCATAGAAAACTTTCTCATTATCGTTGCACTTCACAATAGTTAGCTTTTCTTCTATGGTGTGAATCCAAGATTCTGCTTCATTGAGTGTGGTTGGCCCTTCAAAGATAGGCGGCTTGGTCTTTAAGAACTTTGCAAACTCGAACTAAGGGCGAGCCGTTGGGATGGCAACGAGTTGCGCATCATTGCAAACATTACTATTGTCCGATGGTTGCATCGTCACTTGCATGATCTGATTCTGGGTAGCCGGGAGCTGGCTCGGGTTACGATGGGTCACTCGCATCGAGATAGTTGTTGGTCATCGTGCGCTCGCATCGACATCGCAACGATGCGATGACTTGCTTGATTATTCGATTCATCAAATTGAACTAAGGTAGCGGTGGTCCGATTCTGGCTGGTCATCCATTGTTCATGTTCTGTATCATCGCGTCCATGAGTTGAGTCTGAGCTACCAAGGATTGTTCCATGACTGGATCTGCTACTCTGCATCGACAATCGCCCATCGGGATTGACAACATCCGAGTGACACAAGCGTCTCGAGATTACCGACAAAGTCGGCTTCACTGGGTTCTCCATCTGTTTGGTGACTGGGGCTCATAGATGAGAGGAAAAGCACAAGGTAAGGGAAGACAATCTACTAAGGGGAGCGAGTTTAACCCAAAGAACACCAAGGAACACACAAATAGCCGGAAAGCTATTAAGAAGCATAAAACTCACAGCCAAACTACACCGAAAAAGGGAAACAAAGATCTAATCGTCTAGTCGATTAAACTCTAACTTAACAGGGCGACTTGGTTCAACACACGGGAGGAACCTATGCTGATTTATCCTATATGGTTAGTCCGAAGAAAACTCGATCTGATCACTGTCTTCGTTAAACGTTGACTGCTTGCGATCCTTGCAGGCGAATCTTGGAGAAGGCAAGGCGACGTACAACTTCTTCTTAGTCTTGAATTCTTGCGACGAGCTTGTCTTGAACACTTGGGGAGATGTCGATACGTTGTTGTTGGTTGCGTGGTCTTCAAACAGTTGCTCAAAACAGCTCTTGGGCATCCACCAAGACATTTGACATGGATAACGATGACTATAAAAGTTATGAGGAAAGAGAGTCCAATTTAATACTCCAAATGGTGATGACGAATATAGATGAGAAAGGAATAGAATAGAAGAGTATAGAAGCTAGACAAGATGAGAATAGCACATCATTAAGATTTTTCATTTGTAAAATAAGTTTTGAAGTTTTCCTTACAAACGACCATTCTAACTAAGGTCACGACCTACAGTCGATATGGCTCTGATACCACCTCTGTCGGGACCCAAAAATGCAATTCGGGACCCTCTGTGTATACTGCACTAGTCCAGGATCACGCTAGTGCACACAGTGGTAACATCGATGAAATATCATTTTCATATACAAAGATGACTGATAAATAGGCAAATAACAATAAATATCGGAGTAAAGACCTTAAGGTCAAAGCTACAATTAATGCCTCGAAGCAAATAGCTCAATGAAGTCGCAATGAACGAAACGGAATAACCGGTGAAGCCCATCCATATGCCCACAGCAATCGGTCAAGTGCGCGACCTAGTTCTTCTCGATCCTTGAAGTAGACCTTGTTGATCGACGATTCCTCCATTTCAGAGGTTTGGGCGCAAGTTTTACAACAAGTGTGAGTACACAACCGTACTGCGCAAATCATACCACGAATGCAATGTATAGATGCGAGCTTATTCCAAAGGAAATGGCTTCTGTGGTTATTTTGCAGAAATGCAACATTTGCAATTGAATACAAATAATAGATTGAAAGCATAATTCAAAACAAATAGACAATATTAATTTAACAGTTATTTTCACAAAGACACATAGCCTAAACACATTCTTTCACACAGCCATATGACTTAAATCACACAGATGTCTCTTCCCAATAGTTTTATGAAAATCTACCCCTCGTGTGAAATCCCCGAGCATTGTCCATGACCGCGGACGCAGCTATTCGAATAGATTGTTTAACACTCTGCAGAGGTTGTACACTTTACCCACACGATATAACCAGTGTGGCCGCACTGATCATAACAAAACGGTTCAGAAACTTCATCTCAAACATTGACGTTCTTATTCACAGAGTACCCATATCACACAGCCTAACCTATCCACCTGAACATCAATGTCGAGAATCCATAACCTACTAAGTTAGGCCCGTCCCATACCAGGCATGTGATCGTACAGTAAGGCTCAGTTCAATGGCGCACAAAGTTAAGTCCTTAATTGACCAAGACAAGACTTCCATTTTCTAACTAGATCACAAAGATTATCATTCCCATCACACAGTCCACCATATCACACAGTATCCACCACTTACCTCAGTCCAAATCCTTTACCACCCGTTGTTTTTAGTGCAACACATGCCATCACGAAGTAATAACACATAGCACACAGTTTTACACGAAGTTCCATAGTCACTTAGTCACATTTAATAATTGCAACTTTCATGAGATGTGAGACTCGTAGCATGGCTAAGCAAATGTACTCGCATCTAACCAACCCACGATGGTAATACCATAGCACCAACTAAATATGAACCAATCTAGGGTGATAAAAGATTATGACATACAATAGACAAAGTGGATATAACAAATTGGATTAATAGCTAAACCCAAAAGCATTTAAATAATTACTTAAAGTAAATGCAATAATTTGAAACAAAGTAATTTTGAAAACTGGGATTCAATATGATCAAAGGTATAACTTGTCTCGTTGTAGCAATGATGATCTTATTTTATCTTCAATCTTCTACTTGCTTGATCTTCAGCTCCTTCGGACGATTCCGGGACTTCGGCGTCTAACGAGAAAGAAAGCGCAAAACAAACTAAATTCAAAAGACAAATCAAATAAACTCCAAATTGAAATTGAATGGCACTGGAAGATAGATATTGATTTTAGATTAATTTAGAAACTTGAATGGGTTCAATCGGAATTCGGATGAAGAAGATATGGCTCTCAGAAGATTGGAATTCACATGAAATGATGAAAAAGCTCTACGGAATATTCTCAGAATATTCTATTCCGAAAATATTAGAAAATAGCTGAGTGTATGATAGGTGGGACCGACTGGTATTTATGGATTTCTAGAATTAAAATAATTCCAGAAATAATGTAGAGAGAGTGACATGTGGGACCAATAAGATAAATAACTTTTCAAGAATTAAATTAATTCCCGAAAATAGGATTAGGGGTTGACATGTGGGCCACTGATCTATGGACCAGGTCCACGGAGATATGCTAGTCCACGGTGGACCAAGCTCATGAATAGGGTTTGACCAAGGTTGACTGACATACGGGACCCACATGTAAGAGAGAAATAATTAGTATTTTTAATTGGGAGGATGACATGTGGGGACCACATGTAAGTGAGAGGATATGGATATATATTCTCTTGTATGACAGATGGGCCCATTCGTCATAGAGAGAGAGGAAGAGGTAATAGAAAAGGATTAGTAGACAAGCAACAACAGAAGGAAGGAAGACAACGAACGTTACTGGCATGAATAGTGCACACGTTTGGTGGTTCATGGCGTGTAGAGCCGACGGTGATTCGAGCAAACCAACATTGGCGAAGGGGCAAAACGGAAAGAAAACGACGAGTCGAGAGATGATGATGTGGTCCGAACATCAAGATTTTGCTCCATGCGACGGCAGCGACGCGAAGAACGGCGACGACGGCGGCCTCACGGGCGCGTAACACTTCCGGTCATGCTCTGCGAAAAGGGAGGTGAGCACGGCGTAGAACGCGGCGATGCGAACTCAACGGTGGTGGAGTTGAAGGCAGGGGATCAACGGTTGCGGAGTAATTGGCCGGAGAAGGACGACGAACAAGAGGTGAGAGAACGCTTGATTCTCGGCGCACGGTGGATGAAACTTGAATCTACAAGAGGGGAAAAATAGGTATTGACGAGGGGCACAAGATGACGCGATCGGATTTTGGAAAAACTCACCGAGGAAGCGAGGAACGCGATGAACACGTTTCGGCTTTAGGGCTTGACATGGCCGACGGTGCTCGTGATCTTCGCGAAGAGGAAGGAACCATGACGTAGAACGAGACGATGCGGCCAACGCCATGAGACAGTTCGGCGTCGGACGTCGGACGAAGCGCGATTCGGCGGAGAAGACCTTCGTTGGAGCTCGGTTTTACGGAGATTGCGACAAAAATAGATCGGTTTGGAGGAAACCAAATCAGGGGATTGGAAGAGGAGATCAAGACGAACGCGTGGGCGCAAACGGCTCGCTTTTATATGCACCGTAGAGGAAGATATAGAAATAGGAAATTTTCATTTTGTTTCGTGCACGGAACGAACTCTCTGTTGCGTTCGGGAGCCGGAAGATGAACAGCAAATCGTAGCATGTGGGCAGGAGAGAGAAAATGCTGATTTTCGTAATTAAAATAAAAGGCCGAAAATCAAGGAGATCAAATAAATAGCAAATAAATCCAAAAAAATCTCAGAAAATACCCAAAAATTCCTTGAAACACAAGGAAGCCAAATAAAACAAATTTTTATTTAATTAATGTTTATATTAGTCAAATTAAATATTTTTAATTTAGAAAAATTCCCAATTAAGCTTTATTAATTCAAATAAAATTAGTGAAATTTTTCAGGGACCTAAACTACTCAAAAGATTTTTGAAAAGCCAAATTTTGGGACGTTACAATAGCTTACTAAGGCCACTAAATTAATTACGACTAATTAATGACAGCTAATTAACTACATCTGATAAAATATGACTAATTTAATTATGACTAATTAATGATGGCTAATTAATTAAGAGTTAATTCCAACTTATTATTTATGACTAATTAATTGAGTAAAACTAACTAATTACAAGTAATTAATTGGTAACTAAATAACTATGCCTGAATAATTACAACTAATTAATTAAGTAAGATTAATTTAACTATAGCTAATTAATTATGACTAATAAACCCACACAAATTTTATTACAAAAATTTGAAAATGACTAAATTTAGTACACCTGAATAAGTACAACTAATTAACTATGAACATTTCACTACGCCTAATTTACTAACCACACAATTAATAAAGAGATTACGAACAAGGAAAAAATTATCTGCTAATATGATTGCTAATGACGGCTGTTAATCATGCTTAATCGTCTGCGAAAATGAAATCGATAGAACGAGCGATGGAACGAGGGAGCGAGCGAGCGAGGATGCGAAACGAAATCACCGTCGCTCGTTATTTATAGCCGCTGCGGGAGGGAATCGGATTCCCTCCCGCGCGCGACACTCGCTCGCATGCATGCATGCATGCATGCATTTTAAGACAAGGATGTGACGGGAGGGGAATAAAGGTAAAGGTGATGGCGATGGATTTGATGGAGGTGACGCCGCGCGTGGGTGCATGCATGCATCCGAGCGAGGTGGAGTGCATGTCCGGGTGGTGGCCGTGCGGAGGCGCCGCGTCCGGGCGATGGTGATGCGGAGGAGGGGAATCCGGGCGGTGACCATGCAGACGAGGCCAATCCGAAAGGTGGCCGTGTGGACGAGGGTAATCCGGGCGGTGGCCGTGCGAATGGGGGGCGTTTGGGCGGTGGTCGTACAGAATTGTGCACATGTCGGCGTAAGGCTTGTCTGGGCTGCCATTTTTGCAATTGCATCGCGACGAGAGCCGTTTTCGCTAATACGACGTGAAACAATGTCATTTAGGCAAAACCTCCATCCCTTAGTCCAAGAAGAGCATACATTTCATCCTCGGTCGTCATCATCGCATCCTTGTCATCCTGATCATTTGACCCTTCCACAATTTGGAGAGAAGACCAATCAATCCTACCAGCATATCACCACACATTCCTGTTCTCCTCTGCTGGTGCATTCTCTGCATTTGAGCTAGATGAATCATTCAGATTGCAGGACCATTGGAGGTACAAGGGACAATGGGAGTTGTTGTTGGAGCAGACAACTCACATCGCACATCATCGTTGCTAGCTATAGATAACGTATTGCCTCGAGTAGCTGGAGTAACCTGAGTAACATTGGACTGGCTGACTTGATACCCAGGTGCATCCCTAAAGATAAAAAAAACATACCCATTTCAATTTCCAACGCTCCATGAAAGCATGATGTAATTCAAAGGTGGCAATAATCTTAACTTGCTCACTAGAAGACCCCTCCGAACACAACAGGAACCTGAGAATCACCCGAAATAACCCATTCTCCAAGGGTCCTTGAAATTCACATCCCAGTCCAAATCACACCGGTCAATAAGGACAGAGCTGCCATCATTGAGCCTCGCCAAATACGCACTAACCCTAACAAAAACCTTAAACATGTTCGCAGTGTCAATCCTACCGAAATTGCAAAGAAAAACAAATAACGCGTTAGGAACGGCTATTCCAAAGCCTACCGGCGACCGACGTCTGTTGCATAATCAGACGAACCAAGCAAGGTTTGGAAACACATACCCGACAGGGGCCGCACTTGGTTCCATGACACACCACTGGATCCGCCGCCGCCGCACCACAGCCCTACTCCTGCGATCTGGCGGATGGGCAGTTTCGTCTCCTCTACCTCTTCTCATATCCTAGGACCCTATCCCTGCAAACAAACATGGGTTTAAATCCAGTCCCACCTTCTAATCCTTCCCATTCGCACCCTTCCGTTCGATTCTGCGAAGCGCCAAGGATGAAACTGTTGGGAAACCATGGACCTGACTCTACAGTCGGCCCATTAGTGGGCGCCCCATCCCAAACCCTAGCAGGGTCGTAGCCTATAAATAGGGGGTGCTATTCATTGTAAAGGATTTATCGATGGATGAAGGAATAAAGAGAAGCAAGACGTCCCCCTATATCTCTGTGTTCAATCTCTTATTCTGTTCTTGTTGTTCATGCATTGTTCTTACGATTCTACGTTTGTCTACGAGGTAATCGCTCGGACTAGACTCGCCAGCGACGGTTCATCAACACGTTATCAGCACGATCGACTCTCCTCGCATCGAAAAGGTAACCATCGATGAACGACACTCGTAGATTGAATCGTACTTTCTAGATCGCTTTAAATTCTGCAAATTTGCTTTCTAGATTGTTTTTCTACGGTGCAAATTCGTTCTAATTTACTGCGAGTAGACTTGAAGTCGCCGACACAATGTCGATCGGTAGATTGCATGAAAGAACGGATGTTGATTGCACCATATTATATTGCATCGCATCATCACATGAACAATTTGCATCATATGAACAGTACAACAAGAAAAATTCATGGCCACGAAGCTAGACTATAATCGTCGGCCACCTGCACATGGTTGTGCCGCCATCGTGCACTGCACACGCTGCCACCGATTTGGAGCGCACCGATGGCCCTGCACGACCGCCGAGCCGCCGGCCGCGCACGCCACGCCGCTCCATCGCGCCGCCGAGCAAGCGCCATCATCGTCTCGCATGACCATGTCGCCGCCTGATCACATGGTTGCGCCGGTCGTTTTGAAACCAACCCAAAACGCGCGAGCATCCGCAGCGCCATCGACCGCCTAAAGGCATCACCGCCCTCCCGGCACTAGAATGCATGTCCACGCACATGCATGCTACAAGGAAGCAATAAACATACGTGCATGCCTACATGCATACTACAAAAGCAACAAATGTATGCATGCATCGGCGTGAGCAATGAAAATCACAATGAGAACTCCATGAGGCAAGAGCAATCTCGAATAGGCATGGCGGGCCTGCGCTCCAGCGCCCGTGTCCGCAGACGCGTCGCCCAGCACACCCGCGTCGGCCGTCCGCCGCACCGCCGCCGCCGCATGCCGAGACACGCCGCGCCACCATGGCCGCCACCATTCGCTCTAAGTTGTGCCAATGTCGGCTCGGCCGCACTCCAGATACCACCGCGCGCCGCCATGCATGCACGCCGCGCGACGCGTACGGTGGTCGCCGCCACACGCCTATCACCGTGTCTTTGTCGCGCCGCACACATGAAGCCTAGCGATCATGGACACGCGCGCATGAAGCGCCTCACGCGGGCGCTTAGCGCCGCCACAAGAATGTGGCGCTAGATCCTAGCGCCTGCCGCCTGAAGGAAGCAACAGCCAAATGGGCCGACGCAATGAAACGGGACAGGGCGGGTAAGGCCATAGGCCAAAGTGGGCCGGTGGTACGGGCCGGGAAAGGCCATGTGGGCCAAAAGAAAAAAAAAGGGGGGCGCATGGGCCGTGAGAATCGGCCTGACCGGAGAAAAGAAAAAAAACGGGAAAAGAAATAGGAAATCCTGATTTTGCAATATGGTCCTTGAAATTCTGAAAATCACGGGGATCATTGTGCGGGTGAGGAATTTTTGCAAGAAGGCCCTCGAAGTTCTGAAAATTACGAGAATTCTCCGTGGATCTGGAAATTTGCGGAAAGACCCCTGGAATTGGGAAATTTACAGGATTATGTATATTCTCGCAGAATAACCCCTTAGGAATTTGAAAATTACGTGAATTTTCTCTTAGAACTGAGATTTCGTGTTTTAACCCCTTGGAATTGCAGAATTCACCGAAAATACCTTTTCCAGTAGAAAAGAGCCTCAGGAATCCAATTTTTGAATCGATTTTTGCATTTGAAGCATGTTTATCTTTGTTATTGTTATTTCTATGCAATTTATGTATCGCATTTACTATTTTGATTATCTGTGATTGTTTATATTGCTTTTAATTACTGAAAATAGCAGTAAATCATGAAAAATGCATAGAAAAATACGGGAATACGAACCTGGAGTTCGATGAGCATTATGAGAATTTTGCAACCATTTTATGCAGATTACTAGCAGTAATCCTTTGAACTTTTTTGCATGAATATAAATATGACTGGCATCACGAACCAGTAGTTTGAAGAAGTGACCCAACATGGCCAGATTTTGTATAAAATTTGTATCAGTCTTCGATTCTATGATAATGTAATCACAGGTGAGTAGAAGATTGAGAAGACTCTTTATCTTTCACCCGAACGCGGTGCAATCCGCAAGCAACTATCGTCAAGACGGCTACATGAAGTGTGCCGAATTAATTGACATCATGCAAGTTGCAGAAACTCAAGATGATGTTCTAAGAAAGAAATTCATCTCGCAGCCACATAGTAGCAATGTTAGCCATGAAGCCACTGCTAGCAGCTACAAGGTGATGAAGCCTCTCACGAATGAGAGGAGCAAGAAGGGTAAGGTCGTGGGTCGCATGTTATTGATGTTTTTCAGTCTAAGAAGAAGGGCAAATGGTAGCATGAGGCACACTTCGCCGTTGCAGGCACAGAGGATTCACATCCATTATTTGCACTTATGAATGTGGACAGCCCTGTAGCAGCCCCCATCATCCCTCCTTTGGATATCGCAGCGGTCACAGCCGTAGCTACCCAAGAGGAGAAGATCGCGCATGGAGCCGATTGAGGTAGAAGTTCATGAATACTTCGCCGATTTGATCTAGTGCACGCAATGCACTTGGATCTTTAATAGAAACTTGCAGTTTATAATTGAAGCAGAATTTTGAATTATTGAATAATGGTTGCAAGCTCTAGGAGAGCAAAGCATTAAATTCTTATTATGAGTCCTGCAAGGCTTATTTTTCCCGTCTTTATAATAGCAAGTTACGTTCTAATATCTGAAATATTTTATTTATGTGTTGCTTGCTTTCTGCTACATATTAATAAAGTACATTATATTAGAACGCGTGTGGTGCCCTATGGAGGAAGTGTGCTTAGCATGTAGCGGCACAACGAATACCATCCTGAGAGAAATGGAAAATTTTCCACCAATCAAAGAATCTTGCCGTAGTCTTACGACAATCGCGAAATGATACTTGTATAATAGGCTCGGAAGGGCCATAATTATACTCCCAACAGCACAACTTTGGTCATTGAAGAAGACTTGTTGTACCTAGAATCGACTAGAACTCTCAAGGATATTTGCGCTAACAGTTTCCATGTAGAGACTAAAGAAGAGTATGGTATAGAATACCTGCTCATTACAAAGCATGAAGAAAGTGAAAAATAGCATTAGAATATATTCCTTCATATGAAATGGGCTATACTACACTAATATTAAGGCACTGCACTGCATCGCCCTAAAACCGTATTTAGAAGCTCAATTTTTCTATCTCTAGCATGATAGATTATGCGCCTGTGTCTCGTGGATGATGAGAAATATAATTAACAATTCACAGGACATAATATGAATGTAAAGAATTTCCAATCAGCAGATTTTGTGTGCCTGCATGTGCTACGGAAATTAATTACTAGACCTTTGCCACAGCGAAGGATGAAGTCACGCATTCTGGAACGTATCCAGGGAGACATTTGCGGTCCTATACAGCCCCTGTATGGGTCATTTAGGTATTTTATAGTGCTCATCAATGCTTCCTCGGAATGGTCGCATGTATGTTTATTGTCTACGAGAAACCATACTTTTGCAAAGCCAATCTCGCAGATAATTAAATTAGAAATATTTTCCCTGATCATCATATGAAGTCCACCTGAATGGACAACGCCGGAGAATTTACTTTGAAAGCATTTGATGATTATTACATGAAAATGGGAATTAAAAATTGAGCATTCTGTACCGCATATCCACACCTAGAATGGACTAGCAAAACTTTGAAGAATTGTAATTTACCAACTACATATTGGGGACACGCGTCCTGCTTGTAGCAGCTCTCATCAATTTTAGACCGTCGGCCTATAACATCCATCCACCTATGCAACTAGCGTAAGGGTCAGCACCGAAAATTTCTCATCTTCGCAGGTTTGGCTGCAAGGGTATATACCTATACCACCACCGCAGCGAACTGCATTGGGTCTTCTCCGAAAGTCTGGGATATACGTTGGTTATGAGACAACATCCATAATTAAGTATTTGGACCCTATGACTAGAGATTTGCATAATGCCCGATTCGCTGATAGTACAATAGATGAAGTTAGTTTCCCGTCATTAGGGGGAGGAAATCAACCCTTGATAATAATGTCGGGAAATAATTGAAGTCTAGAAGACAATTGATTTGTAAGTATTAGCGAATCAACTCCCAGACTACTTTAGTGATTTGAAGAGCGTGAATAAGTAGCATTTGCCTGCAAGCAATGCACCGGAGAGGGTTGAAATACCATTGAAGTATCCCTAATCCCGTCCAGAGGCCTCAGAATAAAAGAACGAGAACTCCGGTCCCTCGAATCCGAAGTAACCGGGGACGCCTGGTGAAAAAGGATAAGAAGGACTTGACACGGCCGGCCACCAAGTGCCCTGAGAACTAGAAGGGAGCCGCTTGAGACTGGCATTGGTATGGAACCTTCAGAAAAGGCATACCAGAATTGAACATCCCCATGAAGGGAGACATCAGTATGAATGTGTGCGCACACATCGGAGCTGAAAAAAAAACTGAAGGGAATTGTTTCACAATTGGAAGCAGCGGTAAGCAAGTAGAAGCATTAGAAGAATCACACTTTAAAGAAATAGCTATAAACTTTATGACATCGGGAGAATATTTGAATATGACAACAGCCAATGTCGACATTTACTTTGCAAAGAAACTTGCCACAATCATCAATCTTGATTCAGAGTCTGCATCGCTCGCTAAATGAAAGAAAAGATCAGATTGAGAAGATTGGGAGAAGGCAATAGAAACTGAATTATTCTCTCCGAATAAAAGAAAGACGTTTGGGCCTGTAAGCCGCACGTCTCCTCTTATGCACCCCGTAGGGTATAAGTGGGTATTTGTTCGAAAGAGAAATGAAAAGAAGCAAGGCTCGTTGTACAAGTTTTCACTGGACATCCAGAAGATGATTATGAAGAAACCTATTTCCCGATCATGGGCGGAACTCCCTTTTAAATATTTATCTCAATGGTAGTGAACTTGAAGTTAGAAGTGAAACTGATGGATGAGGTACCAGCATACCTTTATGAAATGTTGTATTCGGATATTTATATGAAGATACCTGAATGTATCCCTGTCCCAAACCAAAACAGAGCAAATAGAAATATGTACAGTGTGAAACTCGAAAAGTCATTATGCGAACTTAAGCAATCGCATTGAATGTGGTATAATCGCTTGAAGCGACTTTCTATGCAAGAAAGGCTACACGAACAATGAGAATAATCTCTGTGTATTTATACGTCGATCCCAGAATGGATTTTGTATAATCTCAGTGTATGAAGTTGATCTGAATATCATCGGAACCTTGAAGAATATTAAGAAAGCAAGCTCTTACATGGAGTCGAAGTTCGAAATGAAAGATTTGGGTGAAAACCAAATATTGCCTAGGCTTGCAGCTTGGGCATGCCCCTGAAGAGATATTAGTGCATTAGTCAGCCTACACTCAGAAGGTGTTAGAAAGGTTCGACTTTGCAAAGGCATACTCTTTGAAAGTGCCAATGGTGGAGATCTTTGCGACAAGACAAAGACCCGCATGCACCTAAAGAAGAGGAGGAAGTCACGGGATCGAATTCCCACACTTAAGTGCAATAGAAGCACTAATGTATTTAGCAAACTGTACTAGAACGGACATTGTATTTGCCGGGAACCTACTAGCAAGGTATAGTGCAGAACCTACCAAAGGCATTGACAAGAAATAAATGACATCTTCTGATACCTCTAAGGAAGCAAAGATCTTGGTTTGTTCTACAGAAAGAACAAAGACTTTACTATGAATGACAATGCAGATAACGGGTACTTGTAGGACCCGCATACAGCCAAATAGCAAACAGGCTATGTATTCCTATGTGGTGGAACTGTAATTCCATAAATATCGTCTAAGCAGAGTCTTGTACCGATTTCAACGAACCACTCGGAAACAATAGCACTACACGAGGCCTCACGAGAATGTGCTTGGCTTTGGCGGATGATTCACCACATCCAGCAGTCATGTGGATTGAATGTCGCACTAACCCCCACTATTATCTATGAAGATAAATACAGCTTGTGTTGTACAAGTACATATGAGTTATGTGAAGAATCCTCTCACAAAGCATATCAACCCCAAGTTCTTCTATGCTCATGAGTTGCAAAAGATGAACGTATTTAAAGTACTGCATACTAAGTAATATGAGAATCTTGCAGATTTATTCACTAAGTCACTTCCAGCGTCTAACTTTGAAAGATGCATATGTGAATTGGAATGATGAGACTTAGAGAAGTGCAGAATTCAGGGGGAGAACTTTCACGAACTCATTATTAAAGCTTGATCATGAAGATCGAGTACCTAAAGAATAAATCTAGGAGATTAAATGAAATTGGGTGGATTGCACTCTTTTTCCCTTCACGAGTTTTCCTGAAGTTTCTCGGCTAAGGTTTTTAATGAGGCAATTCGTGCATCACAGCAGAACGTGTATCATGTACTCTTTCTCCAAATTTTTCCCACTGAGTTTTTATGGAGTTTTGACGAGACATGGACATGAAGAATGGATGCCCAAGGGGGAGTGTTGGGAAACCATGAGCCTGACCCTGCAATCGGCCCATTAGTGGGCGCTCCATCCCAAACCCTAGCAGGGTCGTAGCTTATAAATAGGGGGTGCTATTCATTGTAAAGGATTGATCGATGGATGAAGGAATAAAGAGAAGCAAGATGTCCCCCTATATCTCTGTGTTCAATCTCTTATTTTGTTCTTGTTGTTCATGCATTGTCCTTACGATTCTACGTTTGTCTACGAGGTAATCGCTTGAATTGGACTCGCCAGCGACGGTTCCTCAACAGAAACGTAGACCCAGCCTACCCGCTGGGCTAATTTGACTTGCTCCTCTTGGCTCCGGTCATTTTCTACCTCCACAGTGTACAAGATAGCTCCAGCTGACACGTAGGCCCAAGCAAGAACTGGCCCCACACGTCAGTTACAGTACCCCAACCCCCATCGTGCGCTCCGACAGCCGTCGCCGTCGGCGCGTGCTCCCCGTCCCCGACGCCCAATAATTCAGCTAGGTCCACCCCGTGGCGCACCACCAGCTGTACGCGTAGCTAATTCGCAGCTCCTCTCCCCTCCACCTCTCGTCCTCAATCGCATTCCCAAATCCCCTTTCAATTTCAACCCCGAACCCTAGCCCTTGGTCGAGCACGGGCGTGCTGGTGCGTATGGCGGCGGTTGAGGAGGAGAGTCAGAAGAAGCAGGGCGAGGGGGCGGCGGGCATGGCGGGGAGGGAGAGAGCGGGGGACGGGAGGAAGGACGGGGTGGCGAGGGAGGTGATACGGATGGAGAAGGAGGCGGTCATCCCCGTGCTCAAGCCCAAGCTCATCATGAAGCTCGCCTACCTCATCGGTAAGCCATCCCACCAGTTCGCCACTCTCGTGGTTCGATCATTGCCTTGCTATTGTTATCTCGGGCCCCCAGGTTTTTACCAGGACATTCCCGGGGTAGCAAGCGCAGGCAGTTCTGCTGTATGAATGCGCTAAGACAAGATTGGGAATTATTAACATGTACGGATGTACCAAGGAATAACAGGTTATGCCTGATTCTTTTAAAAAAAATCTGCCTGCAGTAGCACTCATGGCTGTGGTGTGGCACTCGTAGATTTTGAGTATTTAAAGTTTGAACTATGAACCGCGTGGTTTTTGCGTTCTGAGTTACTACCCCAGATAATTTGTTTTGCAAATGATGGGCTCGTAGCAGTTGCTGTCGAAGTATCAACTGTGCAATTCGAAGATCTTGTTGTATTGATCATCATGAAAGCCTTCTTTTCTTTGTTGTTTCCTTACATAGATTAGATGAAAAAAGGTCTTCACTTGGAGCTTTCCCTGTAATTCATTCGATTTCTTTCCATTTATGCTTAGAGCATGATGTGGACCGTGCCGAGTTCTTGAAGCTCTGCAAGAAGGTGGAGTACACAATCAGGGCCTGGTATCTCCTCCAGTTTGAGGATCTAATGGTAGGCCTCTTGTTTTTTTTCACTTGTTTCTATCGTTTGTGTTCTCTCTTTGATAGGTCAATCTTCTTTTAGCCTAATGTCGTCAACTCTTGGATGCAGCAACTGTACTCTCTGTTTGATCCTGTTTCTGGTGAGAAGAGGTTGGAACAGCAGAACCTGACACCTGAGGAGATTGAAACTCTTGAGTTCAATTTCATGACATATCTGTTCCAGGTTGGCTCACTTAATATTCTTCAGACTATAAATATTGTTCATGGGCTACCCCTTCTTGATATATATATATATACACACACACACACAAATTACTTATTTTCATGGTGAATGCCTTGAAGAACTCCTGAGTAGCATAGTACATTACACACGAAATGTTTCACATGGATACTTAACAACTATAACTAATCCAGGGCTTTAGGGCCAAGAAAACAATGTCTGCCTTGGAGCAAGCACTGTTTTTATTTATTACCACGTATTAGTCACACCGTTGCACTATAACTTTACTGTCCTATTGTAGCTGTATGGAATAAATGGTATGTATTTTGTGGTCTTAATTCTTTCGCGAAATTGGTTTCTTAATGAACTAGGTTCGATATATATCTTGTTCTGATACATGAAGACCTCCCTTGATGTTGCAAGTATTTTTTCATTCAATTTTCATAAAAAAAGAGCTGAGTGAAAGATGATTTTCGAAATGCTTCTTTAAGAATAACATGAAAAATGCAAAATGCCAGCAAACGTAGAGATAAAATTAACATTATTTAGAGCACAAACATTTATCAGATATTAAGTAAGAAGTATCATGGCAACCCTTAGTTGTTTTACAAAATAAGCTTGGGGTGGCCCGTCATCATACCTTCTTCTTTTTCATTGGTAATTTTCCCTGGCTTATTGTTCTAACTTTGCATGGGAATGCATGATTTTTTTATCCAAATGACCGAGACACAATTTTTCTCAAGTTTCACCATTGTTAGTATTGGAAAAGATTGGTTTCATCTCCTTTGTGTGTTGAGTTGGGGGCCATTGGCCTTAGTTGAATTGGTTCCTCTTGCGATATTCTTTTTGTTTGATCATTTATAAGTTGTAATCATTTGGACTCTGTTCTAAGCAGGTAATGGAAAAGAGCAACTTTAAGTTGTTATCTGATGAAGAGTACGATGTTGCACAGTCTGGACGATATCTTCTGAACCTCCCCATCAAAGTTGATGAATCTAAGGTCTGGAATCATAACCTTTCCAAGTAATCATCAGGAAATTACATGTTCACAGCCAACTGAATTACTTCCCTTAAAATGTAGCTAGACAAGAAGTTGTTGACAACATACTTTAAAGAGCACCCAAGTGATAATCTACCTGCATTTGCTGATAAGGTAATATTCATTTTTCTGTAACTAATTTTTTTCTTGTCATCCTTTTCCTTAATGGCTTGGTTAATATTTCTAACATGAGGAAGTTATGATTAGTAATACATAATAGCATGCCAGCATGTTTGGCTATTATCATGATTTTGTATCTTCTTTCTTTATCCTTGGTTGTCTGACAAGTACATGAAGTCATTACTTTTGCTAACGCTGGGGTTAGTCCTGTTATACTTCACACTGGCCACATCTTTGTAGTATATTGTCTTTCGTCGGGGCATTGGAATCGACCGTACAACTGATTACTTTTTCATGGACAAAGTGGATGTAATCTTATCCCGAGCTTGGAGGTCATTGCTCAGGGTTACTAGGTATCTGTGTTTGTTTGAACAGCATCTTTTAGTTATTTTTTTAACCCAAGCTAATCCAGAATTAAACAATAGTGATGGGATCTTATTGTTACAGGATTGATAGATTGTTCTCTAAGAAACCGCAAGTGAAGTCAGAAAGAGACACTAAGAAGACTGATGAAACTATTGAAGACACAGAAGAACAAGAACTATTTGTCGAGCGCATTCGGCTAGAAAAAATTGAGCTAAGGTTGCTAATAGTTTTCTCAATAAATTTTGGTAGGATACACTCAATAAATTTTGGTAGGATACATTTGAACCTACTCTCTAAGATGCAATTTTTTTTTCATGACAGCCTGAAAAATCTGATGAGTAAGATGACAATTCAAGAACCTACGTTTGATAGGATGATTGTGGTGTACAGGTATCTTCAATTTCACCCAACCTGCATATTTATGAAAGATTCTGGTGTTGTAAGTGTTGATGCAGTGATATTAGTTTCTTGTGCTGATTGTATATGCACAGGAGGGCTGGCACGAAGACTAAGCCTGATCGAGGAATATTTGTAAAGCATTTCAAGGATATTCCAATGGGTGACATGGAAATTGTTCTTGTAAGATAGATCACTAGAAGTGAGATCCATGTGTAGCATTTTCAACATCCTTTAGTTGCATCTGTGGTTGTTATCGTGGACCTGAAATTGGAACTTATTTTGTAGCCAGAGAAGAAGAACCCTACTTTAACACCTATGGATTGGGTCAAGTTTCTTATTTCTGCTGTTATTGGTTTGGTAAGTTTCTTGTGATTTAGCTATCCCTACATGCGGCTATAGCAATATTTTACTATATCAATTGCTTATTACTTCCAGGTCACTCTAGTTGGTTCTCTTGAAATGCCGAAGGCTGATATATGGGTTGTCATAGCCATCTTGTCTGGTGTGATTGGATACTGTGCAAAGATCTACTTCACGTAAGTGCTTAACTGATGTTCTTTGTTTACAATTCAGGCGTCATTTAATAAATATTGCTTCTCTGTGGGGAATGTAACTTCCGTAGAAGGTTAAACACAGTGCCATGTAACCAATTGTAAATTCAAGCTAAAAAAGTTGGCTTGTTAATGTTTTTTTTGGTATTAGTGCAGTACTTTTAATATATTGGACTAAGTATGAGCTTATTTATAATATGATGCTTTTATCACTGGTATATGATGGATTTGCCATTATGATACAGGTTCCAGCAAAATATGACAATATATCAGAATTTGATTACAAAATCAATGTATGACAAACAGCTTGATAGTGGAAAAGGAACACTTCTTCACTTATGTGATGATGTGATACAGCAAGAAGTATGAAAAAAATTGAAAACCTTTCTTGCAGCACAAGCTATATCTAAGCTGCCCTGTGTACTGATATCCCATTGTCTTTCATGTAGGTTAAAGAGGTCATAATTTCTTACTACATTTTAATGGAGCAGGGGAAGGCAACTGTACAAGTAAGCATGGCTAACTATTGTTATGCTGTATCACTTCCTTTTTTTAGTTGTATCTCTTTGAACATATTGAGCATTTATGACCTATGACCATTTAAAAAAAATTTGGCTTGTCATGTAAATTCCGCCGTTACTTATTTTTTATCTCTTGTGTTGCCTTTTACATTGGTTAACTTCTGCTTGTGTAGCTATTGTTGTCCTGTAGTGCAATTGATTAATGCTTTCTGGTAATATGTGTGGAATCCACGAAACGGGACTGCAACAACGCGCATGAACAGTGCCCAATTACTGTAGCATTAGGATTAGGAAAGGGTTACCTTCCCCAATAAGAATATCTATTTTCCTAAATAGTTGATTAGTTTCCTTATATAGGGATTAGTTAATTAGTAAAGTTATCTATTAGTTAGGAAGGTCGTCTATTAGTTAGGAATATCATCCATTAGAATGATCTTATCCATAATTGTTAGAAGAACCCTCTATATAAGGAGGTCTATTGTAATCGTTGGTGTTGGAGGCCTATTGTAATCGTTGGTGTTAAGCAAGAAAGAAAGAACAAAGTCATTCTCAGTCTTAGTTTCCCCTCTCCCCCTTGCCACGCCGACGCCACTCGGCCATCCTCCCGGCGGTGTTTCCCCTTATGATCTAAGGATCGCCACTCCGCCCTTTTCACCATGATGGGCCATCCTCCCTCAAGGCCATGGTGTTTCGGAATCCAGAATATGATCTAAGGATCGTAGCAATTTGGTATCAGAGCCAATCGCCGCCCTTTTCACCATGATGGGCGACGAGGGTTTCGATTCCATTGCCGAAGAACTCAAGGCCATGAGGAGGCATTGAAGAGAAATATACAAGAAAAATTGCCCCATCTCCAAGTGTCATCCTCTCCATGAGAGTAAGGATCTTGCTATCACCAATAGTAAGAGTCCAGCGACACTAACAAGTGGTATCGAGCTATACTATCCTGAGCTTCGCCGAGGCGAAGCATCCAAGAATGCACGAGGCTCGCGATGGAGCTCAAGCAGCGGAATTCATGAAAGAGAAGAGGCGCCGCAGCGGTGGCGCTCTGGAGGAAGCGCTCGGCGGTGGTGCTCTGGAGAGCGGCGCTCGGCGGTGGCACCCACGGAAGCGCGCGCGCGACAACGGCGAGATCGATAGAGAGCGCGGCCTTCACGAGCGGCGTGGCTCTCCGGGCCGTCACCGTGGTTACCACGGGTTCAGTGTTGTCGGGGCGCCGGCCGGCGGTGGGTAGCCTACCTGCGTCGTGCCGGTGACCACAACCGATGACACCTCCACTCATGGTCGCACCTCCACGCATCGGCATCACATCCGAGGTGGGCGTTGATGACGAGGTTGGTAAAGTTCGGCGGCGACACCTCGGACGAGAGAGCGCCGAGAAGCTCTTTCAGCTGCGTCCCAGAGAGTACAAGCTTGGGCGAGGATTGTCGGCGACCGCAGCGGCGGCCAGCCGCGTCGCGCGCGAGGAGGAGAGCGGCCGCTCTGTTCATTGCCAACACCCTTGGCTCCACCACCGCCGCGCGGCGGCTCCTTGTTCCACCTCCGAGACACTTCCAACACCATGGCGGCGGCGCTTCTCACTGACTCGTAGCGCTTTGGGGACCACCGGGCTGGCGCCTAGGATCGGGATGGCTCAGATTCCTCCAAGGAGACACACAAGAGGATCGCCCGTTCAGTTTGGCGCGGTTAGCTTCTCGAGCATCTTGCTAGCTTTAGGACTAGACCAACGCCATTCCTCTAGGTGAGCAAAACATGACGGCATGCCTTAAATATGTAGGGGTATTGCGACGCCGTCTCCAAGTGTCATCTCCCAACACCGTAAGCGCCCGTCAGAGGAAGGGTGTCGTTCCACCTCGCCTTCAACGCGGCGCTACCCATGGCCCCGATGACTCCTGTGACGTCAAGCCACGTCAAGGGGCTGTTGTCTATTAGAGGTTCGTTGCTCCTTGTCCATGTGACGCGACGTCGTTATCGCGCCTTTTCGTTGATATGGGGATGCGAAGGTCTTAGTCCGTGGCCGCCACCTGACAACTCGAGGATGAGCTATCTCGCCGAGAGGGGTGTAATGTTATAGCGTAGAATCCACGATACGGGACTGCAACAACACCATGTGTGAACTATACGTGTGGTACTGTAGCAATGTTGTGTGTGAACAGTGCTTGGGTATTGTAGCGTTAGGATTAGGAAAGGGTTACTTTCCCCAATAAGAATATTTATTTCCATAAATAGTTGATTAGTTTCTTTATATAGAGATTAGTTAATTGGAAAAGTTATCTATTAGTTAGGAAGGTCATCCATTAGAATGATTTTATCCATAATTATTAGAAGAGCCCTCTATATAAGAAGACCTGTTGTAATCATTGGTGTTAAGTAAGAAAGAAAGAACAAAGTCATTCTCAGTCCTAGTTTCCCCTCTCCCTCCTGCAATGCCGACGCCGCTGGGCCATCCTCCTGACGGTGTTTACCCTTATAATCTAAGGATCATAACATAAATATTAGCGGTATATGTCATCCTGAGTTTATCTTGTGTTTAGAACATTTGTCTCTGCAGCATCAATTACGTTATCATCCACTGTCAGAAGAGAAAACCGCACCATGTGTAACAGATATCCATATAGGTGTAATTTTTTTTTTTTTGTCGTGTATGAAAATTTAAAAGTAATGCCCTTAGCAAATCTTATGTTTTTGAAACGAAATAAACTATTTGGTTGATTAAAGATTAGATGCCCAATCATGTTTAACCAAAAGATCACTCTCTGTGCGGGATTGTTGCAGTAAAAGAAATTTCTGGATGGTTGTAGGGATAGAAAATGTGGGCTTATCACAACAAAATTCATTCATATTCTATTGTCTCTTCTTAGGATCCATTAATGTGAACTTAGGTACCTTACAAATTTTATTCACGTTTTGTCCCTTCCAGGATCTTGATTTGCGTTGTGAAGAGCTAATTAAGGAAGAGTTCGGCGCAGAGTGCAATTTTGATGTTCATGATGCTGTAAAGAAGTTAGAGAAGCTTGGTATTGTTCATCGGGTAATTCTCTCAGCCGATTCAATCTAATATAAAAATATAAAATTTGTCTACACTAAGCGCCTGTTAGTACCAAAGTCAACAGTTTGAAAACTGGATCACATCCCGCTGGTGGGCGGTGGGCAGTGGGCTGGAACTGGGAACCAATCACTTACTATGTGGTTTCTATTTGGTTTCTGGCAGTTATCCAATGTTTTTTTTTTAAAAAAAAGATTAAAATATTTTATGCTCCTCTGGTGTTGAAGAACCTGGGGAGAGAAGTTCGACCTTTTGCCTCTTAGCGAAGCACCAATTAGAGCAACATGTATTTTTGCACTATTCGAACTTTATTTTGCCACTGTTTATGGTACTCTATTTTTCATATCATGGACAATGAAATGTGTTGATGACAATAATTTGTGTATAAATAAATTATAACGAATGGGCACACTAGGATGTTCAAAATTTGTTGTGATTCACCATCCATCAAATTTTGCATTTGACCTATTGCTTTCAAGAATATATATATATATATATATATATATATATATATATATATATATATATATATAGGATGTCCGTTTTGTACTCATGGGAGTATGTACTTCTACTTCTAATATACCACTTAAACGAATATATTATACTTTTTATCACTTTCAGTATACTTAAATATCAATTATAAGATACTCAAATATGACTTGATTGAAAAAATTTCATTGGAGCTCTTTATTTTTTGCTATATACCCTTTTTCATATATATATATATATAGGAAAATGGTATGGTACTCCTAGGAGTACGTACTCCCACATCTCATATACCACTTAAATCGTATGATCATACCTCTTTATCTATTTGAGCATACTCCAATAATGATAATAAGATACCCCAAAGCGAGTTCTATGAAAAATTTCATTAAATTCCACTTTTAAAGCAAAATTTGTGTATATATTTTTTTTATATATGAAAAAGGGTATATAGCAAAAAACAAAGGGTTTCAATGAAAATTTTTCAATCAAGTCGCATTGAAGTATCTTATAATTGATATTTAAGTATACTGAAAATGATAAAGAAGTATAATATATTATATGTGTTTAAGTGGTATATTGGTTGTGGGAGTACATACTTCCGAGTACGAAACAGGTGTCCTATATATATATATATATATATATATATAGGAAATGGTATGGTACTCCTGATACTCAAATGTGACTTGATTAAATTTATTTCATTGGAACCCTTTATTTTTTGCTATAACCGTTTTTTCATAAATATATATTGGAAATGGTATGGTACTCCTGAAAGTACGTACTCTCACTTCTTGTATCACTTAAATCGTATGATGGTCCATCTTTATCTATTTGCATACTCCAATAATGATTATAGAATATCCTAGAGTGAGTTCCATGAAAAATTTCATTGAAGTCCACCTTCTATAGCAAAATTTGTGTATATACTTCTTTTATATATAAAAAATAGTATATAGCAAAAATAAAGGGTTCTAATGAAAAATTCTCAATCAAGTCGTATTGTAGTATCTTATAATTAGTATTTAAGCATACTGAAAAAAGAGTATATAGCAAAAATAAAGGGCTCCAATGGGATTTTTTCAATCAAGTCGCATTGAAGTATCTATAATTGTAATTTAAGTATACTGAAAATGATTAAAAAAATATAATATGTTTGTCTTAGTGGTATATTGGAAGTAGGAGTATGTACTTTTGGGAGTACAAAATGGGTGTCATATATATATATATATATATGCAACATGGTTTCTTTGCTTCATCGTTGGTTCCTGTCACGTTTCTGGTTCCTAGAAGTCGGATTGTATGGTTAGAAATCGTAGCCGCAGACAACTCTGGAGTCCTGTAAATCACCATCCAACTCACATGGATTTTTAGGAATGGGCAAGCATCGTAAACCATGGCATATGCCATCTTGTTAATTGGTATTAATTTTTCATTGTTGATGTTATCCTCAGCAGGGTTCGAGGTGCCAGGTAATGGCTAACTAGCAGGCTAATCCGTTATCCATTAATGACACAAACTTTTACAATGAGTGCTTATGAAGTAGAAGTACGATATATACCTACATGCTAGTTACATAACAGAGAGCTGGCTGAATGAATACCAACCAAAACACAGTGCATTCCAAGGTATCTTACGCTTGCTTATAAGGAAATTGTGCTCCTCAGGACTCGATTGGAAGGATCTTGTGTGTTCCGTTGAAGCGTGCAAATGAGATCATAGGCACTACTACTGAAGAACTGGTGATGCGAGCGCAACAAAGCCCTGCTTCTTAAGTTTCACATCAGAGTGGAATGGACTTGTCATCTCTTTGTAAAGCAAAGCACACGCCAGAAGGCACCTGTTCATCCTGAAACAGTGTGTTTCTTGTACTGTATCTTCGCTATGTAAGTATGTAACATATGTACTCAAGAGTTAGGGTCTGCTATTTTTCACTGGTTAGTTTAATGTGTAAGTAAGAGTGCTGTGTTTCAGTCGAAAATCAGCACAGGTGATTTGTACATAACAATCATATGTAACAAAACAACATTATAGAACCTTCATTGTGTGCTAGTCCACCGTTTTCCTAGCAGAATTGGTAGTCCACTGTTGCTTGCTTTCTCGTATTAATAGTTGAAATACCATGAATCTATTTTCCATGGAAATGCGCTGATTTTATCTTCTTTGCGGTTCACTGTTAATAGCTAAGTGCACCAAATAAACATTGTATCGATGTGACAATGGCATTAGCAGCATTACGTTATGGATAGGTACAATGGTTTAGGAAATTCAGGAAATCAGTAGTCATCGGATCACTGAAATATCTACCGGCCGGTAACGGGCTATACCAGTGGGTCCCTGTAAAAACTGAAACTGGGCAAAAAAAAAAAATGGTTTGGTCTACATTTGAATTCAAATTTAAAATTTTTGTGCAAGCATCATCTACGGTTTCACATCTATTCATGTACATTTCAACATCTAGTTCATTTATACCATTTTTCGTTTTTCTTCTTTGAAAAAACAAAATTTTCACGGGAATTCAAATATAAATTTCAAAAAAATTCGGACGGTAATTTTCAAGCACAAGATTTATCCTTACGCTCTTCAACGTCATCTTCACACGCCGTGTGGCATAGATATGGCCACAAATACTGGACAAACGGGAGGCGCAGATTGCAACATGTACCTTGCCTGGTCCCAAGTGTCCAGGCGTGGTTGGCGCACGTTCATTTGGCCGAGTGGATAACTGGCATCAGGAAGAAACACACACACACACACGGGGAAGAAATCCATTCCAGGCAATGGCAGTAATCTCCACAGTTCATTCACCATCTCTCCTGGCAATTCAGCCCCTTCACAGCAACAGAATCCAGAAGCATGCTGCTACCTGCTCAGCAAGAGCAAGAGCAAGAGCTGGCAGAGTTAGGGCAGCAAATCTCCCTGCAGGAGTAAGTGGACAGAGTTAAGTCCCCTAATTGCAGATTTGTGCTTGGTTCATGGGAGGAGTGCATGTCTGAGTGCTTTCACTACCTCTGATTTTCTGTCAGGTCGAGGTGCCAAAGGTGCAGCCCAGGCTCAGTGAGCCCTTCCTAGGGTTCACCAAAACTGCAGAGGTTTGGAACTCCAGGGCCTCCATGATTGGCCTCATTGGGGTCTTCATTGTGGAGCTGGTAGGCAATTGTTAGTAGTTCTTACAAAAGTAGTGTCAAATTTGCTTTGCTTTGAGCACGGCATGTTATCATGATTCAACTGTTTCTGATTGTGTGATGATCGATGATTTTTGTGGGGTCCTAATTTCAGGTGCTGAAGAAAGGAGTTCTTCAGATGATTGGTGTGGAAGTGGGGAAAGGCCTCAATCTTCCTTTGTAGTTCTGCATTGCCTCTGCAGTTGATGTTCAGAGATAAGAGTGCCCTGTATTATTTCTTCTCCAGAAAGAGTTGCTGTATCCACTAATGCTATGTAGTATTTGCATTGCACTCACAGTTTGGCATATTTTTATCCTCACTGTAGTAATTAGCAAATGGGTTTTCCTTACATGTTTCTGCTTCTGGTGGATTGTGTGACTACTCAAACAGTTAAAAAATGCCCGTGGTTTTGAAAGAGATGGTAGGTTTGATTCACAATGAGCACGTTCAGGTGTCGTGAATCGTGATATTCTGGAGAGATCGTGTTGCTCAAAATGCAATGTTTCTAGCACTGAATTTCTTCTTGCATATATCGGCATAAGTTACCTCTGATGTTTGCCACATGTGGGTCGAATCAAAACTTGTACTATAATGGAAAACATGGTGCAGTGTGACTGTACTCAGCACTGGCCAGAAACTCTTTCTTGGTTGAGGAAAAGGCCTCATAGATTGTCTTTGGGGGGAAGGGAAGCAGAGGCCGGAGGCCTATTATCAGTTAGCAGGCAGGTTATGGACGTAATCATGTAACCTCTTCTCCTGGTCGCAACACAGAGGAACTTGGAATCGAGGACAGAGGAACATGCAATCGACAAAACTTAAGCGCGATATTGTACAATAATCTTGACATAGTTGCCCAGGCACATTTCAGGGAAAAAAATTGGGTGAAGGCCGGCTGTAGCGACGCCTCTGTGCAGGCCCAGAGCGGATGAGAGGCACGTGTCCACGAAGTTCATCGCACGGCGAGGTGGAGGTTCGGCTCGCCCGCTGCTTGTTTTCCTCGGGTCAGGGAGCAAGCCGATGTGGCTCGCTGCAAATTGAGCCACGACCAGCTGCGCCCTGTGGGATGACGTGCCAAGATGTGAGTAGAAGTCTGCACGGTGCCTTGGTGCAGGCCGCCTTCACCCAATTTTTTTCCCATTTCAGAGGGAGGGCCATAACTTCAAAGTGTCCAATAGCCAGTACAGGAAGCCTTGTGCTTGCTGATCGTTGCCTGTCACTTGGCAATTCAAGCCAACCATTGGATTTGGAAGAGGCATTGGCTCGTCACGGCTACCTTGTATAGTTGGCCAAGGGTTCAGTAGTCATGGCTCCAACAGCGCTCAGTCAGGAACACATCAGATACTCCAGTGCTGCAACCTGCAAGTGCTGCGCCCCAGTGATCCCCATACGTGTGACATTATGCTACCGTCTAACCCAAGCTCTCACCCATAATTACACTGAATCCACTATCTTCATTAAATCATTCCTGGAAACAATTTTGATCAGAGTTAGTAGCCCTTTCTTCGGTAGTGTAGAAGTTGCCGTTGAATCCTGAAGTTCCAGGTCTTTCAGGTCAGCAAGCAAGACATCTTGTGTCATGAAATGCCATGCATTTCTAGAATCACAATCTACCTGTTCTACCTGCCTTTTGCCCTTAGCATTACTCCAAGCTGAGTCATCACGATAGAGCTTAATTAGACGCTTTGATGCCGGTGCATGTGGCTAGCTGACGATGATAGTGATCCAGGTAATCGAACCTTTTTCTATCTTTAATGGAATGATACACACTTTTCCTGCGTATTCTCGGAAAAGAATTTCTGCAGTCGACCCTGTTAGAATATCACATCAAACAATATTTATAAAGGTTGTAGAAAATTTTACATGAATTTTTGTATGAAATCTCTCGAGCTGCTGCAACCATATCAATTATCTGAGACACCATATGTGAATCACAGTTTTAACAGACGAAAATTTGAAAAACTACCTACCTCATCCACCACATTGATCCAAATATACTAGTCATACCGCATATTTCTGGCAATTCAGTTGGTCATTTTTTAACACAGCAAATTTCACCGTTCGCCCTATCATCCAACCTCCATGAAAATCCAACGGCCCATTCTTCTTGCCCCATCGTCCAGAACAAGCCCACCCTTTACTTAACACATTCTAAAGTAAGGCATCACAACCATTTTTTTATGGGATGATGAGACTAATCATTGCAAGAACATGGATGATTGATCTCCACAAGACTTGTACTTAACCACACTCTTAAAGCATCTTTAAAGTGGAGTGGATATTTCCTTCCTTACCTGCCCAGGCATTCCATTGGATGCTAACAAAGTGATCTGCATGGACAATGTCATAGGAATATTACTGAACCTTCTCAAGGCTTTAAAGGGGGGCCTTTTCAGCTTTCAGATCTGTCTTCGAGTTGAGTTGGCGCAAGTAATAGAGGAAGAAATTTTACAACTAGGGTGTAATATTGTTTTATTTCCCAACCAAGTCAGGCGTAGATCCAATAAAAAAAAGTATCGGTGGCGCAAGTAATAGAGGAAGAAATTTACGTAGTTATAACATATGGCATATCGAGATGTGACACCTAATCTGATAGGATGTAGGGAACATTGTGCCCGAGCCCGGTGCCCTGGATCTGACATGTCATATAACGTAGCGACACCGTGTTGCCATTTCGGTTACTGTGTGGTTAGGTGTTTGCCCTAATCATGGCAGTGTCGGTCATGGCTCACGAGGGATACCTTCCATAGCCACAAGCAAGCGTCCTTTTCATGCCATGGGGGCTCTTCCGACAATTCATGGTAATCAGTTGCAATGCGGCCCTCGGAGAAGATGAGAAATGAACTGAGTTCAGAATGACATTTTTCTGCTTGAAATGTGACCCATCTTAATCAAAATATCAAATAGCCGAAATGTAGCTACTGACTACTGTAAATCATGCACACTTCAGGAATGAATTGACTGGGCTTGCTTGTTCGTTTTGTGTTCAGCATCCTTCACATTTGAAAATTCCTGGTTCCTCCCTAGGATTGTCCATAGGGGCAAGTGGATAACAGAATCCTAGGGAGGAACCAGACAAAGATACACTGCAGAGTCCAAACAATTTGATTATTTTGTGATCCTGTCACGGCCGGGTAAACAGGTGGCTAACGCCGCCGGCGGATGGTCGAGGCCCAGCCTCCTCGACCGCCCGAGCACGGTGACGGGAAACAAGGAGACAGAGGAACAGATTGCTAATTCTGACTTGATCTGAATTGATGACAAAGTTTAGCCTTATGTAGCCGGCATAAGCAGATTAGAAACAAACAACTAATTTCATCTATAAGAGATTGGAATCTAATTAAATCATAACTTTCTATCCTTAAGGGATTGATATCTAATCAAATCATACTAACATTATATCTTAACTAATTCGGCTGTTGTCCCTTCCTTGTGCTCCAATGCAACTAGCCCACACCCATCACATTAGGGCGTCCCGGGCCTGGCTACTGTAGCATATACGGCACAGTCGACCCGTCGGCCCCCTGTGGCGCACGCTGTCTATACGTTATGCCGACCATGACATCTCTCTCCCTCCGGAAACAGCTCATCCTCGAGCTGAAATGTAGGGTACCGCTGAGGGATGATGGAACGTCCTCCCAAGTAACGGCCGAAGCTGACTAACCGGCCCAATGGATGAGTACTTACCAGGAGCCTTGACTAAGTTGCCCATGCAGTGCTTTGAGCGGTGTAGGAATAACTCGACCATGTAACATTGGTAGCAAAGCCGGCAGCGAAGACGGTGGGTCATCTTTGAATGGTTTGAGGAGGCTGACATGGCGAGGAGGAAGAGTTAGACGACAAGCCACCGAATCGATGCGTGCCCAGACTTGCTACGACCTGTAGAATTTGGGTGCAAGCTTGCCCTTGTTGGTGCCATCCAGAAAAGCCACGGAGCGATGATGAAGGCGAAGCCACACCCAAGCGCCAACATCGAACTCTAGGGCAAGATGTTTGCCATCATAGTAATGTTGGCGACCTGCTGCGCCAAAAGAGTCAGTCCGAATGTCGGCTAGGAACTAGTCCCAGGCCTCAATGCTATGGGCCACGGCCGCATTTCGAATCTCACTTGTGTTGTACGTACGAAGTGAGGGAGGGTCGCGGCCATACACCACGCGGAAGGGAGTCTCCTAGAGGGCAGAGTGGTAGGAGGTGTTGTAGCAGTATTCCACCCAAGGAAGCCACTGAAGCCATTGACAGGGCCGATCTCCTATGAGGCAGCGTAGGTACATAGCGATGACATAGTTGATGGACACGGATTGGCCATCAGATTGTGGATGGAAGTCTATGCTCATATTCAGTCGAACATCTGCGCCCTTGAATAGCTCCTGCCAAAAGCCTGAGGTGAACACAGCATCGCGGTCCGACACAATGGTTGAAGGAATCCCGTGTAGATGAGAAGGCCCTGGCGATAGACTCTACCGAGTAAGGATGTGCCGAGGAATGAAATGCGCACACTTGGAGAACTGGTCCACCACCAAGAGAATGACTTATTTGCGGGCGACGCAAGGAAGGACTTCGAAAAAATCTGTGAGGACCGAATATTTAACTAGTAACACTTAACCTCCAAATGGTTCTAGCGTTACTAATTAAACATTCTAAGCCTCGATGGACATATGCTTCCTGCACTGCAGATATGCACATCATCACAAAATTACACATCATTTCCATACAACATACATCACTAAGTTCAACAACGACATACATAAAGTAAAGTTATTACAAAAGAGCCGACTGCCAAATAGAACAATATACAAGAATAACAAATGAAGCAAAGGTGCCATAAGATGGCTAGAACAAAAGTTGACCGGTTAGCCATACCACCACAGTGGCAACCGACCGGCCGCTAAGCTAGACGCCTGCAGCTACCACAAAGACAACTCACGTAAGTGAGGCCCTCAAGCTCACCTTCTTCCTCCGCAACAATTACATTTAAGCAAGATAACCGAGTACACAAAGGTACTCGCAAGATCGACGTGTGGAATAGCGCACCTATTCATAAACTACATGCAAGCTTATTTAGGTGGAGGTTGTATGTCTCGCTTTGCATAAAGCCAACTTTATTTGCAATAATGTAATACATTTAAAAGCAAGTTTACAATTAAATTTTAATGTTGAAGGTAACAATAAAATAAAGATAAGTACAAGTAACCACCTAGAAGTGACTATCCCAATAGCCACCACAACATAGCACTAATCCTCATTCGTACTCACCCATCAAGTTTTAATTAAAAAGGTTGTAGTCTAACTCTTGAAAGCTTACCCAAGCGTGTCCATAACCTAGACGAGGCTATTCGAATAGTTTTAACCTCGCAGGGTGTACCAATGTACCCACACTTGCATCGCCTTTAAGTCACAAAGCACACTTCCAAGGTATGCCGCAAGGCTAAGTCCTACGAGACGCTTTCCAATATTGTGCAATGACTACGAGCCGCTCGTATGGATAGAAACCCATATGCTTACATTGCAAGTCGAAGACAACAAATCCCATCACGGTGAAGTCTTTCGACATTACAATGCTCCCAACACCATCCCTCCCGCGACTCCTCGCGACCCGAAGCCAATACACTCCAAAGTACTAAGTCAAGAGAGGTCCCATACCCTCTAGTGTGGTTAGCACACACAAATTGCTCGGATAATGTGTACTCACAAGATGTTCGGTCCTTAATTGACCGGGCACCATTCCATCACACCAAAATCACACCATCTTACCATTGTGCCCAAGTCTAAATCCTTTTGTTTTTCAGTTTTAGTTTTCATAAGTGGACATGGCACAAGGTGGAAATCATAATCATAACAAGTTTTATAGATCAAGGTTATCGACGCAGTCGATAACCGCCCATTTCTACCAAGCAAAGCATGGCTAAGCAATTAATTCAGCAAACTACTAAGTGACAAGAGCTCATCCACGAACTCTAAATCACAGCAATGCCTAGTCTCATGGTAGTAGAGGATAATCATTTGCTAAGGAAATGCATCTACTAGGCCAACTAACGACAATAGTTTAACACAAAGTAGCAATGCATACATAGAAGTTGTAATCAACATAAATACTTAAAATACTAGGATTAACATGATCAAACTGCTTGCCTTGCTGGATTTGTTCTTGCTGCAGAGGGGAGTGCTCAGGTTCAAAGTTTTCTTCGGAACCTAACGCGAAAAGGCGATAAAACCGATAAGAACGAAGAACACCAAAAAGGAACTCAACAGCAAAGAACATCCAAATCCCATGAAATTTCGACAGCAGCTAGAGGTTGATTTTAGACAATTTTAGAAACAAGAATCACTTCATTTGGACTTAGCATGAAAAAGTTATGGCCAAATTAAATTCTCTCAGCCTGAAAAATCCTAATTAAATTAATTAGAGTTACTGTTCATGGCGAAAATTTCTAGAATGATCTGGAACTTGAAATTTTTATGGTAGGTAGATATGGTTACCCTAACAACAGCAAAACTGAGTTTGCACAAATTGGAGTTATAATGAATTAGTTATGATTTTTCTAAGTTCTAAAACTACCATATATCATTTCTCAGGAACATAAATAAAGACAAGGCCTAGTTCATATTAAAGCATGTCTACAGACCAATTTTACCAAGTTGAGTTGCTCAGTAAGGATTTACAGAGAAGAAGTTATGCAATTTACACATTTTCAAAGAATTTCTAAACAACCATTTCATATTAACAAGATCATGTAGTTAAAGTCATTTTCTACTATATAACAGTGCCTAAATTCATTCTCAGATTAAAGTTCATACTATAACAGAGCTACAGCAACTGGAATCATTCAAAAAGGAATTAAAATGACAAAGTTATGCACTTTTGAAATTTGAAACCTTAAAAGACTTAGAAAATTTGAGCTCGTGAGGTCCAAATGAACTGAAGACAAAGGAGAGGTCGTGGTCGTTGATGTTGCATCGCAGGCCACAGCACCTCGGCACAGCAGCACGGAAGACCTCCTCCCAGATTGGGAGGTCCGACCGTTGAGATCTGATCCAACGGCCACGCACCAAGCGCATGCACAACAGCACGCAAAGGAGGTCCTAGCGCTTATCAGAGGTCGTGACCGCCGATCGAGATCCGCGGTCCCGAGCACTAGGGGAGGTCCTAAGGCTTTAAATTTGAGGAAGGAGGTCTCAGCCTGTTAGATCTAAATCTAACGGTTTAGACCGCAGGAGGAGGTCCTAACGCTACGGATCTAAAGGAGAGGTCCTAGACGGTCAAGATCTCCGAGGAGGTCTTGATCGGCCGATTGACACGAGGAGGTCTTGGATGGCCAAGATCTTCTCGGGAGGTCCTAAGCGGCAGAGGTTTTATCGGAGGAGATCCGACGGCTCGGATTAGACCTAGGAGGTCTTGAACGGTCCGATCGACGCGAGGGAGGTCCGAGCGCTAAGGATTTTACAAATGAGATCTAACGCTGTGTCTAAACCGGGGAGGTCGTGAACGGCTAGGATTGAGCCTAAGAGGTCTGAGCGGGGTTTTCTTTGTAAAAGGCCAGGGGTGGCTTTTTACAAAGAGGACCCTGAGGGTGGTCTTTACAAAATGACCGAGGGGAGGTCTTTTTGCAAAGAGGACCTCGGTGGAGGTCCAGGGGTGGTTTTTACAAAAGACCACGAGGAGGTCTTTTGCAAAGAGGACCTCAGAGGAGGTCCGAGAGGGTGGTTTTGGCAACACGACTAGGGTGGTCTTTTGCGGAAACACAGAGGTGGTCCTATGCGGCTAAGATCTAACAGGGGTGGTCTTGGACGGTTAGGATCAACACCAAGGGGAGGTCCTGAGACTTAGGATTTTTTTTGGAAAAGAACCTAAGGCCCAGATCTAATTCTGGAGAGGTCGTGAACGATCAAGATTAGCCCGAGGAGGTCCAAGGTGCTTTAATGGCACGGGACCTCCGGACAGCGACAACAAGGTGGCGGCTAAGACAAACTTAATGTCACATGATTGGTAATAAATGAATCAAAGAGACTCTAACGACTTCCGACTTTAATTCTAGGCCTAAGGCCCACATGTCGCATACATAACAGCAGACGACTAAGACACGATTAATGCACCCAATGATTAGAAATAATTGGGCATTAATGATGTCCTAAGAAAATGACGAAAACGGGAGTTTTGAACCGGCAAAATCCCGAGCGGGCTCAACGGCTTGCCACCGGCGACAGGGACCACGCCGGCGCCAACTAAATACTGGAATGGAACCGCAATAACAACACGGAGCTAAAGGTGGCAACCTCGTCGGCGGCGACGACCTTGAACGCCGGCGAGCCGGAGCGAGGCGGAGGACAGGTTTTTGGCAAAACCCGAAAACGATGAAATCGAGTGTTACGAGCTAAGCTACTTAAACCTAGAGCTCTAAGGGACAAAAACGAACTCACCCGAGTGTAGGGAAGGTCCAGAGGAAGCCGGAGGAGAGGAGGAAGCCGAAGGAGACGCTCCGGTGACCAGGAACTTCGCCAGAGGCGAGGAAGGAAGTGGTCCTGACCACGAACAGCTCCCCAACTCGTCCACCGCGATGGTTAACCACGAGAGGTTAGAGAAGGCTCAAGGTGATCAAGATGACAAAGTGACAAAGAATTTCACTGAACCACTGGAGCTCGAGGCCTTCAAAGAGCTCCAAAGCAAACAATGGTGACAGAGAGGGTGTTTTCTTAGGTGTTTGAGTTTGGGAACCACTCAACCGAGGGAGCTCAAGCACGACCAAGAACGAAGAAAGAAAAGGAGAAGGAAGGTCTCGTGCTATACATAGCCGGGAGCTTGGACAAGGGCTAGGGCAACCATCAGTGAGCAAGAACCATGCCCGCCAATGGCACGCACGATGTGACTAGTGGCAGAGCGGTGAAGACTTTAGGTTAAATCGCAAGGCATTGAATGCATGGCAAGAAAAGGAGTTGCCGACAAGGACAAAAAGGTGACATCTCACTGCCCCAACTACCCCGGTTCGACACATGCATAGGGTGCGAAACCATGGTGATCGACTCGTGGAGGTCGTGAGGAAGAAACACAAGCCAAGGAGGTCTGGGCGCCCCAGTTTGCTTGGGGTGGTCTGGACGTCCGAGATTTGCCGAGGTAGAGGAGTGTGAGGACCCGATTTATTTGGCTTGTAATGCTTAGTCTTCCTTGACTCTAGCATCACAAATCAAATAAACCAAGCCCCGAGACATGTATACTTCCTAAATGCGAGATACACACCTGCTACAAAATCACGCATCAATTCCATACATCACATAACATTAATCCTAACAAAAGACATACATAATAGAGTTATTACACAAGAAGGCCGATGGCCAAACAACATCAAAGTAACGTTAATGATGGAAGCAAAAGTGCCATAAGATGGCTATAAACAAAATCCAACCGGTTAGCCATAACCCACAAGGCAATCGACCGCCGCCAAGCTAGTCGTCCATACCGCAAAGAATTCTCACAAAGGTCGATCCTTGGGATCAACTTCTTCCTCTCGCAATGTATAAGCAAAGCAAATGAGTACAAAAATGTAATCGCAAGATCGACGTGTGGAATAGCGGACCTATCAATATGCTACATGCGCTTTTTAAGTGGAGGTTATATGTCTCATTTTGCACAAAGCCAACTTTATTTGTAATAACGTAGTACATTTCAAAAGCAAGTTTGCAATCAGTTTTATTGAATGAAATAACACGAGATACAATAAGTACAAGAGTAACCACCTATTGGTGACTAACCCAATAGCCACCACACATAGCACGTAATCCTAGATTCGTACCACCCATCAAGTTTTAATTAAAATGTTGTAGTCTAACTCTTGAAAAGCTTACCCAAGCGTGTCCATAACCTAGGACGAGGCTATTCGAATAGTTTTAACCTCGCAGGTGTACCAATGTACCCACACTTGGACCGCCTTTTGCCAAGCTATTAAGCACACTTCCTTTGGTATGCCGCAAGACGGCTAAGTCCTACGAGACGTTTCCAATGAAATGTGTTAATTAAGAGCCGCACGTATGGGGTTAACCCTTAGTGACCAAATGCGAAATGGGCCACTAGGACCACACGTTGTGGTGGAGTCAAGCAAAGCCGGAGTCATTAGCCATTTAGGGTAACGCTAGCCGGACATTTGCAAGACCTCGGTCGGTGGAGGACCTAGAAAGGAACCACCCCGTCACGCCTCGTGATCCTTTTTCTCTATAAACTACACCAATGACTCATTAATTAATGCCTCCCAAAGTACTAATTCAATAGAGGTCCCATACCCTCTAGTGTGGTTAGCACGCACAAAATGCCCGGATAACGTGTACTCACAAGAAGTTCATCCTTAATTGACTTGGGCACCATTCCATCCACACCCAAAAGCACACCAACATACCATTGTGCCCAAGTCTAAATCATTTTGTTTCAGTTTTTGGTTTTCACAAGTAAACATGGCACAAGGCTGAAATCATAAGTAATAATAAGTTTTATGTGATCAAGGTTATCGACAAGTCGATAACCGCCCATTTCTACCGGAAGCTAAGCATGGCTAAGCTACAATTCGCAACTACTAAGTGACAAGAGTTCATCCAGTGAACTCTCAATCACAGCAATAACCTAGGCTCATGGTAGTAAAGGATAATCATTTGTCTAAGGAAATGCATCTACTAGGCCAACTATCGACAATAGTTTAACACAAACTAGCAATGCATACATAGAATTTGTAAACAACATAAATACTTAAAAATACTGGGATTAACATGATCAAACTGCTTGCCTTGCTGTAGATCACTTTCTGGCTGCAGAGGATTCACTTATGCGAACAAAAATTCCTTCGGAACCTAACGCGAAAAGGCGATAATCAAATAAGAACAAGAACTCCAAATAAAACTCAACAGCAAAAGTTCTCCAAATACCATGAAATTTATACAACAGCAAGATTAAGATTTTAGACAATTTTAGAAACAAGAATCAAGTCATTTGGATTAGGTATGAAAAAGTTATGACTAAACTAAGTTCTCTCAGCCTATTAATTCAATTAAATTAATTACTGGTACTGTTCATGGTGAAATTTTCTAGAATGATCTAAGGTCTGAAATTTTTATGGAAGGTAGATAATGTCATCCTAAGAACAGCAAACTTGAGTTTACAACATTTGGAGTTATAATGAATTAGTTATGATTTTTCTAAGTTCTAAAACTAGCATATATCATTTTTAAGGAACATAAATAAAGACAAGGCCTAGTTCACATTAAAGCATGCCTACAGACAAATTTTACCAAGTTGAGTTTGCTCAGTTTGGATTTACAGAGAAAAGTTATGTATTTTACAAATTTGAGATAATTTCTAAACACCCATTTCATATTAAACAAGTTCATGCAGTTAAAGTCATTTCCTGCTACATAACAGTGCCTAAATTCATTATCAAATTAAAGTTCATACTATAACAGATCTACAGCAACTGGAATCATTCAAAAAGGAGTTAAAATGACAAAGTTAAGCACTTTTGAAATTTGAAACATTAAAAGACTTAGAAAGTTTGAGCTCTCGGGAGGTCCAAAGGAACTTGAAGGAAAAAGGAGAGGTCGTGGGCCGTTAGATCAAGATCTAACGGCTCACGGCCTCAAGCACAAGCGCACACAAGATCTCTTCCTCAAGACTGGGAGGTCCGGCCGTTGAGATTAGATCCAACGCCACGACCGGTGCAAGCCCAGCCGCACGCAAGGAGGTCCTGGCGCCTAACGGAGGTCGTGACCGTAAGATCAGGATCTGGCGGTCCCGAGCACTAGGGGAGGTCTAAAGGTCAACGATTGAACATGCGAGATCTTAACGGCTCAGATCTCCCTTAGGAGGTCCCGAACGGTTGAGATCTACCCGGGGAGGTCGTGAATGGTCAAGATCTACTCGGGGAGGTCCTAAGCGGCAGTGGTTTCAACGAGAGAGATCTCGACGGTTCGGACGAGCCTAGGAGGTCCCGAACGGTCCGATCGATGCGGAGGAGGTCCGAAGGCTAAGGGTTTTTCCAAAGGAGATCTAACGTTCAAATCTAAACCGGGGAGGTCGTGAACGGCTATGATTGAGCCTCAGAGGTCCTGAGCGGGGGTTGTCTTTGTAAAAGACCAGGGGTGGCTTTTTACAAAGAGGACCCCGAGGGTGGTCTATGCAAAATGACCAAGGGAGGTCTTTTAAGATGAGGAAAGATCCAAACAACTAGATTTAACCGGGTGGTCCTAGGCGGTTAGGATCAACTCTAGGGGAGGTCCTGACACTAAAGGGTTGTACGGGAAAGATTTAAGGGTCCAGATCTAGTCCTAGGGAGGTTCTCAACGGTGGTGATGCAACCGAGGAGGTCTGGGGACTAAAGATTTTTCGAAAACAGCTCCAACGGTCGATCTAGACTTGGGAGGTCTTTTACTGTTAGGATTGATCCAAGAGGTCCAACGACTTAGCGATTTAGTCTGAACGGCTCTACGGCTCGATCTAGCCTGGTGGTCATAGCGACCACGATTAAAGCGGGAGGAGGTCCTTAGGACAAGCTAATCTGGCGAGGAGAACTGAAGGGTCTAGATCTAGGCGGAGGAGGTTCTAACGGCCGGGATACGCCAAGGAGGTCCGAGGGTTGACGGGGACTTAGCGCGCGCGACACACAGGAGTTCTTCCGACAGCGAATAATGGCTAATGATTGCTATAGGAGCTGTCCAAAATGACACGACAAAAGCCCGAGCATCTCGAATAGCTCACCGCCGCGATGCGGAGCTCACCGGCGAGAACCAAGGGCATGACTGAGTTCCAAATAACCTCAAGAACCTAGAGGACGTGCTTTCGGCGGCGGCGGCTTGGAACACCGGCAGAGAGAGAGAGAAAGAAAGTCTAATACGGCAAGACTAGAAACTAAACAAGCTCTAGAAGGACAAGAATAAAGCTAGAGAATGGGCACCGAGGCGCAGAGGGACCAAGGTGGTCGGAGAAGCTTGGAGAAAGTCGTCAAGTACGGCGATGAAGAAGAAAGCCTTCCGACCCGAAAAGCAAACTCTCGACTTGTTCACTGCAATGGTGAACCAAGATAAGTTAGAGCAAGCTCGAGGCGATCAAGACGACAAAGAAGAGGGCAAGAATGTTGAAGGGACCACTGGGCTCGAATGGCCTTCAAAGAGCTCCAAACCGACAATGGTGGCAGAGAGGGTGGTGTTCTTGGGTGCTTGAGTTTGAGGACTAGCTCACACGGAGGGGCTTAAGCACAACAACGAACGGAGAAAGAAAATGAGAAGGGAGGTCTCAGTTATTCATAGCCCGGGGCTTGTAATGGTGTGGCGAAAGTCTATTGTGACCAAGAACCAAGCCTAAGGACCGCTAGATTTGACAAGGCAGGAGGTAGGGATGACTTCCTTTAGGCTAGGCTCGACACATTTAATGCATGGCGAAAGAGACGTTGGGAAGGACCAAAAGTGACAAAGACCCTACTCCCAACCGCTCGACATCACACACGCGGCGCGCGAAAATCATGACGACTAGACCTCCGTGAGGTCGTGAGGAAGAGAAACAGAGCCGGGGGAGGTCACGGACGATCCCGATTTGCATGGGGTGGTCCCGACGCCCCGGATCACCGAGGTGGGGTCTTTGCAGTGAGGAGGTCCTGGGGAGGTCGTGGGCCTCACGATTAGAAGTGAACGGTAGGATCAACAGGGACCTTCGAGGTGGGAAGAGGTAGGGAGGTCGTGGTCGTTGGATTGAAATCCAACGGCCCCAACGCACGCGCTGAAAGTCGCAGAGGGCGACACCGAGTTGGCTGGTCGGGCCGAGAAAGACAACGGGCTCGAGTCCGACTTGAGCCCGAGGAACAAAGCAAAGTCAATTAGGGTTTTGATTTTGAGGCTGAAACTTTGAGGCTTAAATGAGGTATCAATTCAACTCTAAAAATTATGAAATTTTAACTGAGCTTCGTGAGTTTAGGATTAACCTCATAAAAATTTCCAGAGACTTTGGTGCACTAGAATTTTCTCAAGAAATTCTTAAGGTTATTTCAGAGGTTTGACCGTGGTTTGACTCGCCTCTAAAATGTTCAAACAATTTCTACAAATTGTGAAAGTTTTGAGGGTCACCCAAGAAACTATTTCAGTGGATGATCACTAGATTAGATAAGGGTTTTGGAAGACAAGGTTTTCGATCGAGGATCAGTGACTTGTAATTCCATAATTCTTTTGCAAGAATTCTTTAGAACAAACAAGAATTGCAAGATGCAAGAAATTTTTTTAATTTCTACCCATTTTCTTACATTTGAAACGCGAGCCAAAACTTGGGATGTTACAAGGAGGTCCTTGCGACCAGGAGGTCCAAGGGAGGTCATGGGCGTCGGATTCAAATCCAACGGCTCACCACTCGCGCGCACGGGATCGAGCTCGGTTGCGGCCTGGTGACGCGGTCCAACCAAGTCGGTTGAGTTGGGCTCGGGTCCGAGCCCGAGTCCGACTCAAACCAGATTTAATTTTTCTGGTTTTAGAAGGGCTGACATTTGGAGAATTGTTTGAGGTGGCAAAACAACTCCAAAAATTATGAAATTTTTACAGAGGCTTGCTAGCTGAGTTGCTGACCTTGTATAAAATTTCCGAGGTTTTCGTGCAATACTTTTTCCTCCAAAATTCCACAAGGTCGGGTCCAAGGTTTGACCAGATTTTGAATTGGGTTGACTTTCCTCCAACAAAGATTCAAACAATTTCTAAAAATTGTGGGGTTTTTCAAAGGAGTCACATACCAACCCAAGAACTTAGGAAATATATTTTCAGGAGATTCTCACAAGATGGAACAAGAATGTTTTTGAAGGATCAAGATTTGGATCAAAGACTTGTGACTTTGTATTTCCATAACTTCTTGTACAATAGTCGCTCAAGACAAACAGAAATACAAGATGTAAGAAAAAGTTTTAATTTCTACTCATTTTCTTACATTTGAAACACAAGCCTAAAATTGGGATGTTACAACTCTCCCCTTACAAGAATCTCGGCCGAGATTCTCATTTACACTGAGAAGAAAGAAGGAAAATCTGCACAAGGCATCTTCTCGCTCCCAAGTTGCCTCATCTTCGTAATGGTTTGACCATTGAACCTTAAGGATCTTGATGACACGGTTCCTTGTTCTCCGCTCATATTCCTCAAGAATGCGAACAGATGCTCGCGGTAGGTCAAATTCTCCTGCACATCGAGAACCTCCAACGAGCTTCTCGGTCGGGACACGAGGCACTTCTTCGGTGTGACACATGGAACACATCATGCACACCCTCAAGTGCACCTGCGGCTCCAACCTGTATGCCACAGCCCCAACTTTCTCGGCGATGCGATACGACCCAACATAGCGAGGAGCCAACTTGCCCTGATGCCAAAACGCGATAGCCCTTCAAGGGTGAGACTTTGAGATACACAAGTCGTTGGGCTCAAAGCTCAACTCACGGCGACGACGATCCGCATAGCTCTTCCTGTCTGGATGGGCCGCGTAGATGCTCGCGAACAATCGACTCGGCTTTGCCTCATTAATCGACTCGGGCCGAAATCGCCGCCACCGCCTCGACCACTTCCACTCGCACCGCAAAGGCGAAGAAGGCTGCAGACGCCGATGCTCGGCCTTCACACGACAAAGACACGCCGCACTTGGCAACAAACCCGCAATCTCGCGCTTCATTCGGTCCACTGAATCTCGACGAAGGTCCTGATACATCTTGGTAGCCCCAGGATGGATAGACAAAGGAGAGTCATGGGCTTCGTGGAGAATCAATTCCCGCAACTCCATGACCTTAGGAACTACAAGACGCTGCCCAAAGCACACAACGCCATGCTCATCCTCTGAAAAGCACTTGGCTATCCCATCCTTGATGTTCTGTTTGATTTGGCTCACGCCAACATCTGACTGCTGTGCCGCCTTGATTTGGTCCACCAAGGTTGGCTGCACAACCAAGGTAGCAAGAGAACCGTGCTCGATCAAACCCAAATTGAGGCGCTGAAATTCTGAAATAAGGGTAGGCTGCTGCTCTTGGAGCATCAACATGTTGCAATACACCTTTCGACTAAGCGTATCTGCAACGACATTGGCCTTGCCCGGGTGATACTGAATACCCATATCATAGTCCTTGATCAATTCCAACCATCTCCTCTGCCTGAGGTTCAGATCTGGCTGAGTGAACAAGTACTTCAAGCTCTTGTGGTCAGAATACACCTCACAACGGTTACCAATCAGATAATGCCGCCAAATCTTGAGTGCATGAACCACAGCAGCTAACTCCAAGTCATGAGTAGGATAGTTGAGTTCATGAGGCCTCAACTGCCGCGATGCATAGGCCACAACCTTGCCTGCCTGCATGAGAACACAACCAAGACCCTGACGAGAAGCATCACAATAGATATCAAAACTCTTGTGAATATCAGGGAGAACAAGTACTGGGGCTGAAGTCAACCGCTTCTTGAGTTCCTGAAAACTCACATCACAAGCAGTAGACCACTCAAACTTCTTGTCTTTCTTGAGCAATTCGGTCATAGGCTTCGCAATCTTGGAGAAATTCTCGATAAAGCGGCGATAGTTGTGGGCGCTCCGGATTATTGGAAATGTACTTAATTAAATTCATACTGTAGCACAATTATTAATGAAGGAACAGTACTGTCCCTTAATTAAAGATCATGCTAAAGATATAAATTTAACAAGTAACCATTCCAATAAACAGGATCCCCGGATATATATATATATCTCACAATGGTTCCCAGGATCAACGACCATTGCATATATATATCCTTCAACAACATTGCATCATACACATACAAGTCATACATTTGCATAATTAAACATAAGCTTACATCATTCGGTTTAGTACTACAATATTAAGTGACTTGGTCACTTCAAAAGTTTAACAGCGGAAGCAAAGACAAAATATTAAAGTCCACCAATGGCCTCATCCACCCGCAGGCAATTGCGTGGAGGAAAGAAGTAGCTTTACTCGTTAGCGCCACCGATCGGCGCTAACGGTACCTCATAAAGAAAACCGTCTCACCGCAACAATAGGTGATAGCACCTGAGTACGGAAGGTACTCAAGAAGTCTTACACAAACTAATAAAAAAGTGTTGATTAGAGCCTACCCAAAGGAGTAGAATTTATATATGCATAAGGTTACAACAGGAAGGTAAAATGGTTAAGTTTTGCATAAAGTAGGACATCTTAACCTACAAAGACTAAATTTTGATAAAGCAGCTTAACAAATCAAATTTGGACCAGAACAGTAAGTAAATGGCATAATTGTGAACAGTACAGTGCATGAATCCCTCATGCACAACCATAAAAACCGAAACCAGATTTTGAAAATCAAAACTTCTATACAGGTGACATCAATTCAAGTTATCGTCCATGACCGTGGACACGGCTATTCGAACAGTTTATACCCTGCAGGGGTGTACATCTTTACCCACATGACTTAGCTAGCCCGTTGCCTTCGGATGCCTCCGAATGATGACATACTTCCTTTGGTATGCCGATCGGGGAAACTAAGATTTGGTATTTTTCAACAAGCTAACACTATTGAGTTGGACCCCCATGTGTGAACTGATCCCGCTTAAACAACGATCGACAAGATTCGCTAACCGGCACACATGTTGCGTCGGTAATGCCGATCCAAACAATTAAATGCGAACTGGGCTCACTACCCATATTAGGATGCAATCGGCACCATTAAGGTATCGTATATGCTACGGAGCACATATACGCCCTCACCCTTCTAAGAACATCTGATACTGACATACAAGCTCACATGGCATACAACGCAGCCATCGCATCAAAGCATCTATGCCATACAAGGTCAATACACATATTCTTACTCTGTTTCCAACCCAATAGTCTTAACATTTTACTTAACCAAACAGCGCCCATACATCGCATGTGGAAGTACGTGGGGACTTGAATTGAATAATCGAGTTCGGTCCTTAATTAACCCGACAAGTCCACCACAAAACCCAATCTCGCACAAAAGCACCATCACTAGCTTCCTCTTGTCCAGATCAATTTAAATATGAAACTCAAGTTTGATTTAAAGAACCGGACAAAGAGTTCAAAATAATAAAAGTTCATTGGTGATCCCCATGTTTGACAAGATATGCTTGTCAAACTCTAAAATCTCTAGACTGCATGTCTAAGCCAAAACTGAAAATATATGTTATAATATACAGTACTATGCTAAGGTTGAGTGTATGGTGACAATTGAGGTAATCCTTCAGTTAGGTCATAACTAACTACTAACAGTCACACTTTGTATTTTCGAAACATAGCATGCACAGTTGTCACCGGATTTAGAAAATCTAATGTATAAAATTTGGGATCAATATGGTGCAGAGAGAAGCTTGCCTTGATAATAATAAACCTCTCATTGCAGGTTGGGTTGCTCGAGAGACGATTCAAAAACTTCAGATGAACCAGATTCTATAAGAAGCAATAAGACCCAATAAATACCAAAACTGACAATAAGTCCAAAATGGAAGAAATATGCATGATCAATCTGGAAATGCATGATTAGCAGTATGCTTAAGTTATATCTACCCTAATAGTAATACTAACCCATATTATAACTTACTGTTTTCAAAAGACAGAAACTAGGGTTTAGTGCAAAGTTCCAGTTTTCAGATTTTAAAAGAGCTGAAAACAGGACAGATTGCAGTTTTCGGAAAAAAGGAAAATAGAACATGCAAAAGTTCATAAATGAAACTTAGTATGATCTTTTAGGGCAATTAATATCCCAAGCTAACCTTAAGCTAACCCTAATCGATTAGATTTCAAAAGCTAAAGTAAAACCTATTTTGTCGGTTGAGCCGACAAAAGAGAACAGAGACAAATTTCTGTTATCAACCTAAATAGATGATAACAAGGATTAAAAGAATAACTTGTTATGCTACTAGGGTCTGGTCTAAACCTAATTAGGATAACAAGTTGACAGGAGAAACCCTAGGTCTTGAAAATGACATGGAAAACCGAGAAGTTATAACATCAACTTTTCGCTTAGAGCAAGTTAAAGCTACGATGCTCAAAAGAATGATTCACAAAGACTTCTAAGGTCCTTAAGATGCTCAACATATCGAAAATTAGGTTTTAGCTTACAGAGAGGAAAGAGACCACGAATTTGAAAACCAAGTGGATTGATAGAGAAATAAACTCGATTTAACCTACAAAAGATAACCAATCTTTATTGCAAGGTGGAACCAGAGTTTAGGATGGATAAGCAAAAGGGTCAAGAGCAAGAACTCCACCGGGCAACAATGGAGGATGAGCTTCTTCGGTCAACAATGGCAACAAAGAAAAGCTAGGGTTTATATATGGATGTTGAGCTACAGGCACGTGAGAAGAGTCTAGAGTTGATGAGGTGTCCATTTAGGGCTAATTATCCCAAAAATTAGTTGTATAATCTTGGGATAATCTTCTCCTCTCTCGAAATGGTCATGCAGCAGAGATAAGGAAGAAGGGAGGCAACATCCGACATGTGGGTCCTTTGTCATTCTCGAACGCGCGCTTCATAAAGGCTCAAAGAATATCACCGTCCGATTAGAAATGGGCTTTGTGATAAATAGAGAGATTAAAAGATTTGAATCGGTACCTTAAAATATGGGCCGTGCGATCTCAATCGGCCGATCGAGATTAAAACAGAGCTCAAAAGGAATCTCGGGATCTACTTTCAAATATGGACGTTGGATGGGAATCCAACGGTCAAATAAAAGGATACACGTCACCCCTTTTAGATGCGATGACACAAAGACCGTTAGATTTGATTTCTACTGTCAAGATGGAAAAATGAACCGGATGGTCCGATTGCATACACTCATATGGACCTTACGATGAAGATCTAACGATCCACCGAATTTGGGCTTTAAAGGCCCACGGTCAAAAAGGCGCACCGTAGGATCTAGATCTAAGGGCTCAAGATAGCCGCACGCTTTTAATTTCAAAAGAAAAGGGCGGCGCGGTTAGATCAAGAATGGACGGCTGAGATCGTGAGGGGATCCGGAGTCGTCCGAATGCATACACCAATCTGGACCACACGATGAAGATCTAACGGCCCAGAGGAGCACGGGCCTTAATGGCACGCGGTAAAAAGGAAAACCGTAGGATTTGAATCTAACGGCTCAGATAAAAGCGCGCCTTTAAGTTTAAAACGAAAAGGGATGCGCTGTTGGATCGAGAATGAACGGTGGAGATTGAGAAGGGCTCCGGAGTTGTCCGATTGCACACATCGATCTCGATCGTTAGATCAAGATCCAACGGGCGGAGATTAAGGTGTACACGTGGACGCTCGAGGACAATGCGCCTCGCCTGCTCGATTGAAATCAACGCTCATATCGCACATAGGGGTTCGGTCGCGCCGAACGTGCTCGGCCGGACCACTTGCACCGGTTGGACCCAACCACAAGGCTCGAGTCGCTACAATGCTAGGGTTTGGATTCAAACCGGTTTAGTTGACTGAACTCATTCAAAAGCTTTAAGGTTTGACTCGCTTTTAAAAATAGCAAATAAATTTGTAAAATCATGAAATTTTTGTCGAGGCTACCGGGATGATATATTTCCAGATAAATTTTAAAATCACACAATCACTTTGTAAAATACATAAATATTTATTTTAGCCCGAAAGTATTCATTTAAAGACAATTATTTTTCTTTAAGACAATATAATTTCTAAAAATGCAACAAAAATATTTTCAACCAAGATAATTTATCTATGCTTTAATAAAATACTTCCAGTCATAATACAAGTTTTATCTTGTATTCCTTTAAGACTTTAAATGGTTCTTTTGAATTTTGGCTAAAGGAAGGTTTTAATTTGTAACATACTCCTAAATTGTAGAAATGAACAGAATGCTATGAACAACACCTCATTACTGCTCATAAAGCATTTTATTACTGTTTATAAACTTGGGGCTGTTACAAACCTACCCTTAAGAAAATCTCGTCCCTAGATTTGGAACAAGTTAGAGATTAGGAAGAAGTGAAATTGAAATGATTTATAAGGAAATTCAACATCATTGTCTTGATTTCCTTCAAAGATAACAAAAGAAATTTACATAACAACACAAAGGTTATTATTACATCTTTGTTTACATTGCTTTGTTTAAACTTTCCTTTCTTGATTCAAAGGAAAGTTCTAAACAACAAAAAGATGGGGTGCTCAATGCATTAGATCTTCGTGCTCCCAAGTGGTTTCATCCTCGAATGATTAGCCCATCGAATTTTCAAGAACTTGACAAGACGATTTCTTGTCCTGCGCTCCATTGTGTCGAGGGTACGACCGTTGTTCTTGATAGGAAAGATCGAGTTGGAGATCAAGATGCTCATAGCGCTTGCCTCAATAGGAACACGAAGGCATTTCTTTAATTGAGACACATGAAAAGTATCATGCATCACGAGAGAGATTCGGTAGTTCCAATTGATAAGCTCTGACTCCCGCTAGCAATGATTCGGAAGGGTCCGATATAACGAGGTGCGAGCTTCCTTTTACCAAAACGATGAGTACCCTTCATGGGTGACACTTTAAGATAGACATGGTCATCTACCTCAAAGCTTAATTCACACGACGATGGTCGCGATAGCTCTTCGACGAGATTGAGCGGCTCTCAAGCAATCTTGAATCGCATTTAACTTGCTCTTCGGCTTCTTTTACCAAGTCCGGACCAAAGAATGATCTTTCACCGCACTTGGACCAATTCAATGGAGTCCTACAAGCTCTTCCATACAAGGCTTCAAAGGTGCCATTTGAATACTTGCTTGGTAGCTATTATTGTAGGAAAATTCCACAAATGGCAAAGATTTCTCCAGTCTTTGCTATAAGATAACACATAGGCTCGAAGAAGATCTTCCATCACTTGGTTCACTCTCTCGCTTTGACCACTAGTTTGAGGGTGATAAGCAGTACTGAAAGAGAGCTCAGTCCCCAAAGCCTGATGAAGACAATTCCAAAAGTGGGAAGTAAACCGAGGCCACTCACGAGACAATGACCTTGGGAACACCATGAAGACAAACAATTCTAGCAATATAAAGCTCTCTAAATGCTTGCCACTAAAGATGGTTTTGACCGGAATGAAATGAGCTACTTTTGTCAAACGGTCGATGATTACCCAAATGACATCGGGCCCATTGGAAGTTTTGGGAAGACCAAGAACAAAATCCATACCGATCTCTTCCCACTTCCACATGGAATAGGCAAAGGCCGAAGGGTACTAGGCGGCTTCGATGTTCACTTTAACCCTTTGGCAAATATCACATTCAAAGAACATACTTGAGCAATTTGCCTTTTCATTTGGCTCCACCAAAATGTTTTCTTCAAGTCCTCGATACATCTTGGTACTTCCAGGATGTAGAGAAACTTGAATTATGAGCCTCTAAGAATTAGACTTCTTAGATGAGGATCACAGTACTACCAAACGATTGCGATATCGAACCATACCGCGATCATCCTCGTAAAACTCGTTGGATTTACCCGCCAAGTTCCCTTAATTTCGCTACCTCGCATCGCTTTGGGCCTCAAGAACTGAGATTCTAATGTCGGCTCCACTTGTAATGCAGAAGAAAACCTTCTTCCCAAGTCAAGACTTAAGTGTTGAAAATCGCACACAAGTCCTGGGCACAGTAGAGAGAATGTGCGCTTGCATTGTGACTTTCGCTAAAGCGTCACCACAACATTGGCTTTACCAGGTGATAATGAATACCCATGTCGTAGTCCTTGATCGGTTCAAGCCATCTTCTTTGTCTCATATTCAAATCGATTGGGTGAATATGTATTTCGTGCTTTTATGATCGGTATAGATCTCACAACGATTACCAAGAAGGTAATGTCGCCAAATCTTCAATGCATGGACCACGCAGCCAATTCCAAATCATGAGTAGGATAATTAACTTCATGAGGGCGCAACTGCCGAGATGCATATGCCACAACTCGGCCTTCTTGCATAAGCACACAACCAAGTCCATGGCGAGATGCATCGCAATAGATGTCAAAGTTCTTATGAATATCCCGAAGAGTGAGAACGGGAGCTTTAGTCAAGAGGGTTCTCGAAGTTTAAAACTCTCTTCACATTTAGTGACCATTCAAATTTCCTTTCTTCGCAAAGCCGAGTCAAAGGTCTAGCAATTTTGGAGAAATTTTCAATGAACTCGGTAATAACCCGCAAGTCCAAGAAAACTGGATCTCGTGGACATTCTTGGGAGGCTTCCAATTTAGTACATCTTGTATCTTGCTTGGATCAACAGCGATACCTCCTTCAGATAACACATGCCCCAGAAATGCAACTTCTCTGAGCCCTGGCATAACACTGATTGGCAAAATGCCCTGGGCAACCACAATGGTAGCATATAACCCCTGGCCTGACAGTCACAACAGCTGGTGGTCGGCTTCCACTAGGCTTTGGTTGATTAGTGGAAGAGGATGGGCGAGGGGCAAACACTGCCGGCATTGGTACAAATGGAGCTGGTGCTCGCAGTGGTCTAGGTACTCACATGCGAGGCCTCGGTGAGCTGCCACCAGGAATAAACTGAGAAGTTCGCTGTCGCTTGCGTGACTCCTCCACAGCCTTGCTCTTACTCTCGGCCACAATTGCTTTGTTGACCAAATGAGAGAAATTCCGGAAGTCATGCAAAGCTACAGCCATCTGCAATTCTTCAGATAACCCATTCAAAAACCGATTTCGACGACGAATGTCAGTCGAAACATCATCAGGGGCATATCTGGCAAGGAAGTTGAACTCGTGCAGATATTCGGTGAATGCACTTTCGCCTTTGCTTGAGAGCGAGAGATTCTTGTTGCTTGATCATCATGACCCCTTCAGAATATGAGCTTCGCGTAAAAGCTTCCACGAACTCATCCCAAGTAGGGACATGTCCAGAGGGTGAATGGCAAGGAGATTATCCCACCATATGCTAGCCGGGCCATCAAGTCGATAATCGCGAAGAGAACTTTTCCCTTTCGAGCACCGAGCAATTAATAGCTTCTTCTCAATGGTCCGCCAATCCTCGCCTTCCATGGGATCCTCGAGAACTAGAGAACACCGGCGGTTAGTCCGCCAAAGTCGCAAGACCGCCACGCACATGGTGACCTCTCGCTCGGCGGTACCGTGCAACAGAGAAGAAGTGTTGCGCGCACCGCTCCAAGATGCGCTGCTTGGTCCATTCGATTGCGCTCAATTTGCATGAGCACATCGGCCATCGAAGGTGGTGGAGGAAGATCCTCTTCCAGGGGACCACCTTGCGGATCTCCGAGAGTCGGAAGGTTGATCGGCCCTCCCGAGAATGAGGCACGGAGTCGACATGCCCTTCCCTTGTTGCGCTTAAGACGAGTAGTAGGTCTGTCATCCTGTTACCACACCATGGTTAACAACATAACAAGGATATACTCTGCAAACACAAACAAGGTTGCAATTAGAAGAGAAACAAACTCTGTACATATAGTGCATCATGTTATGTTATGCATTTAAATTAACACCAAAACCGAAACTTCATATAAACGACAAAAGGTTCTTGCCTACTCTTCACAGAGATAGTCGCCACAAAGGTCGATTACAAAACCAAAAGTTGAACTTACATATTCTCAGACAAGATACTATTGCCTATTACATACATTTTATTTAAGGGCAATCGCTAAACCTAAAGACACCTAGCCACGAGGATTCATCATCGAGGTGCTAGCGTAAAGATCCGGTTAAAGTTCACCGGAAACTCATTCAAAAGATGAGCTCCAGGGGAACCAGTATCAACAGGATCCAACGGGCTAATGAGACGCCTCGGGGAACCCAACAGTGGCTGGTGACCTCCAAGAGGTGCAGTCCGCAGAGTGCGAGGAAAGCTGCGATCATCCGGCTTGGCGCACTTGTCCATAAACAGCACGCACCCGCCACTTCCGAAGTCGGTAAGAGGTGGTGCGGCAAAGAATGGAGAAGTCTCGTTGTCACCATAAAGCACGCTATGCGGAACGCGGTTCATGTTGACCCCAAGAAGCGTGTACTCTGGGCTTCATTAAGGCGTCTGCCGAGTTTCCCATAGCTCCTCACAAGACAACGATGGATTTGGTCCATGATGCGGACCATCTCGCCAACTGCCGCACTGGGGTCTTCGCCAAACCGTATCTCATCGAACATGCTCACTTGAGGTAGGGCCTTGATTCGGAAGTGGTCGTAGGGTGGTTGAGACAATTCCACAAATCATGACGAAGAAGGCTCATCATCCTACTTGCGACTTCCTCAACCGCCATAGCCTCGTGAGGTGGTAAGTGCTTGGACACGAGGGGAACACCGCCACTACATGCCTAGCGATGACGATGATGAAGGCACGGTATTCTCCATCCTCGGTCCTCGGTCTCGCCGATAGATGGCGTACTCGGTGATAGGTGAAATTGGCTCGCCACATCATGTCCCAAGTAAGGCCGAAATCCATCAACATCCTCACTGGTCTCCTTGACCAAGTACCACCCACTCATCTATAGACAAAAGGACAAGGTAAGAAACAATTCACTTTTAAATAAACCAATAGAAGTTGGGACAAGAATTGATATTAAGGAAGGTAAGAAATAAAAGATGTCATACTTAAGCTTTCGAAAATACATTACTGCTTGAAAATAGGTTTATCAGAATACTCTCTAATAACTTCGGCCAGGCTACTTCTAACCTACAGTCAAAGTATGCTCTGATACCAACGCTGTGGGCGCTCCGGATTATTGGAAATGTACTTAATTAAATTCATCAGAGCACAATTATTAATGAAGGAACAAGATCATCCCTTAATTAAAGATCATGCTAAAGATATAAATTTAACAAGTAACCATTCCAATAAACAGATCCCGATATATATATATATCTCACAATGGTTCCTGTGATCAACGACCATTGCATATATATATCCTTCAACAACATTGCATCATACACATACAAGTCATACATTTGCATAATTAAACGTAGTCAGAATGTACCCCAAGTTTATAAACGATAATAAAATGCTTTATGAACAGAATGAGATACTGCTCATAGCATTACTGCTCATGTTTACACTTTGGGCAAAGATGTTACAAGTTAAAAACCTTCCTTTTAGCCAAAACCCTAAAGAACCATTTGAAGTCTTAAAGGAATACAAGATAAAACTTGTATTATGACTGGAAGTATTTTTATTAAAGCCTAGATAAATTATCTTGGCTAAAAATATTTTGTTGCATTTTAGAAATTATTTGGGCTTAAAGAAAATTTATTGTATTTAAATAAATATTTTCGCCTGAATCAATATTTATGTATTTTACAAAGTGAAAATGTGGTTTATAAAATTTATCTGGGAAATATATCATCCCAGAGCTTACAAAGAAAATTTCATGAATTTATAAATTTATTTGCTATTTTTAAAAGCCCAGTCAAACCTTGGAGTATTTGAATAAGGTTCGTCAACTAAACCTGGTCTAAACCCAAATTCAAAGACTGAGCGACTCAAGCCATGTGGTTGGGTCCAACCGAATCAATTTGGTCTGCTCGGTCACGTTCGCGCAAGCCCAAAACTCCACGCGTGATATGAGCCGTTGATCTTCAATCGAACGCGCGGTTATAACACCCCGCGAGCCGCCCACGTGTGCATCTCAATCTCCGCCGTTGGATCTTGATCTAACGCGAGATCGGGCAGCGCAATCGGACAACTCCGATCCCTATTCAATCTCCACCGCTCGTTTCGATCCAACAGCGCACTCCTTTTCGTTTTAAACTTAAAGCGCGCTTTTATCTCGAGCCGTTAGATTCAAATCCTACGGCTTTTTCCTTTTACCGCGTGTTATAAAGCCCGCACTCCTGGGCCGTTGATCCTCATCGTGGGTCAGATTAGTGTATGCATTCGGACGACTCGGATCCCCTCACGATCGCAGCCATTCATTCTTGATCTAACGGTGTCGCTTATTCCAATTTGAAATCAGAGGCGCGCGTTTATGCGGGCCTTTGGATTTCAATCCTACGGTGTTTCTTTTTGACCGTGGGCCTTTAAAGCCCAAAATCGGTGGATCGTTGGATTCCAATCGTACGGTCCATATGAGTGTATGCAATCGGACCATCCGATTCAACTTTCCATCCTGACCGTAGAAATCCAATCCAACGGTGTGGTGCCATCACGTCTAAAGGGGGTGACGTGTATTCTTTTAGCTGATCGTTGGATTCCAATCCAACGTCCAGATTTGAAAGTGGATCTCGGGATTTCGATTAGATCTCGATCAATCGATCTAGATCGTGCGGTCCATATTAACTGGTACCGATTCAAATCATTTAATCCCTCTATTTATCATAGCCGCCCATTTCCAATCGGACGGCTGACATTTGTTTGAGCTTTTGTGAAGCCCGCGCGGCTGAGAATGACAATGGGACCCACATGTCAGCTGACTCTTATCTTCTTCCCTCTCTCCCAGCGCACAGATTTCTCTGTAAACAGAGGAGAGGATTTATCCCAAAGTTTTTGCAACTAATTTTTAGGATAATTAGCCCTAAATGGACACCTCATCAACTCTAGATCTTTCTCTCTTACCCTGTAGCTCAACATCCATATATAAACCCTAGTTTCTTTGAGCTGCAACCATTGTTGACCACTGAAGCTCACTTTCTCCATTGCTGTCCAGTGGGATTCTTGCTTCTATTCTTTGCTTATCCATCCTTAAGCCCTGGTTTTACTTACAATAAAGATTGGTTATCTTTTGTAGGTTAAATCCAGAGTTTATTTCTCTGTCAATCATCATCGGTTTTCTGAGTCTTTGGCTCTTTTCCTATCCTGGTAAGCCAAAAACCCTAATTTTGATATCTTGAGCATCTTAAGGACCTTAGAAGCTCATGTGAATCACTCTTTTAAGCATCAGTAGCTTCAACTTGCTTTAAACTGAAAAGTTAATATTATACTTTTTCGGTTTCTATGTCATTTTCAAAACCTAGGGTTCTTCCTGTCAACTTATCATCTTATTTAGGTTTTGACTAAACCCTAGCAGCATGACAAGTTGATCTTTCACTTCTTGTCATCATCTATTTTAACTTTTAGTTGAGATCTGTCTCTGCTTCTTTTGTCGGCTTAACCGACAAAAATGAATTTCTTCTTAGTTGTTGTAATCTAACTAGTTAGCGTTAGACTAAGGTTGGTTTGGGATATTAATTACCCTAAAAGATCATGCTAAGTTTAATTTATGAACTTTTGCATGTTCTATTTTCCTTTTTCCGAAAATTGCAATCTGTCCTGTTTTCAGCTCTTTTAAAATCTGAAATTGGGACTTTGCACTAAACCCTAGTTTCTGTCTTTCGAAAACAGTAGTTAATAAAATGGGTTATTATCACTATTATGGGTAGTTATGGCTTAAGCATACTGTAATCATGCACTTCCAGATTGATCATGCATATTTCTTCCATTTTGGACTTATTGTCAGTTTTGGTATTTATGGGATCTTATTGCTTCTTTTAGAATCTGGTTCTGTTGAGGCAATTGAGTATATTTCTGAGTAACCTGAACCTGCAACAGAAGTGTATTACTATCAAGGCAAGCATCCTCTTTGCACCATATTGATCCCAAATTTTGTACAATAGCTTTTACAAATCCAGTGATAGCTGTGCATGCTATTTTTTCTGAAAGTACAAAATGTGATCTGTTAGTAGTTAGCTATGACCGAACATGATGGATTACCTCAATTGTCACCATACACTTAACCCTAGCATAGTACTGTATATCATAAGCTATATTTTCAGTTTAGCTTAGACATGCGATCTAGAGATTTAGAGTTTGACAAGCATATCTTGTCAAACATGGGAATCACAATGAACTATTGTTATTTTAAACTCTTTGTCCATTTCTTTAAATCAGTCTTGTATTTGAAATTCAAATTGATCTCGACAAGAGGAAGCTAGTGATGGTGCTTTTGTGCACGAGATTGGGTTTGTGGTGGACTTGTCCGGTTAATTAAGGACCGAACTCGACTATTCGGTTCAAGTCCCCACGTTACTTCCACATGCAAGTGTATGGACGCTGTTTGGTTAAGTAAAATGTTGAGACTATTGAGTTGGAAACAGGAGAGTAAGGATATGTGTATTGACCTTGTATGGCATAGATGCTTTGGTCTGAGGACTGCGTTTTATGCCATGTGAGCTTTGTATGTCGGTGTCGATCGATGTTCTTAGGAGGGTGAGGGCGTATATGTGCCTCGTCGCATATACGATACCTTAATGGTGCCGATAGCATTCTACTATGGGTAGGGAACCCAATTTGCATTAAATTGTTTGGATCGGCATTACTGACGCAACATGTGTGCCCCGGTTGAGCAGATGCTATCAGTCGTTGTTTAAGCGGGATCAGTTCACACATGGGGGTCCAGCTCAATAGTGTTAGCTTGTTGAAAAATACCAAATCTTAGCTTCCCCGGTCGGCATACCAAAGGAAGTATGTCATCATTCGGAGGCATCCGAAGGCAACGGGCTAGCTAAGTCATGTGGGTAAAGATGTACACCGCAGGTATAAATCGTTCGAATAGCGTGTCCACGGTCATGGACGATAACTTGAACCGATATCACCAGATAGAAACTTTTGATTTTCAAAATATGGTTTGGTTTGTTTTACCGTGCATGAGGAATCATGCACTGCATCATCTTACTTTTATGTCATTTACTTATGTTTTTAAGCAAACTTTGATTTATTGAATTGCTTTATCAAAATTTAGCTTTTGTAGGTTAAGATGTATCGCTTTATGCAAATTTGAACCTTTATACCTTCCTGTTGTAACCTTATGCATGTAACAACTCTACTCCTTTGATTAGGCTCTAATAACTACTTTCTTTTATTAGTTTGTGTAAGACTTGCTGAGTACCTTCCGTACTCAAGGTGCTATCACCTATTGTTGCAGGTGAGGATGGTTTTCTCTATGAAGTACCCGTTAGCGCCGATCAGGGTGACGCTAACGAGTAACGCTACTTCTTTCCTCCACGCAATTGCCTGCGGGTGGATGAGGCCATTGGTGGACTTTTTCAGTTTATTTTGCTTCCGCTGTTGAATACGTTGTAGTGACCAAGTCACTCTATATTGTAGTATTAAACCCGAATGTTGTAAACTTATGTTTAATTATGCAAATGTATGACTTGTATGTATATGATGCAATGTTGTTAAAGGATATATATATGCAATGGTCATTGATCCTGGGAACCATTGTGAGATATATATATATCCGGGGATCCTGTTTATTGGAATTGTTACTTGTTGAATTTATACCTTTAGCATGATCTTTAATTGAGGGACAGTACTGTTCCTTCATTAATAATCATGTTACTGTATGAATTTAATTAAGTACATTTCCAATAATCCGGGGAGCCCACAGCGTTGGTATCAGAGCATACGTTGCCTGTAGGTTAGAAGTAGCCTGGCCGAAATAATTAGAGAGTTTCCTGATAAAATTATTTTTAAACAGTAATGTATTTTCGAAAGCTTAAGTATGACATCTTTTATTCCTTATCCTCCTTAATGTCACTTCTTGCCCAACTTTCTGTTGGTTTATTTAAAAGTGAATTGCTTCTTATCTTGTCTTTTTGACCTATAGATGAGCGGTTGGTATTTGGTCAAGGAGACTCGAGCTGAAGATGTTGATGGGTTCCCAGCATTACTTCGGGACATGATGTGGCGCTCCAATTTCACCTATCAGCCGGAGTATGCCATTTATCGACGAGACCGAGGACCAGGGATGGAGGAGTACCGTGCCTTCATCAATGTCATCGCTAGGCATGTAGCTGGCAGTATCCCCTACTGTGTCCAAGCACTTGCAACCTCTGAGGCTATGGCAGTTCAGGAAGCTGCGAGTAGGATGATGAGCCTTCTTCGTCATGATTTGACGGAATTGTCTCAACCACCCTACGACCACTTCCCGAATCAAGGCCCTACCTCCGAAGTGAACATGTTCGCTGAGATACAGTTTGGCGAAGACCCAGTGCGGCAGGGCTGGCGAGGATGGTCCGCATCATGGACCAAATCCATCGCTGCCTTGTGAGGGAACTATGGGAAACTAGGCATCGCCTTAATGAGGCCCAGGAGTACCTGCTTCTTGGAGTCAACATGAACCGCGTTCCTCGCAACGTGCTTTATGGTGACAACGAGACCTCCCCCGCTGCTGCTGCACCACCTCTTTACCGACTTCCAGAAGTGGCCGGGTGCGTACTGCTTATGGACAAGTGAGCCAAGCCCGGATGATCGCAGCTTTCCTCGCACTCTGCGGACCGCACCTCCGGAGGTCATCACCATCGTTGGGTTCCCGAGGCGACTCATTAGCCCGTTGGATCTCGCTGATACCGGTTCCCCGAGCTCATCTTTTGAATGAGTTTCCGGTGAACTTTAACCGATCTTTACGCTAGCACCTCGATGATGAACCTCGTGGTTGAGTGTCTTTAGTCTAGTAGTTGCCCTTAAATAAATTGTATGTAATAGGGCGTAGTATTTTGTACAAAGTATGTAAGTTTAACTTTCGGTTTGTAATCGACATTATGGCCGACTATAATGTAAGACTGAACCAAATTTTTGTTGTATATATATGAAGTTTCTGGTTTGGTGTTAACTTGAATGCATAACATAACATGATGCATTATATGTACAGTGTTTGTTTCTTTTCTAATTGCAACCTTGTTTGTGTTTGCCGAGTATGTCCTTGTTGTGTTGTTAACCATGGTGTGGTAACAGGATGACAGGACCTACTACTCGTGCGCAAGCGCAACAAGGGAAGGGCATGTCGACTCCCGTGCCTCATTCTCAGGGAGGGCCGACTGAACCTTCCAGCTCTCAGGGTCCGCAAGGTGGTCCCCAGGAAGAGGAGCTTCCTCCACCACCTTCGATGGCCGATGTGCTCATGCAAATTGAGCGCAATCGAATGGACCAGACGCGCATCTTGGAGCAGATTGCGCGCAATACTTCTTCTCCTGTTGCATCAGCCGTCAGAGCAGGATGTAACACCCCAGCTCCACATGAGCCTAGAATGCTACAAGAAATAAACAAACTAGAACATTCTATAAATTTTTCGACAGAACTTCCTTTGTATGAACAACAAAATCGAGGTACTAACAGATGACCAAGGCATTTATTATTATTTCTATAATCTAAATCTTTCATGCAACTGAAATAATCGAACGATTGTAAACAATTAACATCATTCTCATAACCATGAATAATCCAACAACCAACATCATAAAACATCCATGGATAGTCTCCACACAGTTACTTATTCCTAAGTGAAACCAAATAGCAATTGCATAAATGTTATGAGGTAGTGTGTGCTTTCCAATGTCTACTCCCTCCCATGCATGACGTTCTTGCCAGAAGTACCTATAACAAAACAAAGCAAGGGTGAGCCATACGACTCAGCAAGTATCAACAAGGTTGCAACATTCACATAGACATAACATCTAAAAAACAACTTTATTCAACACCGTTAAGACATTTCAAATATTTACATGATGATAATGCTATGCACTCTTTGATCTTTATCTCGCTTCGCATTTTACCGGTAATGCGGGATATTCATCCGTAAATGATTACCCATGCTTGTGCCCTCCGCACGGGACCAAGAGCCTATACATCACATGTATAGGACCTTTGCCCGTCATCACAATGACGGGACCTCAGATCCATTGCCCACATTCCATGAATGCGGGACCTCAAGCTGTCATTACAATGACAGGGACCTCAACAAAACTCTTGGTCACCACGTGACCAAGCTTCGATATGCTCCAACATGAATAAGTACTACAACATCATATTTTCAATATCATAACTCAATATGTAGTCGGGTATGTAAACAATAGCATCATGAAGGAACCTTAAACATAACTCGCAAGCATCAACACAACTAGAATCATCTCCACAACACATTCACATGGCATTGATGAACAATACACCACTCAATCATGACATGCAACCAATACTACACATAAACCCAATACTTGCCTCAACCGCGAGAACGGCGGACGCTGGTGGGTGCTGCCCTTGGGATCTCGCTGCCACCGGACAAGAAGATAACCCCAAACTAAGAATAGCATACTGGACCCAAAATCATACATCACATTACAATCGAAATCGCTAATCTTTTATCACGCCTAGCTTTTCTAATTTCTAGCGATCGGTCACTGCGGACAGCAGACTTCAAAAATTCATAACTTTCTGCTCAGGAGTCCAAATAGGATGATCTTGGACAATCTGAAAAGGTAATTGAAATGTCTAAATAAACTTAGTTGGGAGACCCTCTTATTCGGCCATCTACCAGACCTACCAATCTATTTAATCAGAGCAAACATTTCACGTCGGGTTTCTGGACAGCGACAAAGAAACTATCATAACTTTCTCTACGTTCGTCCGAATTCAGTGATCTTTAGCTTTCCTGAAAGCTAAGAGGATTAGCCTCATTTTTCGTTATGGTTAGACCCTCTGGAAACCCCTCTAAATATGCGCTTCTATCATGTTAACCAACACTAGCAATTCTGCTTCTCTCCAGAAACACAGAAATACCAATAAATTCATAACTTTGGCTACCGAAGTCCGAATGACTTGATTCTTGTCGGCAATGAAAGGTAACTACGATATCTACAACTTTTTAGGAGACACCCAGACCCAAATCTGCCTCTAACCTAATCAAAACCGACAAACTTAACTGCTGCAGAATATCGACGAACTGACATCCGAAAATTAGACAACTAGAAATTGACCTAAAGCAAAGAACCATGGGTTACCCTTGCCGAAACGAAGAGAGCACACAGCGGGGATGATGACCACCATGCTTCCGCTGCGGATCCCTTCTTCTCCTCTTCTTCCCTTCTCTTCTTCTCCTCCTTTCTCCTCCTTTCTTGGCCGCCACCCATGGGATTACTCTTTCTTTCTCTTGGCCAGCAGAAAGGGGATTAGGGAGGGTGCAAGGAGGTGGGAGGTAGGGGCTGCGCAAGGGAGGGAGGGGAAGTGGCGGCCACAAGTTGGGGAGGGTGGAGGCGTGGGGAGGGGAAAGTGGGAAGGGGCTAGGGTTTGAGGTCCCCTTGGCGGCCACCCTCATGGGCCTCTTGGGCCGAGGCCCGAGGCCCAGTTGGGTTAAAACAGCATTTCCCCCTCTCTAACTGCTGAGTTGAGCATTTTCCAATTGGTCCTTCCGAAAATCCATTTAATTCTCTCCCGAAATAATTAATCTCTCCGACTAATCGCTAACACACTTTCGGGTATTACATTCTACCCCTTAACAGATTCGACCGAATCTAAGCGCCGATCTACACGAAAGTAACCCGCGACTAGAACTTAACAATGATACCAACGCGATCAACTCTTGCTAAACTCGCCACGCGAGACTCCAATCTTTCAAGTGGCCTCTCTCAAATAGATGAGACCACAACACTGTGGCGTAAACGACGTCCGCATTAACGCTCAACTCGGTATTTCGAGAATATTCATCAAAAGAGTCTCGGAGGTAAGATCCTCGCTCAAGGTCAACAACGTTAATGAAAACTCAACCTCCATATCTCTCGGTACTCACTAGGCACCAAACACGCCCGATGTTGCGTACACGCGATGGACCCGAGACGGTCCTAACGATACGCCAACTTTTGAATTCCCGTAGCTAACTAAAATAAACCAAAGTACCTTGGGCTAACCTTCCTCTCAATGAACCACACAACATGCACACAGAACACGGAACTCTTGTTCCACCTCTCACTGAACTTTTCAATGAAACAAGAATCACCTCCTTTAACGAAACACACAATCAAGTCCCTTTAAGCAACTCTTTTCTTGACAAAACCCATCTAAATAAAGAAAGATTCACATCGCCATTATGCGTTACCACTCAAGTACTACAGTGGTCAAATCTAGAAATTGGAATTTCATCAAGGAAACCCTTCTACTTTACAAGTGGCGGTTGCATAATAAGCGCCACGAAAACCAAAGGAGGAATCATTTTAAATGCCCAAATCAAAACTTCATTTATCCTTCCCGAATCGATAAGAACCACACACCAAAATCAAGTCAAACTCAACTTACGAAAGACATTGGTCAACAACACAAAACTCAAACGAGAATCAAGGAAACGATTCACTTCTTGAGGAAACAACAATTTATCGCTTTCTCTTTTAGGACTAAAATCTCTCTCAACTTTGGAATTTCAGTTCATCGCATAGCACACTAACTCATCTCTCTTAACTCGACATTCTCAACGTTACACTCAAGTCGAAATACATCATCCACACCTCAGATAAAGGCTCTCACGACTCCACCAAAACTTTCTCTCAACAACTCCTCTATCGACATGATTAATTTGACAGATGACTTCTAATGCATCTCAAAATAGATCACACACGCAATCACATCACCTCAATCTTTTAGGAATAAACGACTTGGAATTCCAGCTATCACATTCATATACTTCATCAAAAGGGTTCTATCAACCATCATCCTATTGTTCGAATTCACCCTTAATCTACTTCCTCTACACGTAATCATTGGGCGACCAAAGTCCTAGCATAAAAATAATGCAAGGCCCAAATTAAACTCCAAAACTCCTACAATGATCTTCTCATAACGGAGATAGGGAAAACCTCCGATTAAAATTCCTAAAATTCTCACAGTCCATACATACTCGCGCATTAACATCAACATGAAAACATCTTCTTGACCCAATTATCTTTATAAAGATTCTAACTCTTAAAGAGTTACTTACTAAGTCCAAGTCTTTCCTGGCAATAATACAATCATCCCGTCTATCTCATTAATCGACATGATGATTCGATTACTTTGTAATCCCACTCTCATTAAACCACACCATCAAGAATATCCTTCGCAACCTCGCAATACTACCAAATTGCGATACTCTATATAGTTGATCAAGATTTCCATGTTTTTGATAATTCTAATGTTCCACCCGAAGTGAACAAAAGATCTTGGATCACAATCACTATAGGTTCTATTAGTTGTAACAATGCAATCAGTTTAACCTGCAAAGACAATCTTCTATTGAGATAAACTTCTCTCAAAGAACTATGTTATGAAACTATTTCATCCTCCAATGCTCATCGAATAACTTCCAACCCAAAGTTTCAAAACTTCATAGAATAAACACTTCGAAAGACCCTTGTGAAACGAATCGATGAATCCCTTCTCAAAAGAAAAACAAATGAAATTTTTTCACCACATAGAAACATCTACCACTCGCAAAGAGCAGAGAGACCAAGGAAATAGTCGATTGGCAAAGAACTCAGACAACAAAAGAGAAAGTCAACAGTTGAGGGCACCATCCGACACGAAGGGAAGATCGAACCCCAAATAAGAAAAGGGTATTGCCTTTGAAAATTGATAAACTCTTATGGAACAAGCGCATAAGGTTTAAGCATACTCAAATAAACCGCAAGTTACTGAAATGACTTAAATCTCAAGCACTTAACTTCTCTCCTTCCTTTAACAAGGATAGTTATTCTCTGTGATTGCTATGTCACTTTGCCGCCTTAAACATGATAAGCTCTTAAAACCCAAATCACAGAACCACTCAAGAGCCAATAAAATCTTTCATCATATCACTTTGCTTGAAACAACCTCAATCACCACATAACGCAAGAGGTCCATCGATCACAAACGCAAAACTCAAACACTTTCACTAGATCAAAATTATGAAAGACTATCCAGTTACTTTATTTCTAAAAGAATCATCACCACACACACAAGTCACAATCTCTTACAGATAATCTTACAAACATCAAGAATGATCTACCCTTAACAAGACTCGTTATCGTCAACTCTTCCATTATACAACTTTCCAAAAACTTAACAAACTATTCCATACTACTTTATCATCTCATCTCGTATTGAGAGTCCACCAAAACGTTACAACCTCACTACAACAACCACTTTATTCTAGCGGAGGTCTACTACACAAATCAAAAGGTTTTACCAAAACCCTTTCATCAATGACATGCTATCAACTGACAATTCTACAATCATGTAAGCATAAGCCATCTATTAAATCATATCAATTTAACTCTTAGCGATGCTCAACACCAAACTTCAACACACAACAATTGCACTCCAACCATTGTTGTTATCAATCGCTTCATCATGAAAATCTAGATGCTACCTACTTTTCCTTTCTAAATCACATGAATATGTGCAACCACATATTCAACTGCTCCATCTCATGTTCATAATTTGGTGCAAAATCATACTAAAATTTCAAGAATCAAATATTCCATCAACCAAAAGTATCAACAACACTAAAACCAATTTCATGACATCATTCTATATAGAAGAATTATCCATAACTTCTCCCATAATTCTAGATCCACCGATACTCAATCCTTTAAATCTTTTGTACACAAATCCAACAATTAATCATGGTAAGAAATATATATATATCTAGCAGACTATATATGGTCACCAAGTATCTATAGAAAAATATAACTCCAAGATTAATATCTACTAGGGTAATAATCTAGCAACTCCTCAACTTTCCTTCCCACGACTTCATTAATCCATTGAGACCAAATATTCCAACAAGTTTAGCAAACTAAACAATTCTAAGGTCAACCCTTTCATCAATCTTCCACACTTCTTAATAACTCTCTCGATTCCAATTAAGTGTGGTTATACTCCGATCACACTCCTCAAGAACTGCTAGAGGACAACATCAACTTAATCAATTTCACTCGCAAGGATACTCGTTAGGATTTAATATGCACTACACTACAGTCCCACCTTGATAACTCATATCATATCCACCAACTACTTTGTTTAGAACCTTTGACTTAACCACGAGAAGACAACGCTAAAGGGTTTAACATTTTCTTTCATAAAAGAGAACCGTTCAACTTTAACACCCAAAATACCCAGAAGAGATTCATTAAGTCAAAGCCTCCACATACTGAAGGACTTACAAAAGGAAACTTTCATTAACCAAAAACATCAAGCGAATAAATGGGTCATATTTTCTAATGAGAAAGACATATCTCCAATATAAAGGTCAAACTTGACAATCAACCAAGTTCACCAGCCACAATAATAACTCATCGGTTGGGGAAACAATGATTGCTTTACTGAACAAATCAAGCCAATGGAAACATATCAACATGAATAAAACTACTAACCAAGAAAGATTCGTCAAACCCAATCGGACAAGAGTGACCAAATTAAATTCAAGGAAGAGAACAACCGTTTCTAATGATAATCTCTATTATCAAACTACGAACGAGGGTGTAGCTTGGTAAAGGCCAGAGCCACAACACGACCTCAACCTCTCAACATGGGTTATCCCCACACATAATAATCATATAGTCACTTAATGAGCAGTCATACTCAAATCAAATCAAGAATCAACAATAAGATAAAACGAAACGTAAATGCAATGCTTTGCCCATCCCCATCCTAATGCACTAGTGTGTCAAATTTTTAAGTTGATTAGCCATTAGCAAATTTTAATTAATCTAGTCACCACGGACCTACTGACCCGCTCACGATACCAATCAGAACACCCCACCACATGAGCCTAGAATGCTACAAGAAATAAACAAACTAGAACATTCTATAAATTTTTCGACAGAACTTCCTTTGTATGAACAACAAAATCGAGGTACTAACAGATGACCAAGGCATTTATTATTATTTCTATAATCTAAATCTTTCATGCAATCAAATAATCGAACGATTGTAAACAATTAACATCATTCTCATAACCATGAATAATCCAACAACCAACATCATAAAACATCCATGGATAGTCTCCACACGATTACTTATTCCTAAGTGAAACCAAATAGCAATTGCATAAATGTTATGAGGTAGTGTGTGCTTTCCAATGTCTACTCCCTCCCATGCATGACGTTTTGCTGAAGTACCTATAACAAAACAAAGCAAGGGTGAGCCATAGGACTCAAAGAAGTATCAACAAGGTTGCAACATTCACATAGACATAACATCTAAAAACAACTTTATTCAACACCGTTAAGACATTTCAAATATTTACATGATGATAATGCTATGCACTCTTTGATCTTTATCCGGCTTCGCATTTACCAGTGTAATGCGGGTATTCATCCGTCAATGATTACCCATGCTGTGCCCTCCGCACAGGGGACCAAAAGCCTATACATCACATGTATAGGGACCTTTGCCCGTCATCACAATGACGGGGACCTCTGTATCCATTGCCCACATTCCATGAATGCGGGGACCTCAAGCCTGTCATTACAATGACAGGGACCTCAACAAAAAAACTCTTGGTCACCACGTGACCAAGCTTCAGTATGCTCCAACATGAATAAGTACTACAACATCATATTTTCAATATCATAACTCAATATGTAGTCAGGGTATGTAAACAATAGCATCATGAAGGAACCTTAAACATAACTCGCAAGCATCAACACAACTAGAATCATCTCCACAACACATTCACATGGCATTGATGAACAATACACCACTCAATCATGACATGCAACCAATACTACACATAAACCCGAATACTTGCCTCAACCGCGCGAGAACGGCGGACGCGAAGTGGGTGCTGCCCTTGGGATCTCGCTGCCACCTGGACAAGAAGATAACCCCAAACTAAGAATAGCATACTGGACCCAAAATCATACATCATATTACAATCGAAATCGCTAATCTTTTTATCACGTCTAGCTTTTCTAATTTCTAGCGATCGGTCACTGCGGACAGCAGACTTCAAAAAATTCATAACTTTCTGCTCAGGAGTCCAAATAGGATGATCTTGGACAATCTGAAAAGGTAATTAAAATGTCTAAATAAACTTAGTTGGGGAGACCCTCTTATTCGGCCATCTACCAGACCTACCAATCTATTTAATCAGAGCAAACATTTCACGTCGGGTTTCTGGACAGCGACAAAGAAACTATCATAACTTTCTCTACGTTCGTCCGAATTCAGTGATATTTAGCTTTCCTGAAAGCTAAGAGGATTAGCCTCATTTTTCGTTATGGTGAGACCCTCTGGAAACCCCTCTAAATATGCACTTCTATCAGGTTAACCAACACTAGCAATTCTGCTTCTCTCCAGAAACACAGAAATACCAATAAATTCATAACTTTGGCTACCGAAGTCCGAATGACTGGATTCTTGTCGGCAATGAAAGGTAACTACGATATCTACAACTTTCTAGGAGACACCCAGACCCAAATCTGCCTCTAACCTAATCAAAACCGACAAACTTAACTGCTGCAGAATATCGACGAACTGACATCCGAAAATTAGACAACTAGAAATTGACCTAAAGCAAAGAACCACGGGTTACCCTTGCCGAAATGAAGAGAGCACACAGCGGGGATGATGACCACCACGCTTCCGCTGCGGATCCCTTCTTCTCCCTCTTCTTCCCTTCTCTTCTTCTCCTCCTTTCTCCTCCTTTCTTGGCCGGCCACCCATGGGATTACTCTTTCTTTCTCTTGGCCAGCAGCAAAGGGGGATTAGGGAGGGGTGCAAGGAGGTGGGGAGGTAGTGGCTGCGCAAGGGGAGGGAGGGGAAGTGGCGCCACAAGTTGTGGGAGGGTGGGAGGCGTGGGGGAGGGGAAGGGGAAGGGGCTAGGTTTGAGGTCCCCTTGGTCGGCCACCCTCATGGGCCTCTTGGGCTGAGGCCCGAGGCCCAGGTTGGGTTAAAACAGCGATTTCCCCCCTCTCTAACTGCTGAGTTGAGCATTTTCCAATTGGTCCTTCCCGAAAATCCATTTAATTCTCTCCCGAAATAATTAATCTCTCCCGACTAATCGCTTAACACACTTTCGGGGTATTACACAGAGGTCACCATGTGCAGGCGCCTTGTCGACTTTCAATGGACTAACCCGCGGTGTTCTCCAGCTCTCGTGATCCCATGGAAGTCGAGGATTTGCTTCGACCATTGAGAAGAAGCTTTTGATTGCTCAATGTTCCGAGAGGAAAAGGTTCTTTTGCCGCTTATCACCGATGGGCCAGCTAGCATATGGTGGGATAATCTTCTTGCCATTCTCGCTCACTGGACATGTCCCTACTTGGGATGAGTTCGTGGAAGCTTTTCGCAAGCTCATATTCTGAAGGGTCATGATGATCAAGCAACAAGAATTTCTCGCTCTCAAGCAAGGGCGAAAGTCTGTGACCGAATATCTTCATGAGTTCAACTTCCTTGCCAGATATGCCCCTGATGACGTTTCGACTGACCTTCGTCGTCGAAACCGGTTCTTGAATGGGCTATCTGAAGAACTGCAGATGGCGGTGGCTTTGCATGACTTTAGAAATTTATCTCATTTGGTCAATAAAGCAATTGTGGCCGAGAGTAAGAGCAAGGCGTTGGATGAGTCACGCATAGCGGCAATGACTTCTCGCTTTATTCTCGTGGCAGCTCACCAAGGCCTCGTATGTGGTTGTCTAGACCACCACGAGCACCGCCCCATTTTCCCCAAGGCCGCGGTGTTTGCCCTCGTCCATCTCCTCCCACCGCCGGGCCAGACCAAGTGGAAATCAGCCCGTCCCCGTTAACAATGTTAACCTGTGGGTTATCTGCTTTCATTGTGGTCGTCCGGCATTATGCCAACAAGTGTGTGGCAAAGCAACAAGGATTGCCTCTGCTCGACCATATCCGATTGCACTCGCGCGCCAGCCCCTTTCGCAGAGGCCCCTATCAAAGCCGATCCGCCCACCGTGGGCATGTGAACCGATCACCGTTGAAGAGGCGGCCGATACATCCGAAGTTGTTATGGGTATGCTCCTAGTTAATTTCAGTCCAACATCGCTTTTATTTGACTGGAGCATCTCATTCTTTTGTTAGCAATCATTTTGTTGCTCGACATCAGTTAGATATGCATACCCTCCAACCATCTTTTATTATTCAATCACCTGGGTCGGTCTTTAAAACCGATCAGATCCGCTATGGGGTCAACATAACAATCCTTGGGGTAAAGTTTTTAGCAAATCTAATTGTGATTGACTCTAAAGGGTTGGACGTCATTTTGGGTATGGATTGGTTGTCCAAGAACCAGGGTCAAATCAATTGTTCCCAGCGGTCTATTTCTATGACCAATGCAGACGGTATTCGAGTTGTTTACCATTCCAAAACAATTGGCTCACCTTTGTGCTCACCAAGTTGATACCACTCCTTCTTTGGAGTTAGTACCAATTGTCGGTGAGTATGCCGATGTTTTTCTCAAGACCTTCCGGATTGCCACCGCATCGGAAGTGGAGTTTGTTATTGAACTCGTTCTTGGAACTGCTCCAATATCCAGGAGTCCGTATCGAATGCCTGTTAATGAGTTGGTGGAATTGAAGAAGCAACTCGGAGAATTGCTTGACAAAGGATTTATTCGACCGAGCTCCTCACCTTGGGGATGCCCGCAATCTTTGTCAAAAGAAAGACAACACTTTACGGATGTGTGTGGATTACCGTCCGTTAAATGAGGCCACTATCAAGAACAAATATCCTCTCGCTCGAATTGATGATCTTTTGATCGGTTGGTTGGTGCCCGCGTCTTTTCAAAGATTGATTTGAGGTCGGGCTATCATCAAATCAAGGTTAGAGTGAGGACATTCCTAAAACAGGCTTTTTCTACTCGTTACGGTTTGTACGAGTATACTGTTATGTCCTTTGGTCTGACCAATGCTCCAGCTTATTTTATGAATCTTATGAATTCGGTGTTCATGGAGTTCTTGGATAAGTTCGTTGTCGTGTTCATTGACGACATCCTTATTTATTCCAAGTCCGATAAGGATCATGAACAACATTTGCGACTTGTCCGAAACGCCAGTCGGCATCGATTATATGCTAAGTTCAGCAAGTGTGCTTTCGCTCGAGAGGTTGCATTTTGGGGCATGTGTTATCGGAAGGAGGCATTGCTGTTGATCCAAGCAAAGTGCAAGATGTACTAAATTGAAGCCTCCCAAAGTGTCCCGAGATCCGGTTTTCTTGGACTTGCGGGTTATTACCGCAGTTCATTGAAAATTTCTCCAAAATTGCTAGACCTCGACTCACTCTTGCGAAAGAGAAGAAATTTGAATGGTCACTAAATGTGAAGAGAGTTTTCGGCTTCTGAGAACCCTCTTGACTAAAGCTCCAGTTCTTACTCTTCCGGATGTTCTTAAGAGCTTCGACATTTATTGTGATGCATCTCGCCATGGACTTGGTTGTGTGCTTATGCAAGAAGGCCGAGTTGTGGCATATGCATCCCGGCAGTTGCGCCCTCATGAAGTTAATTATCCTACTCATGATTTAGAATTGGCTGCCGTGGTCCATGCATTGAAGATTTGGCGACATTACCTTCTAGGTAATCGTTGTGAGATCTACACTGATCATAAAAGCCTGAAGTACATATTCACTCAATCTGATTTGAATATGAGACAAAGAAGATGGCTTGAACTGATCAAGGACTACGACATGGGTATTCATTATCATCCTGGTAAAGCCAATGTTGTGGCAGACGCTTAAGCGTAAAGTCACAATGCAACTGCATATCTTCTCTACCTGCCGAAAAAGACTTGTGTGCTGACTTTCGGCGCTTAAGTCTTGAATTGGTGGGAGCAGGTTTCCTCGCTGCATTACATGTGGAGCCTACCTTAGAATCTCAGATTCTTGAGGCCCAAAGAACCGATGCCGAGGTAGCGAAATTAAGGAAAACATGAAGGCGTAAAGCCAACGAGTTTTACAAGATGATCGCGGTATGATTCGATATCGCAATCGTTTGGTAGTACCTGCTGATCCCCATCTAAGAAGTCTAATTCTTAGAGAGGCTCATAATTCCAAGTTTTCTCTACATCCTGGGAGTACCAAGATGTATCAAGATTTAAAGAGAACATTTTGGTGGAGTCAAATGAAAAGGCAAATTGCTCAAGATGTTCTTTGAATGTGATATTTGTCAAAGGGTTAAAGTCGAACATCCGAAGCCACCGGTACCCTTCACCTTTGCCTATTCCATGGTGGAAGTGGGAAGAGATCGGTATGGATTTTGTGACTGGTCTTCCCAAGACTTCCAAAGGGTCCGATGCCATTTGGGTAATCATCGACCGCTTAACTAAAGTGGCCCATTTTATTCCTGTCCAGACCGATTTCAACGGCAAGCAACTAGCGAGCTTTATATTGCTAGAATTGTTTGTCTTCATGGTGTTCCTAAGGTCATTGTTTCGATCGTGGTCCTCGCTTCACTTCCCATTTTTGGAATAGCCTTCATCGTGATATGGGGATGAACTTTCTTTCAAGATCGCTACCATCCTCAAACCAAAGGTCGACCGAGAGAGTGAATCAAGTAATGGAAGATCTTCTTGAGCCTATGTGCTATCTTATAGCAAAGATCGGGAGAAATCTTTGCCATATGTGGAATTTTCCTACAATAATAGCTACCAAGCAAGTATTCAAATGTCACCTTTGAAGCCTTGTATGGGAGAGCTTGTAGGACTCCATTGAATTGGTCCGAGTCCGTGAAAGGTCATTCTATGGTCCGACTTGGTAAAGGAAGCGTAAGAGCAAGTTCGTTCGATTCGAGATTGTTTGAAAACCGCATGCCTCGCCGGAAGAGCTATCGCCGATCATCGCCGTCGTGAATTGAGCTTTGAGGTGGATGACCATATCTATCTTAAAGTGTCACCTATGAAGGGTACTCATCGTTTTGTGTAAAGGAAAGCTCGCACCTCGTTATATCGGACCCTTCCGAATAATTGCTGCGAGAGTCAGAGCTTATCAATTGGAACTACTCAATCACTCTCGCATGCATGATATTTTTCATGTGTCTCAATTGAAGAAATGCCTTCGTGTTCCTATTGAGGCAACTGCTTATGAGCATCTTAATCTCCAACCTGACCTTTCATATCAAGAACAACCAGTGCGTATCCTCGACACAATGGAATGCAGGACAAGAAATCGTCTCACAAGTTCTTGAAAATTCGATGGGCTAATCATTCGAGGATGAAGCCACTTGGGAGCGCCAAGATCCGATGCATTGAGCACCCCCATCTTTTGTTGTTTAGTACTTTCCTTTGGATCAAGAAAGGAAAGTTTAAACAAAGCAATGTAAACAAAGATGTAATAATAACACTATGTTATTATGTAAAGTTCTTCTTTGTTATCCTTGAAGGAAATCAAGACAACAGATGTTGAATTTCCTCATAAATCATTTTCACTTCACTTCTTCCTAATCTCTAACTTGTTCCAAATCTGGGACGAGATTTTCTTAAGGGGGTAGGTTTGTAACACCCCAAGTTTATAAATAAGTAAAAATGCTTTATGAACAGAATGAGATACTGTTCATAGCATTACTGCTCATGTTTACACTTTGGGCAAGATGTTACAAGTTAAAAAAACTTCCTTTTAGCCAAAACCCTAAAGAACCATTTGAAGTCTTAAAGGAATACAAGATAAAACTTGTATTATGACTGGAAGTATTTTTATTAAAGCCTAGATAAATTATCTTGGCTAAAAATATTTTTGTTGCATTTTAGAAATTATTTGGGCTTAAAGAAAAATTTATTGTATTTAAATAAATATTTTCGGCCTGGAATCAATATTTATGTATTTTACAAAGTGAAAATGTGGTTTATAAAATTTATCTGGGAAATATATCATCCCAGTAGCTTACAGTAAAAATTTCATGATTTTATAAATTTATTTGCTATTTTTAAAAGCCCAGTCAAACCTTGGAGTATTTGAATAAGGTTCTGGTCAACTAAACCGGTCTAAACCCAAATTCAGCACTGTAGCGACTCAAGCCATGTGGTTGGGTCCAACCGAATCAATTTGGTCTGGCTCGGTCACGTTCGGGCGCAAGCCCAAAACTCCACGCGTGATATGAGCCGTTGATCTTCAATCGAACGGGCGAAGCTATAACACCCCGCGAGCTGTCCACGTGTGCATCTTAATCTCCGCCGTTGGATCTTGATAACATTTCAGAATACAACTCAAGTTCTAACGCATCTAAAAGGCATGGAAAAAACCATATAAGGGTGCATTAGGCACTAGCCATCTAATATCACATCTTACCGTTTTAATCCCATGAATTTTAGTTGATTTAACATCTCATTTTTAACCCTAACGACGAACTAAGTGCTCGAAGTCCGAACTCGTGCTTGCTGTCCAGATCTTGTACCCGAGCTCCGAGATGAGTGCTTTAACTCCGAGTGCTTCAAATCTTCGCCAAATAACAACCAACACTTCGTATTTTTAACTCTCATTATTCCCCAAACCGAATTTAACCGATAACCAACTAACTTTGAAAAGAGAAGAGAGTGGAACAACTTTTTCGAAAACTCAACAAGAATAAGGCGAGATGAGCAAGCTAAGATAGGTAAGGAGTAAAATCTGAGAACTTACTTAAGTTTTCATAACCCATTTGACATTTTGAAAATAAGTTTTTCAAAATATCCTAATGACGACCAAGCTAGGGGCTTCTACGGTCAAGACACATGATACCAACTTTGTGAGGACCCGGTTTATTCGACTTGTAATGCTTAGCCTTCCATTGACCCTAGCATTACAATTCAAATAAACTAAGCCTCGGGATATGTATACTTCTGAAATGCAGATACACACCCGCTACAAAATCATGTATCAATTCATTATACCTAGAGGTTACAATATCAAAACTACAATTATACAAATGATTGAAATTACAAGATAAATAACAAACTACACAATGGAAGCAAAAGCCATAAGATGGCGATAAATAAAATAGCCAATTAGTGTGCCTTTACCCACAAGGCAACCAACCGCCAAGCTAGTCGTCAAACCCGCAAAGACTTCTCACAAAAGGGAAACCCTTGGGCTCACCTTCTTCCTCTGCAACAAAAACATTAAGCAAAGCACCTGAGTACAAAGATTGTCTTTGTACCCGCAAGACTGACGTGTAAGGGTAACAGAACTATAATTTAACTACATGCAAGCTTTATTTAAGTGGAGGGGGCTCTGGACTTACTTTTAGCAGAAAGCAAGTTTTCTTTTGCAATAATGTAATAGTTTTGAAGGCAGTTTTAACAATTCAAATTTTATTTGCAGAAATAACAGCGATACAGTAAGTAGTAACAAAAAGACATCCTGGAGATGACCAACCCAATGGCCATCACAACAATAGTATGAACACCCGTTCATACCAACCCATCAAGTTTTAATTAAATGTTGTAGTCTAGTTCTTGGGGCGATCCGAGCGTGTCCATAACCTAGACGAGGCTATTCGAATAGTTTTAACCTGCAGGTGTACCAATGTACCCACACTTTAGACCGCCTTTCCACCACCACGGTTAGCATACTTCCTTTGGTATGCGAGCACGCTAAGTCTAACATGACGCTTTCCAATATTGTCTATCAACTACGAGTCGCCGTATGGATAGAAATCCATACGCTTACATGGTAAAGCCGAAAAGACAACTACCCACTCAGATAAAGCTTTTCGGACAACTACTATGCTCCCACCTCCATCCCTCCTGCGACCTCCCGCGACCGGAGCCAATACACGCCAAAGTACTAGGTCAAGAGAGGTCCCATATACTCTAGTGTGGTTAGCACGCAAAATGCTCAAGACGGTGGCGCAAGTAACTCGGTCCTTAATTGACTCGGCACCTTTCCAACACACCCAAAAGCACACCAACTTACCATTGTGCCCAAGTCCAAATCATTTTGTTTTTTTAGTTTTCACAAATATCATAGCACGAAGGCTGAAAAGGTAAAGATATAATAATTTGTGTGATCAAAGTTACCGACTAAGTCGATAACCGCCAATTCTACTAGGTATCTAAGCATGGCTAAGCATCATATCGTAAATACAAATAAAAGGCCCTAAATCATTCACCGGCTCTAATTCACCAAAGGAGAATAATATTCCTAAGGTAGTGGCAGGGGTGAACAATTTCAGGGCAACAATGCAATGGGATTAACTACCTCTAATCGACAAAATTACTTTGACACAAAAGCATGCATACATACAAGTTAAGCAAAATATTAGACTTGAAAATAATGGGAATGAACTGGATATGATCAAACTGCTTGCCTTTGCCTTGCTAGAGATATTCGACTTGCTGCAGAGGATCACTCTCGATAATCGACGCCATCTAACGATAAAAACTGCCAACGCGAAAAACAGCGAATAAACACCAGCATGCCAAAAGGAACAAAAATTAGTTGATTCGGAGTTTATTTAAATTAGTTAGGATTTCTTATTACTGTTCTCTCCAAACTCACTTTTTTTTCACGATAAACATACAGTCAAAATCAATCCTCTCATATGTTCTCCTCTTAGATTACTTAGTTTCACTAAACCTTTTCCTTGACTAGATGATAGTTTACTAATCGAGCACTTACAAATTAACTGATTTAATCATGCTTCTACTAACCAACTTAATGGAATGAGCCTTACTACCACTCATACACACAGAGAGCTAAAGAGACTACAGAGAAGTAGACAAAAAAAGGAGTCCACTGAATGTTACACATGCAACACAACTCATCATTTCATCAGCTTCTATCTGAAAATCTATTATCTAAGAAGCATACTACCTCCATTTAAATAGCTAACTACTCTATGCAGCCCTCACTGCTATAAGTTCATTTAGACCTACAAATTTGCTATTGGAACACTGACTAACTAATTAGCCAACTACTAAATGCTACTCGATTTCTAACCGAATTAGGCCTTACGACACTTAACTATGCACAATCCAAGCACCACTAATAAATTTTTCAAAGATGCGATAACTTATTGCCTTACTACTCGAAAATTGTTAACTTGCCATTCTCGACTACCCTTTAAAATCCTAAACCAATCACTAATTGATGTAATAGAGGTATAAGTATATACTAGCAAGAAATCCTACAAATCCAATTCAACCACAAATCAACTCTAAGCCACATCACGGTGTTATTATACATGCACTCTAATCAATACATCGCGATTAGCTAAAAGGGCTAATTGAATCAAGATCTTTTCAAGTACCACCTCAACACCGACATGATAATCAATCTAATCCAAAACCAAACACACAATGGAGAGCACAAATTGCGGTGAAGGAAACCTGGCTAGCAATTTGGACATCAGTGACGAATAAGCAGTGACAAAAACACTAGGCCAAGAGGCTTGACGCGCGAGGAGGGTTGACGCGGCAGCTGAGCACGGATGAAAGGGACAGGATGGCCGAGGCAAGCTCCACTGCGCAGAGAAACAATACATGCTTTGAGGCATTTACACAAACACGTGAGAGCAATCAAGTTGAAGCCAAAGTGGCTCTGTAGGGGCGCGGCAGCGAGAGGGGCGCATGTGTCAAGGCACGCAGGGTGGCGCGCGCTCGGGAGGAGGTCGTGCATGTCGCCACCGGCACTTTGGCGGCGGCTCGCAGGTAGCCGGCCGCCACCGGGAGGAGGCGCGAGCGGCTCGGACGGGGAAGAACGGGAGGCGGCGGCGGTGGAGCAGCCGGTCGGTGGAGGGAGAAGCTGGGGCGGAGCCGAGACGGAGTAGCCGGCTGGAGCTCGCGCGCACGGGCTCCGGGGAAGGAGCCGGGGCAGCTCAGTGCAGCGGCGTCGGTTGGAGCAGAGCCGGCGTGAGCTGGGACGGAGCCGGCCGGGAGGTGGCAGCGGAGGAGGTCCGGCGGCGCTCGGGTGTTGGGGTGGCGGTGCAGCTCGGACGGGGCTCGGGCGAGCTGGTGACGACGAGCGGCTGCCGGGACAGAGCAGCGGCAACAGAGGGGGGGCCGGAGGGAGGAGAGCTCGGTGGGGGGGCCGGCATGGGGAGGCAGTGGGGAGAAGGTGTTGGGAGGCGGCCGGATCTGGGGAGAAGAAGATGCGGCCGGGGTGGGAGATGGCAGCGGAGGAGCGCGTGGAGGGGCCGGATCTGGGGGAGGAGCCGGCATGGGGAGGCCGCGCCGCTCGGTGGGGGAGGCGGCGACAGTACGCAGAGGAGCTGGGAGGCGGCGACATGCTCTGGAGCTTGTGGAGGAGAAGAGGGAAGGAAAGAAATGGCATGGAAGGAGGCCAAGGCTGGGCGCTGCTTTTTTTATGAGCCAGGGCGATGCCCTCGGTGAGCTACGGCAAGGGCAGGGGCATACCACGGGCGGCCGAGCAAACCAGGGGCGGTGAGGCTACGCTGGCGCGCATGCAAGCTGAGTGCGAGGCTGCAAGATAGGGCACGTGGCGACTGAGTCCTGGCTTGGTCTGAGCTTTGGAGAAGAAAGGAGGATGGAGAAGAGATGCCAAGAAGATAAAGCCAGAACACTGTGGCGTCATACTGGCACGAGGAACAAAGCGCAGTGGAGAGGCGCTGGTGAGAAATAGGCTGCGTGGCGGAGCCGGGGTGAAACCATAAGCGAGTCAAGAACCCGGCGAGGCGGTGTCTTGTCGGGCGAAGTTGCATGCACGGCTTGGGCGGATACGTAGAAGATGGCTTGCCGGCGGGGCGATGCACACGGCGATGGCGAGCGCGGCGTGGCACACATGCGGTGACAACTAGGCGAGCTATCGCTGGCGCGGACGAAATGTCGCGTGGAGGAAGAATGCTGACGACGGGGCCCACAGGTAAGTGAGAGGGGAGAGGTGGCTCGGTGCGAACTGGTTCGGCCAAACCCGAGTGGCGAAGTGGTCCGCTCGGAGGAACAGTACGTGGGTTATAATTTGGATTTAGGGTTCACAAAATAAATTCGGAGATTTTAGGTTCTGAACAGGTCTTTGACCTAGGATTTATTTTTAGTAATATTTTACAGGGCAATGTTTAAGTTAATTTTATTATGATGATTTAATTGTATCTGATTCTTTTACTTTATAATTTTATATTTCTAGGGTTTTCTATTTAGGGTTTTCATTTCATAATAGTTGTGCTGGCAAAAGAAATGCAGATCAAATAACTCACAAATTGCAGACAAACTGAACGACAACAGATAATCATACAAAAAGTTTTAAAAACCTCGTATTTTTGCATCTTGGAAATTTCGGGATGTTACATTAGTGTATGCATTCGGACGACTCCGGATCCCCTCACGATCGCAGCCATTCATTCTTGATCTAACGGTGTCGCTTATTCCAATTTGAAATCAGAGGCGCGCGTTTATGCGGGCCTTTGGATTTCAATCCTACGGTGTTTCTTTTGACCGTGGGCCTTAAAGCCCAAAATCGTGGATCGTTGATTCCAATCGTGCGTCCATATGAGTGTATGCAATCGGACCATCCGATTCAACTTTCCATCCCGACCGTAGAAATCCAATCCAATGGTGTGGTGCCATCACGCCTAAAGGGTGACGTGTATTCTTTAGCCGATCGTTGGATTCCAATCCAACGCCCGATTTGAAAGTGGATCTCGGATTTCGATTAGATCTCGATCAATCGATCTAGATCGTGCGGTCCATATTAACTGGTACCGATTCAAATCATTTAATCCCTCTATTTATCATAGCCGCCCATTTCCAATCGGACGACTGACATTTGTTTGAGCTTTTGTGAAGCCCGCGCGGCTGAGAATGACAATGGGACCCACATGTCACCGACTCTTATCTTCTTCCTCTCTCTCAACAAGATGATTTCTCAGAACAGAGGAGAGGATTTATCCCAAAGTTTTTGCAACTAATTTTTGGGATAATTAGCCCTAAATGGACACCTCATCAACTCTAGATCTTTCTCTCTTACCCTGTAGCTCAACATCCATATATAAACCCTAGTTTCTTTGAGCTGCAGCCATTGTTGACCACTGAAGCTCACTTTCTCCATTGCTGTCCAGTGGGATTCTTGCTTCTATTCTTTGCTTATCCATCCTTAAGCCCTGGTTTTACTTACAATAAAGATTGGTTATCTTTTGTAGGTTAAATCCAGAGTTTATTTCTCTGTCAATCATCATCAGTTTTCTGAGTCTTTGGCTCTTTTCCTATCCTGGTAAGCCAAAAACCCTAATTTTGATATCTTGAGCATCTTAAGGACCTTAGAAGCTCCTGTGAATCACTCTTTTAAGCATCAGTAGCTTCAACTTGCTTTAAACTGAAAAGTTGATATTATACTTTTTCGGTTTCTATGTCATTTTCAAAACCTAGGGTTCTTCCTGTCAACTTATCATCTTGTTTAGGTTTTGACTAAACCCTAGCAGCATGACAAGTTGATCTTTCACTTCTTGTCATCATCTATTTTAACTTTTAGTTGAGATCTGTCTCTGCTTCTTTTGTCGGCTTAACCGACAAAAATGAATTTCTTCTTAGTTGTTGTAATCTAACTAGTTAGGGTTAGACTAAGGTTGGTTTGGGATATTAATTACCCTAAAAGATCATGCTAAGTTTAATTTATGAACTTTTGCATGTTCTATTTTCCTTTTTCCGAAAATTGCAATCTGTCCTGTTTTCAGCTCTTTTAAAATCTGAAATTGGGACTTTGCACTAAACCCTAGTTTCTGTCTTTTGAAAACAGTAGTTAATAAAATGGGTTATTATCACTATTATGGGTAGTTATGGCTTAAGCATACTGTAATCATGCACTTCCAGATTGATCATGCATATTTCTTCCATTTTGGACTTATTGTCAGTTTTGGTATTTATTGGATCTTATTGCTTCTTTTAGAATCTGGTTCTGTTGAGGCAATTGAGTATATTTCTGAGCAACCTGAACCTGCAACAGAAGTGTATTACTATCAAGGCAAGCATCCTCTTTGCACCATATTGATCCCAAATTTTGTACAATAGCTTTTACAAATCCAGTGATAGCTGTGCATGCTATTTTTCTGAAAGTACAAAATGTGATCTGTTAGTAGTTAGCTATGACCAAACATGATGGATTACCTCAATTGTCACCATACACTTAACCCTAGCATAGTACTGTATATCATAAGCTATATTTTCAGTTTTAGCTTAGACATGCAGTCTAGAGATTTTAGAGTTTGACAAGCATATCTTGTCAAACATGGAATCACAATCGAACTATTGTTATTTTAAACTCTTTGTCCAGCTTTCTTTAAATCGGTCTTGTATTTGAAATTCAAATTGATCTGGACAAGAGAAGCTAGTGATGGTGCTTTTGTGCACGAGATTGGGTTTGTGGTGGACTTGTCCGGGTTAATTAAGGACCGAACTCGACTATTCAGCTCAAGTCCCCACGCACTTCCACATGCAAAGTATGGGCGCTGTTTGGTTAAGTAAAATGTTGAGACTATTGAGTTGGAAACAGAGAGTAAGGATATGTGTATTGACCTTGTATGGCATAGATGCTTTGAGTCCGAGGATCGCGCTTTATGCCATGTGAGCTTTGTATGTCAAGACGATGTTCTTAGGAGGTGAGGCGTATATGTGCCTGCGTCGCATATACGATACCTTAATGGTGCCGATAGCATTCTACTATGGGTAGGGAACCCAATTTGCATTAAATTGTTTGGATCGGCATTATCGACGCAACATGTGTGCCCGGTTGAGCGAGATGCTATCGATCGTTGTTTGCGGGATCGGTTCACACATGGGGTCCACTCAATAGTGTTAGCTTGTTGAAAATACCAAATCTTAGCTTCCCGGTCGGCATACCAAAGGAAGTATGTCATCATTCGAGGCATCCAAGGCAACGGCTAGCTAAGTCATGTGGGTAAAGATGTACACCTGCAGGTATAAATCGCCGAATAGCCGTGTCCACGGTCATGGACGATAACTTGAATCGATATCACCGTATAGAAACTTTTGATTTTCAAAATATGGTTTCGTTTGTTTTACAGTGCATGAGGGAATCATGCACTCGCATCGCTTACTTTTATGTCATTTACTTATCGTTTTTAAGCAAACTTTGATTTATTGAATTGCTTTATCAAAATTTAGCTTTTGTAGGTTAAGATGTATCGCTTATGCAAATTTGAACCTTTATACCTTCCTGTTGTAACCTTATGCATGTAACAACTCTACTCCTTTGATTAGGCTCTAATAACTACTTTCTTTTATTAGTTTGTGTAAGACTTGTTGAGTACCTTCCGTACTCAAGGTGCTATCACCTATTGTTGCAGTGAGGATGGTTTTCTATGAAGTACCAGTTAGCGCCATCGGTGACGCTAACGAGTAACGCTATTTTTTCCTCCACGCAATTGCTCATGGTGGATGAGGCCATTGGTGGACTTTTTCATTTATTTTGCTTCCACGTTGAATACGTTGTAGTGACCAAGTCACTCTATATTGTAGTATTAAACCCAATGTTGTAAACTTATGTTTAATTATGCAAATGTATGACTTGTATGTATATGATGCAATGTTGTTAAAGGATATATATATGCAATGGTCATTGATCCTGGGAACCATTGTGAGATATATATATATATATCCGGGGATCCTGTTTATTGGAATTGTTACTTGTTGAATTTATACCTTTAGCATGATCTTTAATTGAGGGATGATCGTTCCTTCATTAATAATCATGTTACTGTATGAATTTAATTAAGTACATTTCAATAATCCGGAGCCCATATGTTTACATCATTCGGTTTAGTATTACAATATTAAGTGACTTGGTCACTTCAAAAGTTTAACAAATGAAGCAAAGACAAAATATTAAAGTCCACCAATGGCCTCATCCACCCGCAGTGCAATTGCGTGGAGGAAAGAAGTAGCTTTACTCGAAGGCCACCCGATCGGTGCAACTGCACTTCATAAAGAAAACCGTCCTCACCGCAACAATAGGTGATAGCACCTTGAGTACGGAAGGTACTCAGCAAGTCTTACACAAACTAATAAAAGAAAGTGTTGATTAGAGCCTACCCAAAGGAGTAGAATTTATATATGCATAAGGTTACAACAGAAGGTAAATGGTTAAGTTTTGCATAAAGCAGACATCTTAACCTACAAAGACTAAATTTTGATAAAGCAAATTAACAAATCAAATTTGGACCGAATAATGGTAAATGGCATAATTGTGAATAAAGATGCTGCATGAATCCTCATGCACACCCATAAAAACCAAACCAGATTTTGAAAATCAAAACTTCTATACAGTGACATCAATTCAAGTTATCGCCCATGACCGTGACACGCTTATTCGAATAGCTTTATACCCTCGCAGGTGTACATCTTACCCACATGACTTAGCTAGCCGTTGCCTTCTGGATGCCTCCAATGATGACATACTTCCTTCTGTGATGCCGACCGGGAAACTAAGATTTGGTATTTCTCAACAAGCTAACACTATTGAGTTGGACCCCATGTGTGAACCGATCCCGCTTAAACAACGATCGATAGCATCCGCTAACTGGGCACACATGTTGCGTTAGTAATGCCGATCCAAACAATTAAATGCGAATCGGCTCACTACCCATATTAGGATGCAATCGCACCATTAAGGTATCGATATGCTACTGAGCACACATACGCCTCACCCTTCTAAGAACATCCGACATCGACATACAAGCTCACATGGCATACAACGCACTCATCGCACTCAAAGCATCTATGTCATACAAGGTCAATACACATATTCTTACTCCTGCTTCCAACCCAATAGTCTTAACATTTTACTTAACCAAACAAATACCATACACTCGCATGTGGAAGTACGTGGGGACTTGAATTGAATAATCGAGTTCGGTCCTTAATTAACCCGACAAGTCCACCACAAAACCCAATCTCGCACAAAAGCACCATCACTAGCTTCCTCTTGTCCAGATCAATTTAAATATGAAACTCAAGTTTGATTTAAAGAAACTGACAAAGAGTTCAAAATAATAAAAGTTCATTGGTGATCCCCATGTTTGACAAGATATGCTTGTCAAACTCTAAAATATCTAGATCGCATGTCTAAGCCAAAACTGAAAATATATGTTATAATATACAAGACTATGCTAAGGTTGAGTGTATGGTGACAATTGAGGTAATCCTTCAAAGTTAGGTCATAACTAACTACTAATGTGTCACACTTTGTATTTTCGTAAACATAGCATGCACATTGTCACTGGATTTAGAAAATCTAATGTATAAAGTTTGGGATCAATATGGTGCAGAGAGGAAGCTTGTCTTGATAATAATAAACCTCATTGCAGGTGTTCAAGCTGCTAAGAGACAAATTCAAAACTTGATGAACCAGATTCTATAAGAAGCAATAAGACCCAATAAATACCAAACCGATAATAAGTCCAAAATGGAAGAAATATGCATGATCAACTGAAATGCATGATTAGCAAGATGCTTAAGTTATATCTACCCTAATAGTAATACTAACCCATATTATAACTTACTGCTTTCAAAAGACAGAACTAGGGTTTAGTGCAAAGTTCCAGCTTTCAGATTTTAAAGAGCCAAAACAGATGATTGCGCTGAAAAAAGAGAAATAGAACATGCAAAAGTTCATAAATGAAACTTAGTATGATCTTTTAGGCAATTAATATCCCAAGCTAACCTTAAGCTAACCCTAATCGATTAGATTTCAAAAGCTAAAGTAAACCTATTTTGTCGGCTGAGCCGACAAAAGAGAACAGACAAATTTCGTTATCAACCTAAATAGATGATAACAAGGATTAAAAGAATAACTTGTTATGCTACTAGGTCCGGTCTAAACCTAATTAGGATAGCAAGTTGACAGGAGAAACCCTAGGTCTTGAAAATGACATGGAAAATCGAGAAGTTACAACATCAACTTTTCGCTTTAGAGCAAGTTAAAGCTACCGATGCTCAAAAGAATGATTCACAAAGAGCTTCTAAGGTCCTTAAGATGCTCAACATATCGAAAATTAGGGTTTTAGCTTACCAAGAGAGGAAAGACACCAAGTAATTTGAAAACCGAAGTGGATTGACAGAGAAATAAACTCGATTTAACCTACAAAAGATAACCAATCTTATTGCAAGGTGGAACCAGAGTTTAGGATGGATAAGCAAAGGGTCAAGAGCAAGAACTCCACTAGGCAACAATGGAGGATGAGCTTCTTCGGTCAACAATGGCAACAGCAAAAAGCTAGGGTTTATATATGGATGTTGAGCTACAGGGCACAGGAGAAGAGTCTAGAGTTGATGAGGTGTCCATTTAGGGCTAATTATCCCAAAAATTAGTTGTATAATCTTGGGATAATCTTCTCCTCTGCTCTCAGAAATGGCTGCGCGCAGAGATAAGGAAGAAGGGAGGCAACATCTGACATGTGGGTCCCTTTGTCATTCTCAGCCGCGCGCGCTTCATAAAGGCTCAAAAGAATATCAGCCGTCCGATTGGAAATGGGCGGCTGTGATAAATAGAGAGATTAAAAGATTTGAATCGTACCTTAAAATTTGGGCGTGCGATCTCAATCGCCGATCGAGATTAAAACAGAGCTCAAAAGGAATCTCGATCTACTTTCAATATGGACGTTGGATGGGAATCCAACGGTCAAATAAAAGGATACACGCCACCCTTTTAGATGCGATGACACAAAGACCGTTAGATTTGATTTCTACGGTCAAGATGGAAAATGAACCGATGGTCCGATTGCATACACTCATATGGACCTTACGATGAAGATCTAACGATCCACCGAATTTGGGCTTTAAAGGCCCACGGTCAAAAGGCGCACCGTAGGATCTAGATCTAAGGGCTCAAGATAGCCGCGCTTTTAATTTCAAAAGAAAAGGGCGGCGCGTTAGATCAAGAATGGACGGCCGAGATCGTGAGGGGATCCGAGTCGTCCAATGCATACACCAACTGACCACACGATGAAGATCTAACGCCAGAGGAGCGCGGCCTTAATGGCACGCAGAAAAGGAAAACCGAGGATTTGAATCTAACGGCCAGATAAAAGCGCCTTTAAGTTTAAAACGAAAGGGATGCGCCGTTGGATCGAGAATGAACGTGGAGATTGAGAAGGGCTCGAGTTGTCCGATTGCACACATCGATCTCGATCGTTAGATCAAGATCCAACGCGAGATTAAGGTGTACACGTGACAGCTCGAGGGACAATGCGCCTCGCCTGCTCGATTGAAATCAACGGCCATATCGCACATAGGGTCCGGCTCGCGCTCGAACGTGCTCGGGCCTGACCACTTGCACTGGTTGGACCCAACCACAAGGCTCGAGTCGCATACGATTAGGGTTTGATTCAAACCGGTTTAGTTGACCTAACTCATTCAAAAGCTTTAAGGTTTGACTGGCTTTTAAAAATAGCAAATAAATTTGTAAAATCATGAAATTTTTGTGGAGGCTACTTTGGGATGATATATTTCCAGATAAATTTTAAAATCACACAATCACTTTGTAAAATACATAAATATTTATTTTAGCCCTAAAGTATTCATTTAAAGACAATTATTTTCTTTAAGCCAATATAATTTCTAAAAATGCAACAAAATATTTTCAACCAAGATAATTTATCTATGCTTTAATAAAATACTTCCTACCATAATACAAGTTTTATCTTGTATTCCTTTAAGACTTTAAATGGTTCTTTGGATTTTGGCTAAAAGGAAGGTTTTTAATTTGTAACATAACGCCTAAATTGTAGAAATGAACAGAATGCTATGAACAACACCTCATTACTGTTCATAAAGTATTTTATTATCATTTATAAACCCGGGTCATATAATAGTAGCCACCAAACCAAGAAAACTCGCACATCGGTGACCGACTTGGCCGAATTCCAAGATAGTACATCACCGACCTTGCTAGGGTCCACACCACACCTCCCGCCGAAAGAACATGGCCCAAGAATGCCACTTCCTTCAACCGAACTCGCACTTGCTTTGAACTTTGCATACAAACTGGTGCTCACGCAGCTTGCCCAACACAAGCTTAAGATGTTCAAAGATGCTCTTCTTCATTCTTGAGTAGATAAGGATATCGCCGATGAATACCACCACAAACCTATCCAAATACTCCATGAATACCGAAGTTCATAAGGTTCATGAATAAAGCAGAGCATTAGTCAAACCAAAAGACATGACGGTACTCGTAAAGACCATAACGAGTAGCAAAAGCCGCCTTAGGAATATCCTCGCCCCGATCCTCGACTTGATGATAGCCCAATCTCAAGTCAATCTTGAGAAGACACGCGCTCTGGTCAACCGATCGAAAAGATCATCAATACGGGCAAAGGATACTTGTTCTTCACCGCTACTTCATTGCTTGACGGTAATCAACACACATGCGCAAGGTCTTGTCCTTCTTCTTCACAAAAATAATCGACAACCCCAAGGAGATGAGCTAGGACGAATGAAACCCTTTCTTGTAGCTCACCTAGTTGCTTCTTCACTCCTCCAACTCATTAGGAGGCATGCGACACGGCCTCCTTGAAATAGGGCGATGCACGGCAGCAACTCTATCACGAACCTGTGTCTCGAACGGAGGCATCCAAGGCAAATCTTTAGGAAAGACATCCGCGAAGTCACATACAAGGGGGACATCACGAATCTCCAATGCCGCTTTGCTTCAAGGGCAAAAGGTGGGTTCTCGCAATCATGTGAAAACCCAACCTGCTCACCCAAGGATCGTGAGGTAGACAACCTTCCTGGCACAATCGATGTGAGGACCCCGGTTTATTTGGCTTGTAATGCTTAACCAACCACCTGACCCTAGCATCACAAATCAAATAAACTAAGCCTCGAGATATGTATACTTCCTAATCTGCAAAGATACACCTCTTCACAAAATTATGCATCAATTCCATACACGAGAGGTTACAATATCAAAACTACAAATATATAGCAGAATGAACTTACAAAATAAAATAACAAACTACACAGCGGAAGCAAAAGCCATAAGATGGCGATAAATAAAAGAGCCAATTAGTGTGCCCTTTACCCACAAGGCAACCAACCGCCGCCAAGCTAGTCGTCAAACCCGCAAAGACATCTCACAAAAGGGAAGCCCTTGGGGCTCACCTTCTTTCTCGCAACAAAAACATTAAGAAAGCATCCGAGTACAAAATTGTTTTTGTACTCGCAAGACCGACGTGTAAGGGTAATGAACTATAATTTAACTACATGCAAGCTTTATTTAAGTGGAGAGGGCATGACTTACTTTTAGCAGAAAGCAAGTTTTCTTTTGCAATAATGTAATAGTTTGAAGGCGTTTTAACAATTCAAATTTTATTTGCGTAAATAACAAATATACATGAAGTAGTAACAATAAGACATCCCGGAGATGACCAACCCAATGGCCATCACAACAATAGTATGAACACCGCTCATACCAACCCGCCAAGTTTTAATTAAATGTTGTAGTCTAGTTCTCACGGGCGTATCCGAGCGTGTCCATAACCTAGGACGAGGCTATTCGAATAGTTTTAACCCTACAGAGTGTACCAATGTACCCACACTTTAGACCGCCTTTCCACCACCCACTGTAAGCATACTTCCTTTGGTATGCAGCACGGCTAAGTCTAACAAGACATTTCCAATATTGTGTATCAACTACGAGCCGCTCGTATGGATAGAAATCCATACGCTACATGGTAAAGCCGAAAAGACAACTACCCACTCAGATAAAGCTTTTCTGACAACTACCATGCTCCCAACACCATCCCTCCCGCGACCTCCTCGCGACCCGAGCCAATACACGCCAAAGTACTAAGTCAAGAGAGGTCCCATATACTCTAGTGTGGTTAGCACGCAAAATGCTCAAGACGGTATGCAAAGTAACTCGGTCCTTAATTGACTTGGGCACCTTTCCACCACACCCAAAAGCACACCATCTTACCATTGTGCCCAAGTCCAAATCATTTTGTTTTCATTTTTAGTTTTCACAAATAAACATAGCACAAAGGCTGAAAACGTAAAGATATCATAATTTTTATGTGATCAAGGTTACCGACTAAGTCGATAACCGCCCAATTCTACCGGTATCTAAGCATTGCTAAGCATCAAATCGTAAAGAAAAATAAAAGGCCCTAAATCATTCACCGGGCTCTAATTCACCAGTGAGAATAATATTCCTAAGGTAGTGGCAGGGGTGAACAATTTTCAGGGCAACAATGCAATGGGATTAACTACCTCTAATCGACAAAATTAATCATTGACACAAAAGCATGCATACGCATTTAGTAAAACAAAGTATTAGATTTTAAAAGTAATAGGATTGAGTGGATATGATCAAACTGCTTGCCTTTGCTTTGTTTGAGATATTCGACTTGCTGCAGAGGATCACTCTCGATATCAACGTCATCTAACGATAAAAACTGCCAAAGCGAAAAACAGCGAATAAACACCAGAACGCCAACAGAATTCAAAAAAATCAATAACATAGAAGAAAGATTATGAAATTAGGAACAACAAATTAGTTGATTAGGAGTTTATTTAAATTAGTTAGGATTTCTTATTACTGTCCTTTCCAAATTCACTTATTTTCCACGATAATCATACAGTCAAAGTTAAACCTCTTATATATTTTTCCTCTTTCGACAGACTTTGATGGTGATTGTGTGCACATCTATTATCTAAGCAGCAAATTACCACATTTTAATTAACTAACTATTCTAGCCTAACCATTACTTAATTATCATTGTAACCATTTGATTTGACCACTAACTGCTATTAGCTAAGAGCAAAATCTGCCAGATAATTATCTACCAACTAATAATTTCTTGTTAGTTAACCCTTGCTAGCAACAGCAAGAATTTCAGAATTTAAGTGCTACTAACTCAAGGGAGTGACTCATTTGACAGCCTTAACGTTTGATAATAGCAGAATGTTATTTCTTAGTTAGTTTCCCAGCCACCCTAGATTTCAATTATGGATCCTCCTGGTAGCTTAAATGTCTTAAATGGCTAAATAGATCCACAATTTTTCTAACTACTAGTGTTAGAGGATCAATAGTCTACTGACAAAACCAGTTTTCAACCGAAAACCTTTTCTGTCAAAAACCTTCCAGAAGGAAAATCTCTGCCCTGAGGTGCCACCAGCGAACTTCCCTCAACACAACCCCAACTTTTGCTACTCAAAAGAGTGACTAAAATGACAACAATAAAGATTGTCAACATTAGTTGGGTAGGTTTTTATGTGGTTTCTACTGACAAATCAAAATTTCTTCAAAACACCTTCTCTGCTTACACAAACAACTAAGAGTGTTCAAAACCAAAAATTACCAATTCCAGAATTCATTTGCTAAGTACTTCTCCTTAAGTGATTTAAGAGGTATTAACAACTTCTATTAGCAGTGGGGAAAACTCATCTACAGAGAACCGACAACAGGGAGGCCAGCACAGGGATAGCTCGGGCCAAGATGGGGACGGCGAATCGCCGGCGGTTGGAGCTGCGGAGAGATCATGGCGATGGCCAAAATGGGTCGCCATAGCGTCAAGGAAGCTAGGGGCGGCGGTGGTGCGGCTTGAGCGGCACTGAGGCGGCGCGGCGATGGTGAGCGGCGGCCGGCCGTGGAGGTGAAAAGAGGCGCCGGCGATGGAGGGAAAGGGTCGAAGTCAGGTGCATGAGCACCGTGATGTACCGAACATGCCGAGTGATCGACGGCGGAGAGCCGCGAGTGGTCCGGCGATGGAAGCGGCGCGGCTGGGTGCTTCACCGACGGCGGCGACTTGGAGAGAAAGAGGGCACAAGTGAGTGATCGGGAAAGGTATAGTGAGGTTAGGGGATGCTCGAGACGGGAGGAATTGGCGGAAGAATGGCCGGAGGAGTCGTGGCGCTAGAAATGGCGGTGGCGGCCGTGGTTGGGGAAGAAGGTGACACGTGAGGCTTCGGTGGGGTAACTCCCAAATTGGCCGAGGGGTTTTGCTCCTCGGGATGGTTGGTACGTCGCGACGCGATTTTGGGTGGCCGGGCTTCACCGGAGCGGCCGGAAAGCTCGGAGGCGGCGCGGGGCTACGCACGGCTCCTGGAGCTCGGTGGAGGAGACGCAGAGGAGAAGGAGAGAAACCAAGGTAGGTGAGATCTCGGTGGCTTTAAAGGGGAGGGCGAATGTAGCAAGGTGGAGGCAGCAAGGTGGCCGGCGGTTGGCGTGGCGCGCATGCGGCGACGGGGCTGGCGAGCTGGCGCGCGGGCGAGGGCGCGTGGGCGTTGAGGTGGAGGGGAAGATCTGGCGAGCGGGGCCCGCAGGTAAGTGAGAGGGGAGGGTGCTGCGCCGACCAGTGCGCTTGGAACTGGTTGGCTCGTCCTGGCTGGACTAGGGCTTGGTCGGAGGAACAAGACAAGGGTTTAGGTTGGGATTTAATTTTGACCAAAAATGTACAAATTTGACTAGCCGATTGAGGTAGAAATAAAATTTGAAAAATTCTGAAAATTTTTGTGGGCATTCTCAGGTTCACAAGGGACTTAGGAAAAATAATTTCAAACACTTTGTATTTTAAAATTTCTTAGAATTAAATTGCTTTTAAATCTGCATTAATGATTTGATTTGAATTTTGGTGAAGGCAAAAACACTTCTAAAAATTTGGTAAAAATAATTACAATTCAATATAAATAATCTAGTATTTGAATAAATTATTTTTGGAAACTTTCATTCATACATCTTTCTGGAATTCAATTTGGAATGGAATTTAAGTTTAAAAGTTTAAAACTTCAACACAAACTTTAATACAATCTTCAAAATTTTAAAATTGTGCACAAGATTTTGTAAACCATGAGCATGATCAAGAGATACAACCAAAAAAATTTAAATTTTCATACTTTTATACATTTAAAATACAAACCCTAATTTTGGGGTTGTTACAATCGATTTGCCCCAAGTGTTGGGACAACCAATCCATGCCAAGAATCACATCCAAGTGCGCCGAATCGAGTAGGATAAGACTCGGTAAGAATCCCACTCCTTCGATGTGGATAGGAACGTCTCGACACACTTGGTCAGCTCTCATTTCCGAACCTGGAGAGCGAATAAGTAGTGGAACCCCCAACGGAACACAATGGAGACCACTATCAACAAAGAAACGACTCGAAATAAAAGAATGCGAAGCTCCAGAGTCAAATAAAACAGAGCGGTGACATAAATTGACAAGAAGCGCATCTAACACCACGCCGCGCCCCGTGCCTCCTTAGCCGAGATATGGTTGACTTGGCCGCTCCCAAGCCCGGGTCTTCTCGGTCGGTGGTGACCACTCCTTACCCGCGCCTCCATTAGGACGAGGCCGCTCAGTCTTCTTAGGCAACTACTCGAGTGACCCTTGTTGTGGCGAGAGAAGGTGTGACGCCGCCACGGGGTTGCGTGAGCAACTCGTTGGCCGATCGCAGCGCACGCGATCGAGCCACGCCATGGAGGACGAGGAGCCGTGCCGAGCGCCTCGCGTAGTGAAGCCAAAGAACGGGCCACGTGCAGCCCAACTCGGGACGAACGAGGCCGGCCTGCGCAGGGCCGGGCCTCCCACTTGCGCTGCGGACTCGCCAACGCCTCGCCTTGTGCTCGCGACGATGGCCTTGTCCACCAAGGTCCGAAGTCGGGAAGTCCACAATAGAGAGTCCGTCCCAAGCTCCTCGCACAAGCCCTCCATAAACTTCTCCCGCTGGCCTCACTGGGTGGCCACTCAGCAGGAGCGCACTCGCGAGATGGTTGAACTCGTGGAGGTACTCGATCATGCACTTGCGCCTGCTTGAGCGCAAGGAACTCCTTCTTCTTCGCCTTCATCAGCCAGGGGACATGGGCCCGACGGAAAGCCGACTCAACTCCTCCCACGAGACCACGTGTCCGCAGTCGCATGGCGAGGAAGTTCTCCCACCATGAGAGTGCCGCACCTCCACCGATGGGATGCGGTGTGCCCGCCTCCCGCTCTTGGCATCGAGCAACGTTGAGCTCGCCAACCAGACGCAGCCTACCGCTCGCGCCCAAGGGATCCCTGACCGAGAAGGTGGGAGGCTGCGTGCGAAGGAACTCCGCAAGTCCCCACGAGACCGGTGGCCACCTCCGCATCCAGAGGCACCGAGGGAGTGGAGGTGTTCTCGCGATAACCTCCAACACCCTACGGTCCTCCGAACGATTGCGTTCGATCTGCATGAGGACTTCCGCCATGGTCGGAGGAGGGGGAAGCTCCTCATCGGGACTACCCGGCTGGTTCCGACCACTACGTGTCCCTCCTGCCATCCTGTTTCACTAAGACAAGTTAGCTACCAGCCCGAGATCAAAAGGCAAAGAAATCCAAACTCAATTAAAAAGGGCTCAAGAATAACCACCAAGGAGCACAAGACCAAAGGTCACCAAATCAACTTCCCAAAACGACTAACCCGTATGGAAAAACGAGTAATCATTTGAGAAGACCCAAAATTTCAGAACTAAAATCTAGCTCAAAACAGCCCAAAATCAAGGTGTAACCATTTAATAGAGTATAGGCATTTAGCTAATTTCATATCACTTCTTACCCTTTTATTCCCACAAGTTTTAATTGAATTAACATCTCATTTCCTACCTCCTATACTAATTACTAGCTAGCTGTCCATATTTCCTTTCTCCAAGCTCTCATGGTTCCCCCAAAACCAACTTAACCGATAAATAGCTAGCTTTTGAAAGGAAGAGAGGAACAATCTTTTCCAAAACTTGATCAAGAGTAAGATGAGATGAGCAAACTAAGACAGGTAAGGAGTAAAATCAGAGAACATACTTAAGTTTTGTAAACTTTTTGAAAGTAAGTCTTCAAAATATCCTAGAGGCGACCAAGCTAGGGGTTTCTACGGTCAGTATGGCTCTAATACCAACTTTGTGAGGACCCGGAATATTTAACTAGTAACACTTAACCTCCAAATGGTTCTAGCGTTACTAATTAAACATTCTAAGCCTCGATGGACATATGCTTCCTGCACTGCAGCATATGCACATCATCACAAAATTACACATCATTTCCATACAACATACATCACTAAGTTCAACAACGACATACATAAAGTAAAGTTATTACAAAAGAGACGACCGGCCAAATAGAACAATATACAAGAATAACAACGGAAGCAAAGGTGCCATAAGATGGCTAGAACAAAAGTCGACCGGTTAGCCACACCACCACAGGCAACCGACCGCCGCCAAGCTAGACGCCTGCAAGCTACCACAAAGACAACTCACGTAGTGAGGCCCTCAAGCTCACCTTCTTCCTCTGCAACAATTACATTTAAGCAAGATAACCGAGTACACAAAGGTACTCGTAAGATCGACGTGTGGAATAGCGCACCTATTCATAAACTACATGCAAGCTTATTTAGGTGGAGGTTGTATGTCTCTGCTTGCATAAAGCCAACTTTATTTGCAATAATGTAATACATTTAAAAGCAAGTTTACAATTAAATTTTAATGTTGAAGGTAACAATAAAATAAAGATAAGTACAAGTAATCACCTAGAAGTGACTATCCCAATAGCCACCATAACATAGCACTAATCCTCGATTCGTACTCACCCATCAAGTTTTAATTAAAAGGTTGTAGTCTAACTATTGAAAGCTTACCCAAGCGTGTCCATAACCTAGACGAGGCTATTCGAATAGTTTTAACCCCGCAGGGTGTACCAATGTACCCACACTTCGCATCGCTTTAAGCCACAAAGCACACTTCAAGGTATGCCGCAAGGCTAAGTCCTACGAGACGCTTCCAATATTGTGCATTGACTACGAGCCGCTCGTATGGATAGAAACCCATACGCTTACATTGCAAGCCTAAAGACAACAAATCCCATCACGTGTGAAGTCTTTCTGACACTACAATGCTCCCAACACCATCCCTCCCGCGACTCCTCGCGACCAAGGCAATACACTCCAAAGTACTAAGTCAAGAGAGGTCCCATACCTCTAGTGTGGTTAGCATGCACAAATTGCTCTGATAATGTGTACTCACAAGATGTTCGGTCCTGAATTGACCTGCACCATTCCAATACACCTAAAATCACACCATCTTACCATTGTGCCCAAGTCTAAATCCTTTTGTTTTTCAGTTTTAGTTTTCATAAGTGGACATGGCACAAGGTGGAAATCATAATCATAACAAGTTTTATAGATCAAGGTTATCGACGAGTCGATAACCGCCATTTCTACCGGCTAAGCATGGTTAAGCAATTAATTCAAGAAACTACTAAGTGACAAGAGCTCATCCACGAACTCTAAATCACAGCAATGCCTAGGCTCATGGTAGTAGAGGATAATCATTTGCTAAGGAAATGCGTCTACTAGGCCAACTAACGACAATAGTTTAACACAAAGTAGCAATGCATACATAGAAGTTGTAATCAACATAAATACTTAAAATACTGGGATTAACATGATCAAACTGCTTGCCTTGCTGGATTTGTTCTGCTGCAGAGGGAGTGCTCAGGTTCAAAGTTTTCTTCGAACCTAACGCGAAAAGGCGATAAACCGATAAGAACTAAGAACACCAAAAAGGAACTCAACAGCAAAGAACATCCAAATCCCATGAAATTTCTACAGCAGCTAGAGGTTGATTTTAGACAATTTTAGAAACAAGAATCACTTCATTTGGACTTAGCATGAAAAGTTATGGCCAAATTAAATTCTCTCACCTGAAAAATCCTAATTAAATTAATTAGAGTTACTGTTCATGGCAAAATTTCTAGAATGATCTGGAACTTGAAATTTTTATGGTAGGTAGATATGGTTACCTAACAATAGCAAAACTGAGTTTGCACAAATTGGAGTTATAATGAATTAGTTATGATTTTTCTAAGTTCTAAAACTACCATATATCATTTCTCAGAACATAAATAAAGACAAGGCCTAGTTCATATTAAAGCATGTCTACACCAATTTTACTAAGTTGAGTTGCTCAGTAAGGATTTACAGAGAAGAAGTTATGCAATTTACAAATTTTCAAAGAATTTCTAAACAACCATTTCATATTAACAAGATCATGTAGTTAAAGTCATTTTCTACTATATAATAAAGGTTTAAATTCATTCTCGATTAAAGTTCATACTATAACAGAAGTTACAAAGAATCGAATCATTCAAAAGGAATTAAAATGACAAAGTTATGCACTTTTGAAATTTGAAACCTTAAAAGACTTAGAAAATTTGAGCTCTCGGGAGGTCCAAATGAACCGGAAGACAAAGGAGAGGTCGTGGCCGTTGATCTTGCATCGCAGGCCACTGCACTGGCACAGCAAGACGGAAGACCTCCTCCCGCATTGGGAGGTCTCGGACCGTTGAGATCTGATCCAACGACACGACCGGTGCATGCACAACAGACGCAAAGGAGGTCCTAGCGCTATCAGAGGTCGTGGACCGCCGACGAGATCCGCGGTCCCGAGCACTAGGGAGGTCCTAAGGCTTTAAATTTGAGGAAAGAGGTCTAGCCTGTTAGATCTAAATCTAACGGCTTAGACCAGAGGAGGAGGTTCTAACGCTACGGATCTAAAGGAGGAGGTCCAGACGGTCAAGATCTCCAGGGAGGTCTTGATCGGCCGGGATTGACACGAGGAGGTCTTGATGGCCAAGATCTTCTGGGAGGTCCTAAGCAACAGGTTTTAATCTGAGGAGATCCGACGGCTTGGATTAGACCTAGGGAGGTCTTGAACGGTCCAGATCGACGCGGAGGGAGGTCTGAGCGCTAAGGATTTTACAAAATGAGATCTAACGCTCAGGTCTAAACCGGGGAGGTCGTGAACGGCTAGGATTGAGCCTAAGAGGTCTGAGCGGGGTTTTCTTTGTAAAAGGTCAGGGGTGGCTTTTTACAAAGAGGACCCTGAGGGTGGTCTTTACAAAATGACCGAGGGGAGGTCTTTTTGCAAAGAGGACCTCGGTGGAGGTCCAGGGGTGGTTTTTACAAAAGACCACGAGGAGGTCTTTTGCAAAGAGGACCTCAGAAGAGGTCCGAGAGGGTGGTTTTGGCAACACGACGAGGGTGGTCTTTTGCGGAAACACAGAGGTGGTCCTATGCGGTTAAGATCTAACAGGGGTGGTCTTGGACGGCTAGGATCAACACCAAGGGGAGGTCCTGAGACTTAGGATTTTTTTTGGAAAAGAACCTAAGGCCCAGATCTAATTCTGGAGAGGTCGTGAACGATCAAGATTAGCCCGAGGAGGTCCATGGTGCTTTAATGGTGCGGGACCTCCGGACAGCGACAACAAGGTGGCGGCTAAGACAAACTTAATGCTGCTGATGATTGGTAATAAATGAATCTGAAAGAGACTCTAACGACTTCCAGACTTTAATTCTAGGCCTAAGGCCCACATGTCAGCGACACAACGGCACGGCTAAGACACGATTAATGCACCCAATGATTAGAAATAATTGGGCATTAATGATGTCCTAATAAAATGACGAAAACGGGAGTTTTGAACCGGCAAAATCCCGAGCGGGCTCAACGGCTTGCCGCCGGCGACAGGGACCACGCCGGCGCCAACTAAATACTGGAATGGAACCGCAATAACAACACGGAGCTAAAGGCGGCAACCTCGTCGGCGGCGACGGCCTTGAACGCCGGCGAGCCGGAGCGAGGCGGAGGACAGGTTTTCGGCAAAACCCGAAAACGGTGAAATCGAGTGTTACGAGCTAAGCTACTTAAACCTAGAGCTCTAAGGGACAAAAATGAACTCACCCGAGTGTAGGGAAGGTCCAGAGGAAGCCGGAGGAGAGGAGGAAGCCGAAGGAGACGCTCCGGTGACCAGGAACTTCGCCGGAGGCGAGGAAGGAAGTGGTCCTGACCACGAATAGCTCCCCAACTCGTCCACCCCTGCGATGGTTAACCACAGAGGGTTAAAGAAGGCTCAAGGTGATCAAGATGACAAAGTGACAGCTAAGAATTTCGCTGGAACCACTGGAGCTCGAGGCCTTCAAAGAGCTCCAAAGCAAATAATGGTGACAGAGAGAGGGTGTTTTCTTAGGTGTTTGAGTTTGGGAACCAGCTCAACTGAGGGAGCTCAAGCACAGCCAAGAACGAAGAAAGAAAAGGAGAAGGAAGGTCTCAGGCTATACATAGCCAGGGAGCTTGGACAAGGGCTAGGGAAACCTACTGTGAGCAAGAACCATGCCCCTGCCAACGGCACGCACGACAGGACTAGTGGCAGAGCAGGTGAAGACTTTAGGGTTAAACTGCAAAGCATTGAATGCATGGCAGCAAAAGGAGTCGCTGACAAGGACAAAAGGGTGACATCTCACTGCTCCCAACCGCCTGTTCGACACATGCACAGGGTGCGAAAAACCATGGTGATCGGACTGTGGAGGTCGTGAGGAAGAAACACACGCCAAGGAGGTCCCGGGCGTCCTGCATTTGCTTGGGGTGGTCCCGACGCCCGAGATTTGCCGAGGTAGAGGAGGTCCTCGCGACCGTGAGGTCCAAGGGAGGTCGTGGGCGCCGATTCAAATCCAACGGCTCACCACTGCGTGCACGGATCGAGCTCTGGCCGCGGCCCGACGACGCGGTCCAACCAAGTCGGTTGAGTTGGGCTCGGTCCGAGTTCGAATCCGACTCAAACCAGATTTAATTTTTCGGTTTTAGAAGGGCTGACATTTGGAGAATTGTTTGAGGTAGCAAAACAACTCCAAAAATTATGAAATTTTTACAGAGGCTTGCTAGCTGAGTTGCTGACCTTGTATAAAATTTCCAGAGGTTTTCGTGCAATACTTTTTCCCTCCAAAAATTCCACAAGGTACTGGTCCAAGGTTTGACCAGATTTTGAATTGGGTTGACTTTCCTCCAACAGCATTCAAACAATTTCTAAAAATTGTGGGGTTTTCCAGAGGAGTCACATACCAACCCAAGAACTTAGGAAAAATATTTCCAGGAGATTCTCACAAGATGGAACAAGAATGTTTTTGAAGGATCAAGATTTGGATCAAAGACTTGTGACTTTGTATTTCCATAACTTCTTGTACAATAGTCTGTTCAAGACAAACAGAAATACAAGATGTAAGAAAAAGTTTTAATTTCTACTCATTTTCTTACATTTGAAACACAAGCCTAAAATTGGGATGTTACAAAATCCAAAGGCTTGAGAAGGCCGACCAGGTGTAGCTGCTCGGTTTTATTGCATTGACAAACCGTACAGGAACACACGTACTCCTAGATGACAGCATGGGCACGTGGCGTGTGGAAGTCGCGGCGCAAACGGTGTAGCGTCTTCTAGATCCCTTCATGGGTGACTCCATGTGCTGAGGCCAATACCTCAGGGAAGAGCGATAAGTCGGGCGTAGATACGACTAGCGGTTGTAGGTGACTAGGATGTCAAGTAGTGCCCAAGGTGCGATGAGATCACAAAGGCTGGCTCAGATGTGTTTGCCGTCTGAAGAGACATGAAGAACTCAAACCGTGGACTGGAGACTGCGTGTAGGTGGATGTTCCCAACATCCCGCCTGGAGAGAGCATCAACGACGATGTTGGTGCTGTCAAGTTTATATTCGACCGTGAAATCAAAGCCGAGGAGCTTACCCAGCCAATGGTGTTGTGGGATGGTGGCGAGCTGTTGATCTAGCAGGAACTTTAGGGAGTAGTGTTGGTGTGCACGATAAAGGGGCGGCCCCAAAGATAAGCCAGCCAATGGCGAATGGCCTGTACGAGGCCGATAAGTTCACGTTCGTACGCAGTGAGCGCGTGGTGACGAGGCGCGATCGGTTGGCTGAAGAAGGCCAACAGCCCGCACTCAAGGTGAAGCACGGTGCCGAACCTGGACCCTAAGGCATTGCATTCCATAATGAAGTGACACTCAAAGTCTGGAAGTTGGAGAACAGGGGCGTAGTGAGGGTCGTCTTGAGCTAGCGGAATGCCTTAGTCGCCTCCTAGACAAAATCGTATTTTTTGAGAAGTTGCGTGAATGGAGCCGCAATATTGCCGTAACCCTGGATGAACTTGCGGTAGTATCCTGCTAAACCCAAAACCCACACAAAGCATGAGTATTTGCTGGGTTCGACCAATCGAGCAACCCTAAATCTTCTGCTGGTCCATCGCCACGCTGTGGACGAAAATAGTGTGGCCTAAATAGGTCACAGTATCCTCGCAAAAGGAGCAGTTGAGAAAGAGGCGATGCTAATGCAGAAAGAGGAGGACAATGCGCACATGTCAGATATGCTCAAACCATGAGGAGCTGTAAATTAAAATATCATCAAAAAATACCAGGATGAATTGTCGAAGAAAAGGCCGGAGTATCTCATTCATCATGGCTTGGAATGTCGACGAGGCATTACATAGGCCAAACAACATGACCAGGAACTCGAAAAGCCCTTCATGTGTTCGAAAGCCATCTTCTTGATGTTGTCTACATGCATCCACACCTGATGGTAACCCGAGTGAAGGGAAAGCTTGGTGAATAAGCGGGTGCTGCAGAGTTCATCGAGGAGCTCGTCAACCATCGGTATGGGAAAATTTTTCCTTCACCGTTTTCTCATTCAAGGCACGGTAATCGATGCAAAAGTGTTAGGAGCCATCGTTCCTCTTGACGAGAAGGATCGGAGAAGAGAACTCGGAGGAGCTCCGCCGAATGAGTCCTTGCGCCAGCATGGTGGCTCATTGCCGCTCAAGTTTATCCTTCTGCGTGTTGGGGTACTGGTACAGGCGCACGACAACTGGAGTGGGGCCCAATAGGAGGTGGATTCGATGGTTGTGTGTCCGGACCAGTGGTAGACCGTCCGGTTTGGTGAAGAGTTCGTCGAACTTGCCCAAGAGGTGGAGCAGGAGGTCGCGGTTGTCGTAGGAGTGTAGGCAGGAAGACGTCTACGGACCACGTGGTCGTGATGCCAAAACACCATGGTAAGCTACGTAAAGTCCCACAAGATATGTAACATCCCAAAATTTGGGTTTTCAAAAATCTTTTGAGTAGTTTAGGTCCCTCAAAAACTTCACCAATTTTATTTGAATTAATAAAGCTTAATTGAGAATTTTCCAAAATTTAAAAGATTTAATTTCACTAATCTAAACATCAATTAAATGAAAAACAATCTTAGTTGGGTTCGTTGTGCTCCAAGGAATTTTCATGTATTTTATTGGATTTTTCTGAATTTATTTACTATTTATTTGAGCTCATTTCGATTTTTAGCTTTTCTTTAATTCCTAAATCAATTTCTATATATGTAACATCCCAAACTTGGTTTGTATTTCAAATGTATAAAAATGAGAAGAATTTAAAACTTTTGATGCATCATGCTGACATTTGAATTCTCTGGATTTTCATTCTTTGGTTTTGGTGAATTTTGAAAACCTAATGCTTCAATTATCTAGAGGTATTGCCCTTCAAAACTTTTAAACCTGATCTTGTGAACAGTCTTTGGAAATATTTCATAGGTTCTAGATTATCCTAGTGACTCCTTTGAAAAATTTCAAATTTTTTAGATTTTATTTGCTATTCTTGAGGGGATAGTCAAACCAGCTTGATCCTTGGTCAAAATCCTAGGACAGAACCTTGAATCATTTCTAGAGGGAAATGCAGTGCATGAAAAACTCTGGAAATTTTACACAAGGATGATCTTAGAAATTTTAAAATTTTGAGCTTCGGAACTCTGTCTAAAAATTTCACAACCCACTCAGCCTTTTGAAATCATCTTCGAGTACTGCCCGTCTATGAGTACTATTACTCGATTTCGACCAGTTACTCGATTTCGACCACCCAATCGATTTTGACTAGGCAGTCGAAGCCTTCCGACTAGTCAAAGCTTTCGACCAAGCATTGAAGCCTTCAAACAATACTCAATTCCAACAATATTCGGTTACGGCCAGACTATTCATCCACGAACACTGTTCATCCTTTGAGCACTGTTCATCTATGAGTACTGTTCATCCTTCGAGCACTGTTCTTCTACAAGTACTGTTCATCCTTCGAGCACTACTCATCTGCGAGTACTACTCGTCTACGAGCATTGTTCGTCATTTTTGACCAGGTCCTACTCGGTTACAACTAGGTCTAACTCGATTTCGACCAGGTCCGACCCAACCCGTTCGGACCGTCCGAACAGCGCCTCTACCTAGTCCGATCGAACCTGAGCCGCTGACTGGTGGGTCCCCGCTATAGTTCTTCATCTCCACGAGGACACCATGCCCGCGCCAATGCGTCCGCCCACGCCAACTCACCGGTTTTGGTCACCTGCTCGCCCCTAGTTTTTGATGAGCGCCAGTGGTTCCTCCGCACCTCCCACACTCGCCCATGCCCCATCGCCTCACCATCACTTTCCTGTCACACGGTGGCACTCCATGGACCGAGCTCACGCCGCCAGCCTCTCCTCGCGAGCTCTCCGCCTCGGCCTCTATAAAACCCCCTAGGGTTTCCTCTTGGCTTCTTTTCACCACCCCAAGACTCACCATCCCCTTCCCTACCGTTCTCCCTGCTCAGTTAAGCTCCAATCCGAGGAAGAGCTGAAGCTCTGGTTCACGGCCAACACGCCATCACTTCTTCGCCGGCGAACCAGTGTCGCCCTCTTTTCTCTTCCCGCGTCTTGTTGTGTTTAGGGGCATGAGTATCTAATCCCCTAACCCGATTTGGTTATTCCTCCTCAGGTCTCGCTGGAATTTGAGTTTTCTTCCATCTCGGCAGAAAGCTTCGCTTTCGTTCTCAACTCCGGCTGGTGAGACAATAACCAAATTCCTTCCACGAGCTCCATCTCGTAACCTCTCTGACACTTTCCCTACCATCCTTTCCTTTCTTTTTTGTTTAGGTGAATCTTCCCTCATTGAAGCGCCACCGCTGCCTCTTGACTTCATCGTCGGAGCTTCTCCGATGGTACATGTCCTTCCTCTCCTCTTCGCTAAGGTTGCTGAGCCCCTCTGGTGCCAGTGTGCACGTTGGATAGCCTCGGGCGCCCTTGCTTTGTCATAGAGATTGCCACCCGGACGACACCGCTGCCTTAGCTCGTCACGCCGTCGCTCTAGCCTGCCTTCAACCACACTTCGACCACCCTCTGGATTGCAAAGCTTCGGGGATTCCTTTTTGGTTGTCTCCGATCAGCGTCGTGACTCCATTCGCCGGTAGCGAGCGTGACAATGACTCGACCGCAAGCTGCTCTGCACTGTCCGATTAGGACAGTTGCTGTAGCAAAGTATTAGGATCCAATCTCTGCCCTTAGCACGTTTTACTGTGTTGATCTAGTCGTTTTGCTCTTTTGTCTCAATGGCAAGTGGACCGGATTGCATAATAATCAGCTCCGTGGTCCATGGACCAAAGCCCTGCATGGTGAACCTTTGGTCTATGCACTTTTTCGTGAACCCTAGCCTACAACCATCTTGAAACCATCCACGACCACTTCCCCAAGGTCTACAACCAGTTCCCTAAGGTCTAGGACCAGTTCCCCAAGGCCTAAGACCAGTTCCACCAAATCTACGACCACCTTGCAAACCTCCGCGACCACTTTGCTAACACCTATGACCAACTACAACCTTCTACGACTACGTAGTCGAACCTCTTTCTGACTAGGTGTAGTCAAACCTTCCTTCCGACCAGGTGTAGTCGAACCCCCCGTTTGACCTCGAGCAGTCGAACCTTTGAGCAGTAGCTGAAACCTTTATTGTTGGATTTTCTCTCCCGGCAGATATGGGTTAGGCTATATCTTTTGCATGCATCATCCAAATCAAATGATTTTTGTTTATAAATTCATCTAACATCATGCTCTACCTTCTGTGTGAATCTCATGATTTTTGAATGATTTTGAATTTTTGAGTGTTTTTCGGCGTATTCGTTCTTATTCGTTCTTCTTGATGCTTTCGATAGGTTTCGACGAATTCGTCGAGTACGAGAGTGATCCTCTACAGCAAGCGGAATATCTCCAGCAAGGAAAGTAGTCCTCCTTTGATGCACGTTGATCCCATTATTTGCGCATGCTAATATTTTAATTTCAAATGTATGTACGCATGCTATGTTGATAAGTATTTTCTCAGTCGCGTAGTTAGCCGAATAGATACATAAACTGTAGGTAAACATTCATCCTCTACTACCGAGCCTAGGTTTATATTCGTTGTGATTTAGAGCTCAATGGATGGGCTCTAGTCACTTTATATTTAATATACAAGTGATATCACTTAGCACTGCTTAGAACGGTAGTATGGGGATTGACGAGAATCTAATAATCCTCATTTTACTATTTATCCGTAATTGTGTATTATGGGTAAATATGACATCACACAGTTATTGAGTATACCCCTTATAGTGGTAAGGGAGAGGTCAATCAGGTAGTCGTAAGTCCTTCTACGACCACCCCTATAGTCATAAGTCTTTCTACGACTACCACGTAATCGTAAGTTCTCCTACGATTACCTTCGGTCGTAAGTCTTTCTATGACCAGTATCCAGTCATAAGCTTTTCTACGACTACCCCCTGGTCGTGAGTCCTTCCACGACCAGTCCTGCCACGACTTCTCCACAGATAACTGGGTCCACTCACCAGTAGGCCCTATTAACTGTGAGATCTGAGCAGTCAAGATACGTAGTTATTCTCTGGAATAACTGCAGTTAACTCACCATTATCTCTTATTGATAACCGTCAAGCAGCGTGGGGAGATTACTACTCCAGTGATTACTCTCATTATTACGGAATAGTGAGCGCCTCCTGACCTGAAACGACAACCTCTCTCACAGTATACTATAAATAGGTTTCTTTCAGAGAGGAATGGGGAGGGACTTTTGAGAGGCAATCAGTAGCAATATTAGCGCAAATCTTTTCCACTGATTGTAACCAGGATACCCAATACAATACACACAGGAGTATGGTTGTTATTCTCTCGAGGTAAGGCCCGAACCTATATAAAAATCCCTGTGTCTTTTCTATCTGCGTGAATAATTGTGGAGACCCCAAATCAAACAATCTTTACATAAGATCGGTTCTAAAACACCGACAGTTGGCGCCGTCTGTGGGAATCTTCTGGTAATTCCTTGTCAACAATTATTTCTTTTCTCTTTGATGCTTCCATGGCAGGAGGGTGGAACGAGGAGAACTGGTTCGACTTGGCCGATTTTGCAGACATCGACATGGATGCCAGTTTCGATTACGAGCCAAGTATCGAATCATCTGACAGTATTGCCGCCTCTAGAGATCTTTTATCAGATCTCGGAGACCGCACCACCGCCGGAGTTGAGGTGGGATCCTTATCCCCCACAATAGTACGCCCAACTAAGGGACCAGCTTCCTCAGAGGGCAAGCGTCAACACGACCGCGAACAGGGAAGCCCTAAGACAGACTCACAACACAATGAGAGTTTTCCCTCCGAGTGTTTGAGTCCCCTTAAGGCAGTACGACCTCGCGAGATAAGTTTTGGAAGCCATCATTCCAGAGCTTCATCGGCACCTGATGGTCCTTTCTCTCCGGATAATCCTGCAGAGGAGGGAATCAAACACGTTTTTCCTACAAGTACGACCATCCCATCGCAGAACACACCTGCAGAGGGAGACGGTTATAACCCGGAGTTCCCCTTCCTGGAGGGGTTTACTCCAAGTCGCCATATGGTGTCTCGCGACTACTCCTCAAGCGAGGAGGCCTCGAGCGCAAGTGGAGGTCATCAACGGGAGGTCTTCGTCTTTCCCTCTGATAAGAATCATTCTCCCAGAGATAGGACTGACGATGCTCCCCGACGGGCACACACTACGTCTGCTCATGGCAATGGCAAGGGCACCGCCGTTGGCGAACGAGATCAACACTTTGATGAATGTAACATCCCCATTTTGGCTTGTGTTTCAAATGTAAGAAATTGAGGGTAAATTAAAACTTTTCTTACAATCCTTGTGCTTTTGAACTTTTCTGAAAATTCTTGTAAAAGAATTTTGGAAAATTCAAAATCAAAACCCTCATTTATCAAGTCGACAACCTCCTTGGTCAAATCTTTTGTCAAACCCTTGGTAATAATTTTCCCTGGGTTCTAGGGTGCTTGGTAACACCTCTGAATTATTTCATAATTTTTGGAAATTATTTGAAATATTTTAGAGGCAAGTCAAACCTTGGTCAAACCTTTGAATTAGCCTTCTGGAATTTCTTGAGAAAACCCCATTGCACAAAAATCTCTGGAAATTTTATGGAAGGTTAATCCTTAAGTCAGGAAGCTCCAGTTAAAATTTCATAAATTTTGGAGTTGATTTGATGCCTCAATTAAATCCCAAAGTTTCAGTTCAAAAATCAAAACCTAATCTGGTTTGCAATCGTTCATTGACTCGAGTCGCTCGCTCGAGTCACTTGACTCGCCGAGCCCACTAATCGCACTGGCGCGGCGAGCGGCGCGCCGCCGTCGGCCGCTGGATCTCCATCGCCCGGTCCACGCTTGCCCATCCAAGCATCGACGCGGTCGCGTGATGACCCTGATAGAAATCGGGCGGTGGTCGAGTCGCCGCTTTCCTCTCGCCGCGCGGCTCGCCGTGAGCTCGCGCGCCAGCGCCATGGCGGGGAGTGGGTGGAGCTCGCGTGCTGGTCACCTCGCAACGGGTCTCTGTGGAGCATTTAATGCGCGCCCGGCACCGCCTCGCAAGTCCGCGGCTCAATCGCTCCGCCGCTCCTCTCGCCTGCGCGGCATGGGCATCCGAGGCGAGCACCGTACCCTTGCTCCCCTCGGCTACTTAAGCCCCCATTGTCCTCCCTTATCTTCCTTTACACCCCTTGGGCTCTCCTGCACCCATCGCCTTGTGGAGCTCCCGAGCGCCAAAATCTCTCGCCGCCATTATTGCCGCGCGAGCTTCTCGGTGAAGGCCGTGCTCCGGTGGTTCCTCGGCTCCTCCTTGCTCCCGCACCTCCTCTCACCTCGGTGGTGCTTAACAACCGCTCCTTTTCGAGTTGCTTCGACGGGCGCCGGATTTTGATTCCCAAATCGGCCGCGAGCACACTTCTTCGCCTCAAGTCGGTGAGGCCTTCTCCCTCTAATTCCTCTCTCGTAGCATCGATGGGTGGTATGCGATCGATCTTGATCACGCGAGCTCCTTGTTTTGGCTCGTGATCTTCCCTCGTTGCCGCCATTGCCGCCGTCGCGAGCTTCGCCGCGGAGTCGCCGGACATCCTCCGCACCTCCGCGTCACTCGTAGCATCGCCGTAGTCCCTAGATGCTCGGCATCGCTTGGTTGAACCGCTGTGGAGCTTTTGGCGCTAGTCGTCGTTGTCATCTTTCCCGCGCCCCGCGCCGCGCGCCGCTCGGTCCACCACCGCTCGGTGTGGGTGGTACTGCAGGGTGCGCGACGCTATTGCGCACCATTCCCGGCATCCCTCCGCCGCCGGCAGCCTTTGGTCGCCGGCGCTTTGCCGCGCAGCCATCGGGCTCGTTGTCGACGCGCCAGCGCGCGGCGCGACGCGGTCTGGCAGCGCCGCCCATCCGTAGATCTGCGCCGCGATTGTCCGAAATCGTGCTTGCACCGTGTCGCGTTGCTTGTGAGCCGCTCATCTCGAGATCGACGGTCCACAGCCATCGGCTCTTTCCCGCCGCGTGGACTCCATGATCGGCGTGGTTCGATCTGGACCCTTGGATCCTGATCAACGATCGAAAATCGCGGACGATCGCGAAGCGTTCGACTTGTGAACGATGCGTTCGAGCAATCTCCGCCGTTGGATCTTGATCCAACGGTGAGCCTCGTGGGTTCTGTGCGTGTGTCTTTGCGCGCTCGTGCGTGTGGGCCGTCCGATCCAGTTCGACGGTCCATAATCACCACGTCGTAATGGCATTTATGAGTTTCCCAAAGCTTTATTTGCAAACCAAAAGGTATTAAACTTCAAAAATGCATAACTAATTCATTTTAAACCCAAATCGTTGATTCAAATTTTGTTAGCTTTAGTTTGAACTGTACTTTAATCTAAAAATGAATAGGAGTTTAGTTCGGCTCCAGAAAATAGATTTTAAAATTGGTTTAGAAATAGGTTCTACTTGTTATTCTAAAATTGGCAATTAACTTGTAAATTGCATAACTAATTCTCTGAAAATCAATTTTTAGTGAAACCAATTTTTTTAGCTTCCTCTAATAAAGTAATAAATGATAAAATTGGTTTTAGGCATGTTACTGTTTTTAACAAGATTTCACATGCAATTTAATTTTGTTCATTTTCATGACTTGAAAATCATAACTCTTTCAATATAACTCCAAATGACCCAAAAATTTACATGTAACCTTATAATACCAGTAGCTAACTACCATAAAAGTTTCAGCTTCAAAATCACTCTAGAAAATATTTTATGAACAGTACTAATTAAGTGTAGCATTTTGGCCGAAAATGAGTATTTAGGTCATATCTTTTTCTTCACTAATCCTTTTTAGTTAGTTCTTGTTCCTAAGGTTAGATAGGACCTTAGACTACCTTGTGTATAAATTTCGTCGCATTTGGATAATTTTTGCTTGCTCTTTTGTTTAAGTGTTGCTCGTCTTATTGGTTGTTCTCGCTTCTTTTTGCTTTTCGCTTAGGCTTCGACATTTGCGGTAACCCCGAGAACGACCCTCAGCAGCCTATTGAGCAACAGCAGCCGCCAGGCAAGCAGTTTGATCATTTCCCAATTGATCCCATTACTTTTAAAGTCTAATATTTTGTTTAACTTCTATGTATGCATTGCTATTTTGTTGTTAAATTGATTAATTAATCCTCTAGTTGCATAATCTGTAGGTAAATAATTATCCTCTACTACCTGAGCCTAGGTTTTGCTGTGATTAGAGTTCGTTGGATGAGCTCTTGTCACTTAGTAGATTTCGGAGAAATATTGCTTAGCCATGCCTAGTATCGGTAGTATTGGGCGATCATCGACTTAGTCGGTGATCTTGATCACACAAATGCTATTATTATTCCATTATGTCCAACCCTTGTGTTTTACCATTTGCAAATCAAAACTGAAAACAAAAATTATATCTTGGCTTGGGCACAATGGTATGTTGGGTGATCTGTTGGGTGTGATTGAATGGTGCCTAAGTCCCTAAGGACCGAGTTACTTGTGCCATTGATCCAAGCAATTGTTGCATGCTAACCACGCGAGGGGGATATGGAACCTCTCTTGACTAAGTACTTTGGGGGGTGTTAATTATGAGCTGGTTGGTGGGTGTGTTGAAACCGTGTGGGTGTTTGTGGTGTGTGAGGAGCATTGGCGGACCAGGTTAGGGCTGCCTAATGTGTCCTTCTCCGTGGGTTGCGGCTCTTAATTAGCATCGTCCATTGGAAAGCGTCTTGTTAGACTTAGCCATGCCTGCATACCAAAGGAAGTGTGCTAACCGTGGCTGGTGGAAAGGCGGTCTATCGTGTGGGTACATTGGTACACCCCTGCAGGGTTAAAACTATTCAAATAGCCTCGTCCTAGGTTATGGACACGCTTGGTTATTTCCCACAAGAACTAGACTACAACCTTTTAAGAACTTAAACTGGACATGGGTGGTATGAAGGGGTACTTCATGCTATTGTTGTGGTGACTATGGATTAGTCACTTCTAGGTTGGTGTTGTCATCTATCTATTGTTATAAATGTCTCTCTTTTATTTGAACAATAGAAATTAATTGCAAACTTGCTTTCAAATGTATTACCTTATTGCAAATCAAACTTGCTTTATGCTGAAAATAAGTCCAGAGCCTCATCCACTTAAATAAAGCTTGCATGTCGTTAATTATAGTTCTGTTATCTCACGCGTCAGTCTTGCGAGTACAAAAACAAATTTTGTACTCATCTGCTTTGCTTAATATTAATTGTTGCAGAGGAAGAAGGTGAGCCCAAGGGTCTCACTTTTGTGAGTTGTGTTGCGGTCGTTATGCAGGGACGATTAGCTTGGCGGTCCGGTTGGTTGCCTTGTGGGTGAAAGGCATACCGATTGGCTTGCTTATCGCCATCTTATGGCCATTTTGCTTCCGCTGTGGATTTATCTATTTGTATGTCTTTTGGTCAAGCGCCTCTCTTTGTACTAACTCTCTTTATATTATGTATGTCTTTAAGTTATTGTTGTGCTTCGGTTCTATGTGAATGAATGGAATTGATGCATGATTTTGTGGCGAGGTGTGCATACTGCATTTCTGGGAAGTATACATATCTCGAGGCTTGGTTTATTTGATTTGTACTGTTAGGACCAAGTGGATGGTTAAACAGTACAAGCCGAATAAACCAGGGTCCTCACAATGAACGTGCGAGAAATCCTCAACATTCTTGCACTCCATTAAAAGCAACTCAAGGGTCTGATATGGATGATTCTGAGGCAACTCGACGAAGAAAAATAGCGGCTCAGAAAAATCTCCTTAGGCGCGCTTATTTTCAGTCAGAAGAGGCTCAGGAGCTCCAGCACATCAATGACTTTCTTGGGAATCCAACCCAAGAGCTCGTTCGAGCACCAGGATACGATCTCTTTGCTGAAGAGATCTCATGAAAGCTTCGGAATACGATGGCAAGACTCGAGCATCCTCGTCGACATCAACCCGGAAGTCGTAGTAGTACGACTCCATCTTCTGCCAGCCGTTCGGACAACTCGTCGCATGGAGGATGAAATGATCATTGATCACATCACTCTCCTGACTTGAGGAAGGCTCGTCGAACATCTGGAGATTGACAAGCCCCCAGGAGAGGTGATCTTTCACCACTTCAGGGATGAAATCTACGGTAGTAGACGGAATACAAGGAGTATTTCCCTCGTAAGACTGAGGCTTACCATAGGTCCAGCCAACCTATGACTGGGTATCGTCGAGTATGATCACCCGGTGACATTAACCCTTCTTTCCTACAAAGAAGGCGACAATAAGTTATCTCAGAGTGTCGGGCATTTTCACCCGATCTCCGAGCAGTTCGCTGACCACCTTGTTTTCAACCAGCAAACATGGAGAAATTCGTTGAAACCCAAAATCCCATTGAATTCCTCCAGATCTACACAACCGCTATCTGAGCAGTAGGAGGAGGAGAGCATGTAATGGCGAATTACCTTCCGACTATGCTTGAAGGATCTGCTCGATCATGACTTTTAAACCAGCCATTCTAGTCGATCTACTCGTGGCAGCACCTCTGCGACCTTCTGCTGGCGAACTTTCAGGGTACCTACAACCGCCCTGGAAAAGAGGACGACTTGCACTGGATAAGACTGTGAGGACCCGGGGTATTTAACTAGTAATACTTAACCTCCATATGGTTCTAGTATCACTAATTAAATATCCTAAGCTTCGATGGACATGTGCCTCCCAGAATTGTAGCACACATACATTTTTACCAAATCATGCATCATTTTTGTACAATTTATAATGCTAAGTCTAGCAAAAGACATACATAATATATAGTTATTACAAAAGGAGCCGACCGGCCAAATGACATCAAAGTAACATAAATGACAGTGGAAGCAAAAGTGCCATAAGATGGCGATAACAAAAGCCAACCGGTTAGCCAATAACCCACAAGGCAAGCGACCGGGCCCCCAAGCTAGTCGCACTCGCCCAGCAAAACTCACAGGAGTCGATCCCTTGGGGATCCACTTCCTCCTCTGCAACAACAAAGCAATGCAGTTGAGTACAAAAATGTACTCGCAAGACTTACGAGTAACAAGCCTATACATAGCCACATGTGAGCTGAAACAAAGGAGATGGTCATATAGTTAATTGGATGCATAAAGCAATTTTTATTTGCAATATTGTAATAGATTGAAGGCAATTTGTCAAATCTATTTTTTAATCATTGAAATAACAGCGGGGTAACAATAAGTAACATAAAGATCAACCTAGAGGTGACTAACCCAATAGCCACCACAACATAGCACGAATCCCCGATTCATTCTACCCAAGTTCAAGTTTTAGTGAAAATGTTATAGTCTAACTCTTGAAAGACCTCCCCAAGCGTGTCCATAACCTAGGATGAGGCTATTCAAATAGTTTGAAACCCTGCAAGGGTGTACCAATGTACCAACACTTCAGACCGCCTTTTAGCCGCAAGATTAGCACACTTCCAAAGGTATGCCGGCAAGGCTAAGTCCTACGAGACGTTTCCAATATTGTGTATTAACTACGAGCTGCTCGTATGGATAGAAACCCATACGCTACATTGTAAAGACGAAAACAACTACCCACCAGGGGTAAAGCTTTCGGACAACTATAATACCCCCAAACATCTTCCCTCCTACACAACTTCCTGCGACTTGGAGCTAACACGCCAAAGTACTAAGTCAACAAAGGTCCCATACCCTCTAGTGTGGTTAGTGTTGGTGATATGCCCTAGAGGCAATCATGGAGATGATTGTATCACGTCTATGTTTATGAGTTCTTAAATAAATGTTATTCTGTTCTTTGAATGAATCGTTAGTTCTGAAGATCAACGAGTATGTGACTTGTTGGTGAAACTCTTCAACTTGTATGATGTCGTTCTTAAAAGTATCCCTGGTCGAATGTCACTGATCGAAACACAGTGACTCTACGACCAGCGCATATATTGATTGATGACCATGTTTCACCGGTCATGGAAATAGGGATATCGAATCAATAATGTGAACACATGTTAGAGAACATGGGGTTGGATTGACCCACCTTGAGACACTATTGGGATTGTTATGATTCTGTGTATCATTAGTTGGTCTCAAGCAATGATGACGTATAATCCTTAGACCTGAGATCAGCATGGTTCCCTACATGTGTAACAGCACTCTTAGGGATTGCCAAACGCTACTCGTAACTAGGTAGTTATAAAGGTAGCTTTCGGGTATGCTATGAAATATGCGGAGGGATGTGACTGGTCGGATATGGGATTTCCCCTCCTAACATAACAAGAGAGATGTCTCTGGGCCCCTCGAAGTAGTCGGATAAAAAAAGTGCATGGCCATGCCACTGGTAGTCAAAGTGTTCGGCCACATAAGGTTATCCGACAACTCGATCGAGACTGTATTGAACAGTCCATGGATGACACATTATCTCACCTAGAGTTCAAACCAGATATTGTGAGGCAAAGGGAGAATACTAGAGTAAGTCGCTTAGTTCGATCAGATCCAGACAAGTCGTATGGTGATACGAGCAAGTTGTAGACTGGTCGAACGAAATCACAGAGTAGTCGAAATCTGGTCGTAAGGAGTTACGAACTGGTCGTGACCGAGTGCGAACTGGTCGTATAAATATAGGACCTGGTCGTAAGTGATGAGGACCTAGTCGTATATCATATTGCATTAAGGTTCGTCCGATATAATTTGTGTGTATTCGAGAATCGTTATGTCCTACTAGGGACCGCTACGACTCGTGGTCGAAAAGGGTTTCCGAGGCACAACTGATTACACATAAACCTAATGGGTCACACACTTAATGGGATGGAACAAACCAATACGAATACAATTCGTTAAACGTGTTTGGATAGGATCCAACACGGGGCACTATATAAGGAGATGCTTGAGGCTAGTGTGGGGACGGGCGAGAGAGACACGTGAGTTGTTTCCAACGAAACCCTAGCCGCCATCTTCTTGAGAAAGCCTTCCCGTGCAACTTGGTGCTAGCACACCGGCGTACGGTTGTTCCTTCTCTGGACGTGTGGATACCGTAGAGGCGCTACTGCGGTCGTTGTTGCGCTAAGGACGATCCGCGATCTTGACAAAGTAATTGCGAAGGTTGCTGGAGGAGACGATCGACTACAAGGACGTTGGACGATCTTCTACGACCACTACATCGGCGCGTCCTTCGTCGGACTAGGCTGCTCCGACTCTTCTTCCGCTGCACTGCGCGTCTTGTGGTAATGATCTGTGATCATCTATCTTGTTTGGCATCCTGGTTTACGTGGTAGAATTTTTGAATTGTTGCTAGCGTAGCCTACCCGTATCCCAACACTTTTGCTGCCAATACAAAGTTTTTTGGGCTCAGAAACATGGTCGAAAAGTTTTTAAGAAAATTCATATCACCTTAGTTTATTTATTCATTTTGAAAAATACTCTAAGAAGAGCACACTTTTGAGATTTGTTCGACTACTTTTGGTAAACTTGGTCGGTTTTAACTGGTCGAAGGAAGAAATACACCTAGTCAAAGCTTCTCCTCTCTGCACGTGGTCCTACCCACTAGAAGGAACTTCCTAGCGTCGTCCCGTTTCCTACTTTTGCTACTAGGATAAACTTATCGGGTACATTGAAAAAGGTCGAATGAATTTTTTTAAGGTCCTGTAGATGTTTGTTTTACTCAAGTTGTCATTATTGATTTGATTAATCTGGTTGGAGATGGTAACATCACCTAGTCGAAGCCTTTCCTTTTTGCACGTGGTCCTGCCCACTATAGGGAACTTCCTAGCGTCGATCCGTTTCCACTCTTTTGACTAGTGCAAGATAATCGAGAATCGAAAGCTATAAGTTGAACAAACCTCTCTGTTTTCATAAACTCTTTCTTTACTATTTCCTTAGTTTATTCAAATAAACTAAGCAAATAGTTAGGGGCTAGGATGAAGTTATAAACATGACTTCAATTCTTAGTCCTGGTTTCTTTTTCCGATTTGTTATCTTACGAGTTACTAACTACTCTACAAGATGATTTGCAAGAAAAAGGAAAGAGGAAGGAAGGATCACAGGTATTTGGTCTAATTATCTTTTCCCTTCATTATCTTATGAGTTACTAACTACTGTATAAGATGATTTGCAGAAAAAAAGGAAAAGATCATATATTTATTAATCAACAAAAGGCTTTACAGGTTCCTATTACAAACTACTCTGACGAAGGAGATTCTATTCGCATCTCCTCCGCGACCTTCTCGCCGACCGACTGCATACCCTCAATTAACCATTCTGCTTCGACTTTAGTGCAGTCAAAGTCGGCTTCAACCAAATGAGGGTTAAGGTTGGGGTCACGGTTTAAGCTTTGCTAAAACATAGCTTACAACTCCTTTGACCGCTTCCTTTATCGAGTCATTCTGATTGGTCTTCAGAGTAGTCACCAACTCTTGCAAAGTACCGACTTGCTCCCCAATGGCACTCGTGTGAGCGGCTATTGTGTCGTCACGAGGTGTGACCTTTTCGGCATGTAGCCCATCGAGTACATTGTTCAAAAGCGAAATGTTGTCTTGAAGATTGATCTTCATTGACTTCATCTCCTCCTAGGTGCAAGTCAAAGCCTCATGGAGTCGTTTTATTTCAACTAATCGCTATGAAAAGAGTAAGGTTAGTTAGATAAAATGATTCTACGAGAAGGAAAAACTTAATAGAAGGTAAAGGATTACTTACCCGCTAATTGAGAATCTAATTTCTCAATTTCTTGATCTTTGTCTTTCGCGATGCGGGTGATCTCATGGACGACCAAGGTTTTTTCCTGAACCTTGGTCTAAAGAGTCCCCACTTTGGCTTGAAGGGCCCTGGTCTTGACCTCTTTTTCTGAAAAAGAATGAGAAGTTAGGAAGGTGAAGATCAAGATTATAAGCAGTCGTAACCTCAAAGACGTACTGTTTATTCTTTCCTGCAACTCTTGAGTCGCAGAGTTTGCCTCCTGAAGCTTCTTCAGAAGGTTGGTGACCTCATCCCTCAACTTTTTCGTCTCGGCTTTTTCGAAGTCAAGCAAATCAGCTAAAGTCTTTTTGTCACTCTTAAACCTGAAAGAGTTAATGGTAGATATGAATACAGAGACGAGTAGTCGTAAGTATTTCTGCGACTAACATGTGATCGTAAGTTCTTCTACGATTATCCCTGGTCGTAAGTTTTTCTATTACCAACACCAAGTTGTAAGGTTTTCTACAACAATTCCCACGAGTACTGAACGAGTAGTCAAAATATAAAATGATTATGAGTGTCAGTTACTCACCACCTCTCTGCTTGCTCGTAGAGTACTGATTTTTCTTGTCGTAGCTTGACAAGTTGCCGGTTGTACTCGCAAACCATAGCAATTTGTTCCAAAGCTTTCTATAAGAAAGAAAGGCAATAAGAAGCAAGGATAAAACCATACTTATAGGTATCGTTAGATACTTACATTCATGGTCGTCCGAGCGAACATGGAGACTATCCTCGTCGGATCCTTCAGCCCATCCATCTCCTCGACACGTCTCCACCAAACCCCTTCGAGATGTTCGTCATCGAAGACTTCCCCACAGTTGGGAATGCCACTGGGGTGAGGGACTCGGTCGCGAGATCGGTAGGCGGAAGATCCTACGATAGAAGCGGGACCAAAGAAATCAGAGTAGAAGTTAAAGTATTCTTCTTCCTCTGACTCTGTGATGGTAGCACCGCCTGGAGGACCGGAAGGAATGTCCTCGATAACCTCCTTACCAGCGCGGTGGTTGGAGCTCTCACCACCACCTTCTCCTGGCGCCTCCATTATGGACTCCCTTGTCTCCACCACCATCCCTACGACTGCCTCGGTAGTCGTAGCAACTTCACCAGCGACGACTTCTTCCACCATGGGAATGGTAGCTGTAACTTTAGCTACTGCCGCTGTCGCACCTTCATTGGCTGAAGAAGTAGCAGCGAGCTTCTCGATAGAAGCATCCATGGGGTTGAAGGAGTTGGGCTAAGATCACAAAAGAAGGAACAAGTTAACTCGTGAAAAACAAAGGGTAAATGTTGTTCTTATAGTTTTGTTTTTTACATACCTCTGCGTCCTCGACCTAACTAGGAACTTGGAAGCAACCTTCCCAACGGAGGGTTTCTTCAACTTCCTCTCGACTACTGTTGGTCGAGATTCAATTTGGGGAACAGGAGTCACCGCTTCGTGACCCTCCTGACTCCCCGAATAGACGAGATCTCTCTCGACCACCTCAAGTGCACTGCTCCCCGCAACCTCGGGCTCTGCTGGAGTAGCAGTTTCCTTCACAAAAGACATGAAGCTCTTCCAGTTCTCCTTTTCTAGCTACTTTATAAAGCCACGAGAAGTAGAAACTGCGAAAGTCTTATTGTCGTAATAGAAGGGTACCTTGGTCTTGGGGGCTTTGCGCTTAAGTGCAAAGGCAGCTTCCTCTGCTTTTTCTCTTGCCGCTGCCTCTATGTCCGCAGCGAATTGAGTAAAGGGAGCAGAAGGAGTCGAACTCGCGCCACCTTTATCGCGTTGACCTTTACAAGTCGACGCCTTTTGGTTGTGTAATAGCCCAAATCTTGACTTGTGTTTCAAATGTAAGAAAATGTGTAGAAATTAAAACTTTTCTTGCACCTTGTTGTTTTTGAACTTTTCTGTAATTCTTGTAAAGGAATTATGGGAAATCAAAAATCTAAATCTCCAATTGACTAAGTCATGACCTTTTTTTCAAATCCTTGTCAAATCTTGTGACCATCCTCTGGGAATATTTTTCCTTGGTTCTAGGGATGTTGTGTGACTCCTCTGAAAAATTTCACAATTTTTAGAAATTGTTTGAATATTTTTAGAGGCCAGTCAAACCCTAGAACAAACCTTGAGGAATTTTTGGAGAAAAATATTGTGCATCAAAACCTCTGGAAATTTTATACAAGGTCAATCCTAGAGTTAGCAATCTCTTGTAAACATTTCAAAAAATTTGGAGTTAGTTTGCTACCTCTAAAAATCTCTCAAAGTTTCAGCTCAATTTTAAACCCTAAGTCAAGTCCTGTTTGGGTTCAAGTCAGACTCGAGCCCAAACCCTTGTCTTGGTTGAACCCAACCATCCCCATGATCTCAACTCAGCCCTTTCAAGCACGCGATCTATGCTAGCCACTGGATTTCCTGCCTACCACTGAGATCTTCGGGAGCGCCCAGACCTCCCTCTCGTTCAGACCACCTTTGGTCACGACTGCCTCGTGTCTTTTTACAAAGACCACCCTCTCGGACCTCCCCTTGGACCACCCTTTGTGCCATTGTAAAGACCACCTTGGGTCGTTTGCAAAGACCTCCCCAAAGACCTCCTCAAAGACCTCCCCTGAGACCACCCTCAGACCACCTTTTGCGTTTTTGCAAAGACCACCCCAATGGTCTTTTGCAAAGACAACCTCGAGACCACCCTTGGGCGTACGTGTGTAGCGCCTAGGTGATCGTTGACCATCCATGTCTTGATCTGTGTCTCAAATCTCCTTGAACGTTCTGGACCTCCGAACCTTACTTTAAATCGTGGCCCTCCGTTTCTAATCCTACCGTCAAGACCTCCCCAACTCGATCTCTTGACTTAACCTAACCACTTTGTTCTTTTGACCAGTCCACCTTGGGTTCTTTCACTGGCAGGTGGGACCCTCTAAGCCTGGTCATCAACACCTTCTTCGCGCATGAGCGCCATGGCAGAGGAGGAGCAGAGCCTTGTCACTTCTTTGTCCTTGTCAACGGCTCTTTACTGCCAACATTAAATCCGTGCCAGTGACTTTGCCCCCAAAGTCCCCCTTCTACCTGCCCCCATCTCTTCAAGTGTGCCCATGGCAGGATCTTTTGACTCGGTGCACCCGTGGAGCACTGCCGTTGCTTAACCCTTGCTCCCTCGGCTATAAAGGACCCTTGAGCTCCTCCTTAGCTTCTTTTAGACACCACCTTGCAACCCTAGCTCTCATCTTTGTTGCTTGAGCTCAAACACCCGAGAGCCCCTTTTCGCCATTGCTGGACCTTGGAGCTCCTCAGTGACGTCAGGGCTCCAGTGGTTCTTTATTCTTCCTTTTTGTGATGCCCTGTTCCTCTCATTATCTTGAGCAAATTCCCTAACTCAATTTTGGGCTTGCCCTCTCAGGAATAATCTAATTTTGAGTTGGACCGTTGCGGCTGAAGGAGGTCCCCTTCGTCCCCAACTCCGGTAAGGACCTCTGTGCTTCAATTACTTGCTCCTGGACCATCTAGGAGGTCTTTTGAAGTTGTCCTTACCTTTGGTTCATTTTTGTTTTGCTCAGGAGTTCTTCTCCACGTTGTCTTCCTCAACACCGACGGTGGTCGTCGTTGTCTTCCTCAACACCGAGTTTCCCCGACCACCTCTGGACCTCCTCATTGCTAAGGTAACCTCCTAGTAGTCCCTTAGTGCTTGGGCACTCGCTATATGGACCGCTACAGAGCTCCTTTGCCATTTTTGTCTTTCGGCAGTGTTGATCACCGCCGCCTCTCTCCGGCTCGCTGGCGTTCTAGGCCGCCGCCGCCGTCGAGAGTGGGCCCATTAGGTGTGCAAACCTATTGTGCACTTAGTGGTGCCCTTGGTTGGCACCGGCGAGGTCCTCATCACCGGTGGCAAGCCGTTGTTTGCCCTCGGGTTTTGTCGGACGACATCGGCACTGTGCGTTGTCGATTAGGACAAAGATCCTCTCATTAATGAACTAATCATTGGTTAGTAGTTACTGGATGTCTACAATGGCTTTTGTGTCACTTACATGTGGGCCATGTTCCCTTGTTGTCGTAAGCTAGGATCACCCCTTGTTGATCTTGGCCTTCCAGGATCTCCCCGTGCAGATCTGAACCGTCAAGACCACCCTCCTTGGGCTTTTGTAAAGATGTCATTTAGGACCTCCCCGTGGAGATCTTGACCGTTCAGTACATCCCCATGGAGATCTGAGCCATCCAGAACCTCCCCTCTATTAAATCTTGTCATCTAGGACCTCCTCTTGTAGATCTTGACCGTTCAAGACCTCCTATGTGAGATCTTAGCCGTCAGGACATCCCTCAGTTTAGATCTTGACCGTTTAGGACCTCTTCTGTGAGATCTTAGCCATCAGGACCTCCCTCTTGCAGATCTTGACTGTTTAGGACCTCTTCTGTGAGATCTTAGCCGTCAGGACATCCTCCAGTTAGATCTTGACCCTTAGGACCTCTTCACCTTAAAGGTTTAACTTTTTCTTGTACTAAAAATTATTCAAACTTGTAAAATGCATAAGTTTTTCTCTATAACTTTAAATTGAGCAAACTAAAATTTGTTAGGTTCCTCTGTTAATATGCTTTAATGTAGAATAGGTTGTCATTATGTCCTTGCTTCTAAATAATGCTATGCCCTAGTTTCATAACTTAGAAAAATCATCAAAATTCATTTTAACTCCAAATGTAGTAAACCAAAATTTGCTATGCTTAGAATGCCAGGATCTTCCTACCATAAAAATTTCATGTTCAAAAACTTTCTGGAAAATTGTGCGATGAACAGTAATAGAAAGCAATTTATTTTGATTTTTCCAGTAGACTAAAATTGTTTAGGTTATAACTTTTGCATACTTAATCCAAATTGAATTATTCTTGTTGCTAAATTCATTTAAAATCATGCTCTATCTGCTGTGTAAATTTCATGGATTTTGGATGACTTTGAATTTTGAGTGTTTTTCGGTGTTCATCATTTTTATTGGATTTTCTCGTTCTTGTGATAGGTTTCAAAGAGATTGTTGAGTACGAGATTGATCCTCTGCAGCAAACAAGTGATCTTTAGCAAGGCAAGCAGATGTAGCATCATTTGATCATATTGATCCCATTACTTTTAAATTCTAATATCTTGTTTGCAATGAATAAGTATGCATGCTTCTTTGTGTCAAAGCTAATTTTGTCGATTTGAGGTAGCTAATCCTATTGCATAGTTTCCCTAAAATTGTTCACCCCTGCCACTGTCCTAAGTTATTATCTCACTGGTGAATTAGAGCCCGGTGAATGATTTATGCTCTTTTACTATCCTTACGATATGATGCTTAGCAATACTTAGTTACCGATAGAATTGGGTTGTTATCGACTTAATCGATGACCTTGATCACATAAATCTTACCCTTACTTATGATCAGTACCTTGTGCTTTGCTACTTTGTGAAAACTAAATCTGAAAATAAAATATTTTAGACTTGGGCACATTGGTATGATAGTGTGATCCTATGGTGTGACTGGAATGGTGCCTGGGTCATCAAGGACCGAGTTACTTGTGTCACTAAGCCAAGCGATATTTGCGTGCTAACCACACTAGAGGGATATAGGACCTCTCTTGATTTAGTACTTTGGGCGGTGTTAATTAATGAGTCGCTGGTGGTAGTGATAGAGAAAAATGTTCGTTTTGGGATGAGAGGGATGGGCTCCTTTCTAGGTTCTCCATACCCAGGAGCACCCGTAGTTGCTTCGGCTGGGCCGGTGTCTCTGACTCAACGTGTGGGTCCTTGTGATCTTCGTCGCCGGTGGATCACTAAGGGTTAACCCCATACGTGCGACTCTCAATTAATGCAATTCATTGGAAATGTCTCGTAGGACTTAGCCGTGCCGGCATACCAAAGGAAGTGTGCTTAGTAGCTCGGCAAAAAGGCGGTCTGAAGTGTGGGTACATTGGTACACCACTGTAGGGTTTTGATCTATTCGAATAGCCTCGTCCTAAGTTATGAACATGTTTGGTAAGGTCGTGCAAGAACTAGACTACAACCTTTTAATTAAAACTTGATGTGGGTGGTACAAATGGGTAATTCATGCTATTGTTGTGATGGCTATTGGGTTAGTCATCTCCAGAATGTCTTTATATTACTACTTATTGTCTCGCTGTTATTTGAACAAATAAAATTCAGATTGTTAAAACTGTCTTCAATCTATTACTTATTGCAAATAAAATCTGCTTTATGCTGAAAATAAACCTTTAGCCTTCTCCTTTGATTAAAGCCTGCATGTAGTAATATCTAGGTTTGTTACATGTAAGTCTTGCGAGTACATTTTTGTACTCATTTGCATTGCTTAATTGTTGCAGAGGAGGTTGATCCCCATGGGATTGACTTTTGTGAGTTTTGCTGCGGTGTGGACGACTAGCTTGGCGGCCCGGTCGGATTGCCTTGTGGGTGTGTGGCAAACCGGTTGGCTCTTGTTTATAGCCATATTATGGCATTTTTCTTCCGCTGTTGTTTAGCTCTTTTAGTTTGTTCATGGCCGGTTGGCCTCTCTTTTGTAATAACCTTACTATATGTCTTTTGCTTGTAAAGCTTTAGCTTTGGTTCTGTGTGTTGTATGGAATTGATGCAATGTTTTGTAAAAGGGTGTGTATACTGCAATTCTAGGAAGTATACATTTTCCCAAGGCACAGGATATTGTGTTTGTAATGCAAGAGTCAATGGAAGACTAAGCATTACAAGCTAAATACCCCGGGGTCTCACAGGTTGGAGGAGCTTTTGTTTGCTCCGCTTGCGCCGTCGCCCCAATGACCACCAATGCGACTTCCGCGTCGTCTTGGCTATCCTCCATGCCTACTTTCTGTTGAGATTAGGAAAAGAAAATGTTACAGAACGTGGTCGTAAGTTTTTCTGCGATCAGTCACTAGTCGTAAGCTCTTCTACGACCAGGCCACAGTCGTAAGTTTTTCTACGACAAATCCACTAGTCATAAATCTTTTTACGACTACAAAGACCTAAAGATGAAATCGAAATTCGATTACCTTTAGGCGCTCCACCTATTCCTCCACGGTCAAAATCGCGAGAATTTGAGGAGCCGCCACGTTTGACGGGCTTTTCTCACAGATGAGCTAGACGCGCGCCAACCTCTGCCTGTGAAAGATCTAAGCAAACAAATAACATGGTCAGCAGACTAGATCAGGACTAACCAAGACCAGAGTCAAAAGTGAGAAATTCACTTACCCTCCTTGTAGTCCCTGGTCGGGTCTTCTTTCCCCGAGTACCTCCACATGGGAGGAACTCGTTTCTTTAGGGGACTGATGCGGCGCGTGATGAAATCCTTCACCACATGCCATCCGATAAGCCCCTCCGCCTTCAAGTCTTTGACATCTTGAATATAGGGGGCAATCCGGTCAAGATTCCTGGGAGTCGAATCCTAGGAAGAAATACTCTCAACGGCATTACCAATGAACGAGAGGCTATCTTCCTTAGTGACTTCCCAGTAGAACCACTTCTTCTTCCACCCAAGCCACGAAGACCGGGTGAATATATGGATGTACTCCTTCAACTTTCCATCGTGGAGTTTCAGACCGCAACTTCCGGCAATTCCGACTTGCCGAGCCATCCCATAATAGTACTAAAAGAGTTCGAGGTCCACCGAATTCCAAGGTACGCCTCACACAAATACACGAATACACATAACATTGTGATGGAATTAGAACCAAGGTTCACTAATTCCACCCCAAAGTGCTCGAACACGAGTGTGAGGAAAGGATGAGCAGGCAATCAAAGGCCGCACTCACAGTACGCCTGGAAGACTGGGATTTGCCCCTCCTCCCCACACGACCAATGTTGTCCAATTGCTGAAATCCACTTTACAAGTACCTTCTCGGGGATCGTCCCGGCAGCAACCAATGTGTTCATCTTCGTCGTGTCCATCTCCGATTCTACCCACACAGAGATGATCCTGGCCATTTTCCTCACGAAAAGGAGGTTTGGATTGGGAAAAGTTTCAAGAAAACACACGATTTTTGCTGGCGACGGAGGAGGCGAGAATGAGATGAACAATCAGTGAGAATTGGGGAAAGGTAAGAACCCTAAAGTCACCCCCACGGTCAGTTTTATAACCACATGCTTGAAATGAAACACTGTGAAAACTCAACGGTTTCCACCGCTTCGGGAATTACTCTAACGGACAGATCTTTTTAAATCTGCCTGTTCAAGAAAACCGAGGCTCTTTTCACACCTCAAGCGAAATTACCTTCTTGGCCAAGTATATTTCTTTTCAAAAAAATACCACTCGGAAAGATTTTACTTCCGATCATCGTACCACGATTACTCCGTAGTCATAAGATTTTCTACGACTACCTTGTAGTCGTGAGATTTCCAACAAACTGCCTTGACAAAGTATATTTCTGGTCTAATGAAACACGTGTTGAAGAGTATTTCCTTCAACCTATACCCTACAACCACCTAGTGGTTATAAGAACATCTGTTACCCCTTTCCCATGTAAGTTATTTTCACTTGAAGCTGGGGGGCTAGATGACGAGGATCTAATAATCCTCATTTTAATATTTATCCGTAATTGTGTATTATGGGTAAATATGACGCCACACAATTATTGAGTATACCCCTTACAGTGGTAAGAGAGAGGTCAATCAGGTAGTCATAAGTCCTTCTACGACAACCCCCATAGTCGTAAGTCTTTCTACGACTACCACATAATCGTAAGTTCTCCTACGATTACCTTCGGTCGTAAGTCTTTCTACGACCAGTATCCAGTCGTAAACTTGGTCGTGAGTCCTTCCACGACCAGTCCTGCCATGACTTCTCCACAGATAACTGGGTCCACTCCCCAGTAGGCCCTATTAACTGTGAGATCTGAGCAGTCAAGATACGTAGTTATTCTCTAGAATAACTGCAGTTAACTCACTATTATCTCTGATTGATAACTGTCAGGCAGCATGGGGAGGTTACTACTCCGGTGATTACTCTCATTATTACGGAATAATGAGCGCCTCTTGACCTGGAATGACAACCTCCCTCACAGTATACTATAAATAGGTTTTTTTCAGAGAGGAATGGGGAGGGACTTTTTGAGAGGCAATCAGTAGCAATATTAGCGCAAGTCTTTTCCACTGATTGTAACCGGCATACTCCCAGCTGCGGTATACACCTCTTCCTGGAGTTATGAGTAAACAGGATACCCAATACAATACACACAGGAGTAGGGTTGTTATTCTCTCCCGAACTTGTATAAAAATCCCGTGTCTTTTCTCTGTCAGATTAATTGAGACCCCAGAATCAAACAATCTTTACGGCCACCGAACTTGTATAAAACCCATCCCCAACCACCGGTCCTAGCATCACAAATCAAATAAACTAAGTGAGACATGCTTTTCACAACACTAAACAAGAAACAACATAGTAGAGTTATTACAACAAAGGCCGACCGCCAAATTACGGAAGCAAAAGTGCCATAAGATGGCTATAAACAAAGCCAATCAAGATTAATTGTGGGCCCTTGGGGCTCAGAACCAAAGCATATGAGTACAAAAATTGTTTTTGTACTGCAAGAAATGACGTGTGGACTAGCGACCTATGCATAACTACATGCGTGCTTATTTGAGTGGGGTTGTATGGCAAACAATCTTCCGAGTGTGTCCATAACCTAGGGCGAGGCTATTCGAATAGTAAGATTGGTTCTATTGTGTATTAACAAAGCTTTTGGACAACTACCATGCCCCAACACCATCACTCCTACGACCTCCTGCGACCGAGCCAATACACGCCAAAGTACTAAGTCAAGAGAGGTCTCATATACTCTAGAATCATTGTTTCATTTTGTTTTTATTTTTAGTTTTACAATTATTGTCATGAAATCGTATCTACTAAGTGACAAGAGACCATCCAACGATCTCTAATCACAACAAATAACCTAAGCTCGTGTAGTAGAGGAATATCATTTGCCTACAGATTATGCAACTAAAAGGCCCAATAACCATATTTTAACACAAGATAGCAATGCATACATACAAGTTGCAAATAAAATATTAGTTTGAAAATAAAGGGATTAACATGATCAAACCGCTTGTTCGTTGTCGTTGCTCAATATGTTCTTTGAGGCTCACTCGATAATACCAGATAATCGCCGCAATCTATCGATCCAAAGAAACGAGCAAATAAGAACAAATAACACGACAATAACCAAACTTCAAATTAATCCAAAGAGCACAAATTTCACACAGCAGCTAGAGCATGAAATAACAAAATTTTAGAAACAGAGAACATTATTTTTGGAGTTATGAAGAATTTTCTAGGAATTTTCTAAGTTAACAATACATAAAAGCACCATTTAATTATTTAACAACATTTTAAGAACAGAGATATATCTAAAACCTATTTTGATAAATAGAACATTAAAAATGAAAATTTACCAAATTGGATTCACTCAATTTGGATAAGAAATTGAATTAGATATGAATTTTCTAAGTTTTAAATGAATTAACAACACAAAAGAAATTCAATTCGGAAATCTCTAAAGCATTTAATCCTCTTTATACCCACGCCACTAGCCACAAAGAATGATGACGATGGGGCCCAAGTGAGGCGCCGACCAGTCGACCTTGACCCCGCCACCGGCGGTGGCGTCGACAACGTATTCTCGAATCGCCTTGAGTTTACTCTAGCGCATTCTAAAATACGCCACCGTCCGACAACGGAGGAGCTCCTACCGCGACCGCGGGCGCCGCGCCGGCGAAGGTCGTCGGTGCGGACAAGGACAAAAATTCTACTGCGGGTCCTACGAACTTGCGGGATGGCGCGGAGGAGAGGAGCTTGCCGAGATGGGTTGGCGAGGATGGACCACGGCGGGTCAAGGTGTCACCGAGGTGAGAGCAACTGAGCAAAAGTAGGGAAAAATAGAGGTAGGGACAGTCAAAAGGGCTAGGCGATCGTGCACTGCGAAGGATTGAAACAAGATTAACCTCACGGTGATGGGAAGAAAGGGCTGCCACGGTAGGGTGAAGAACCTCAAAATTCGACGACTCTGCGAATGATTCTCAAAATCGCTGAGGGGAAACAACAATGGTGAGTGGAACATGATATGACGCAAACAGAAGGACGATCTTCATCGTTGCGATGATGACACAACGGCGCGACACGGCCGTGAACTGCAGCCGCGCACTTCCTTGGTTTGAGCTCGAGGGACTGCCCTTAAGTAGGGAGAAAGAGCGGAGAAAGCAAGAGGAGACGCTCTCGGCGGCGATGTGCTCTCGGAAGAAAAGGCGAGGATAATTCGGGTCCAGCGTGACGAGCTGGTTTGACTCGATCACGACCGCAAGATTTGGGCGGTTGAGATGAAAGGATGCAATGGGGCGGTCCGATTGTTTCGGCGCACGAGGGCCGTGTCACGGGACTCGAGCTCGAGTTGGGTTGAGCTCATGAGGATTGGGATTTTAGTAGCTCCAAAGCTCCAAAATTTCGAAATTTTTATAGGAACTTCCTGGGACAGAGACAAACCTTGTGTATTTTTCATTTTCATACACTACATTTTCTCCAGAAAATTCACAAGCTACTGGGGTTTGACCAAAGTTTAAACTAGTTTGACTTGCTCTTTTGAAATAGCAAATAAAATCTAAAAATGTGAATTTTGCAGAGAGGTAGGAAGGTTAGGAAGGTAGGAAAACTTCCAAAATCAAGAGTTTTGGGTTCTTTTTCAATAATTTGGGTTGTATGTTTTCAATTGTTTTCAAAATTTCAAAGATTTAGACTTGGACGCATTGGTAAGATGATGTGTTTTTTGGTTGTGTGCTTGGTGCTCAAGTCAACAAGGACTGAACATCTTGTGTCACACTATCCAAGCACTTTTGCGTGCATCCACATGAGGGACATATGGGACCCCTCTTGACTTAGTACTTTGGCGTGTGTTACCTCCGAGTCGCAGGTGGGGGTGTGTGTTGTGTGTAAAAAGGAATGTGTTGTGTTATTGGGTGTGCGGGGGTGGGTTCCTGTCAAGGTTCTCCACACCGAGGAGCATCGGTATGTTGTCGCGCTGCTGATGACTTCGACACAACGTATGGGTTTCCATCCATATGGGCGGCTCGTGGTTAATACACAATATTGGAAACGTCTCGTAGAACTTAGCCGTGTCGACATACCTAAGAAAGTGTGCTTTATAGCTTGGCAAAAAGGCGGTCTGACATGTGGGTAAAGATGTACACCCCTACAGGGTTCAAACTTTTCGAATAGTCTTGTCCTAGGTTATGGACACGCTTGGTTAGGTTTTGCTAGAGTTAGACTATAACTTTTTCATTAAAACTTGAAATTGGGTGGTACGAATGGGTAATTCGTGCTATATTGTGGTGGCTGCTGGGAAGTCATCTCTAGGATGTTAATTATGTTTATACTATTGTCTTACTATTATTTGAACAATTAGAAATATGTTTGATAAAGTGCCTTCAATCTACAACAATATTGCAAATGAAATGTCGCTTTATGCTAAAATTGAGCCATACAGCCTTCTCCTTTGACGCAAGCTTGCATGTAGCTATGTATAGGTTTGTTATTCATAAGTCTTACGGGTACAATTTTTGTACTCAGTTGCATTGCTTATTTGCTGCAGAGGAGATTGACCTCCAAGGGGTTGATCAATGTGAGACCGACTTCGTACGGGACGACTAGCTTGGCGGCCCGATCGGTTGCCTTGTGGGTAGGGGCAAACCGGTTGGCTTTTGTCTATCACCATCTTATGGCTTTGCTTCCACTGCAACTTTAGTCTTTTGTTGTCAGTCGGCCGGTTGGCCACTATTGTAATGTAAACTTGTATGTCTTTTGAATGTTGTAACTTGGTCATTATCAGTATTGTACTCTTGTATGGAATTGATGTTTCATTTTGTGATGGTGTATGTGTACCGCTCTTGGGAGGTACATGTTACTCCGAGAGTCAGGATATTTGATTTGTAATACTAGGACCAATTGGATGGTTAAGTATTACGAGCCAAATACCCTGGCGGCTCTCATCACAGCTTGGTATCAGAGCCATACTGACCGTAGAAACTCTTAACTTGGTCCTCCTTTGGGTATTTGAAAATTTTATCTTCAAAATGTCAAATATTTGATAAAAATCTAATAAGCTCTCTGGTTTTACTCCTTTCCTATCTTAGATTGCTCATCTCACCTTGATCTTGTTGAGTTTTAAAAAGTTGATTTCCTCTCATCTTCTTTCAAAAGATAGCTGTTATCGTTTAATTTCGGTTGGGGATTCAATGAGAGTGAAAATATAAAGTGTTGGCTGTCCTTCGATGAAGATTAGAAGCACTTGGAGTAGGAAGATTCATCTCGGAGCTCGATTACAAAATCTGGACAGCGAACACAGGTTTTGGACAACAAGCACTTAGTTCGTCGTTAGGGCTAAAAATTTGACGATAATTCAACTAAAACTCATGGGATTAAAAGGGTAAGATGTGATATTAGTTGGATAGTGCCTAAAGCAATCTTAGATGGTTTTTACCATGCACATTAGATGTGATAGGACTTGAGTTGTGTTCTGAAATTTTTCTTCTTAACCGATTGCTCGTTAATTCAATACAAGTTAGTTGTGTTGGGAAACTAATATTTTGCCTTATAGTTTTGCATTGGATCTTATGCCTGTTTACAAATATTTGGAGTTCATTTATTGTTAATTACATGTATGCAATCATGTTAGGGTATTATGGCTTTCATCCTTAGTCAATTGCTTCTCTGTTGCTATCCTTCGCATCTAGTCTTCGGGTATTGTTGCTAACCCATTTCGTCGGATCAGGATGGCCGGAAGAACCCGTAGTGGTTAAGGTCAGCCCGCTGATCATGATGAGGAGCTCCCACCTCCTCCGACGATGGCTGAGGTTCTCACTCAGATTGAGCGAAACCGAATGGATCTGACGAGGATCCTAGAGGTTATTGCGCGAAACACCTTCGCTCTCTCTGGTGCCTCTGGATTAGGTGGAGGAGGACATCAACAACGGGGAGGACTCTTGGAGTTCCTTCACACTCAGCCACCGTCCTTCTCGTGGTATGAAGACCCACTTGACGCAGACGATAGGTTGCGTCTAGTCGAGCGGAAGCTCAACATTGCCTAGTGCCAGTATCATGAGAAGGCACTCTTTGCCTCTCATCAACTGGAAGGGGTAGTGCTCTCATGGTGGGAGAACTTCCTCACCATGCAGCTGTCACCTGGGAGGAGTTTCGTACTGCCTTCCGACGGGCTCATGTCCCCACCAGCGTGATGAAGCTGAAGAGGAAGGAGTTTCTTGCGCTCAAGCAAAGACGCAAGTCAGTGATGGAGTATTTGCATGAGTTCAACCATCTTGCTCGTTATGCTCCAGAGGATGTGTCCTCCGACAACGCCAAGCAGGAGAAGTTCATGGATGGCTTGTCTGAGGAGCTACAGGACAAGCTATCTATTGTTAACTTCCCCGACATTCAGACTTTGGTCGACAAGACCATTGTTGTTGAGCATAAGGGAAGAGCTCTGGGCGAGTCTCGCAAGCGCAAGTGGGAAGCCCAGAAATCGGCAGGGGCCAACCTTTCCTGTTCTCGCGTTGGGAAAGCCCGGTAACCCGTCCTCAGGCTCCACCCCCACCAAAGCCACCAACACCTGTACCTCGCTCTCCGTAGACTGTGTTTCAACCACGTACACCTGCGGGACAACAAGGTGGCCTTCACAACCCAACCGCTGAGGTCACTTGTTTCTTCTGCAACAACAAGGGCCATTATGCGAATACTTGCCCTAAGGAGATTGGAGCAGCCCCTCACCCTAATCCAGGGCAAGTGCAAGGGTAGTGACGTGGTCATCCCCCAGCTCAAAAGGTGGCCTAACAATTTCAGAAGGTTGCGAGCGGTCGAGTCAACCATATCTCGGCCAATGAAGCGCAGGAGGTACACAACGTCGTGTTGGGTACGCTTCTCGTCAACTCTCGTTCTGCTACTATTTTGTTCGATTCTGGAGCTTCTCATTCTTTTATATCACAATCCTTTGCTGCACTTGGTGATCTTCAAATTGTTCCTTTGTTTGTCCCTTTGGTTATTCACTCTCCGGGGTCGGAAATGAGAGCTGAAAATGAGTGTCGGGACGTATCTATTGAGATCGAAGGAGTGGAATTTTTGGAAAATCTTATTCTCCTTAATTCATCGAGTTTGGATGTAATACTTGGCATGGATTGACTATCCCAACACTTGGGACAAATTGATTATGCCAAGAAATTCATCTCCCTCACAAGTCCCTCCAACATTCAAGTTGGAATTTCGCTGAAGCTGCGAGAACCGCATCTCTTTGCACTTGAAGCGAAGCCAGCTCTGGGAATTAGTGAAGTCCCGGTGGTGGGTGACTTTGCTGATGTGTTCCCCAAAGAATTATTTGGGGTGCCTCCAGTCTGGGACATCGAATTCATCATCGAGTTGCTGCTTGGTACCGCCCCGATTTCGAGGAGGTCATACCGGATGCCTCCAAATGAATTGGAGGAGTTGAAGAAGCAACTTGGCGAGCTTGAAGAGAAGGGTTTCATTCACCCTAGTTCATCTCCGTGGGGCTGTCCTGCGATCTTTGTGAAGAAGAAGGACAAGACTCTGCGGATGTGCGTCGATTATCGTCCGTTGAATGAAGTGACGGTAAAGAACAAGTACCCGTTGCCTCGGATTAACGAGCTTTTCAATCAATTGACTGGAGCTCGGGCATTCTCCAAGATTTATCTGAGGTTGGGCTATCACCAAGTTAGAATCAGATCTGAAGATATTCCGAAGACGGCTTTCTCTACTCGCTACGGACTATACGAGTATATCGTCATGTCCTTCGGCTTGACGAATGCTCCTGCCCTGTTCATGAATCTTATGAATATGGTGTTCATGGAGTATTTGGACAAGTTTGTGGTGGTCTTCATTGCTAACATTCTCATCTACTCGAAGAATGATGAAGAGCATGCTGAACATCTGAAGCTAGGTTGGGAAAGCTGTGTGAACACCAGCTTTATGCGAAGTTTAGCAAATACGAGTTCTGGTTGGAAAAAGTGGCATTATTGGGCCATGTTCTTTCAACAGGAGGCATAGCTGTGGACCCTGGAAAAGTCAGTGATGTGCTCTCATGGGGTCAGCCCAAGTTGGTGGCCGACATGAGGAGTTTTCTCGGTTTAGCGGGATACTATCGTTGTTTTATCGAGAATTTCTCCAAAGTCGCCAAACCGATGACAGAGTTACTCAAGAAGGACAAGAAATAGGTGTGGTCCGCTGATTGTGAGAAGAGTTTCCAAGAACTCGAACTCAAGAAGAGGTTGATCACAGCTCCAGTTCTCGTCCTTCCCGATGTCCACCAAAGCTTCGATATCTATTGTGATGCTTCTCGTCAAGGACTCAGGTGTGTTCTTATGCAAGAAGGCAAGGTAGTGGCCTATTCATCAAGACAATTGAGACCTCATAAACTCAATTATCCAACCCATGACTTGGAGTTAGCTACAGTGGTCCATGCACTGAAGATTTGGCGACATTACCACATCGGTAATCGTTGCAAAGTGTATTCAGACCACAAGAGTTTGAAATATCTTTTCACCCAACCGGATCTGAACCTTAGGCAAAGAAGGTGGTTGGAGTTTATCAAAGATTATGACATGGGTCTCCAATATCATCCGGGCAAGGCTAATGTTGTTGCCGATGCACTCAGCCGGAAAGTGTATTGCAATACTTTGCTGATCAAGGAGCAACAACCCGCCCTTCATGAAGAATTTTAGCAGCTCAACTTAGGAGTGGTTGAGCATGGTTGTGCATCAAACCCTGGAAGATCAGATCAAGGCTGCTCAGCAGTCAGACAAAGGGGTATACCAAATCAAAGAAAATATCAAGAACGAGACAACCAAGTGCTTCTCGGAAGATGACAATGGAGTCGTTTGGCTCGAACAACGCCTTGTTGTTTCGAATGACATGGAATTTAGGGATCTAATCCTTTGCAAAGCCCATGATTATCCCTTGTCCATTCATTCTAGTGCCACAAAGATGTATCAAGATCTCAAGAAGAGATTTTGGTGGACCCGAATGAAAAGAGAGATCGCTAGATTCGTTGCTGAGTGCGACGTATGTCGTTGTGCGAAGGCCGAGCATCAATGTCCAGCAGGTTTGCTACAACCCTTGCAAGTGCCTGAATGGAAGTGGGATTCTATCGGCATGGACTTTATCATCGATCTTCCCTGTACCTCCAAGGGGAATGATGTCATCTGGGTAGTCATTGATCGGTTGACGAAAGTAGAACACTTTTTGCCAGTGTGGAATAACCTTAGTGTGGGTCGCTTGGCGGACCTCTACTTATCCCGCATTGTGAGTTTGCATGGTGTACCTTAGACGATCATTTCTGATCGCAGTGCACACTTCACCGCTCAGTTTTGGAAGAGTTTGCAAGAGACTATGGGAACTCACCTTTCCTTTAGTACAGCGTACCATCCACAAACTGGAGGCCAAACTGAAAGAGTGAATTAAGTCTTGGAAGACATGCTCTGTGCTTGTGTTCTCTCCTATGGGAAGAATTGGGAGAAATATTTGTCGCTTGCCAAATTCTCCTACAACAATAGCTTTCAAGCTAGTCTCGTTATGGCACCATTTGAGGCCTCATACGGGAGGAGATGTAGAACCCCGTTGAATTGGTCGGAGACCGACGAAAGACCATTCTTTGATCCGGACTCGATCAATGAGGCCGAAAGTCAAGTTCAGCTGATTCAAGACCGGTTACGCACGGCTCAATTAAGGCAAAAGAGCTATGCGGATCGCCGTCATCACGAGTTGAGCTTTGAGCCTAATGACTTGGTTTATCTCAAAGTCTCTCCTCTGAAAGGCCATCCACGATTCGACGTCAAAGGCAAGTTAGCTCCTCGATATGTCGGACCTTACCGCATCATCGAGAAGAAAGGAGCTGTTGCCTACAAGATGGATTTGCCTACTGCACTTTCAGAGGTACACGATGCTTTCCACGTGTCCCAGTTGAAGAAGTGTCTTCGCGTCCCAACTGAGGAAGCTCCATTGGAAGGTCTTGATGTACAAGAAGATTTGAACTACCTTGAGCGTCCTTTTCACATCCTTGAAGAAGCTAAACAAAGACAAGAAATCATGCCATCAAATTCCTTAAAGTTCAGTGGACCAATTATTCTGAGGATGAAGCCACTTAGGAATGGGAGGATCGCCTATGTGCGGACTACCCATCCTTTTTTTCCAAGTAAACAGAATCTCGGGATGAGATTATTGTAAGAAGGGGAGATTTGTCACATGCCAAACTTGGTTTGTATTTCAAATGTATAAAAATGAGAAGAATTTAAAACTTTTGATGCATCATGCTCACATTTGAATTCTCTGCATTTTCATTCTTTGGTTTTGGTTAATTTTGAAAACCTAATGCTTCAATTATCTAGAGGTATAGCCCTTTAAAACTTTTAAACCTAAACCTGTGAACAGTCTTTGGAAATAATTTTCTTTCTGGATCATCCTAGTGACTCTGAAAAATTTCAAAATTTTTAGATTTTATTTGCTATTCTTGAGGGGATAGTCAAACCAGCTTGATCCTTGGTCAAAACCCTAAGACAGAACCTTGAATCATTTCTAGAGGGAAATACAGAGCATGAAAACTCTGGAAATTTTACACAAGGTTGATCTTAGAGTCAGAAGTATCTCATAAAAATTTCAGGATTTTTGGAGCTTCGGAACTCTATCTAAAAATTTCACAACCCACTCAGCCTTTTGAAATCATCTTTGAGTACTTCTCGTCTATGAGTACTGTTACTCGATTTCAACCAGTTACTCGATTTCGACCACCCAGTCGATTTCGACCAGGCAGTCGAAGCCTTCCGGACAGTCGAAGCTTTCAACCAGGTAGGTGAAGCCTTTAAACAGTACTTGATTCCAACAGTATTCGGTTACTACCAACACTATTCATCCACGACCACTGTTCATCCTTCGAGCACTATTCATACTTCGAGCATTGTTCATCTACGAGTAATGTTCATCCTTCGAGCATTGTTCATCTACGAGTACAGTTCATCCCTCGAGCACTGCTCATCTGCGAGTACTGCTTGTCGACTAGCACTGTTCGTCATTTTCGACCAGGTCCGACTCGATTTCAACCAGGTCCGACCTGTTCAATCGGGTCCGACCCAACCCATTTGGACCGTTCGAACACTTGGTCCGAACAGCGCCTCCGCCCAGTCCGATCGATCCTGAGCCGCTGATCCGTGGATCCCCGCTGCAGTTCTTCATCTCCACGCGGATGCCATGCCCGCACCAGCGTGCTCCGCCCGCGCCAGCTCGCCGGTTTTGGCCACTTGTTCGCCCCTGGTTTTTTACGAGTGCCAGTGGTTTCCTCCACATCTCCCACGCTCGCCCATGCCCCGTCGCCTCACCATCTATTTCCTGTCAGTCGGTGGCACAGCATGGATCGAGCTCACGCTGCCGGCCTCTCCTCACGAGCTCTCCGCCTCGGCCTCTATAAAACCACCTAGGGTTCCCTCTTGGCTTCTTTTCACCACCCCAAGACTCACCATCCCCTTCCTTACCATTCTCCCTACTCAATTAAGCTCCAATCCGAGGAAGAGCTGAAGCTCTGGTTCACGGCCGGCGTGTCATCACTTTGCCGGCCAACCAGTGCCACTCTCTTTTCTCTTCCAGCGTCTTGTTGTGTTTCGGGGCACGAGTATCTAATCCCCTAACCCGATTTGGTTGTACCTCCTCAGGTCTCACCAAAATTTGAATTTTCTTCCATCTCGGTCGAAAGCTTCGTTCTCAACTCCGACCGGTGAGTCAATAACCAAATTCCTTCCACAAGCTCCATCTCGTAACCTCTGTGACACTTTCCCTATGTGTGAGGACCCGCTTTATTCGGCTTGTAATACTTAACCATCCACTTGGTCCTAGCATTACAAATCAAATAAACTAAGCCTCGAGATATGTATACTTCCCAGAAATGCAGTATACACACCCCGATACAAAATCATGCATCAATTCCATTCATTCACATAGAACCCAAGCACAGCAATAACTCAAAAGACATACATAATATCAAGATATTACAAAAGAGGGGCCGACCGGCCAAATGTCATACAAATAACTAAGTAAACAGCGGAAGCAAAAGGGCTATAAGATGGCGATAAACAAAAGCCAATCAGTGTGTCTTTAACCCACAAGGCAACCAACCGGACCGCCAAGCTAGTCGTCAAACCCGCAGCACATCTCACAAAAGTGAGGCCCTTGGGGCTCACCTTCTTCCTCTGCAACAAATAACATTAAGCAAAGCAAATGAGTACAATAATGTACTCGCAAGACTGACGTGTGGACTAACAGACCTATACATATGCTACATGCAAGCTTATTTGAGTGAAGGTTGTATGGCTCATTTTTAGCATAAAGCAATCTTTATTTGCAATAATGTAATAGATTGAAGGCAATTGGTAAAATCTGTTTTTAAGCATTGAAATAACAGCGAGTAGCAATAAATAGCAAGTAACCACCTAGAGGTGACTAACCCAATAGCCACCACCACATAGCACGAATCCCCGATTCTTGCCACCCATCAAATTTTAATTTAAAAGGTTGTAGTCTAATTCTCACGGGGCGTATCCGAGCGTGTCCATAACCTAAGACGAGGCTATTCGAATAGTTCAAAACCCTACAGGGGTGTACCAATGTACCCACACTTCAAACCGCCTTTTTGCCACTAGATGAAGCACACTTCCGAAGGTATGCCGGCACGGCTAAGTCCTACGAGACATTTCCAATATTGTGTATCAACTACGAGCCGTCGTATGGACTGAAGCCCATACGCTTACATTGTAAAGCCGAAAGTCAACTACCCTATAGGGGTAAAGCTTCCGGACAACTACAATGCTCCACACATACGCCACCTCATTTTACCACAACACAACACACACACGCCCACCTGCGACTCGTAGCTAACACACGCCAAAGTACTAAGTCAAGAGAGGTCCCATTTCCCTCTAGTGTGGTTAGCACGCAAGAATGCTCAGAACGGTGGCGCAAATAACTCGGTCCTTAAATGACTAGGGCACCATTCCAGTCACACCCAAAATCACACTATCTTACCATTGTGCCCAAGTCCAAGCCGTTTTGTTTTCAGTTTTTTAGTTTTTGAAATTAAACATAGCACAAAGCTGAAACATAACGATCATAATAAGTTTGTGATCAAGGTTATCGACAAGTCGATAACCGCCCATTTCTACCGGTAGCTAAGCATAACTAAGCAATTTGACCTCGTAATCTACTAAGTGACAAGAGCCCATCCAACGAAATCTAATCACAGCAAATAACCTAGGCTCGGGTAGTAGAGGATAATCGTTTACCTACAGATTATGCATCTAAAGGATTAACTAATCAATTTAACACAAAATAAGCAATGCATACATACAAGTTGAAAACAATATATTAGACTTGAAAATAAGGGGATTAACATGATCAAACTACTTGCCTTGCTGGAGTTAATCAACCTGCTGCAGAGGAACACTCTCAAGATCAACGCACTTGTCGGAACCTAGCGGAAAGAACGAAAAGAACCGATAAGAATGAAGAACACCGAAAAGAGACGCAAAAACCAACTTCAACGAAAAGCTTTGAAATTTTTACAGCAGGTAGAGCAAGATTTTATATGAATTTAGCAACAAAAATCAATTTATTTGGATGTTCTATGCAAAATTTATAATTGTTTGAATGTCAGTTGTCCAGAAAATCCAATTTAAATGCTACCGGTTACTGTTCATCCGAATTAATTATTTTGGTGAAAATTTCCAGAATAGTGGTGCACTTGAAATTTTTATGGTATGAAGATCACCACATGAAATGAACAATGGAATTTGATTCACCTCATTTGGAGATAAGATGAATTTCCTATGATTTTTCAAAGTTATAAAAGTAGTGCTCAAGTTACATGCAAAATAAGATTTTCAGTAATAGTACCATGTTCAAAACCAATTTTAGAATAAATTTAATTATTATAGGAAGCCAACAAAATTGTATTCACTCAATTTGAGTTACAGAGAAATACTTATGCATTTTTGAAGTTAAAACAATTTTCATTGCAAAATAAATCTATACCTAAAGTCATCTTATTAACAAACATTTTCTGGAGCAGCAACATGGTTCAAACCATTTTTATATTAAAGTACATGTAAAAAGGAAACTAGAAAAATTTGAACCATCAATTTTGGAGCCAAATTGAAATAGTTATGCATTTTAGAAGCTAATTGATTTTTTTAGTGCAACAATAAAGCATTTCAGAATTTAAATAAGCATTTTAGACTTTTCTTACCGAAACTAATCCTAGACATAGACACTAACAAGGGGGGTCCACTGCATAGTGTCAGTTCCCATTTAAATTTCAAATTTTAAATACGCACTGACATCAGGGGTCCACATGTCATAATCTCGGTCTACATGCATAGTGCATGGACTAAAGTTCATGCACCCGGTTCATGGTCCACGGGCCAGTGCACCGGACACTTAAGTGGCTCGGGCCCGCATGTCACTCTCTTAAAGCTAATCATTGACACAGCTAACTTTTGATTTCCGACAAAGATCTACACTTAAATGCTAATCAAAGCGGTTAACTTCTAATGACGAGCTACAGGAGCTGTCGGCCGCCTGACAACAAAGCCGCACTAAGCTCGAGCTCGCCGGCGCGGCGCCGGCGATGTGGTTCACCGTAGCGTGGTCCAAGACTGTAACAACCCCAAAATTAGGGTTTGTATTTTAAATGTATAAAAGTATTAAAATTTAAAAACTTTTGTTGTATCTCTTGGTCATGCTCTTGGTTTTATACAAACTTGTGTGCAATTTTAAACTTTTGATGTTTTGTATTAAAGTTTGTGTTGAAATTTCAAACTTTTAAACTTAAATTCCATTTCTATTTGAATTTCAGGAAAGTGTGTGAATGAAAGTTTCCAAAAATAATTTATTCAAATACTAGATTATTTATCTTGAATTGTAATTATTTTTATCAAATTTTTAGAAGTGATTTTGACTTCACCAAAATTCAAATCAAATCACTAATGCAGATTTGAAAATAATTTAATTCTAACAAATTTTAATATAAAAACTGCTTGAAAGTATTTTTACTAAGTCCCTTGTGAACCTCAGAATACCCACAAAAAATTTTAGAATTTTTAGAATTTTATTTCTATTTCTTTCAGCTAGTCAAACTTGTGTTACTTTTGGTCAACACTGATATCCTAAATCCAAACTCTAACTCATTTACTATTCCTCTGGTCCGACCGAGCCCATTCGCCGATCGGTTCGATCCACTGATTCGCGCAGCACTTCTTCTCACTTACCCATGGGCCCCGCTCGCCAGACTTTCCCCTCCACGGCAGCACACACGCGCCATCGCCCGCGCGCCACCTCGCCGCGCCTTGTCGCCCGCATGCGCGCCACCGAGGTCATCGCCGGTTCTACCACGCGCCACTGGTTTTCACCCCTCTCGCGCGCATCGCCCGGCCAGCGCCATGCCCTGGCTGGCCTTAATTGCCCTATCCTCTCCCCATCACTTCACCACCGGAGCCCATGCCCGAGCGTCGCCCTCGGTGTTCTACGCCGGCCGCCATCTTGCTCTCCGCCTCTTCCCTATATAAGCCAAGCAATTGCGGCTTTGCCTCCCTTGCCGCCATTTCTACTTCGTCCCCATCTTCTCCAAACCCAAACCAAACTTCAAACCGAAGCTCCCAGCTCGAGCTCCGAATGTCGGCCGCACCGCCTCCGAGCTCCCTAGCCACTCCGGGGAGCTCCAGCCACCCTAAACCGCGTCACGATGCGCCACATGCAACCAGGACGCATTCTCCCAAAGTCAATTTGGGAATTGAAGCCCTTGGAGCCCGCACGCGCCTCTTCTTCTTCGGCTCCGGCTGAATCGGCCTCCACCGCCGCCACATGTCCTATTCCATCACGCACACGCGAGTCAGAGGTTGAAGACAACCAGGTCCTTGAGGGCCTACACGTCAGTGACGGCAAGGTGGCTCGAGTCTAAACTCACAACTGGGTTGAGCCGCACCAATTGACCTGAGTCAAAACTTTTTGATCGTTGGATTGGAAATGGACGACTGAGATTGATTGGGACGTTGAGGCAAGATCCAAAGGTCCAAAACACACGCGCCACTTAGAACAAGCCCGGGTGCAAAATGACGGTTGGATTGAGATCCAATGGTTAGAAATCGCTGGCGCGTTCAGAGGGTCCGAACGGCCCAATGAACAGAGGCCGCCCGATGGAAATCCAACGGCTGGAAATTGATGCACGTTAGAAGGGCTCGGAACCGAGCTGAGATGGTTGGGTGCAACCAAGAAAGGAGGTCGGGCTTGAGTTCGACCCAAACCCAACAAGAAAATTGACTTAGGGTTTTCAAAAGGCTCAAAACTTTGAACAATATTTAGAAGTAGCAAACCAACTCCAAAAATTCTTTAATATTGACCTTGTATAAAATTTTCAGAGGTTTTATGCATAGTATTTTTCTCCAAACATTTCTCAAGGTACTGATTTAGGGTTTGACCCAAGGTCAAACTGATTTGACTGACCTCTTAAAATATTCAAAAAATTTCTAAAAATTGTGAAAATTTTCAGAGGGGTCACACATTAACCTTAGAACTTAGGAAAAATATTTCCAGAGAATGATCATAAGGTTAGTCAAGAAAGTTTTTGAAAGGTCAAGATTGTAGGTCAAAAGTGGCTTGTAATTTGTATTTCCATAATTTTTTACAAGAATCTTTCAGAACATACATGAAACACAGAATGTAAGAAAAGTTTTTAATTTCTACACATTTTCTTACATTTGAAGCACAAGCCTAAACTTGGGATGTTACACCCTACCTTCCTTTTCTTTCTTTGTTGTTTAGGTGAATCTTCCCTCATTGAAGCGCCATCACCGCCTCTGGACTTCGTCGCCGGAGCTTCTCCGACGGCACCTATCCTCCTTCTCCTGTCCGGTAAGGTCGCTGAGCCCCTCTAGTGCTAGTGTGCGCGTTGGATCGCTTCGGGCGCCCTTGCTTTGTCATAGGGCTTGCCACCCGGATGACACCACTGCCTTAGCTCATCGCGCTGCCACTCTAGCCCACCTTCGGCCACACTTCGATCACCCTCTGGATCGCAAAGCTAGTCATTTTGCTCTTTTGTCTCAATGGCAAGTGGACCGGTTTGCATAGTAATCAGTTCTGTGGTCCATGGACCAAAGCCCTACACGGTGAACCTTTGGTCCACACACTTTTCGTGAACCCTAGCCTACGACCACCTTGAAACCATTCACGACCACTTCCCCAAGGTCTACGACCAGTTCCCCAAGGCCTACGACCAGTTCCACCAAATCTACGGCCACCTTGTAAACCTCTAGGACCACTTTGCTAACACCTACGAGCACCTACAACCTTCTACGACTACGTAGTCGAACCTCTTTCTGACAAGATGTCGTCAAACCTTCCTTCCGACCAGGTGTAATCGAACCCGCCGTTCGACCTAGAGCAGTCGAACCTTTTAGCAGTAGCCGAAACCTTTATTGTTGGTTTTTGTCTCTCAACAGATATGGGTTAGGCTATATCTTTTGCATGCATCATCCAAATCAAATAATTTTTGTTTATAAATTCATCTAAAATCATGCTCTACCTTCTGTGTGAATCTCATGATTTTTGGATGATTTTGAAATTTTGAGTGTTTTTCAGCGTATTCATTCTTATTGGTTCTTCTCGATGCTTTCGATAGGTTCCGACGAATTCATCAAGTATGAGAGTGATCCTCTGTAACATCCCAAGTTTAGACTTGTGTTTCAAATGTAAGAAAATGTGTAGAAATTAAAACTTTTTCTTACACCTTGTACTTCCTGTATGGTTTGGACAATTCTTGTAAAAGAATTATGGAAATACAAAGTCACAAGTCTTTTGATCCAAACCTTGATCTTCCAAAAACAATCTTGTCAAACCTTATGATCATCTCCTAGAAATATTTTTTCTAAGTTCTAGGGTTGATGTGTGACCCCTCTGAAAAATTTCACAATTTTTAGAAATTGTTTGAATACTTTTGGAGGTTAGTCAAACCAATTTGAAAATTGGTCAAACCCTAGTCTAGCAACTTGCTAAATTTCTAGAGGAAAATGTGAAACACCAAAACCTCTGAAAATTTTACACAAGGTCAACATCTAAGTTAGCAAGCCCCTGTAAACTTTTTAGAATTTTTGGAGTTGGTTTGGTACCTCAAATAAATCCCTAAAGTCTAGCTCAATTCAAAAACCCTAAAACTAAACTCTGGTCTGAGCCAGACTTGGGCTCGAGTCCAACCAGGTTCGAGTCAAACCAGGCCACCTCAGCTCTGAGCCGTTGGATTAAGATCCAACGCTCACGACCTCCCCTGCTCTTTTGAACACCTATAGCCCTGGGGCAATCTCAACCGTCCGATTAAAATCTAACCGCCCACAACCACCCTAACTTTCTCTGGTCTTCTTCTTCCTCGCGCCGTGCGCATCAGCAGTGCGCGGCATGGTCCTTTCTTGTCATGCTCCCTCGTCAACACCTACTTGTTAGGGCAGCTGCTGCGCAGTATGCTGCCCAAAGCGTGGTCCGCGCTGCCTCTCATTTCCGCCTGCCATGGCCGAGCTCCCACGTAGCTCACCGCGGGGGCCCCCTTTCCTTTGTGCCATGCTTGTTAGCTTCAAAAAGCCTCCGAGCTCCTCCTCTAGTCCCCTTCCACACTCTTGGTTACCCCAATCTTTTCTCTGTGCGGTTGAGCGCAAAATCACCAAGAGCTCCTTTTCCGTCATTGTCGGCCGAGAAGCTCGGTGGTGGTATTGGAGCTCCAGTAGTCCTCTCGCTTTGTTCCTTACTCCTCTGGGCACCTCTGGTCGTCGTCAAGGTGTGCCCTAACCCCATTTTCGGTTTGCTTCCACAGGAGCAGCTGGATTGGAATTTTCCCGTTTTGCGGCTGTAGGAGGGACTTCATCGTTCCCAACTCCGGTGAGTACCTCCGTCCAATCTCGTGGTCCTCGACCACCTCTAGGTCTGTGCGAAGTTACCCTGACCATTATTTTTGTCTCTGGTTGCTCAGAGCATCTTGTCATCGTCATCTTCTCTAGCTCCGGTGAACTGCTCCGCCGCCAGGTCTCCTTCAACTTCCCTCGGTCCTCTTCTGTGCCCTGGTGAGTTCACTTTAGCCTCCTAGAGCTCGAGCGCTAGCTAGATTAGCGTGTAGCACACCTTTTTTGCGTTTTCGGATTTTGTCGAAAGCACTCCTCCGCCCTTCTCCGGCTCGCCGGCGTTCTAGGCCTGCTCCGCCGTCGAGGGTGCTACCATTAGGTTCGCAATATTATTGCGCATGTTTTGGTACCTTAGTTGCGCGCCACCGTGGCTGTGGTCGTCGGCGACGTGCCGGCGAGCAAACCGCGGTGGTCTGTACCTTTGTCGTATTTTTGTCAAGTCAAGACCTCCTCGAGTTCATCCTAGCCGTCCATAATCTCTTGAGGTTAGCTCTCAACCGTTAGATCCTTTTTGGGTGCACTCTGGTTGCCATGACCTCCCTGGGTGCATCGTAGCCGTTTAGGATCACCTCGATCTAAATCCTAGCCGTAGAGTCTCTTTCGTTAAAAACTCTAAGTCACGGGACCTTCTAGAGTTAATCTCAGTCGTTAAAGACCTTTGTGGATTAGCTCCTAGCCGTTAGATTTTACCTTTGTAAAACCTTAGTCGCAGGACCTCCCCCTAGTGTAGATCCTGGCCGTAAAAACCACCTTAGGCTTAATCTTGGCCGTTGGATCACCCTCAGTGTTCCGCAAAGGACCACCATGGTCATTTTGTGAAAACCACCCCTAGGACCTCCCTCGGGGTCCTCTTTGTAAAAGACCACCCCTAGTCCTTGTAAAGAGAACCTCAGGACCTCCCTCCGCTTGATCTGGACAGTTCAAGACCTCCCTATGGTAATCTGAGCCGTCTAGATCTCTTTTTGTTAAAACCTTGTCGCGTAGGACCTCCTCGTGTAAATCTTGACCGTTGAAGACCTCCCCCGAGAGATCTTAGCCGTCCCAGACCTCTCTCCGTTAGATCCTTAACCTTAGGACCTCCCCGTAGCTTTGGACCATTGGATCTTCATCTAACGCCTAGACCTCCTCAGCACCTTAGGTGTTTTAGCGCGTTAAGTCCCCTCTCACCATTCATTTTGAGATCTGTGGTTCATATCTCATTGAACGTTCGGACCACCCGAGTGTCCCCATCACTGTGTGCCATCCTATTTCTTTTCAACACTCAAGATCGATTGTGTCGTTCGGGTCACCCGAACGTTCCATTCATTTTGACCATTGGATCTAATCCATCGGTGGCCTCGCGTGAGTGCGCGTGCGTGGCTGTTTCAATGCGCGTGGGCTATTGGATCCCGAATCAAAGGCCCACAGTGTTCCACGTCGATTCTTTTGAGTGGGTTTTGTTTAAATCTGGTAAGTCTTTATTTGACAACTAAAAATTGTTTTAAACTTTGAAAACTCATAACTAATTTTTTTAAATCCTTTTAAGATGATTCCAACTGGGATAAATTCATGTTAAATTGCCTTCAATCTATTACATTATGCAAATGAAAATTGCTTTACACGTCCAATCAACCATATAACCAATCTCCTTTGATACAGTTTTCATGTAGCTATGTAAGTCTTGCGAGTACATTATTGTACTCATCTGCATTGCTTGTTGTGTGCAGAGAAGAAGGTGAGCCCCAAGGGCCTCACTTTTGTGAGATGTGCGGTTTTTGGGACGACTAGCTTGATGGTCCGGTTGGTTGCCTTGTGGGTTAAGGCACACTAAATGGGCTTTTGGTTTATAGCCATCTTATGTCACCTTTTGCTTCCGCTGTTATTGATACTTATGTCATTTGGCCGGTCGGCTCTTTTGTAATAACTTTATGTTATGTATGTCGTTTGCTAGACTTGTTATATGGTGATGTATGGACTTGATGCATGCTTTTGTAAAGATGTATGTGTGCTACATTTCTGGGAAGCACATGTCCATCGAGGCACGGTGTATTTTGTTTGTGATGCTAGAGCCAGTGGAAGGCTAAGTATTACAAGCTAAATAAACCGGGGTCTCGCATCCTCTGTAGCAAGCGGAATATCTCCAGCAAGGCAAGCAGTTCTGCTTTGATGCACGTTGATCCCATTATTTGCGCACGCTAATATTTAAATTTCAAATGTATGTACGCATGCTATGTTGACAAGTATTTTCTCAGTCACGTAGTTAGTCAATAGATACATAAACTGTAGGTAAACATTCATCCTCTACTATTGAGCCTAGGTTTATATTCGTTGTGATTTAGAGCTCGATGGATGGGCTCTAGTCACTTTATATTTAATATACGAGTGATGTCGCTTAGCACTGCTTAGAACGGTAGTATGGGGATCATCGTTTCGGCGATGGTCATGATTCATCACTATAATTACTTGGGTCAGGGTGCGCACATATGTAATCATATTTGAAAAAACTAAAAACAAAAAGATTTCGACTTGGGCACATTGGTAAGATAGTGTGCTTTTGGGTGTGTGCTTGGTGCCCAAGTCAACAAGGACCGAACATCTTGTGTCACACTATCCAAGCACTTTTGTGTGCATCCACATGAGGGACATATGGGACCCCTCTTGACTTAGTACTTTGGCGTGTGTTACCTCCGAGTCACGGGTGGGGGGGTGTTGTGTGTAAAAAGGAATGTGTTGTGTTATTGGGTGTGCGGGGGTGGCTTCCTGATGAGGACATCACTTCTTCGGATACACACAACAATCCTCCACTTGACATTCAAGGACCAATCACTAGAGCTCGCGCCCAACAATTGAATTTACAGGTGAGCTCGTTCCTAAGTACTTCTTTTTGTTCATGTGAGAATCGATTGCTACCTAATGATTTAATTATGATTAGGAACCATGGAGAGGACCTGGAAGTACTTGGAGAAGGGCTACGAGGCGCACAAGTCCAGCAAGGGCGGTCGAATCATGTTGGGTTGTTCGGCTTTGTATCGTATTGGAGCCCATTAGAGCGCGTCCAGGGGTTTTGCACGCCCCTCAGTCCTCTATATCCAGCTGCCACCCCCACCATTAGGGTTAGGTTTTGCTTAGATTAATTCTGTCTTGAACAGTTTCGCCGTTCATCGGTTTGTGAGACCCCAACTTTCGAGTGCTAAAATAATGCATCCGCAATTCCGTTCGTTCTTCCTTGTTCTTGCTTGTGTTCTTCGATTCGCAGCGAGGATTAGCCTTCTTGGCGAGGTCAACTGGCTGCGCGCTGATAACCCGAGGTGACGTGGTGCTGCGATTGCGGGTTCTAACGTGTTGTTCGAAGCCGAGTCGATTTGTGTCGCGCCTCCACCAAATCGAACATATCCGAACTTCGTTGGAAGATCAGACCCGCTCCCATCAAGTGGTAATCGATCTTCAGTGTTCCTCCAGTTTCGAAGCCACCCTACCCTTGTTGTTTTCGGTTCCATCCTAGAGTCCAAGAAAAGCCCTACAAAAATTGTAGTCATAGGTTGTTCCTCGTCCCGCATCTCGCTTAGCCTTTTGCACAATTTGATTTCATAGTCCGTAGTGTTGAGTTTGTGTCCTTAGTCGAGTTGTGTTCTTGGTTTAGATCGTGTTTTATTTCGGGTTGTCTTGCTTCGCTACCTCTCATACAAACCCTAGCCGCCAACGCTTGTTTCTCCCACCCCACCCTCTGCTTTTGAGTCATCCATCGCGTCTCGTGATCACCCAGCACCATTCCACATTGAGTCTCGTGATCACCCAGCACCATCCCCCACCTCTTCCCGAGCTTCCGCCCCCAATTTCAACCAATTTTCTCCACCCGATTTCGTTTCGGCCTCCACAGCAACCATAACTTGGAGGCCCTCCTTCAAACAGCCGTAACTTTCGCATACGGACTCGAAATCAGACGATTTTTTTTTTGAAATTGGGTGAAATTAAATTTTGCATCCGAAACTCCCCCACTTTGTCGGGTTCGGCGAATTTATTTTGCCCAAATTCGGCCTGGAAAGCGCAGTACTCGAGCTCTGAACTTTCATCACCGAATTTACAGAACATTCATCTTTTTCTGTAGGCCACACCTTACATCAGATTGAGGTGAAACTTTGTGTGGTTCCTATTTCTGTGCTCCACTTTGTGAAAAAAATAACAGAAAAAAAAAAGAAAAAAATTTCGGCACCTGGTTTTGCCTGAGAGCAAAGGCACCTGAGGAGAGCGCTCCGTGGTTAAAAAAAAAGAGAGCACAGTTTTAGGTGACAGATATTGATTTGTGCTGTCTTTACCGCCATCCTTGTTGTTTGTCTTTGCTTTACTATTCGGTCTTGACTCCTTGTTCATCATATCATACCGCTATAGGACACATTTAGACCAAAGAACTAGGACCATGTTTTGGACATTTACTCAGCATTACTATATGTTATTGATTTGTGTTTCACTAACATATTTGTCCTTCCAAGCTCCATATACCTACTTCCGGATAGCACAGCTTTTGACCCTTGCAATCGCCGGGTCACACTGTCCAGGTATCACAAACCAGCCACCGGTTGTACCACCTACGGTTTACGATGGTAAGAACACTTGTAAGAGCTTGGTAAGCCACTTCCTTTGCGGGTTTCCACTGTCCTCCTGTGTAGTTGATAGGGATAATCATTTTGTTTTCCCCGTGTTTCCACTAACCATGGCAGGGGCCGAAGGGGACGCGACACCGGTCGACTTCAACGAATGTGTTAGTCGCGGCCAGCTACAAGCTGCGCTCGACAAACACAATGCTTCATTCACTGATCTTGGCGCGCGAATGGACACCATCGTCGCCGCCATTGCCCGCTTTAACACCACGAAGGCATTGAGCGGTGGAGCGCGGATGGTCGACCTCACCGGGTCGATGGACACATTGAGGCACGCCGCCACTGCCAATGACGGCCATCATCATCATGATGACACAAAGGCATGATGCGGTTGGCAACATTGATCGCGGAGACACTGATGCACGACTACGTCGGCGTCTTCAAAGAAAACAGACATGGTATGGGAGGTAATAACCAGAATCGCCGTGGTAACGATGACCCTTTGCTAAAGTCAAGTTTACCATCCCATCTTTTTCTGGCCTTTATGATGCTGCAATATATCTTGATTGGGAGATGACGGTAGAGCAGAAGTTTACTTCTCACTTGGTTCCTGAACAACATAGAGTTAGACAAGCTACTAGTGAGTTTAAGGACTTTGCTATTATCTGGTGGAATGAACTGGGTACCATGCGCTTACAACCTGATACATGGGAGCGGTTAAAAGAAGCTATGCATAATCGTTTTATTCCTCCCTCACATAAACGTGATTTGAGAAAAAAAAATTACAGCGCTTAAAACAAGGTGATAGTTCTGTTCAGGACTATTATGTTGAGCTTCAAAAGGGTATGGTGCATTGTGGGGTTGTTGAGGAAACAATGGATAAGATTTGTCGTTTCTACGGGGGGTTACGGCGTGAAATTCAGGACATTGTTGATTATAAAGAATTTACTACTGTCAACCAGTTGTTCCAGCTTGCTATGCTTGCAGAAAAAGAATTGCAGGGACGCAAGGAATCAGCGACGGCAAGCACCGGACAACCCTCCTACATGCCGCAAACGACTACATTGACGGGACTGCCCAAGTCTTCGTCGAGTTTTCGTTCTCCTCCACCACCAGTGAACAAGATTGCTGCAGCGCCACCGAAGCCACCTTCCATGACACGCCCTGCAGATTCTACAAAAAATTCTTTGCAGGCTCCAGCCAAGAGTTCTTCTTCCGTGGCTTCCACGGGCCACTCCTCCGACATTCGGTGCCACCGCTGCCATGGACTTGGTCGTATGCGGAGGAATTGCCCAGCCAACGGGCATACATCGCCACGGAAGATGGAGGCTACATCAACGCCGGATGTCGAGGAGGATGATGACGTTGCTGCTGCCTCGGACGACAATGGCGGTGGTCATGACGACCTATTCCTTGGTGGGGCGTCCACAGCGACGAGCATCATTGTGCAGCGAGTCCTCAGCACACAGGTACAACAACCCGATAAGCTTCAACGCCATAATTTGTTTCGACTTTCTTTGCAATCAAGAACCGCGCGCACGTGTCATCATTGATGGAGGAAGTCGCAACAACTTAGTGAGTTACGATTTGGTCAAGAAGCTTGGCTTGACCACGCGACCGCATCCACATCCATACACTATTCGGTGGTTAAATGACTCGAAAAGCTAAGGTAACACAAACATGCCGAGTCCATTTTTCCATTGGTGGTTATCTTTGATCATGTTGCTTGTGATGTGGTTCCCATGCAAGCATGCTCTCTTTTATTGGGTCGACCTTGGGAATTTGATAATGATGCTTTACACCATGGTAGTAGTAACAAATACACTTTTATGCATAAGGAAAGAAAGTTACTTTATCGCTTTGACCCCACCGAGATTATAGAGGCCGATAGGGAGCGAAGCTCTGCGCTAATGATCCAAAGGAACATGATAAATCTGAAAAACATTCATTATGCTTGTCACAAAATCAGACCTTGCTGAAATTGATGATATTAATGATACATGCTATGCTTTTGTGTGCAAAGATGCTTTATTTTCTCTTGATAATATGCCTTGCACTTTGCACGCTCCTCGTCACTAACCTTTGCAGGATTTTAGAGATGTTTTCACGATGAGATACCTCCGGACTTCCACCCATTCGAGGGATTGAGCACCAGATTGACTTGATCCCTGGAGCGAGTTTGCCAAACCGTGCGGCATACAATACCAATCCCGACGAGACTAAGGAGATTCAGCGACAAGTCCAAGACCTTTTGGACCATGGGTACGTACGTGAGAGCCTTAGTCCTTGTGTTGTTCCTGTTCTTTTGGTACCCAAAAAAGATGATTCTTGGCATATGTGTGTAGATTGTAGAGCCATTAACAACATTACTATAAGGTATCGTCATCCTATTCTCAAGCTAGACGACATGCTTGATGAGTTGTGTGGTGCTATAATTTTCACAAAGATTGACTTGCGTAGTGGATACCACCAAATAAGAATGAACCTTGGCGATGAATGGAAAACTGCTTTTAAAACTAAGTTCGGCTTGTATGAGTGGTTAGTCATGCCTTTTGGTTTAACTAATGCACCTAGCACTTTCATGAGATTAATGAACGAGGTTTTACGTCCTTTCATTGGCAAATTTGTGGTCGTTTACTTTGATGATATCTTGATTTATAGCAAGTCCATGGATGAACATTTGAATCACTTACGTGCTGTTTTTAATGCTTTGAGATATGCACGTTTGTTTGGTAACCTTGAGAAGTGCACCTTTTGCACAGATCGAGTCTCTTTTCTTGGCTATGTTGTGACTCCACAGGGAATCGAGGTTGATAGAGCCAAGGTGGAGGCGATATGGAGTTGGCCCACGCCCACGATGGTCTCCCAAGTGCGGAGTTTTCTTGGCCTTGCAGGATTTTATCGCCGCTTTGTCAAGGAATTCAGCACCATTGCGACACCGTTGATTGAGTTGACAAAGAAGGGAGTCGTGTTTCATTGGGGGCCATCACAAAAGGAGTCCTTTAATCTTTTGAAGGACAAGCTTACACACTCACCATTGCTCCAACTTCCGGATTTTGCAAGACTTTGAGCCGGAATGTGATGCTAGCGGAATTGGTATTGGTGGTGTTTTGATGCAAGAAGGCAAACATGTTGCCTACTTTAGTGAAAAATTGAATGGTCCTGCTCTTAATTATTCCACGATGATAAAGAATTGTATGCTCTTGTTCGTTCTTTAGAGACGTGGCAACACTATTTATGGCCTAAAGAATTTGTCATTCATTCTCGATCATGAATCACTTAAGCATATTCGTAGTCAAACCAATTTGAATCGTAGACATGCTAAGTGGGTTGAATTTATTGAATCTTTTCCTTATGTCATTAAACACAAGAAAGGGAAGGATAATGTGATTGCCGATGCTTTGTCTCGACGCTTATACCATGTTGTCTCAACTTGATTGTCACATTTTTGGTCTTCAAACCATTAAAGGACAATATGCTTTAGATGCTGATTTTAAGGATGTGTTGTTGCATTGTAAAGAGGGACAAGCATGGAATAAATTCGTGATCAATGATGGGTTCTTGTTTAGAGCTAACCGCCTATGCATTCTAGTTGGATCCGTCGTCTTTTGTTGTTGCGGGAGGCGATGGAGGCGGTTTGATGGGACATTTTGGTGCTAAGAAGACGGAGGACGCTCGCCACACACTTCTTTTGGCCAAAAATGAGGCAAGATGTTGAGCGGTTTGTGGCTCATTGCACTACATGTCAAAAGCTAAGTCTCGCTTGAATCCACATGGTTTGTATATGCCTCTTCCTGTTCCTTCTATTCCGTAAGCGTATATTTCTATGGACTTTGTTTTAGGATTGCCCAGAACTAAGAGGGGGAGGGATAGCATTTTTGTTGTTGTGGATCGTTTTTCTAAGATGGCTCATTTTATACCATGTCATAAAACCGATGATGCTATTCATATTGCTGACCTCTTTTTCAAAGAGATAGTTCGTTTGCATGGTATGCCTTCTACTATTGTTTCAGATCGTGATGCCAAGTTCTTGAGTCACTTTTGGCGTACTCTATGGAACAAGTTGGGCACAAAGTTGTTGTTCTCTACAACATGTCACCCACAAACTGATGGTCAAACCGAGGTGGTGAACCGCACATTGTCTACCATGTTGAGAGCTGTTTTGACGAATAATTTGAAGCTGTGGGAAGAGTGTTTGCCGCATGTTGAGTTCGCATATAATCGAGCGGAACACTCCACCACCAAGGTAAGTCCTTTTCAGGTAGTATATGGATTCAATCCCCGTGCCCCTCTTGATATTTTACCTTTGCCTACTAGTGAGAGAGTTCATAATGATGCTAAGGAGCGTGCTGATTTTATTGTCAAAATGCATGAGATTACTAAGGCAAACATTGAAAAGATGAATGAAAAATATAGGATTACTGGTAGTAAAGGTAGAAAGGAAGTTAAACTTGAACCGGGTGATTTTGTTTGGTTGCACTTGAGAAAGGATAGATTTCTGAGTTACTGAAAGTCAAAATTGATGCCTAGAGTCTGCTGGTCCTTTTAAAATAGTTGAGAAGATAAATGATAATGCATATAAACTTGAGTTGCCTTCCGAGTTTGGGGTTAGTCCTACCTTTAACATTTCAGATTTGAAGCCATACTTGGGAGAAGAAGATGAGGCTAAGTTGAGGACAACTCCGCTTCAAGAGGGAGAGGATGATGAGGACATCACTTCTTCGGATACACACAACAATCCTCCACTTGACATTCAAGGACCAATCACTAGAGCTCGCGCCCGACAATTGAATTTACAGGTGAGCTCGTTCCTAAGTACTTCTTTTTGTTCATTTGAGAATCGATTGCTACCTAATGATTTAATTATGATTAGGAACCATGGAGAGGACCTGTAAGTACTTGGAGAAGTGCTACGAGGCGCACAAGTCCAGCAAGGGTGGTCGAATCATGTTGGAGGCCCAACTCAAGCCGACTTCAATCCAATTCGAGTCCAGACCAGGTCGCACTAAAACGGACGCCCAGATCGCATCCGGCTCCGCTTGGACGTTCCACATATGTATGGAAAGCTGAGAAGACAACCTTTCCAATGGCTCTGGTCCCATGTCAAAATTCCATCCGAGTCAACGGAATCGCCGAAACAAGTGGGCATTCAGACCGCTGTCGAGTGCCGCGTCACCGTCTTTTGGGCCGTTCGGCTTTGTATCGTGTTGGAGCCCATTAGGGCGCGTCCGTGGGTTTTGCACGCCTCGGTCCTCTATATCCAACTGCCACCCCACCATTAGGTTGGGTTTGCTTAGATTAATTCTGTCTTGAACAGCCGCGCTCATCGGTTTGTGAGACCCCAACTTTCGAGTGCAAAACAATACATCCGCAATTCCGTTGTGTTCTTCCTTGTTCTTGCTTGTGTTCTTAGATTCGCAGGCGAGGATTAGCCTTCTTGGCGAGGTCAACCGGGCTGCGCACGGTTGATAACCTGAGGAGACGTGGTGCTGCGATTGCGGGGTTCAGAACGTGTTGTTCGGAAGCCGAGTCGATTTGTGTCACGCCTCCACCAAATCGAACATATCCAGAACCTGTTGGAAGATCGGGACCCCGTTCCCATCACTTCCTGTCAAGGTTCTTCACACCGAGGAGCATCGGTATGTTGTCGCACTGCCAATGACTTCGATACAACGTATGGGTTTCCATCCATACGGGTGGCTCGCAGTTAATACACAATATTGGAAACGTCTCGTAGGACTTAGCCGTGCCGGCATACCTAAGGAAGTGTGCTTTATAGCTTGGCAAAAAGGCGGTCTGACATGTGGGTAAAGTTGTACACCCCTGCAGGGTTCAAACTTTTTGAATAGTCTTATCCTAGGTTATGGACACACTTGGTTAGGTTTTGCTAGAGTTAGATTATAACTTTTTCATTAAAACTTGAAATCGGTTGGTACGAATGGGTAATTTGTGCTATGTTATGGTGGCTGCTGGGAAGTCATCTCTAGGATGTTAATTATGTTTATACTATTGTCTTACTGTTATTTTAACAATTAAAAATCTGTTTGATAAAGTACCTTCAATCTACTACAATATTGCAAATGAAATGTCGCTTTTGCTAAATTGAGCCATACAACCTTCTCCTTTGACGCAAGCTTGAATGTAGCTATGTATAGGTTTGTTATTCGTAAGTGTTACGAGTACAATTTTTGTACTCGGTTGCATTGCTTATTTGTGTAGAGGAGATTGACCCCCAAGGGGTTGATCAATGTGAGACCGACTTCGTGCAGGATGACTAGCTTGGCGGCTTGGTCGGTTGCCTTGTGGGTAGGGGCAAACCGGTTGGCTTTTGTCTATTGCCATCTTTTGGCATTTGCTTTCACTGCAACTTTAGTCTTTTGTTGTCACTCTAATATAAATTTGTATGTCTTTTGAATGTTGTAACTTGGTCATTATCAGTATTGTACTCTTGTATGGAATTGATGCTTGATTTTGTGATGGTGTATGTGTACCGCGCCTGGGAGGTACATGTTACTCCGAGAGTCGGGATATTTGATTTGTAATATTAGGACCAATTGGATGGTTAAGCAGTACGAGCCAAATACCCTGGCGGCTCTCATCACATTCTAATTCTAAAAATCCTTGTGGGCCGAATTGGCTCAACCCATTTCTCTTTTCTCCCTCCACCGGCCCATTCCACGTAGCCCATGCCATGCATCGCCAGAACCCTTACGCGCCTGGGCCCACATGGCAGCTAGCACCGCCGCTGCTACTGCACACGCACGCGCGCGGGCGTAATGCGGACACACCATCGCCGTTGTTTCCATGTCCGTGCCCTACACGTGTCCCAATGCTATAATGGCACAGGGATCTTATTGTGCATGCACCCGCTCCACCGCCCCCAAAGACCCAGCGCCTTCATCCTGGATGCCGCCAAACGCTACTACTCGGGGCATCTTCTCCGAAGCTGGCGCCACGCCTTCGTCGTTGTTTCTCCATCATTGAAGCACCTCGAGACGGCGCATCCATGTCATCTTGATCGCCCCGTTCTTCTCCTCCGCATGCCACCACCCACCGGAGCTCTCGTGCTCCATATCTCCAACGCCCACTTCATCTTCATCGCCTCCGGCCGCGCTCACCACTGCCGAAACGCCTCCGTTGCATTCCAAGCTGCTCCGGTGAGTTGTTCACGTCCCTACCCATGTCACCATGTGCCCTGTCTCCTGATCTATCTATCCCAACCTTTGATTTCGAGTTTCGTTCACCGATAGCGAAGATCCCTTCATCTCTCCCTTCTCCGGTCGCCGCTCCTTCGCTGGCCAATTGTGCTGCCTGCGGTGAGCTCCCGCCCTCATCGACACCACCATCGTGATCCCCGCGCCGCGTTCTACGTGGTGCCCTCTTCCACTTCACCGGAGCATCGCCGTAGCGCATCACCGACAAGCAAGCCGCCGCCACTTCTTCCGTTGCCACCGGCGATTGCCACAGTTCCTCGCCATTGCACTCGCATCATCTTCTTTGCCATCGTGTGTCAATTCCATTTTGCCACTTCTTTGCCGCCGCCGCAAAGCCTAGCTCCAGCGAGCCAGCGAGACTCGATGACCACCATGCCACGGCACTGGTGCCACGTCAACACGCCACCTTGCTGCCACATTGCACCATGTCACCGCCACCTTTCGGCCACCTCAGCTCTCCCTGCTTCGTCACCACCAGCGTGTTATCCACCCGTGCACCTACCCTAAATCAAGCCGTAACAGCCCCAATTCTATAAACAGTAATAAAATGCTTTATGAACAGTAATGAGGTGTCGTTCATAGCATTCTTGTTCATTTCTACAATTTGGGCAAGATGTTACAAATTAAAACCTTCCTTTTAGCCAAAATCCTATAGAACCATTTAAAGTCTTAAAGGAATACAAGATAAAACTTGTATTATGACTGGAAGTGTTTTTATTAAAGCCTAGATAAATTATCTTGACTAAAAATAATTTTTGTTGCATTTTTAGAAATTATATTGACTTAAAGAAAATAATTGTCTTTAAATGAATACTTTCGGGCTAAAATAAATATTTATGTATTTTACAAAGTGATCATGTGATTTTAAAATTTATCCGGGAAATATATCATCCCAAGAGCCTCCAAAGAAAAATTTACTGATTTTATAAATTTATTTGCTATTTTTAAAAGCCTACCAAACCTTAAAGCCTTTAAATAAGGTTTGGTCAACTAATCTGAGTCCGACTCAAGACCTAGTATCTTTATGCGACTTCGATCCCATGCGCTGGGTCCAACCGGTGGCAACTGCCCGGCTCATCACGCTCGAGCGCGAGCTCAAACCCCATACGCGATGTGAGCCGTTGATCTTCAATCGAACGGGCGGGGTCGCAACGTCCCACGAGCTGTCCACGTGTGCGCCCTAATCTCCACCGTTGGATCTTAATCTAACGATCGAGTTCAGTGTATGCAATCGGACAACTCCGGAGCCCTTCTCGATCTCCACCGTTCATGTCTGATCCAACAGCGCCTCCCTTTTCGTTTTAAACTTAAAGGCGCGCTTTTATCTGAGCCGTCAGATTCAAATCCTATGGCTTTCCTTTTTACCGCGTGTTATTAAGGCCTACGCTCCTCTGGGCCGTTAGATCTTCATCGGGTGGTCCAGAGCGGTGTATGCATTCGGACGACTCCGGATCCCCTCACGATCTCCGCCGTCCATTCTTGATCTAACCGCGCCACTCGTTTCATTTTAAAATAAAGGCGCGCGATATCCGGGCCTTTGGATTTAAATCCACGGCGCTCCTTTTTGACCGTGGGCCTTAAAGCCCAAATTGATGGACCGTTGGATTTTAATCGTAGGGTCCAGACTTGTGTATGCAATCGACCATCCGGTTCTTTGTCCCATCTCGACCGTAGAAATCCAATCTAACGGTGCGCGTCATCTCATCTAATCGAGTGACGTGTACTTTTAATTGACCGTTGATTCCAATCCAACGCCCGTTTTGAAAGTAGATCCCGAGATTCCTTCGGGCTCTGTTTAAATCTCGATCGACCGATTGAAATCGCGACGGTCCATATTAAACGTTACCGATTAAAACCTTTTAACTCTCTATTTATCACACGGCGCCATTTCCAATCGGACGGTTGATATTCGTTGAGGCTTTAGGAGGAGCGCGCGCCTGGATCGCCAATGACCCACATGTAAGAGTGTTCTTATCTTCTTCCCTCTCTCTCAAGGAGATCTCTCTCAGAACAGAGGAGAGGATTTATCCCAAAGTTTATGCAACTAATTTTTGGGATAATTAGCCTAAATGGACACCTCAACAACTCTAGACATTTCCATCTTGCCTCGTAGCTCAACATCCATATATAAACCCTAGCTTTTGCTACTGCTGCTGTTGACCACTGGGTTCATCCTCCATTGTTGTCTAGTGGAGTTTCTTGCTCCTCGTTCTTTGCTTATCCATCCCAAGAACTGGTTTTACCTTGCACTAAGGTTTTGACATCCTTTGTAGGTTAAAATCAAGGCTATCTCTCTGTTGAGCGTAATCAACTTTCTCAATCTTTGGTGTCTTTCCTACTGCAAGCTAAAACCCTAGTTTTTAACATCTTGAGCATCTTAATGACCTTAGAAGCTCCTGTGAATCATTCTTTTGAACATCAGTAGCTTCAACTTGCTCTAAACTGAAAAGTGATTATTCTAGCTTTTCAGTCCATTATGTCATTTTCAAGGCCTAGGGTTTCTCATGTCGACTTGTTATCCTAGTTAGGTCTCAACTAAACCCTAGTAGCATAACAAGTTGATCTTTCAATTCTTGTCATCATCTATTTTGCCTCGGAGCTGAAATATGTCTCTGTTCTCTTTTGTCGACTCAACCGACAAAAATAGGTTTCTTTTTAATTGATGTAACCTAATCGATTAGGGTTAGATTAAGGTTAATTTAGGGTATTACCTACCCTAATAGATCAGGTTAAGCTTCATTTTAGAATCTTTGCTTGATCTATTTTCCTTTTTCCCAAATCTGCAATATGTCCTGTTTCTGTTCTTTTCAAAATGTGAAAACTGAAACTTTGAACTAAACCCTAGTTTCTGCCATTTGAAAACAGTAGGCTATATTATGGGTTATTATCACTATTATGGGTAGTTATGGCTTAAGCATACTGCTAATCATGCATTTCCAGGTTGATCATGCATATTTCTTCTATTTTGTACTTATTGTCGATTTTGGCATTTATTGGACTTTATTGCTTCTTATAGAATCTGGTTCTTCTGAAGCACTTGAAATTATTTCTGAGCAACCTGAACCTGCAACAGAAGTGTATTATTATCAAGGCAAGCTTCCTCTCGCACCATGTTGATCCCAAATTTTATACAATAGATTTTCTAAATCCAAAGACAATCATGCATGCTATTTTTCCAAAATACAAATTGTGACTGTTAGTAGTTAGTTATGACCTAACATGATGGATTACCTCAATTGTCACCATACACTCAAACTTAGTATAGTATTGTATATTATAGTATATTTTGCTTTGGCTTAGATATGCGATCTAGAGATTTTAGAGTTTGACAAGCATATCTTGTCAAACATGGGAATCACAAAAGACCTTCATTATTTGAAACACTTTGCCCAGCTTTCTTTAAATCAGACTTGTGTTTTAAATTTAAATTGATCTCGACAAGAGGAAGCTAGTGATGGTTCTTTTGTGCACGAGATTGGGATTTGTGGTGGACTTGTCTCAAGTAATTAAGGACCGAACTCGCTATTCAATTCAAGTCCCCACGTACTTCCACATGCAGTGTATGGGCGCTGCTTGGTTAAGTAAAATGTTAAGACTATTGGGTTGGAAACAGAAAGTAAGAATATGTGTATTGACCTTGTATGGCATAAATGCTTAGGTCTTATGACCGTGTTGTATGCCATGTGAGCTTGTATGTCAAGATCGATGTTCTTAGAAGGGTGAGGGCGATATGTGCTCAGTAGCATATACGCACCTTAATGGTGCCGATTGCATCCTAATATGGGTAGTGAGCCCGTTCGCATTTAATTGTTTGATCGGCATTCATCGACGCAACATGTGTGCCTCGCCATGCGGATGCTATCGATCGTTGTTTAAGCGAGATCGCCACACATGGGGTCCAACTCAATAGTTTTAGCTTGTTGACTTGCCGAGTACCTTCCGTACTCAGGTGCTATCACCTATTGTTGCAGTGAGGATGGTTATCTTTATGAAGCACCCGTTAGCGCCGATCGGTGACGCTAACGAGTAAAGCTACTTCTTTCCTCCACGCAATTGCTCGCGGTGGATGAGGCCATTGGTGGATTTTAATATTTTGTTTTTGCTTCCATTGAACTTTTGAAGTGACCAAGTCACTTAATAATTGTAGTACTAAACTCAATGCAGAAACTTATGTTTAATTATGTCAATGTATGACTTGTATGTATTTGATGCAATGTTGTTGAAGGATATATATGCAATGGTCGTTGATCCTGGGAACCATTGTGGTATATATATATCCGGAATCTGTTTATTGAATTGTCACTTGTTAAATTTATACCTTCAGCATGATCTTTAATAAAGGGACAGTACTGTTCCTTCATTAATAATTGTGCTACAGTATGAATTTAATTAAGTACATTCCCAATAACCCGGGGCGCCCCACAAGCCGTGTAGACATGGTTCATTGTGAACCTAGTCTATGACTCGTGGACCCCATGTGTCAATGCACTGTTTTGTGAACCCAATTCACCATGAACCCGAGCCCAACTTTGTGGACTTGGTCTATAGACCAGTGGCCCACATGTCAGCCCCTTTATTCTTTTTTAGAATTAACTTAATTCTTGAAAATTCTTTTATCTCGGTAGGTCCCACATGTCGTAGACTCAGGCATTTTCCAATATTCCCAAAATAAAATATTATGAGAATATTCTATGGACCCCACTTGTTAGTTTCTCTCTTCCATTTTCCTTTTTCAGGATTTTCCTTCTGATCAAACTTTCGATTGAACCCATTCAAGTTTCTAAATTCATCTAAATTCAAGATTTTCCTTCTAGTACCATTCAATTTCCATTTAGAGTTTATTTGATTTATTTTTTGAATTTTGTTTATTTTTACGCTTTCTTTCTTGTTAGACGTTGAAGTTCTAGAATCGTCCGAAGGAGCTGAAGGTCAAGGAAGTAGAAGATTAAAGATAAAATAAAAACATCATTGCTATAGCAAGGCAAGTTGTACCTTTAACCATGTTGAAACCAATTTTCCAAAATTACCTTGATTCAAATTATTGCATTTTACTTCAAGTATTCCTTTAAGGAATAAGTCCATTTTACACCCTTGAACTTTGGCGAGAGTCCAAAAAACACCCTAAACTACAAAACCGTTCAGTTTACACCCTCGAACTGCCAATACCAGATCAATTTACACCCTACACTGGTTTCATTGGTGGTTTTGGACATGTTGGCGCCACGCCATCGGTTTTGGATGATGTGGCATCCACGTACCTATTTGGTTGATGTGGCCGCGCGTGCTGTTTATGGACAAGTGCGCCAAGCCCGATGATCGCAGTTTTCTCGCACCTGCGGATCGCACCTCCGGAGGTCATCACCATCGTTGGGTTCCCGAGGCGCCTCATTAGTCCTTTGGATCTCGTGACACGGGTTCCCCGAGCTCATCTTTTGAATGAGTTTCCGTGAACTTTAACCGGATCTTTATGCTAGCACCTCGACAATGAACCCTCGTGGTTAAGTGTCTTTTAGTCTAGTAGTTGCCCTTAAATAAACCGTATGTAATAGGGCGGTGGTATTTTATCTGAATATGTAAGTTTAACCTTTGGTTTGTAATCAACCTCTATGGCCGACTATGATGTAAGACTGAATCAATATTTTGTTGTATATATGAAGTTTCGGTTTTGGTGTTAATTTAAATGCATAACATAACATGATGCATTATATGTACAGTGTTTATTTCTTTTCTAATTGCAACCTTGTTTGTGTTTGCCGAGTATATCCTTGTTATGTTGTTAACCATGGTGTGGTAACAGATGACAGAGGACCTACTACTCGTCTTGCAAGCGCGCAACAAGGGAAGGGCATGTCGACTCCCATGCCTCATTCTCAGGGAGGGCCGACTGAACCTTCCAGCTCTCAGGGTCCGCAAGGTGGTCCCCAGGAAGAGGAGCTTCCTCCACCACCTTCGATGGCCGATGTGCTCATGCAAATTGAGCGCAATCGAATGGACCAAACGCGCATCTTGGAGCAGATTGCGCGCAACACTTCTTCTCCTGTTGCACCAAACCGTCGAGCAGAGGTCACCATGTGCGGCGCTTTGCGACTTTCAATGACTAACCCGCCTGTTCTCGGGCCCCAAGATCTCATGGAAGCAGAGGACTGGCTTCGGACCATTGAGAAGAAGTTATTAATTGCTCAGTGCTCCGAGAGGGAAAAGGTCCTTTTCGCCAGTTATCAACTTGATGGGCGAGCTAGCATATGGTGGGACAACCTCCTTGCCATTCATCTGCTGGACATGTCCCTACTTGGGATGAGTTCGTGGAAGCTTTTCGCGAAGCTCATATTCCTGAAGGGGTCATGATGATCAAGCAACAAGAATTTCTCGCTCTCAAGCAAGGGCGAAAGTCTGTTACCGAATACCTACATGAGTTCAACTTTCTTGCCAGATACGCTCCTGATGATGTTTCGACTGACCTTCGTCGTCGAAACCGGTTCTTGAATGGGCTATCTGAGGAATTGCAGATGGTTGTAGCTTTGCATGACTTCCGAATTTCTCATTTGGTCAACAAAGCAATTGTGGCGAGTAAGAGCAAGGCTTTGGAGGAGTCACGCAGCGGCAGCCGACTTCTCGCTTATTCTCGTGGCGGCTCACCAAGGCCTCGCATGTGGGTGCCTAGACCACCGCGAGCACCAGCTCCATTTGCACCAAGGCCTGCGGTGTTTGCCCCTCGTCCATCCTCTTCCCCTAATCAACCAAGACCTAGTGGAAACCGGCCACCAGCTGTTGTGACTGTCAGGCCAGGGGTTATATGCTACCATTGTGGGCGCCTAGGGCATTTCGCCAATCAGTGTTATGCCAAGGCGCAAGGGATACCACCCATTCAAGTTTCTAAATTCATCTAAATTCAAGATTTTCCTTCTAGTACCATTCAATTTCCATTTAGAGTTTATTTGATTTATTTTTTGAATTTTGTTTATTTTTACGCTTTCTTTCTTGTTAGACGTTGAAGTTCTAGAATCGTCCGAAGGAGCTGAAGGTCAAGGAAGTAGAAGATTAAAGATAAAATAAAAACATCATTGCTATAGCAAGGCAAGTTGTACCTTTAACCATGTTGAAACCAATTTTCCAAAATTACCTTGATTCAAATTATTGCATTTTACTTCAAGTATTCCTTTAAAGAATAAGTCCATGTTACACCCCTGAACTTTGGCGAGAGTCCAAAAAACACCCTAAACTACAAAACCGTTCAGTTTACACCCTCGAACTGCCAATACCAGATCAATTTACACCCTACGCTGGTTTCATTGGTGGTTTTGGACATGTTGGCAGCCACGTCACTGGTTTTGGATGATGTGGCATCCACGTGTACCTATTTGGTTGATGTGGCATCCACGCTGGCACACTGGGCCCACTTGGTAGTCAAAGGAGGGGGGAAAATAAAACTGGGCCAGGCAAGGGAGGCCATGGCGCGCACGGCTCGGGCTCGCCACTTGGCGAGGAGGCGCATGGCGCTAGCGGCGGGCGCCAGGGGCGGCCTCAGGGTGGCGCCGGGCACCGACGACGAGCGTGGCGGGGCCAGCAGCGGCGACACGAGCGGTAAAAGGCGGGCGCTCGGGCCATGTGCGGCGTCGGCGGTGGAGTGGCGCGGGGAGGAGGGCGGCGCGCACATGAGCTACGCCCGGGGGTGAGGAGGCCGGTGGTGGGGTCGGGGGAGTTTGGGGGTGGCCGAATCGGCGGGGTGGCAGTGCCCGAGGTGGAGGAGAAGAGGAGGCGGCGGTGGAAGTCCTTGGCGGCGAGGAGGGCTTCCTCGGGCCTTGGGGCACCTCGTGATGGGGTCGGCTGGGGCAGCAGCTCACTGGAGCGGCTGAACGGCGGCGAGGCGACGCGGCGGAAGGCTGCACGGCCGAAAACGGGGCTTCGGCTCCGCCTCTCCTGCAACCCGTGTGTGCCCCCTCCACCGCGCCGCCTCACCACCCTGGCCGCACCAGAGTGTGCTCTGGAGCTCCCCGCATGGCGCCCTCGCCACTCGCCCGCATGGTGCAGCTCCCACCTTCCCACCGCCGCCACTCCTTCTCCTCCGCCCACGGTTACCGTCGCCCTGCCACCACGGCCACCCCCAGGCATGTCGACGGCCAAGGAGCCAAGCCGGAGGCAAGCCAAGAGGAGGCGGGTCCGGCCGAGCCGCACGGAAGCCGGGGAGGCACGCGTGCACACGGGGAGGAGCCGAAGTCGACAAGCAGCACAGGTAGAACTCGGAGGCGGCCAGAGGCGGCCGGGCGAAGAGGTAGCGGCGCCAGGAGAGTGGAGAGGAGAGATTTGGGGAGGAATCAAGCACTCTCTCTCTCTCTCTCTTTTATCTGCATTTGTGTGTACATGTGGATTCTACGTCATGAGTACGCCACGTGGATGCCACATCTTGTACACGTGGATGTCACGTCATCCAAAATCGGGGTGGTTTAGGGCGAGGGGGTGATTTGCTCTGGTTTCAAATGTTCAGGGGTGTAAAGTGAACGGTTTTGTAGTTCAAGATGATTTTTGGACTCTCGCCAAAGTTCAGGGGTGTAAAATAGACTTATTCCTTTATTTAAATGTTTTGGGATTAGCTATATACCAATTTGAATATATCCACCTTGCCTATTGTATTATCATGATCTTTTGTCATCCTAGTTGATTAATTAATAGTTTGTAATATCGTAGCACCAACGTGAGTTGGTTAGATACGAGTAGTCTGCTTAGCCATGCAACAAGTTATTGATATCATTTGAGTTGCAAATATAAACTTGACTAAGTGATTATAGAACTTGTGTAAAACTATATGTTGTATGCTGTTACTTGTTGATGGCATGTGTTGCACTCAAGGATCAAATAACTATAACCGATTGAAATCCCGGTCAGCGGCCGGTAATGGTAACCGGCTAGTTACCAGAAATACCAGGAAAAAATGGACAAAATTTGCGAATTGAATTTTGAATTACGAATTCTAAAAACTGGTTATCGGACCAGTTACTAGCCGATTACCAGAAAAAACGGTCAGAAAAATGGAAAATCGGATCCAAAACCGAAAAACCTAATTTAATTGATGAGAGTTAACCAAACTAATACATTGTTTGTATTCTCCTTCAAATTAAATATGTAAGTATCTCCCGATTTTACCATGACTTGAAATGTCTAACTCTCTGATTTTACCATAACTTGAAATGTCTAACTCTCGATTTTACTATAACTTAAAATGCTGATTTTTACCATGACTCGAAATGTCTAACTCTCTGATTTTACCATGACTTAAAATACCGATTTACCATGACTTGAAATCTGATTTTACCATGGCTTGAAATGCCTAACTGCATGATTTTACCATGACTTGAAATGCCTAACTCCTCGTGTGAAGGTGTGGACTACTCTGAAGGTCACATCGATGGGCGGTTCGTTGCTTCCAAGTCCAACGGTATGCGTCATACCAAAGCGTTGTGTCAGGGTTGGTATGACGGTAGAACACATCGGGAGGGTCAATTGTCGAGATGAAGTCTCAGAAAGATTTTGTTATGATTACTCGATCGCATACTTTCGTATGGTGAGTAATGGCAGATATGATGAGTTAATTGTATCTTGTGGGTAAAGTGTACTACCTCTGCAGAGTGTTAATCAATCTATTCGAACAGCCGCGTCCGCGGTCATAGATATGCTTGGGGATTTCACACGAGAGGTAGATTTTCATAAAAACAATTAGGAAGGGATAGTTGTGTGGTTAAACTCATATGGCTGTGTGAAAGAAATTGATTATGTTATTTGAGTTTTGTAAAAATAATTGTTAAACTATTATTGTTAATTATTTTAAATTACGCTTTCAATCTATTATTCATATTCAACTACAACTATTGCTTTTACTCAAAAGAACTATAGATGTCATATCTTTTGGAACAAGCTATCATCTATAATTGCATTCTGTGGTGTTATTTGCTGAGTACTATATGTACTTATTCTTGCTATAAACAATGTTGTTCAGTTGAGAAGGCTACAACAGTCCGTCGTCAGTCAACAAGGTCTACTTCAAGGATCGTGGAGAACTAGGTCGCACTACCCCAGTTGATTGCTTATGGGCATATGGATGGGTTTCACTAAAGTTATTTGGTTTCCTTCCACTACAGCTTAATTGAGCTATTCGCCTTCTGAGGCATTAATTGTAAGCTTTAATCTTAAGATCGTTACTCTGATAATTATCGTTATTTGTCTATTTATTAGTCATCTTTGCATATGGAATGATATTTCATCGATGTTACCACTGTTAGTCGCTGGACTCTTACTATTGGTGATAGCAAGATCCTTACTCTCATGGAGAGGATGACACTTGGAGATGGGGCAATTTTTCTTGTATATTTCTCTTCACAATGCCATGCCAACCTAAGGGGTTGGGGATACATATTTATAGGCTGTCAACAGCAAGCATATGCCAGATGCTAGTCTAAGATGCTCTGTCCTAGATGCTCTGTCCTCTATGTCCTCTAAGATGCTAAAGCAAAGATGCTGTCCTAGATGCTAGTCAAAAGCTAGTCTAAGATGCTAAAGCAAAAGCAAAGCTAGTCTAAGATGCTAAAGCAAAGCAAAAGCAAAAAAGCCGACACACAAAAAGCCGACACGAGACTTATCCATCAATCTCCCTAAGTCTTGTGTGTCTCCTTGTGAGAATCTGAGCCATCCCGATCTGGCGCGAAACTCCGGAACTTGATCCGCCCAAGAGACTTGGTCGGGAAGTCGCGAAATGGTCTTGGTGTTGATGTAGTTGGCGGACACTCCCTTCATCCAAGCGGCCGATGAAGTGATACCTTACCGGATGTGCTTGCTGCGCTCATGGAAAACAGGTTCTTCGCTAAGGCCAAGGCGGACTTGCTTTCCCACCCCGAGCTCCACGCCTCGCGTCTACGCCAAGGAGATCGCCAGCGGCCGTGCACCCACGAGCTCGAGTAGAAGCGGTAGTGGCTGCAATGTACTCGCCGCAGCTAGACGAGCCACTACCGGCCGCTTGACCGATCGCCACCGATCGGACACTTGCCGAGGAAGAACAGCGTCCCGCTGGTGCTCTTGCTCGTGTCGATGTCGCCGGCGTGGTCGATGTCACTGTACCCGATGAAGTGCGCCGCGCCGGGGCACCTTGGGTAGTGCAAGCCGTAGTCGGAGGTGCCCGCAACGTAGCGGAGGATCCTCTTCATGGCTCGCCGATGCTCGTCGTCGGTGGCCGCCGCATGAACCGACTAACGAGCCGACGGCGAACGCCAACCGGACGCTGTGTGGACAAGGTAGCGGCGCCCATAATGCGCCGCAGATCGCGTCGTCCCACTTCCTCGCCGACACTCACGACTCGGCCACCCTCTCCTCCATAGGAGTGTGGGCTGGGTTGCAGTCGGTGAGACCGCCCAGCTCCACGATGCGCTTGGCGTAGGCAGTCTGGCGAAGAGAGATGCCGGAGCTGTCCTGGTGGACCTCGATCCCCAGGTAGAAGGAGAGGAGCCCCAAGTCGCTCATCTGGAAGGCGGTCTTCATCTCCGCCTTGAACGCCTCGACCTCGGCCTCCTTGGAGCCGGTGATCACCAAGTCGTCGACGACGCCACCGCCAGGCGTTGTCGCCCTTGCCCCGCCGGTGAGACCGCACCTCGCAGCGCTCGCCGGAACCCCATTTGCGTAAGGGTGGAGTCCACTTAGCGTTCAGCTCGTGGTGCTGCCGCGAAGCCGTGAGGGCCTTGCGCAGCGGAGGACCTGCCCTCCTTGCCGGGATGACGAATCCCGGCCGACGACGTGACCTCCTCCTTCAAGTCACCGTTGAGGAAGGCGGACTTGACGCCCATGTGATGGACGCGCCAACCCTCCGGGCGCAAGTGCGAGGAGAAGACGAACGGACTCCATGCGCCGCGGCGGTGCGGCGTCGTCGAAGTCGACCCCCTCCTGCTGCATGAATCCTCGTGCCACCAAGCGAGCCTTGTGCTTGACGATGGCGCCGGCTTCATCCCGCTTCAGCTTGAACACCCACTTAAGGGTGATCGCGCGGTGACCGGCAGGAAGATTCGCCAGCTCCCACGTCTGGTTCCGCTCGACGGCGTCCATCTCCTGCTTCATCGCGACACGCCACGCCGCGTCTCCCTCCGCCTCAGCGAAGGAGCGGGGCTCGCCGTCGTCGCACGCCAAGTGCGCTCGCCTCGAAGTCGTCTTTGCGCCGATCCGTGGACGGGCAGCCGCCGAGGATGTTGTCCATGGTACGCGGTAGCGCGAGGCTCGCCGTCGTGGTAGGCGCCGACGCGTCTCGTCGTGGGACAGCGGAGTAGCGAACTCCACCGTGCGCTGCTCATCGTGGACCGAAGCTGTTGGGGCCGATCCCGGTGGTGTGGCCGCCGGTGCAGGAGAGTGGTGAGTCGGTGCCGAAAGTGGTGGAGCACTCGCCGGAGGTGGTGGCGAGCGAGGTGTCGGGGTGGACGAGCTCGGTGAAGACGAGCCGCTAGCTCCCGGCTCTCGGCGGACGAGTCGACAATGAAGTCCCGAGAGTCGGTCGAACCGCCGCCCACCGCTTTGTCTCACGCCCGCCGCTTCTTCGCCGAACACAACGCCACGCGAGATGCGGGCGCTTGCGTGTGATAGGGTCGAGGATGCGGTAGGCCTTCGAGCCCTCCGCGCGTGGCCGATGAACACTCCGAGTGCTCTCGCTGCCGAAGCTTGCCGATGTGGCCAAGCTCCTGGCGAACGCGAGGAGCCAAGACCCGCAGTGGGAGACCGCCGCTTGCGCCCATGCCAAGCCTCGTGACGCGCCCCCGCCGCCGAGCGCCAGGTAGGCGGCGGTTGAGGATGTAGACGGCCGTCACCACCGCTCTCCCGAGAAGACACCGCATCTCCCTGCGCGAGGAGAGCCCAGCCATCCCTGGCAATGCGGTTGCGCTGCCGACGACGCCGTTCACTGCGGGCAGACGCGCGGGAGTAGTGGCGCTAATGCCTTATCACAGCAAGACGACGCGACCGGTATCGTGAATTCGCCGCCGTTATCAGGCGCAAAGACGCGCAGCTTACGACCGCACTCGCCTCGTAGCGACTGCGTGCGCTGATGGCGCCCGCAGCCTCTCCCTTGCTGCCGAGGACCATCACCCATGTAGCGGAGAGGTCGTCGATGAGCGCAGAAGTAGCGTCGTCCTCCGGTGTGGCTGGTGTCACCGCCCACAAGTCCCGTGCGCGAGCTCGAAGCCTCTCCTTGGCTCTAAACTCGCCGCTGGGAAAGGAGTCGCCTCGCCGTCAACACGACGTCGCAGAATCGCTCCACATGGTCGCAGGCACGGCAGCTCGCACCATCTCCGCGGCACCGAGCCGCCAGGGCCTCGGCGAAGGTGCCCAGCGCTGCGTTATCGCCACGCCGCCGTCCGACGAGCGCGCGAGACGAGGGGTTGTGCCACCGCATGTGAAGGATGTAGAGGCGACGGCGCCTCGTTACCTTGGCAAGAAGGCGGCGACGAAGATCCCAAATCGCAGCACCGTGCTCGATCTCGACACGCGAGCCGTTCTCATCCACCGTCCCAAGTCGATGATGGAGTTCCGCAGATCGTGGATGTAGTAGACGCCGGTGAGCACTGTGCTCACCGACACCGCGGTGAAGATGACGAGCCGACGCCCTGATTTCCACGCCGGGCGCCCCCAAACTTGACGAGCCTCGACGCTAGAGTCAAGCTCGGCGAAGAACTCCCGTCGACCGGTCATGTGATGGGTAGCGCCGTGTCGAGGCACCACCTCGGCCTTGTCGCGTTGCGAGCCGTGGCGAGGAAGGCGTGTGCTTTTGGCTCGCCAAGATGGAGGAGATCCGTTGCGGCGGTGCGCCGAGGTAGTTCGATGCTCGCATGAGCAATGAACGAGCCGCCGCTCCTCCTCCTCCGCTCGCGACGTGGGCTCGCCGTCGTGGTCGCCGACACTCGCCCAATGACCAAGCTTGCCGCAGTTGTGGCAAGAGTCGCCGTGCCGGCCAGGCTTACAGGCCGCGCCGCCTGGCGCCTCACGGTCATCATCCTCGCGACGCCCTCGCGCCCATGCCCGGCGTTTTGCGCGCTTGCCGCTGCCACGCATGCGCCGCTGCCGTGGAAGAAGGCTCCCTTCTTCCTGTCACCTTGGCCGCAGCCCATCGCTCCCGAGTGAGGAGGAGCTTCGCCAATGGTGACGGGTCCCGAGACGCCAGGCTCATCGCCGCCGACCTTCAGCGACCCAACGCCTCCTCGATCGTCATCGTGGAGAGATCCAGCAGAGATCGGATCGAGTGAGCCATCCGCTTGTACTTCTGGGACGCAATGAAGAGCTTCTCGGCGCCTCTCTCGCGTAGGTGTCGCCGCCGAACTGTACCAACTTCGCAGCAGAGTGTTGAGACGGAGAGCAAAGTCATCAACGCCTCACCGCTTGAAAGCCGTGGTCTCCCACTCCGCGCGGCGCTCGCGCAGTGGACTTGCGCGCGCGCCGTCGCTGCGCGCGTGCGCAGCGATGGCGTCCCAAGCCTCCTTGGCGATCGCTTGTTGGAGAGCGAACCGCATCTCGGGCGGATCGCAGCGGCGATGAGGCATCCAGCGCCGCCGATCTCCGTCGTCGAGTCGACGCCGCCGCACGGACTGCCTCCCACATGTGCCGTACTTGGAGCCTCACCTTCATCACCGCGGCCCACTCGACGTAGTTGGCCTTGGTGAGGGTAGGCCACCCACCGCCGGGGCCGGCGTCCCTGACAACAGCCTGGAACCCGTGGTAACCACGATACCGGTCCGGGGAGAGAGAGCCACGCTGCCTGTGAAGGCCGCGCTCTCTATCGACCCGCTCGCCGCCGTTGTCGTCGCGCGCCTCTTCGTGGGCGCCACCGCCGAGCGCGCCTCCGTGAGCGCCACCGCCGAGCGCCTCCTCCGAGAGCGCCACCGCCGCGCGCGCTCCTCCAGAGCGCCACCGCCGCGGCGCGCCCTCCAGAGCGCCACGCCGCGCGCGCCTCCTCCAGAGCGCCATCAGCGCGACCGCGCTGCTCGATTGCCGCTAAGCTGCGTGGCGGCGCGGCTACCCATCGCGCCGCTTCGCCTCGCGCTTCCTCCCGGCCGCTCAAGGTCCGCGGCGCGCCGCCATCGCCAGAGATGGAGCTGCTGCTGCCGCCGCCAGACCTTGACCTCTACCGCGCGCGCGACGCATCTGCCGCTGGCGCTTCCGCCTCCATGCTGGCTGCCGCCGCTGCCGCCGCCGACCTCGGCGCCGCTTGCGCTTTGCGCCACTCTGCTCGCCGCTGCCGCTGCCGGCTGCTTTGCGGCGGCGAGCTCGGCCGTCTCACGACGCCGCGTGCTCGAGGCGCATCAACGCCGAGATCGCTCTGCGGACATGGCGCGCATCGGGGGTGTTACGTGGAGAGGGGCGCCGACGAGCCGCCGCCTCTCGGAGAGGAGTGAGCGTGGGCGGTGAGCTGCTGCCGCACGGCCAATGGGCCGCGAGGCGGAGAAGGAGATGAGCAGAGATGCTCAAAGCACAGATACACAAGCTCGATACCACTTGTTAGTCGCCGGACTCTTACTATTGGTGATAGCAAGATCCTTACTCTCATGGAGAGGATGACACTTGGAGATGGGGCAATTTTTCTTGTATATTTCTCATTAATGCCATGCCAACCTAAGGGGTTGGGATACATTTTATAGTGTCATCAAAGAAGCATATGCCGATGCTAGTCTAAGATGCTCATTCTGATGCTCTGTCCTCTATGTCCTCTAAGATGCTAAAGCAAAGATGTTTGTCCCTAGATCTTTGTCAAAAGCTAGTCTAAAATGCTAAAGCAAAAGCAAAGCTAGTCTAAGATGCTAAAACAAAAGAAAAGAAAAGAAGTTCGACACACAAAAAGTTCTACACGCAGATTTATCCATCAACCACTACATGCACTAGCGTGATTCTAAACTAGTGCATACAGTGGCAACAAGATACGGCCAAGCGCGGCTAGCAATTAGGTGCCCAACACAACATCGTAACCGCCCAGCAGGATGGCGTAAAGATCATTGATAAAGACTTCCCCTACGATGGTGATGACCACATCCTGGTACCAATACACGTGACCCAGTTGCCATTGGCAACGGTCACGTCGAGGCCCGTGCGTGGTCAAAGAGTGTTGTCAAGGCGATGCGCGACATCCACGTTGATGAAGTTGTATGTGGGTCCTGAGTCCAAGAGAGTGGCGACGTCCATGCTGCCAACGGTTGCGCGGACTTGCATAGTCTCAGTAGTGTGTACGCCAGTCAGGGCATGCAAAGAAATTTGCAGCGTCTCTGTGGACTACGGTGTTGGCTTGTCGGCCTCATCATCATTGGTAACGATAATGGAGAAGAGTTGTTGGCAGCGGTGTCCTCATGAATACTTTTCGTTGCAGTTGTAGCAGAGGCCGAGACGGCATCGTTCCTCCATCTCGGTCGGTGTCAGTTTGTGCAACATATGCGGTGTTGCGGTATCGCTGCTGACGCTAGTGGCAGGGCCAGTGCTCGCGGCCAAGGTCGGTGTCGAGGACGCGATGGTTGCTGACCGTGACAACAACAAGCGTTCGGACTTGACAGTCGGAGGAGCAAGGTAGTGCAGTCGACGTTCGAACACCCGTGCGAGGCTCATTGCCTCCTCTAGAGTGCATGTTGCCTCGAGCTTTACATCCGTACGGAGGGGATCCTGTAGGCCAAGAATAAATAGTTGTATCTTGTCGGGACCGGATTTTTGAATCCAAACCTTTGTGAATTTTTGCACTAGTCTTAGATCATTAGTTAGTGTACATAGTGGATACAACATTGATAACAAGATCGAATCACGATTCAAAATAAAAGTAATAACAAAGTACCAGCTTTAAAACCACTTATTACAATAAAGGTCACATGACCTACAGCAGCGGAAACAGCAAATGATAACTCCGAGTAGTGGTCTATCAAATTGCCCACTGGCATTCGACTGGGAACGCAATAGTACTGTTCGACGGTGCTCGTACTACGTAGGGCAGCGAGCTCGTCGAGATAATTGCTCTGGAGGGGTGGCTCGTAGCGGTTGTTGACGACATCGACGAAATCAGGCCACGAAGGCGTGCCGGCGTCGCACTCAAATTGTTAGAACCAAGTCTGGTCTGCACCGAGTAGGTGGTATTATGTCAGCCAGATCTTGTCTCCTTCCGACGTTCGTTGGCCGCAGTTCAACCACTGTAGGGGGTCTTCCTTGCCGTCGAACGTCGGGAAGTCCAGCTTGTGAAGCGGGGTGGGGCGGGGGTGGGGGGCGAACATCCTTGGCGGTCGCCGGTAGTCAGTACGGCCAGGGGTAGGCTATCATCCTGTGGCAGGATGCCAGCGACTGCGCGTGCTATTGCGGTAGTGGATGACTTGCTATCCATCCCGGTGAGGGACTTGCCGCGTCCATGCTCCAGCCGCGAGATCGCCACATGATGTGCTCCCTATTGTCTGCCGATGTTGACGAGTTTGGACTCAAATGTGGAAATCTTTTCTAACTTTGGACCAAGTGACTCGAGCTGTGAGGCTGGAGGGGCTCGAGCTCGAGCCAATCTACCTTTGCGGTGAGGCCGGCGATCTGCGCTGAGATTACACTGAGGGTGGGGGGAGTCAGTTGGTAGGGTGCCGGACATGGTGGAGTGAAGTTGGAATCTGATACCAAATTGTCACAGCCGGGTAAACCGGTGGCTACTGCTGGCGGCGGATGGTCAAGACCCAAGCTCCTCGACCGCCCAAGCACCGTGACGGGAAACAAGGAGACATAGGAATAGATTTCTAATTCTTGCTTGATCCGAATTGATGATAATGCTTAGCCTTATATAGCCGGCATAAGCAGATTGGAAATAAATAAGTAATTCCATCTATAAAAGATTGGAATATAATCAAATCATAACTTTTTATCCTTAAGGGATTGATATCTAATCAAATCATACTAACATTATATCTTAACTAATCCGGCTGCTGCCCTTTTCTTATACTCCAACGTAGCTAGCCCACACCCTTGACAATAGCGCGTCCCGGGCCTGGTTACTGTAGCACGTGCGGCACCGTGAACCCGTCGGCCCCCTGTGGCGCACGCCGTCTATATGCCGACAATGACAGATCCTTCTTGAGATTGAGATTTTTCTGTTTATTGGAATTTGTTTCTTGGTAGAAGAAACCTGAGATTTTCTTCATGGAAATCTAATTCCTCTCATTTGACCTGACAAACAATAATCTTGTACAGTTTTCAGCTTGGTTTCCTGAACTTAATTTTGGATGAAACTGCAGCTGCAGAAAAATTTAATAGAAAAACAAGCTACAAGCCAACGTTCAGGCAACAAACTGAGGTCTAATGCATACAAGCTACAAGCCAACGTTCAGGCAACAAACTGAGGCCTAATTCATTGTTATTTATAGATGTACAAAACTAGTGCTTTCAGACTCACCTGTACCTTTGTCAAGAAAAGTAATCAGCTTTTGCAGTTAGCAGAAACAGCAGCAGGAAAGCTACATGCTTGATCAGTGTTTGACAGCACAATAGGAAAAAATCACTAAAATCAACTTGAGCTTTGATGATGAAGCCTCCAAGAGGAAGCAACCTTTATGCAACAATGATGATGGCATGAGCTTTGATCATTCCTTTTAATTTAGTGATCTATTAACAGGAACATAGCAGTAACAGAAAATACAAGAATCTACATGTACACCCCCAGCCTTTGGCTACTCAAAAGAAAAACGTAAACTCTATCGGCAGAAATAATGCTAAGCTGTACCAAGACCTCACTAAAGACTTCAAATTCCTGCTCCTCAGGGTCACTCCTGAAGTCGAGGCATTTGCCTTCTTTCTTCTTCCGCACTGTTGCAAGAGTCACGACATCGCAAGGTCGTGTCTCTGGTGGAGCAGAGGACCGTATCAATGCCCAATTCAAGCCTTCAAAGAGAGGGTGTTGCTTGATCTCGGCTGCTCCTCTCAACGATCCCAGTCTGTTCTCTGGCTCCTTCACTAGCAAACCTCTGATGAGATCTTTGGCGTTGCTGCTGACAACTGGATTGTCCGGGAACTGGAGATTCTGCGAAACCACATTTGCCAATGTTTCGTCATTCCCAGGACCTCGGAAGGGTGTCTTACCATACAAAAGTTCGTAAAGGAACACACCAAAGGTCCACCAGTCCACAGCACTCCCATGACCATCCCCTTTGATGATTTCTGGTGCGAGGTACTCATGTGTGCCTACAAAAGAATTGGAGCGTGCATCTGTAGGCTCTACAACAAGTTGAGGGAGCCTTTTCTGGGAGGATTTAGGCTTCCGAGGCCTTGGCACCGAGGGACGTGGTGTGATTGTGAAACAAGAAGTTTGGGCACAAGAGGGCTGGAGGCATGACGAATTGATGCAGTAGCTCTCTGCACAAGGTCCTGCAAGCTTTCTTGGCTGGTAGTTTGCAGATATAGAGGATGACCGGAGGAGCACAGGGTTCACAGAGCACCTCAGTGACAGATCAAAGTCCGATAGCATGATGTGACCATCTTCACGGACTAGGATGTTCTCTGGCTTAAGATCACGGTATATGACCCCCAACATGTGAAGATATTCCAGAGCAAGGAGAACTTCTGCAACATAAAACCTGCAAAGCAACAATTTTATCAGTACAGTGAAGTACAACAGACCAGCTGGGGACTAAATGAATAAACAACACAAAGATTAAAAAAAAAGTACACTCATAGACGAAATGATAATTGATAACATCATATGACTTGCTACTGCTAAGTCATGTAGCATATGACTTGCTAACACTTTAAAGGGATCTAGCACATGATATGATCCATAGACACCGGACAAAATCAAAGCCATTCGTATCAAATTAACAAGGACAACAAACCATAGAAAATACAAAAGAAAAATTATATGTTTATAGTTAACGCTAACAGAAAATTGCCATACCATTTATTTGTTGATGATATATAGAAGAACATTTTACTTCATTCAAGATTGTTCAACACATGCAAACAAAAACAGCCTTCATTATTTTGTGGTGAAAAGATGAAGCATTTTATTCTGATTCCAGACAGATCCAAACTGAGCTATTTGTGAAGAAAAAGAACAAGATGCGCACGTTGAAACTCCAAAAAGTGCTAAATGCTAGGAAACAAAAATACATCTTCAGAGTTTTCTCCACGAGATATTAATTTGGACTAGAAGATATGATCTACATGTATCTCAATCTGGTTGTATCTGTAGATTTTAGCATGCATAATTTCCAACAAACAAGAAAATTGGAATATCACAGAGCAATTTCTGTAAAACTAGCCAACGTAAAGTAGTCTAATGGTAATCGGGTTGAGCTTGTAATCACTGGAATAGCCTACCATGATAATGAATAAAAGGAAGAAAAGGAACTGCACAAACCATCAAGACTATCAGAGAACTGAATGTTAATATGTTCGAAGTTCTACATACTAAATGGAATTTACCTTGCAGCTGGCTCTGGAAAGCTTCTTCTTGGCTGTCTTTGACGAAGAACATGCAAATCACCACCTGGACAATACTCCATGACCAAGCATGAAAGATTATCTGTGGTAAAATGGGCATAAAGAGTCGGAAGAAATGGATGATCCAGCATTTCTAGTATCTCCCTCTCAGCCTGTGCTCGCAGCATCTTCTTTCTATTAATAAGGTAATCGGTATCCATAACCTTCAAAGCAAATAAGCAATCTGAATCAACCAACTCGGCAAGATAAACAGTTCCGATGTCCCCACAACCAAGCCTCTTCAGAAGCTTGAAATTGTCGAGTCCTAGGGATCCCTGTTGCAATGCCAATTCGCGAATGGTCATCCAACGCAGATCCTTCGCCATGTGGGGCCTATTGCTATATCCACACAATCCAATTTGGCTCTCGTCACTGATACTCGTGCTACAACCATACTCACTAATGCTGCTCTTCAATTCTGGGAGCATTCCCCTTTCCTCTGATCTTAACCAGTCAGACGATTTCTCATCGGATTTCGTTGGGCCTGGATTTGTTTTCTCTTCTGCCGCACAGCTGGTGGGATTTGTAATGCTGGATGTTGAAGAGCAGCTGGTTGATGCAAGGAGATGGACTCCTTTGAAGAGCAGAATTTAGTACTATTGGAGGAATTACCCAATGAAGATGGTTCTTCTTTCACTTTCTTCTTACTGATGGTCTTGCATCGAAAGACTGGCTTGATGAGTCGGGAAGTAGTGATGGGCTTGCTCAAGATAGGGACTCTAGGAGAGCTATCATCAGTAGCTGCAGAAACTTTCTTGCCTAATTTTCCATTTTCCACCATGGAGCTCCCGCTGTCTATAGGTTCACCACTGATGACATCTTGGATCCTGATCTTCCGTATCTCAGCTAAGGTAGAATATGCAGAATGCAGAGAGGTGACTGCACTACCATCAGCTGTTTCGAAATCACAGTCTTCACTGAATTCGCTTGTTCCTCTAGATGAACTCTTATCAATCTTTTCTGGAGTGATTGATATTTCAATCAAGTTCATCTTTTCATCATCATGCAGATGGCTTTCATCATTACTTTGGACCATCAAGGAGGCATAAAGCCTGTGGATAGTCCCTGCTTCAGATGAACTTGATGACCCAGGTGACATCGACAACCTCTTCATCGCAGCCATTTCGGACGCCTGGGAAATGCATAACCTTCTCAGCGCCTGCTTCATATTAACAGGCTTGGAGGATATCCCGATGCCCGCACTTTGAGACGACCCTGATCTACCCGATTTCTTCTGAGCATTCTTCCGCAGGGCGTCCGCACCGGCCTGACCAGGACTAAGTGCCCGACGGAAGGTCCTACTATCGATCGCCTTGAGAAGCTGGTCAAGGTCGTCTTCCACAGGGTAACCGCGACACCTCCCATCTTTCTCCTCGGTTTTCACTTTAATATGCAGCAAGCCAGAGCCACTAACAGGCGCATTATCGAATTCTTCGGTTGACTCAACTATCTCGGAGCTGCAACCGGACGACCCCATCACCCTCAAGTAGACAAATTCAACAGACAGACAGAGAGATAGTACGCCAACTTAGTCCATCGCCGGCAGAGACAACCAAGGCAGGCAAGTCATACTACTATACTTGCAGCTTTCACCGAGACGTCATCCAAGATGGAAGCCTCAGCAGTTCAGAGAGCCCCGCAAAAAAACAACTTTTTTACAAGTGCAACCTTTAACCACCCTGCAAAGATCATGAGATCCGGAGTTAGTCATTGACACATGGCAATAGCTACATCTCCCAACCTGCTGAGAAATCCTTTTTTAATAAGAGAGAAATCCAAAGGCAACTAGTAAGCCAGAGTCCAAGAAGAAAGACACAAATGCAATCACATCAAAGGAAGTGCTCCTGTCCACTACTGGGAAGCAGAGGCAGCTCAAATCAAGAACTCGGGAGGTCAAATTTGGTGGGAGAAGAAGGCCAGATTCCCCACCAAGAACCCATTTTCACTCCCCATTTCGATTCAATTCTCTCGAAAGATGAAATGCAAGGGAAAGCCAAACCAAGAAATTTGTTTGCGAACGGAGGTAGTTAAATCTATGAAAAAATCCAAAAATAGAAAGAAAGGGAGGGAAAATAAACACCCAAAACTTTCGTGTTACAAGAACACAGGAAGGTAGTTCCCAGATCCGGCGCCGGCCGGGCTCCTGCGAGGCCACATTCCGCAGGAGCCTCCACGAACCCCACAACAGCGGCAAATTCGCGAGCAACCCGACCACGCACGCGCGCCCAAGAAACCGGATTTGGCATCAGAGAAGCCAGCTCCAGAGCGGAGCCGACGGCGCTTACCAAGAAATGCCAGCCCGGATCTCCAAGCGGCAGCGAGAAGCGGGAGCAGAGCAGAGCCGAGCTCGCGTCCGGCGGGTGTTCTGGGGAGACGGGCTCGGGATGCTAGCCAAACTGCCAATCTTGGGAATGGCGGCTTCGGAGAATGAGAGAGGAGAGAGAAGGGGGGGGGGGTGCGCCCCACGAAGACGAATCGGCCTAAAAGAGAGGGCGGCGGGGTCCCTCCGTATCCTCCCTGCAGCGGGCACGAATAGCACGTTTCGGTGCCGATCGGCGCATCCACAACCGTCCGATCGCCATATGGACGGCTGAGATTATTCGCTGCAGCGGAGGGGTTTCGCCTTCGACCGTGTTGAGATTCTGGTCGCACTAATAAAAGGTAGCCAGCCAGCCACTGAGCTCGTACAAGTAGTGTTTTGGGGAGTTTTGAAATGACGATAGAGACTAAGAAAGCACCTTCTGTTGCAATTTGAAATGACAATATGTCTCGTCGCCAAATGAATTGACGACAAATGCATATCGGCCAATTGAATGATATAAGCCAAATAAATCGACGGAAGATTCTTGTCAGTTAATTGCTTTGTCGCGGCCAATTGAATCATGTATGCTAAATAAATCGATTTCAAGGCTAATGTCGGCCAATTGACCTATCGTCAAATGAATTGGAGATATATCCTATTGCCAAATGAATTGGCAAAAGGAGTTGCCATGCGAGTCCATTGTCAATTTATTTGACGGATTATTTCTGTAAATTCTTTTTTTAACTATTTATTTTTGTAATATACATCTCACGATTCCGGACATACATGTATCCTAGTATCTACTTTGAGAAAAAAAAAAAAAAAAAAAAGGACAGACACAAATTCCGGCTCGTTTAGATCTTATGGTTCTAGTTTCCTCCTTAGATCTACTTGTACACATCAAGAAAAAGAGACCCGACCAGCAAGACGGGGACACGAATCAACATCACGGAAGAGTGAAGACTGCAACTAAAATGTTCATAAACGCCTAAAAAAATTAAATATGTGCGTGCAAATGCCCAGTCTTGCACCTAAAATTTTAAGAAGAATTCCAACGAATGAGAAGTTGCTTAATCTCCATTTAGCTTGTGATGGCTAAGTATCGGAAGTTACTTGCAAATGTCTCCATCAAAAGAAGAAGTTACTTAGGAATGGGGCAAAAGATCTGCACGAATTGTTGGATTTTGGTAGACTTCGTAGGGATTCTGCTGCTTACAAATGGGGCAAAGGAGGAGTTGAGGTGAAGAATTTCACGAGGAAGGAGGGTGTGTTTACATGTGCCGAGAGTGACTGAAATAAATGTTTTTTTTGGTTGCTGATTGGAGGATATATATAATTTGCTAATAGTAGGCCTAACATAATACTACTGGATTTTTAGTCATTCCATTTCTAGAATAAAATAATGAATTTATCCCTTTTCCTAAGACAAGGCATTATCGTATTGGTAACAACGGTATATACAATCACACATTACGAGTTTTATGAAGTTTCAATTATGGCTAATATTCTGGGCTTTTGTTTATTGAATTCCCGATGCTTGAAAGAGGTACCAATTGCCAAGCAATGCAAAAAAAGTACCTCTCATAATAAGTACTGGCTTCTCATAATATGTAAACGTAGAAATAAACGGTTAAATTTTTAAGTGAATCTGTTACATCATCAAAAGTATGTGCTTATGGTGCTAAAGCCTTTCTTTTGTGAGATAATCATGTCACAAACCGATAATTGATTTGTTGCTATTTCACGGTTTAACATCAGTAGTGATTTTCACTGAGCGCTATTGATCCAAACCATTCTCCGGCGATCGGACGGTGACCAGATGGTGTGAAAGAGGTGTAATGCCACCTAACTATGCGTCTTTGCCGGAGCTAATTACTGGCTGTTCTATCGATAATATCTACCAACTGGCACCATACTAAGCACACATGAAAACCGAAACAGTCGAAAATAAAAGCCAGAGTTTCAGTGCTATGTGCCAAAAGTTTTTATTTTCTAAGCTGTGAAGTTACCACTTCACGTTACAGGGCTGGAGGAATTTGCTTACCTCACGAGAGAGGAGAGACCAGTGCTTCTATAGATCTACGCCTATACGTGCAGGAGTGCGTGTCGGAAGCCACGGGAGAGCCACACAGTAGACATGTATTAGATCTCGTCCGTACCATTCAGTCGTCAATGAACGTTTAGATCGATAATATACGGTACCATATTACTATACTAAACAGCAAAATCGCTATATTTTTTCTGTACGCACAGTAAATCAACACCGTTTCTATTGTATTTTACTGCATAGTACTGTAGAAAGAGCATGTGTTTGTTGCTACGGTACGCATATGCAGTTCTGTAGAGGACCTGCGTCCGTGCGTGCATGCATTTGCGTGGGAATCAGCGTGTAGAATTATTTAAGAAATGTGGTAGTACTAGTGCACTAGTACTGTATGTGAAAAGCGAATCTTAGTCGGTAACGGCGGCGGTATGACTGATTGATTGATAGTTGTGCTGGTTTCTTTCATTAGCTTAATTAGCTAGGCCGGATAGTTTGTTAACAACGCCAATATGTATGCCAGTTTGTTGTGTGCTTGTGGCCTGATTAATTGTGGATGGTACTCGTTACTTAACCCATTGACTGGCGTCCGTTTCTTCGGATAGGATTAAATTTGGCTTTTTCAAATTTGAGTTGATTAGTTCGGTGTGGATGGTTTGCTTCAATCATTACTCTTAAATGTAACCACGTTAGTTTGCGATAAGAACTAAAATGTTCGTAACCTCTTGATTATAGTAGTTACCTGGCGGTGGGGTGAGGGTGTTCGTTCCACCGGCCCTGTTCGATCCCTAAGGTGTTCCGTATTTAATCATATTTTATACATGCGTGTGTGTTTAGTGAGAAATTGTGTATTCGTACTTCTTGAGACCGTGAAGCCTTTGCAAAATTTCTCTCCCAGTAGAAAGGATAGTTTTTTTGTTTAAATAACACTGTTTGCCTGTGTACTTAAAAAAAATTCCATCGAAAATGGAGGATAATTAATTAGTCAATCTGCTTGTGTTCTTTGCTATGCAGTCCTGATCATATTATGCCACTTCCACAAACATGATGGATGAGCAATTCAGGACCGAACACAAAATTTTGCCTTTAATTTTTTTATCAAAAAATGTAGGAAATTTTGAAGACTTTTGGTTGCTATCATGTTGATTTTATCCATATGGAATGTATATAATGCTGGAAAGCGCTGCTATGTCAAGTTAACTCGTCGTTAACCAAGTGGTAGCCCAACCGGTGAGGCACCTGAATGCCGGTTCAGGAGACTAGTTCAAATAAATCCCAATATTCGCAGATTATGGGTTTAAATCCCGTCCTGTAGTGCGCAAGTTTTTGTATGTATTTGTTTTGGGTGGGATTCAACCCCATTTTGGCAGGGTTTGCTTATGCCACCTTAGAATAAATGTGATAACCAACTAGCATAACTCTTTTCTAAAAAAAGAGAGAAAATTCAAATATATCACTGAATAACTATATAATTCACAATATGCCACTCATTATGAGACTAGTATGAGGGTCTAGGACTCATAGATCAAGAAGACATCGTGACAAATTATAAAGATCCAAAGTTATTCGTGTCGCATAAACAAATTGCCTAAAAACACAAATTGCATCACGAAGTATACACTCTAAATTCCAATGGTCTAACTAAAGCCCATAAACAATACCATCGTTATGATGTACTACAAGGTAATAATTGTTCCCACGCAACCTGCACGCACAACGGCACAAGCAAACATGGGGACACACCACACCAAATTTTTTCTCTCTAAATAAACCATTTATAATCGTTTTACAAAAATAACCCTCGATCACTGGTCCACCAAACGACTAGGCCAAGTCACGCGGTGGGCCAGCGACTAGTTGATGTGGGAGACCCAGTCGTGTGACAAAACTGCAATTGAGGTCTTGGTCTACCATGTGTCTCAGTCACGAGCTGGTGGCGCCACTAAGGGCCGTGCTTGACACAGTCGCCGGTCTAGCACGTGACTGGGGCCAATCGCTAACCAGAATGCGACTGAGCATAGTCGCGTTCCCAACCGCCGCCAAAAGGCTATTTTTTAAGAAATAATTTAAATAAACTTACCTTTAATTTTATAAAATTAAATGGTTGGAATAGATGTTTGTAAATAATTGTTAGTGGTAAAAAAACGAAATTTTGCTTACTGCAATTGTTTGCAAATAAATCATCTAATAATAGTTTTACGTGGATAAACCCCTTATAAGTTTTTACACAAAGAACTCAAAATTTGGTGAAATATTTTGTAAGCTTTGATTTGAGCGAGATGAGAATGGAGCAACAAAGATGAGATTGCAAGCCTCGCATAACACTTGACCATGGAGGTCTGAATTACATGGCGGGTAGGGTTTGGTTAAGTGCATATGTTTGCCTAGCTATTATTATGGTACAAATGGCTAAATGCATGAATCTTCAACCTGAACTATAACTACGATACAAACACGTTTTTTCGGAGAAGGAAATACTTGACAGGTGGAAATCAACTCAGGCTTATGGATATACGTCCTACTACTCCTTGCGGGCACGGGCCTTCGCGTGGGCCTCCCAGTAGTCGGCTATAAGGCTTTTTTGAAGCTTGTCCTCGTTCAGGATAATCTTCGGTGCAACAGAGGCATCAGGGATCATCGGTGTCTTTCCCTTGTCTTCCCCACTCCCAATTGTGGGAGGTCTCCAACGAATAAACACCTTGTGGTCAACTGCTTAGTTCCACATGTATTTCTCCTGAATGAACGTCTTATCGTACTTCTCCAGGCCATCGATTAATTGGAAGAAGTAGCAACACTCCGACGGCTGCCATGCATGGATAAAGTCAGTGATATTTAAAATGCAACACACAATGTGAAATATCGATGTATGGCAATGACTTACACGGCAATCCCCACACATGTAGTAAGCCCTTACGGCAATACTAAGATGTGTAGATTGAATGATCTATGAGGGGTTACCACAGTCACACTGTGGATGTGAAAACTCTGGAAGTACAGAAGCATCCTTGCAAGAACAATCAGGGTATGTACATGCCTTCTTAGCAACCTATTTCCGCTTCTGGAGAATCGACCCATAGTCCTCTATCCCCAAATTGAGCGACGTGGCCTCCTTTACCTTTCTTCCTGTACGTTTCTTGTCCCTCCCCATCTCCTTGTTTTCCAAAATAGCTCGAGTGTAGCCTTGCTTGTAGTGGTGGAGTATGGCTTGGTTTTTGTGAGGACCCCGGAATATTAGAAATGTGATTAATTAAAATTATACTGTAGAACAATTATTAATTAAGGAACAGTACTGCCCCTTTATTAAAGATCATGCTAGAAGTATAAATTTAACAAGTAACAAATCCAATATTCAGGATTCCCGGATATATGTCTTACAATGGTTCCCAAGATCAGTGACCATTGCACATATATCCTTAAACAACATTGCATCATACACATACAAGTCATACATTTACATAATTAAACATAAGTTTACAATTTTCGATTTAGTACTACAATATCAAGTGACTCCGGGTCACCAACAAATTTTGACAGCGGAAGCAAAAGAGTAAACGACTAAAACCACCAATGGCCCCATCACCCCGCAGGCTATTGCGTGGAGGAAAGAAATAACTTCACTCGTTAGCGTCCCCCTGATCGACGCTAATGGGTACCTCATATAAATAACTATCTTCGCCTACAACAAGAGGTTATAGCACCTTGAGTACGGAAGGTACTCAGCAAGACTTACACAAACTAATAAAAGAAAGTGTGTAAAAGAACCTATACAATGGAATAGAATTTGTACATGCATAAGGTTACAACAGGAAGGCATAATGGTTCAATTTTGCATAAAGCAATACATCTTATCCTACAATTGCTAAATTTTGATAAAGCAATTTAATAAATCAAGTTGGACTAAAACAATAAGTAAATGAAAGTAAATGTGAATAAAGACATTGCATGAATTCCTCATGCTGAACCAGAACCCAAAACAAAAGTTTAAATCAAAGTTCTATACAGGTGACATCAACTCAAGTTATTGTCCATGACCGTAGACACGGCTATTCGAATAGTTTTGATACCCTGCAGGGGTGTACATCTTTACCCACATGACTTAGTTAGCCCGTAAGCCTCCTAATAATAGCACACAACCTTTGGTATGCCTACGGTAAACTAAGATTTGGTATTTTTCAACAAGTTGACGCTATTGAGTTGGATAACCCATGTGTGAACCGATCTCGCCAAACAACGATCGATAGCATCCGCTAACTGGTACACATGTTGCGCCGGGAATGCCGACCCAATCAAAAGAAATACAGGTTGTGTTCGCTACATATACTAGATTGCAATCGGCACCTTTAAGGTACGTACATGCGATAGAACACATATACACCTCACCCTCCTAAGAACATCGACATCGATATAAAACTCACATGGCATAAGACACACCAAGACCTAAGTATCTATGTCATACAAGATCAATACACATGTCCTTACTCCCCTGTTTCCAGCTCAATAGCATTAACCCTTTACTTAACCAAACATCGCCCATACACCGCATGTGGAAGTACGTTGGGGCTTGAATTGAATAATCGAGTTCATCCTTAATCGGTCCGCATAAGTCCACCACATTTCTAATCTCGCACGAAGGCACCACCACTAGCATCCTCTTGTCCGATCAATTGAAATTTAAAATTCAGTTCGATTTAAAGAAACCGACAAAGAGTTAAAATGATCAAATTTATTTGTTGTTCCCATGTTTGACAAGATAATCTTGTCAAACTCTAACGTCTATGGATCGCATGGCTAAGCAAATTCTGAAATTAAATGTCGAGTATACATCACTACTCTAAGTTTGAGTGTATGGTTAAATTTAAGGTAAGCCACAAGGTTAGGTCATAACTACCTACTAACAGATTACAATTGTATTTTCGTAAAATTAGCATGCAACAATCATCATCAGATTTAAAATCTATAGTATAAAACTTTAGGATCAACATGATGCAGAGAGGATGCTTGCCTTGATAGTAATACACTTCTTGTGCAGTGCTCGGTTGCTCGTAAATAGAATCAAATACTTCGAAAAACCAGATTCTAAAAGAAACAATAAGATCCAATGAATACAAAACCGATAAAGAAGTAAAAATGAAAAGAAAATGGATGATCAAGATGGTAATGCATAATTAACAATATGCTTAATTTATATCTACCCCAATAAAGATAATAACCCATATTAACCTTTACAGCCACTAATTATCAAAATTATGGTTGAGTTCAAATTATAGTTTTGATTTTTAGAAAACTAAAACAAGGCAGACATACAAATAGGTGTTTTGGTGATCTAAACATGGATCAAGTAATTTATTTGGTTTGGACTAAGAGTATTCTTAATCAATACAATGAACTATCTTATCACTTACTCACTAATTGACAAAGTAAAGATTTGAAGTTCCTACTGCATAATGAGTAGGTTCAGCCGATAGCAAAAGCAAAAACAGGGGTTGAGGATTTTTGTTTAAAAAAGCAAAAACAGGGGTTGAGGATTTTTGTTTAAACACTAATACATTTGAACCTAAAGTTCTTGCTAGAGCTAAACCTAATCTGTAAGGAAGTTAACATCCTAAATCATCATCTTGCTAACCCTAATTAGCAAGATTACAGAAAAATGGTAAGTTACCACTTTTGTCGGTTCACCCGACAAAACAGAAGAGAAAGGGTTTAGGACCTTTTTCGATTTAGCAGTAAAAAGATCAAGGATAACTTTAGCTTATGATACTAGGGATAGGTTAAGACCTAGTTGTCAAGAGATGACATAAGAAACCCTAGAGCTTGAAAACGACATGAAAGACCGAAAAGTTATCAAAAGTAACTTTTCAGTATAGAAGAAGATTCGAATATTACATGCACAAGAGAATGGCTCCATTAAACTACTGAGGTCCTTAAGGTGCTTAAGATGACAAGGATTAGAGTCTAAACTCACCAGAACAGGAAAAACAACAGAGGGCTCCTTAACCTGCTCTGATCAACAGATAATAAACCCCCGGTTTCAACCTACAAAAGATGCTAAACTCACATTACAAAGTGAATCAAGCATCTAGGATGGATAAGCAAGGTGTAAGAGCAAGAAACTCCACTGAACGAAAAAGGAGGATGAAGAGCTTCTTTGGTCAACAATGGCAGTAGCAAAAAGCTAGGGTTTATATAGTGTTTGAACCAATGGAGCAAATGGGAACTCTCTAGAGCTGATGAGGTGTCCATTTCAGTGCCAGATGTCAAGGTATTACTTGCCAAAATCGCGGCGCAACGCTCCTCTCCGGCAACAGAGACCGGCGGCGATATACAGGCGTGAGGAAGAAGAGAGGCGTGTGACTGACGGGTAGGCTCCACTGTCAGCCGCAGCCTCACCCACACCCGCAAGATCAAAAGAACGACAGCCATCCGATTTGAAAGGAACAGCAACGATAAGATGAACAAAATGCATTCAACCGATATCGATCAATATGGACCGTGCGATCGGTATCCAACGGCCACGCCAAAACTGGACCTATGCGCACGTGATTTGAAAGGACACCGTAGGATTAAAATCCAACAGTCACCAACATTTACGCGCCTTTAAGTTCAAAAAGAGCATAAGAGCACGGTTGGATCCAAGATCAACGGTGGAGATCAAGTGGGGAGTCCGGGGGTTCCGAATGTCACACCCCTCTCGATCGCCCGATCTAGATCCAAGGGCTCAGATTAACTGTGGCGTTCCGGAGCCCAAACAGCCCACTAGATCTAGCCCGTTCAATGATAATCCAACGACTCTTGCTCATTTCGGCTTTTACCATTTAAAAATGGTATTGCCCAAAAATGGCGTACCGCAGGATTGAGATCTAATGGTCAAGAGGGAAGGGCGCTACGGGATGACCCGAACGACCCAATGAATCTGGTCCATTTAATTGGAAATCAACGGTCACAAGTTGGAGGTGCGTTAAGATTTTGATCTAAAGCTGGATGTTGTTGGATGAAGATCCAACGGTGGAGATTGCTTCGCGTACGTGGATAGCCCACGCGGCTTCGCAAATCTCGTCCGTTCGCTTGGAGATCGACGGCTCACGTCACGTGTAGTGTTGGGCTCGCGCCCGAATGTGACCGAGTCGGACCAATTGCACCGGGTTGGACCCAACCTTATTGGGTTTGAGTCGCTACAATGCCAGGGGTTGGGTTTAGACCAGAAGAGTTGACCAACCTTAATTCAAATGTTTAAAAGTTTGACCGGGGCTTTAGAAATAGTAAATAAATTTGTAAAATCATGAAATTTTGCAAGAATGCTACTGGGATAATAAATTTACCAAATAAATTTTGAAAGCCACTGTTTCACTTTGTAAAATACATAAATAATTACCTTAACCCTAATAAGTTTATTCAAAGTCAAATATTTTTCTCCAAGTCAAAATAATTTCTAAAAACTCAACAAAATTATTTTTGGGTAAGATAATTTATCTAGGCTTTGATAAAAATACTTCCCAGTCATAATACAAGCACTGACTTGTATTTCCTTTGAAACTTCAAATAGGTTTTGGATTTTGGCTAGAAAAGGAAGGTTTTAATTTGTAAGAATGTCCAATTTGTAAAAATGAAAAGTGATGCTACGAACAACATCTCATTACTGTTATGAACAGTACATCATTACTGTTCATAAGGCATTTTTTGTACTGTTCATAAAATTGGGGCTGTTACAGTTTTATAGGCGGTTAAGGTGTAGCATTGAGGGAGTAAATTGTGGTGAATAGAAGTCACTTGCGTCTAACAAAAGGAATCTTTGGGTGCAGCATAGCTCAGAGAATTGTCAATTCATAGGGGAAGATATGGTGCGTGTTGTCAACTAAGACTAAAAACACGAGTACATGGAGGCACACCAAGTCGAGGTCAGGGTCTACTCGTCCCCTCTCCCTTCTTCTCCTCTCCTCTTCTTCTTCCGTTGGCCCTTCCTCTCCTCCCATCGGTCTTTCTGGTCGCAAGTTGAAAGCAAAGCGACGATATTGGCCCTTAGTTGTGACAAATGTGACGCGATCGAGGTCACATGCCCGCTAGTCACATGAGGGAAGCATGACTAGCGCCACACGCCCGCCGGCCAGCGGCTCAACGCCATCGCTCGCCGCGAGACCGAGTGTCAAAATGCCTCAAATTGTTGGTCCACCATGTGACTCGCCTAGTCGCTGGTGGACGGTTGTTTTTGTAAAAGAAATAAATCATGTGTTATTTTTATAAACAATTAAAAAATAGTTTGCTTACAAAAAAAAAATCCACACCGCAGCAGCCGTGGCCGCAGAGAAACGCAGGTGCTCACAGCTATTCTTGCAAAGGTAGGTCCCACCCCACGCCGTGCAGTAGTTCGGTGCATCGCATGCGCCATTGGCCTTGGGGCATCGCTGGAGGGATCAGATTCGCCTTCCGGACCAACTTCAAACCAACAATTTTATCAGCGCCGATCCTGTCCCTTCCCATGCTTGCATTTTTTAAAAAAATCTATCAGATTATGCATTATTCTGTTTCTAAACAATCGCAAGCTTAAGTACCCATATTTTGGTTATAATATATCGACGGCTAGTCCATCTGGTATAGCACCGTGTTGTTTAGCTGATCAATACATTGGTTTCCATCACGTTGTAGGTCTCACGGCGGATTTTATGAAAATTTTACTCCATTGCTTTTTGATGTTGAGATTTAAAGGTAGCTTAACCAACTCACTCGCGCATGCTTTCAATTCTCCTTGTTTATTAGAAGTCTTTTCATTTTTTACGTAAAAAAAAAAGCCTTTTTATAGCTTGTACTAACCGAAAGAGCATCAGGTCCTTTTTCACATCATCATCACATGCAGCAAGTCGTACATTCTGAAAGAAGGAAAGAGCACAGCGAAATCTTCCATTCGCCATTTTCTTTCTTGGAAAATGCTTGGTGTGTGAAAATGAGACGCACAAAAATTTTAGAGAAATTTTATGATATATTCTAATAATAGTATATGGTGATAGTATAAATTAAATCTAATCATTGATTTGTTAAGTGCATAGTAGTCTTTTCTTTGTATTTATAATTTTATCGTGAGGGTATTGTGGATTTTTTAATTATAGTTGAAAATATTACTATTGTGCCATATGATCCCTATATATGCAATTACAATCCTACCCTCCCAAAATTATACTACTCATACTACTAGTCAGTAGTATAACTAAATTCTAACTAATTTGAACCATTAGATAAAAAGAATAGAAAGTCCGTATTAAATTAAGTGTACCGTAGAAGTGCTCGAATTCTAACCACAATGGGCGTGCGCGCACATTAGTGAGATAAACAAGTTTTGGTACAAAAAAACGTTTGTGTGTAAGGGGGTCTAGGTGCAACTAATTAATTATGACTAATTAATTACATGGGTTAATTAATTAACCCCACCGTGTAATTATTTAGTCATAATAAATTAACCCTACCGTGTAATTAATTATACAGGTTTAATTAATTAATCCTCGCCCATGTCACGGGTTAATTAATCCTCGTCCGCGCCACGGTAGGGATTTTCCTCGTACTGCTAGTTAATTAATTAATTACATAGGTTTAATTAAGGATTAATTAAACCTATGTAATTAATTAATTAACTAGCAGTACAAGAAAAATCCCCACCGTGGCACGAACGAGGATTAATTAACTCGTGGTGCAAACGAGGATTAATTCATTAAACCTATATAATTAATTATATGGTGGGGGAGCGGAGGGCGCGTGGCAGGCATGTGGCGAGCGAGCGGTAGGCACGCAGCACACGGGGAGTGGAGGGCGTAGAGCAGCGCGCAAGAAGGCGAGTGACGACGCGGGCGAAGCGCCGCGACGACACATCGTGGTGCGCGACGCGCAAGCAGCAGGTGCACGGTGGGTACGCGGCACACGACGAGCAGATCTTGCTCTGATTTTGCACACGACAAGCGGATTTTCAAATCCATGGGCGTTTTGGCTCCGATTTTTGTGATATTTTGGTTCATTGTAGTTTGCTAGGGTTTGAATATTCTATATGTTGATAAAATGTGAGCTAGAATTATTAGATTGGGGCTGATTTTATTTGTTCAAATTTGCTCGTATTTGAATTGAAGTTAGGTTTGGTTTCATGATCAGATATGATTTAATTTTTTTTGTTGTGTGTATCTTATAACTCATGAATCGTCACTTTATGTTTATGATGCCATTCTGTTTTGAAAAAATGAGTTTGCTGACCATTATGTTCTATGACTAACAATGAATTGACTGCTGGGTAGTGGCAATCGATACAGTATTTTAGGATGACTTTCAGATCTTTTGTTCAGTGTTTGCCGGGGTATCAGTATTTGCTAATTTTATGTCTTGTAATGTGAGAAAGTATTGTCCAACAAATCAGGGTTATATTTTTCTCCTTCGCTAATCCTATTGTCTATATTTAGAGCTGCAAAATGTTCTAGTTTACCAAAACTGAGAATACACTGGACTTGAACATCAATAGCATCCTTGCCCTTGTGTGCCCAGATATCTCCATCAAATTTGGTACTATACCACATGCATGTTTTAACTGCTATGATTTGTTGTAAGGAATTCAACTGCGAAATATGTGGAAACCAAAGTTATTGGGGGTGAAGGGCTTATGAGCGTCATTTCAAGGAGTTGCATAATGGCCTCAGTTTTATGTTTAGATTTCCTAATGCAGTACTTATGTTTGTTTCTTAGAGTTAACTAAGATGATTCATTATTTGGCTTTTCCTAGTTCAGGGTAATTTTGAGTTTTCTATATTACGTATTCATCTCATCTTATAAGTTGCTTATGAATTTAGCTAAACTTACACTGCTATGCTTTATGCAATTCTAGTATTTGTAAACTGTAATTTAGGTAGGAATTAGTTCAGTTTTTTTTTTCGAATTTTGTAATGGTTCATCTAGTTTCAAATTTTTTTCCTGTGAATTGTAGGTTAGTTTACATTAATTTTGTATTGTGTGAGGGTTCACCTAGGTCATGGCCTTTCTACCCTTCTTAGAATTATTTTCAATTGTAATGTGTTGATTTTGTATTATGTAAGGGTGTAGGATCAAGGATAACCGACTAGAGGGGGTTGAATAAGAGGTTTTTAAATTTTTCAACTAATTAACAAAATTAAAAAATTAAAACAAGATAGTCCTAACAGAGCAACTTACCATAATTAAGATGACAGAATTACTATGTTACTTAAGACAAATAAGAACTAATGTCAATACTAGATACAATTCTAGCTAAGCGAGAACTTGCATAAGAGAATTGCTAGAAACATAAATACGAATAGTAAAGACAAGAGTAAAACCACAATGAAGACGAAGAAGTTTTTTCCGTGGTATCGAAGACTTGTCGGTCTTCACTAGTCCACATTGAGGAAGCTTGAACCAATCAAGCTGGCTCTACAAATTAAGCCTTCTCTCGATCTCACTAGTGGTTGTTCTTCCTCCGCTCCAGAGATGGCGAACACCGAACCAGTCACAATTTGGCGTCGGGCCTGTTCGCAATCTCCTTGAAGAGATCACCGCGCTAACTCCCGCCAAGCCATCTAGGTGTCGACAAACACCAAGAGTAATAAACCACAATCTTTGCTTGATGACAATCAAGTGCTAAGGATCAATCTAGAAATGATGCACTTGAATTTTGCTCAACAACCTCACAATGAATGCAACAAGTGTATATGAGGTGTGGAGTGAATGCTCTTAGCTTAAAGATGTTAAATGAAGTCTCCAACTGCTGCCCTTGAGCTGGTGGATGGGTATTTATAACCCCCACACACGAATTCGACTGCTACGGCATAAGAATCTTGAAGATTTCAAAGACAAGCGTAGTACCATTGTTCATAGGCCGGTACTACCGCACTTCCATTGTCTGCATAGTAACGGCTAGCGCATATGTATTTAATGCTTCTGAAAGAGCCATTAGAAATGCGACACGGTACTACCGACGTTGATCAAGCGGTCATTCCGTTATTCGGTAGTTCCATTCATAAGGGCGGTACAACCGCTCCCTTTAGAGGTCCAAAACTGGTCCTTTCTGGAGATAACGTACCGACAAATAAAATTCGGAACTTCTGGTGTGCGGTAGTTCCGCTTAAGGAACCCTAGTACTACCGCACTTCCAAGATAGCAAAACAAGTTCAAAAGATGTCTCTCTGGAAAACACATACCGCTATAAGAATATAGGTACTACCGACCTGCGGTAGTACCGCTAGTTCAAAGTGCGGTTATACCGATTTTGGCTAGAGTCAAAACACTTGGTCCAACTTGACCGCTGGCTCGGTTGAAAACGCTCGCACCATTAGATCCGACCATCCATTTGGTAAAGCCGATCGACCACCTGCTCGGACTAACCGCTCGACCTTAGATCTAACCGCTCATTCGCCCCACCCAATCGACCATCGATCTAACCGCCCAATCGAATCAACCGATCGGACCAAACGATTTCCAACTAAGTTTAGGTTAGACCGGTTGCGATAGTACCGCACCACTTTCCTCGGTCATATCGTTGAGCGGTAGTACCGCCAAGAACACGCTTGCATCATCGACTTTTTGAGAAAAGCTTAGTTGGCTATCAAAATAAATTCTAAGTGCATACATGATCCTAGATTGATCCAAATGGCACAAAAACATGCTATCAAGTTACTAGTTATGATCACTCTTAATAGTACGATATTTATCATATAATCTGGTCTTCCATCATTTTCTCTTAAGACCGGTAAAATACAAAAGGATCCTAGACTACTTGTACCTTGTCTTTGAACCATAATGATCTTCATGTTGACCTTTAGCATGCATTTCCATGTTGTTGTCTTCACCACCAGGACTAATCCTTTTTAAACACTTAATAAACATGTTAGTCCCATATTCACATATTGTCATTAATTACCAAAACAAATATTAGAGGCCTAGATGCTTTCAAAGGGTTCACCTTGGTGTAGCAATTCTGTCATTCATAGAATATTATTTGTTTCTTTAGTTTTTCATTGTGAGGACCCGGAATATTTAACTAGTAACACTTAACCTCCAAATGGTTCTAGCATTACTAATTAAACATTCTAAGCCTCGATGGACATATGTTTCCACTGCAACATATGCACATCATCACAAAATTACACATCATTTCCATACAACATATATCACTAAGTTCAACAACGACATAAAGTGAAGTTATTACAAAAGAGAGCCGACCGCCAAATAGAACAATATACAAGAATGACAATGAAGCAAAAGCGCCATAAGATGGCTAGAACAAAAGTCGACCTGTTAGCCAACATAACCCACAAGGCAACCGACCGACCGCCAAGCTAGTCGCCTGCAGCTACCACAACACACTCACAAAAGTGAGGCCCTCCGAGCTCACCTTCTTCCTCTGCAACAAAACAATTAAGCATAGCAACCGAGTACAAAGATTGTCTTTGTACCGCAAGATCGACGTGTGGAATAGCAGACCTATTCATAAACTACATGCAAGCTTATTTAGGTGGAGGTCATATGTCTCATTTTGCATGAAGCCAAGTTTATTTGCACATCAGAATACATTTTAAAAGCAAGTTTGCAAATTTATTTTGTTATCAAAGTAACAAGTAAGTACGTATACATACAAGTAACCACTGAAGTGACTATCCCAATAGTCACCACAACATAGCACGAATCCCGATTCGTACTCACCCATCAAGTTTTAATTTAAAAGGTTGTAGTCTAACTCTTGAAAGACCTTGCCAGCGTGTCCATAACCTAGGACGAGGCTATTCGAATAGTTTTAACCTGCAGGGGTGTACCAATGTACCCACACTGCATCGCTTTTAAGCCACACGCACACTTCAAGGTATGTCGCACGGCTAAGTCCTACGAGACATTTCCAATCTTGTGTATTAACTACGAGCCGCTCATATGGATAGAAACCCATATGCTTACATTGCAAGCCGAAAGACAACCACCATCACGGAAGCCTTTCGGACACTACAATGCTCCCAAGACCATCCTCCCGCGACTCCTGCGACTGGAGCCAATACACGCCAAAGTACTAAGTCAAGAGAGGTCCCATACCCTCTAATGTGGTTAGCACGCTAAAATGCTTGGTTTAGTGTAACAAGATGTTCGGTCCTTGTTGACCCAGCACCATTCCAATACACCCCACAATCACACCATCTTACCATTGTGCCCAAGTCTAAATCATTTTGTTTTTAGTTTTAGTTTTCATAAGTAGACATGGCACAAGGTGGAAATCATAAATCATAATAAGTTTTGTGTGATCAAGGTTATCGACAAGTCGATAACCGCCCATTTCTACCGAAGCTAGGCATGGCTAAGCAATTAATTCGCAACTACTAAGTGACAAGAGCCCATCCACGAACTCTAAATCACAGCAAGTAACCTAGGCTCATGGTAGTAGAGGATAATCATTTGCTAAGGAAATGCATCTACTAGGCCAACTATTAAAACAAAGTAGCAATGCATACATAGAATTTGTAATCAACATAAATACTTAAAATACTGGGATTAACATGATCAAACTGCTTGCCTTCTTGTCGTTGCTCAAACTGTTGTGGAGGGTCGTTCTGGATTACCGCAAATGTCGAATCCTAAGCGAAAGGCAAAAGAACCAAGAACAACCAATAAGACTAGCAACACTTAAACAAAAGAGCAAGCAAAATCATCCAAATGCGATTTAAACTTATACACAAGGTGAAATACGAATATACCAAGACATAGAAACTGAAAAACCTAATTTGGATTTGTGGTGCAAAAGATATTGCCTAAAAACTCATTTTCGGCCAAAATTAGCACTGTAGCAAAAACATTTTCTAGAAAGGTTTTGAGGCTGAAATTTTTATGGTAGCTACCTACTGGTATAGAGGTATCCCATATAAAATTTCAGGTCATTTGGAGTTAAAGTGATTTAGTTATGATTTTTCTAAGATGCAGAATTAGCATAATGCACTATCCAGGAGCATAAATATGTTCAAAACTAATTTTACAATGAAGTATACCAACAGAGGGGTTTTCTAGGATTTATCATATATATTTTGCATTTACAGAGAATTACTTGTGCATTTTATAAGCCTTCCAGAATTTTCTAAATGCTGAAAATAGGTACTAAATCATTAATCAAGGTTTCTGTTGCAATCTTGGACTTACCATCATTTTTATATTAACTTTGGGTTAATAACAAATTTATCAAAGTTGGAATCATTCATTTTGGACATACACAGAGCAAGATATGCATTTCCTAAAGTTTTATTCATTTTCTGGAATATTTAAAATGACAGAACCAAGTCATTCCTAGTTATAAAATTTTCTCACATCGAAACATGCTTACATCCATTTTTATAATAAGCTAAAGTGATAACATGATTTATTACGCTTGGGATTAACTAAAAGCGCTTAAAATGAATTAGTTATGAGTTTCTAAAGTTTTTATATCATTTTCAGTTGATAAACAATTGCTTACCGAAATACAGAACAACCCAATAAAAAGGAAATGACGTGGACAACCCCACAACCCTTGATCTAACATCCTACGGCTTACGCGAAAATAGCGCACGCGCGAAACCCAATGAAACCCACCGCTGGATCAAGATCCAACGGCCACACGAGTGTATGCAACCGGACGGTGCGGTTGCTTGGGCCAATCCCAGCCGCAGATCGACAGATGGACGGCCCAGAACGCACCAACAACCGGATTGTCCGATTGCACACACGATCTCAGCCATTGATCGCAAGATCGACGGCCCAGGACGACGAGGGAACCGGATGGTCCGAATGCATGCAGATCCGGGCCGCAGATCACAAAATGGACGGCGCTATAGATCGAAGTTCAAAAAGAGGTACCGACGAGTGGGACCGCATGTCGCTGACTCACGAGTCACGATCGCAACGATTTAACCCACGCGCACAGCAGCACCGCCCACAAGTCGGCGACTACAGCGGGCGGTTAAGACCGAATTAGTGATTCTAATGATTGACATTAAATAGATTCTAATGATCGCGAGATTTGATTTTAAACCCTGCCCACAAGTCACGACCTGCAGGTTAATTCCGACAACGATTAAATGCCGACTCACTTAATTAAGCAATGATTAGGCATTAATGATGTCGAACAAAGCGAGTGAAACAGAGATTGATTTAAGGAGATTGGGCCCACCGTCGATGGCTCAATAATAATGATTAAGACACAATTAACAAATAATGATTGGTAATTAATGTGTCCTAATGATCCGACAAAACGGAGCTTCTCACCGACAAAACCCGAGTGGCTTTGCGGCCGGTCGCCGGCGACTCGGCCATGCGGCGCCTAAAACTATCAAAATGGGTTCGCAATAGTGTTGCGACCCAACGGTGGTGACCTCGCCGCGCTGGAGGTCCGGAACGCCATGCGAGCCGAAACAAAGATGAAGGCCGACACGCAAAACACGAAAATAGCAAAATGCTCATGCGGTCAAGGAAGCGAGTGCCATGACTTCTAGGGACTATATAGGAGCTACCTTAACCGAGGAGCTCCAAAGATGGCTGGGAAGACTTGAACACGATGAAGTCCACCGAGTCAAGAAGATGAAGTGGAAATGAGGTTCTGAGCAAAATGAGTGGAACCACATCATTACCACAGCTTCATTATAGCTCAAAGAGGCTCCAAAAGCAAGTAATTGCAAAAGAATCACTTACTGGAGTCAGGAAGAAAGGGGTGAAACCAACTGAAAATCTCCAAACTTAAAATTGAGTGATTCTCGTGAATGCAACCCAAAATCAAGTTAGGGAAATATAAAGGAGGTTGAGGAGTTCAAAAGGGTGCAAGAAATGTTGAGGATGAACCATCCGACACCAAGGCCGCCATTGGAGCTCTACGGCCAACAATGGTGTTTTGAGGTGAGAGGTGTTCTTGAGCTCAAACACAGAGAATAGCTAGGTGTGGTGCAAAAGAACACTGTGAGGACCTAGAGGGGCTATTTATAGGAAAGGAATTAGGGTTTGAGCAAGAACATGAGCCCATGGTGAGCTCGGTTCATGGTGCGCCATGGACCACGAAATGATGGGAGCAAGTGAGCACGGTGACCATAGAGGAGAAAGCCTCATATGCATTAAATGCATTGCGAGAGACGCGACGAAAGCATCTTGAGGTGACACCACAAGCCCCCATGCTCTCTTTCTCTCGCCATGAACGCCGCGCCCGAGAAGCCGAGGAGGAAGAAGAACGAGAGAAGATAAACCACGACCGCCGGATTAAAAATGGACGGTCACGATTTAGCGAGTTCGCCGGACGGTCCGGTTGTTCTCAGAATCGGGACGGTTGGATCGAGATCCAACGGTCCCAATTTGTTAATGTAACCAAGGGTCCAATGCTCACACGAACGTGGGCCACGCGATCCAATCCAACGATCGATATCGCACGCGCTTTGAAAGGGTGGCTCGGTGCAGCTTAGTTGATCGACCGAATCAATTGCTCGAGCCGAGTCCGACTGAACCCGAGTAACGAGAAACCTAGTTTGACTTTGAAATAAAAACAGGGACTTTGAGAGATTTATTTGAGGTAGCAAAATAACTCCAAAATTCTGAAATTTTTACAGGAGCTTGTTGATCGAGTCATTGACCTTGTGTAAAATTTTCAGAGAGTTTTATGTTCTTGAATAAGGGCGTGTTTGGCATGGCTCGCTCCACGCCAGAGCAGCTCCACTCCAAAACTCAGGAGCAACTACCCGAACTCAAACGTTTTTTTCTATAACCAGTGGCAAAGGTGGGTAATTACCTTGAAACTCCGTGTCTAGATTCATTTCGAGGATTCTCGGAGTGGGAAAAGAGGTGCTCCACCAAATGAACTAGAGCTCTACCAACTCCACGAAGAGCAATTGCTCCATCAATTTATGGAGTTTTGGTGTTTGGCTGGTTTTGGGCAACTCCCCCCTAGAGTTTTGGAGTGGAGCCATGCCAAACACGCCCTAAATCTCCAAAAATTCTGCAAGGCTCTGTTTTAATGTTTGACTGAGAGTCAAACAGGTTTGATCGCTCTAAAAATATTCAAACAATTTCTAAAATTGTGAAATTTTTCAGAGGGGTCACATACCATCACAGGACTTAGGAAAATATTTTCAGAGGATGATCATAAGATTTGACAAGATGGTTTTTGGAATGCCAAGGTTTGGATCAAAAGGACTTGTGACAATGTAATTCCATAATCCTTTGAACAAGAATTGCTTGGCACCACAGGAAATACATGATGTAAGAAAAAGTTTTAATTTCTACTCATTTTCTTACATTTGAAACACAAGCCCAAAATTGGGATGTTACAACTCTCCTCTTACAAGAATCTCGACCGAGATTCCGTCTACTCTGAGAAGAAAGAAGGAAAATCAGACGAAGGCGATCTTCTCGCTCCCAAGTTGCTTCATCCTCGGAATGGTTTGACCACCGAACCTTAAGGAACTTGATGACACGGTTCCTTGTTCTCCGCTCGATTCTCAAGAATGCGAACAGGATGCTCGCGATAGGTCAAATCCTCCCGCACATCGAGTTTCCAACGGAGTTTCCTCGCTTGGGACACGGAGGCACTTCTTCAGTGTGAAACATGGAACACATCATGCACCCCTCAAGTGCACCGGCACTCCAATCTATATGCAATCGCTCCAACTCTCTCGACGATACGATAAGGCCCAACATATCGGGAGCCAACTTGCCCTTGATGCCAAAACGCGATGGCTCTTTCAAGGGTGAGACTTTGAGATACACAAAGTCGTTGGGCTCAAAGCTCAACTCACGGCGACGACGATCCGCATAGCTCTTTGTCCGGATCGCCGCGCGCAGATGCTCGCGATCAATCGAACTTGACTTTCGCCACATTGATCGACCGACCAAAATCGCGCCACCGCCTCTCGACCAGTTCAACGGGTTCGCACCTCCTCCCATACAAAGCCTCAAATGGCGCCATGCCGAGACCGGCTCAAAGCCGTTGTTGTAGGAGAACTCAAAGAAATGGTAGGCATTTCTCCCACTTCTTCCCATAGGAAAGAACGCAAGCACTGAGCATATCTTCCAACACTTGGTTGACTCGCCCCGCACCGCCATCGTCCGAGGATGAAAGGTCAGACAAATGAAGGCGGGTCCCCATAGTCTCTTGCGCACTATGCCAAAACCGCGAGGTGAAAAGTGCACCACGATCGAAATAATCGCCTTCGTGACACCGTGAAGACTCACAATCCTCGAGACATAAAGTTCGCCAAAGGCCCCACACGGCGAAGTCTTGACAGGAGGAAATGTGCCACTTTAGTCAACCCGTCGATCACGACCCAAATAGCATCATTCCTTTGGACGAACGGGCAACCGGTGATGAAGTCCATGCCAACGAATCCCACTCCTTCGATGTGGATAGGAACATCCCGCATACTTGGTCGCTCATTTCCAACCCGAGAGCGAATCAGCAGTGGAATCCCAGAGGAACACAAAGTGAAGCCTACAATCAACAAAGAAAAGACTCGAAATAAAAGAATGCGAGGCCCCGAGTCAAATAAAACGTAGCAGACGCAAATTAACAAGGAGCGCATCCAACACCACGCCGGTGCCTCCTGTGCCTCCTCACCGAGATATGGTTGACTCGCCGCCTCCCAAGCCCGGGTCTTCGGTCGTGGTGACCACTCCCTGCCCGCAGTACTCCATTAGGACGAGGGGCCGCTCAGCTTTCTTAGGACAACTACTCGCAGAGTGGCCCTTGTTGTGGCGTGAGAAGCGGTGACGCCGGCCGCGGGGTTGCGGGAACACCTGCTGGCTGGTCGCAGCGACGTGGATCGAGTCACGGCCGCGAGGACGTGGAGCTGGTGCCGGGCCTCGGCGAGGGAAGCTCGAGGACGGCCACCGTGCAGTCCAACACGGACGAACGAGGCCGGCCTGCGGCACCGCCGGCCTCCCACTTGCGCTTGCGGGACTCGCCAGCCGCTCTCGCCTTGTGCTCGGCGATGATGGCCTTGTCCACCAAGGTCCGAAGTCGGGAAGTCCACGATAGAGAGCTTGTCCCAAGCTCTCGACAAACCCTCCATGAACTTCTCCCGCTGGCCTCACTGGTGGCCACCTCGGCCAGGAGCGCACTCGCCAAATGGTTGAACTCATGGAGGTACTCACACACGATTTGCGCCTGTTTGAGCGCAAGGAACTCCTTCTTCTTCACTTCATCAGCCGGCGGACATGGGCCCGACGGAAAGTCGATCGAACTCCTCCCACGAGACCACGTGTCCCGCAGTCGCATGGCGAGGAAATTCTCCCACCATGAGAGTGCCGCACCTCCACCGATGGGATGCGAAAGTGCCCGCCTCGCTCCTCGCATCGAGCAACGTTGAGCTCGCTCAACCGCACGCAGCGCCGCCGCTCGGCCCAAGGGATCCTCGGATCGGAGAAGGTAGGAGGTCGAGCACGGAGGAACTCCGCAAGTCCCCACGAGTCGATGTCCTCCCCTCCGCATCCGAGGCACCGAGTGAGTGGAGGTGTTCTGGCGATGACCTCCAACACCCTACGGTCCTCCGAACGATTGCAGTGCTCGATCGCATGAGGACTTCCGCCATGGTCTGAGGAGGGGAAGCTCCTCATCGGGACTACCCACGATTCCTACCGCCACGTGTCCCACCACCATCCTAATTTACTCAGACAAGTTAGATACAGTTCAAGGCCCAAGAGCACAAGAATCCAAACTTAGTTTAAAATGACCCACGAACAGCCACAAAAGAACATGAGGTCATAAGTCACCGAATCCACTTCCCGAAACGACTAACCCGTATGGAAGAACGAGTAATCGTTTGAGAAGACCCAAAATTTCAGAACTAAAATCTGGCTCAAAACAGTCCAAAATTCAAGGTATAACCACCTGATAGAGTATAGGCATTAGCTAATTTCATATCACTTCTTACCCTTTCATTCCCACAAGTTTTAGTTGACTTATCCTCTCATTATCTACCTTCTTTAGAACCTTTGAGCTTGCTGTCCGGAAATTGACGCTTGCTGTCCAGATTTTGCATCCAAGCTCCTAGTCGAAATTCTCCATTCCAGAAGCTTCAAAACCTTGTAGAAGGGCAGCCAACACTTCAATTTGCCAAACTCATTGGTTCCCAAAACCCAAATTAAACGATAAGGACTATCCTTTGGAAGAAGATGAGAGGAAAACAATTTTCAAAACTCAAACTAGAACAAGATGAGAGAAGAAAACTAAGATAGATAAGGAGTAAAATCAGATAACTTACTTAATTTTCATAAACCATTTGACTATTGAAAATAGGTTTTCGAGAACATCCTACAAGGCGACCAAGCTAGGGTTTCTCTACGGTCAAGATGGCTCGATACCAACTTTGTGAGGACCCGGAATATTTAACTAGTAACACTTAACCTCCAAATGGTTCTAGCATTACTAATTAAACATTCTAAGCCTCGATGGACATATGTTTCCCAGAATTGCAACATATGCACATCATCACAAAATTACACATCATTTCCATACAACATATATCACTAAGTTCAACAACGACATAAAGTGAAGTTATTACAAAAGAGAGTCGACTGCCAAATAGAACAATATACAAGAATGACAATGAAGCAAAAGCGCCATAAGATGGCTAGAACAAAAGTCGACCAGTTAGCCAACATAACCCACAAGGCAACCGACCGGACCGCCAAGCTAGTCGCCTGCAAGCTACCACAACACACTCACAAAAGTGAGGCCTCCAGTGCTCACCTTCTTCCTCTGCAACAAAACAATTAAGCATAGCAACCGAGTACAAAGATTGTCTTTGTACCTAAGATCGACGTGTGGAATAGCAGACCTATTCATAAACTACATGCAAGCTTATTTAGGTGGAGGTCATATGTCTCATTTTGCATGAAGCCAAGTTTATTTGCACATCTTGTAATACATTTTAAAAGCAAGTTTGCAAATTTATTTTGTTATCAAAGTAACATGTAAGCTGAGATACATACAAGTAACCACACAAGTGACTATCCCAATAGTCACCACAACATAGCACGAATCCCGATTCGTACCACCCATCAAGTTTTAATTTAAAAGGTTGTAGTCTAACTCTTGAAAGACCTTGCCAAGCGTGTCCATAACCTAGACGAGGCTATTCGAATAGTTTTAACCTGCAGGGTGTACCAATGTACCACACTTCAGACCGCCTTTAAGCCACACGCACACTCCAAGGTATGTTGTACGCTAAGTCCTACGAGACATTTCCAATCTTGTGTATTAACTACGAGCCGCTCATATGGATAGAAACCCATATGCTTACATTGCAAGTCGAAAGACAACCACCATCACGGAAGCCTTTCTGACACTACAATGCTCCCAAGACCATCCCTCCCGCGACTCCTGCGACTGGAGCCAATACACGCCAAAGTACTAAGTCAAGAGAGGTCCCATACCTCTAATGTGGTTAGCACGCTAAAATGCTTGGTTTAGTGTAACAAGATGTTCGGTCCTTGTTGACCCGGGCACCATTCCACCACACCCCACAATCACACCATCTTACCATTGTGCCCAAGTCTAAATCATTTTGTTTTTAGTTTTAGTTTTCATAAGTAGACATGGCACAAGGTGGAAATCATAAATCATAATAAGTTTTGTGTGATCAAGGTTATCGACAAGTCGATAACCGCCCATTTCTACCGAAGCTAGGCATGGCTAAGCAATTAATTCGCAACTACTAAGTGACAAGAGCCCATCCACGAACTCTAAATCACAGCAAGTAACCTAGGCTCATGGTAGTAGAGGATAATCATTTGCTAAGGAAATGCATCTACTAGGCCAACTATTAAAACAAAGTAGCAATGCATACATAGAATTTGTAATCAACATAAATACTTAAAATACTGGGATTAACATGATCAAACTGCTTGCCTTCTTGCTGTTGCTCAAACTGTTGTGGAGGGTCGTTCTCGGGATTACCGCAAATGTCGAATCCTAAGCGAAAGGCAAAAAGAACCAAGAACAACCAATAAGACTAGCAACACTTAAACAAAAGAGCAAGCAAAAATCATCCAAATGCGACGAAACTTATACACAAGGTGAAATACGAATATACCAAGACATAGAAACTGGAAAAACCTAATTTGGATTTGTGGTGCAAAAGATATTGCCTAAAAACTCATTTTCGGCCAAAATTAGCACTGTAGCAAAAACATTTTCTAGAAAGGTTTTGAGGCTGAAATTTTTATGGTAGCTACCTACTGGTATAGAGGTATCCCATATAAAATTTCAGGTCATTTGGAGTTAAAGTGATTTAGTTATGATTTTTCTAAGATGCAATTAGCATAATGCACTATCCAGAGCATAAATATGTTCAAAACTAATTTTACAATGAAGTATACCAACAGAGGGTTTTCTAGGATTTATCATATATATTTTGCATTTACAGAGAATTACTTGTGCATTTTATAAGCCTTCCGCATTTTCTAAATCACGAAAATAGGTACTAAATCATTAATCAAGGTTTCTGTTGCAATCTTGGACTTACCATCATTTTTATATTAACTTTGGGTTAATAACAAATTTATCAAAGTTGGAATCATTCATTTTGGACATACACAGAGCAAGATATGCATTTCCTAAAGTTTTATTCATTTTCTGGAATATTTAAAATGACAGGAACCAAGTCATTCCTAGTTATAAAATTTTCTGCTACTGGAACATGCTTACATCCATTTTTATAATAAGCTAAAGTGATAACATGATTTATTACAGTTGGGATTAACTAAAAAGCAGTTAAAATGAATTAGTTATGAGTTTCTAAAGTTTTTATATCATTTTCAGTTGATAAACAATTGCTTACCGAAATACAGAACAACCCAATAAAAAGGAAATGACGTGGACAACCCCACAACCCTTGATCTAACATCCTACGCTACGCGCGCGAAAATAGCGCACGCCGCGAAACCCAATGAAACCCACCGTTGGATCAAGATCCAACGGCTCACACGAGTGTATGCAACCGACGGCGGTTGCTTGGCCAATCCCACCGCAGATCGGCGCATGGACGGCCCGAACGCACTAACAACCGGATTGTCCGATTGCACACACGATCTCACCATTGATCGCAAGATCGACGGCCAGACGCATTTGGGAACCGGATGGTCCGAATGCATGCAAGATCCGGGCCGCAGATCACAAAATGGACGGCGCTATAGATCGAAGTTCAAAAAGAGGTATTGACGAGTGGGACCGCATGTCGGTGACTACGAGTCACGATCGCAACGATTTAACCCACGCCGACACGCGCACCGGGCCCACAAGTCGCGACTACAGCGCATGTTAAGACCGAATTAGTGATTCTAATGATTGACATTAAATAGATTCTAATGATCACGAGATTTGATTTTAAACCCTCGCCCACAAGTCGACGACTGCAGGTTAATTCCGACAACGATTAAATGCCGACTCACTTAATTAAGCAATGATTAGGCATTAATGATGTCGAACAAGGCTTGAGTGAAACAGATTGATTTAAGGAGATTGGGCCCACCGGTCGCTGGCTCAATAATAATGATTAAGACACAATTAACAGCTAATGATTGGTAATTAATGTGTCCTAATGATCCGACGAAACGGAGCTTCTCGGTGACAAAACCCGAGTGGCTTTGCGCTACCGGTCGCCGGCGACTCGGCCATACGGCGCCACAAACTATCAAAATGGGTTCGCAATAGTGTTGCGGACCCAACGGTGACCTCGCCGCGCGGTGGAGGTCCGGAACGCCATGAGCCGTAAAACAAAGATGAAGGCCGACACGGCAAAACACGAAAATAGCAAATGCTCATTGCAGTCCAAGGAAGCGAGTGCCATGACTTCTAGGGACTATATAGGAGCTACCTTAACCGAGGAGCTCCAAAGATGGCCGGGAAGACTTGAACACGATGAAGTCCACCGAGCCAAGAAGATGAAGTGGGAAATGAGGTTCGAGCAAAATGAGTGGAACCACATCATTACCACAGCTTCATTATAGCTCAAAGAGGCTCCAAAAGCAAGTAATTGCAAAAAGAATCACTTACTGAGTGGGAAGAAAGGGGTGAAACTAACTGAAAATCTCCAAACTTAAAATTGAGTGATTCTGTGAATGCAACCCAAAATCAAGTTAGGGAAATATAAAGGAGGTTGAGGAGTTCAAAGGGTGCAAGAAATGTTGAGGATGAACCACTGGACACCAAGGCCGCCATTGGAGCTCTACGGCCAACAATGGTGTTTTGAGGGTGAGAGGTGTTCTTGAGCTCAAACACGAGAATAGCTAGGTGTGGTGCAAAAGAACACCGGGAGGACCTAGAGGGGCTATTTATAGGAAAGGAATTAGGGTTTCGAGCAAGAACATGAGCCCATGGTGAGCTCGGTTCATGGTGCGCCATGGACCACGAAATGATGGGAGCAAGTGAGCACGGTGACCATAGAGGAGAAAGCTCATATGCATTAAATGCATTGCGAGAGACGTTGATTTAAAGCATCTTGAGGTGACACCACAAGCCCCCATGCTCTCTTTCTCTCTCGCCATGAACGCTCGCGCGCCCGAGAAGCCGAGGAGGAAGAAGAACAGAAGATAAACCACGACCGTCAGATTAAAAATGGACGGTCACGATTTAGCGAGTTCGCCGGACGGTCCGGTTGCCCTCAGGAATCTGGACGGTTGGATCGAGATCCAACGGTCCCAATTTGTTAATGTAACCGGAGGGTCCGAATGCTCACACGAACGTGGGCCACGCGATCTGAATCCAACGGCTGATATCGCACGCGCGTTTTGAAAGGGTGGCTCGGTGCAGTTAGTTGACTGGACCGAATCAATTGGCTCGAGCCCGAGTCCGACTCGAACCCGAGTAACAGTAAAACCTAGTTTGACTTTGAAATAAAAACAGGGACTTTGAGAGATTTATTTGAGGTAGCAAAATAACTCCAAAAATTCTGAAATTTTTACAGGAGCTTGCTGACTGAGTCATTGACCTTGTGTAAAATTTTCAGAGAGTTTTATGCTGCGAATAAATCTCCAAAAATTCTGCAAGGCTCTGTTTTAATGTTTGACTGAGAGTCAAACAGTTTGATCGCTCTAAAAATATTCAAACAATTTCTAAAATTGTGAAATTTTTCAGAGGGTCACATACCATCACAGGACTTAGGAAAATATTTTCAGAGGATGATCATAAGATTTGACAAGATGGTTTTTGGAATGCCAAGGTTTGGATCAAAAGGACTTGTGACAATGTAATTCCATAATCCTTTGAACAAGAATTGCTTGGCACCACAGGAAATACATGATGTAAGAAAAAGTTTTAATTTCTACTCATTTTCTTACATTTGAAACACAAGCCCAAAATTGGGATGTTACATTCATTATGTTTTATTGTTAGGGCATGGAGTTTCATTATGGTTCCATATTATCGAGATTAAATTCAGACCCTCAAAGTATTGTGAGTTTAGAGTCTCCATCCATGTGTATTAAGTTTTATTTATGAACTAGTGACTTTAGATTCACCAAGTCCAGAGATGGAACCATGGTCTTAGAAGTGTAATCTTCCTAGTGCAACCATGGAGTATGATTCGCTTTTGTATGTCAGAATTGTAAAGTCAACATTGAGCTGTAATTTTGGTCGATCTTTACCTCAGTTTTGTGTAGTGCCATAGATTCTCTATTGGATTGCATTGCTTAGCTTTGTTGGGGGAGAGAGGAAGCAAAGCACAAGCAGTGGAGATATGAAAAAAAACACAAGAAGAAGCAAAGCAATTAGAATAAAAAAACTAACCTGTGAGTTTTGGGTAAACTTGGTATTTTCTAACAAAGGAATTTGTCACTATATTTAGTATGTGCTAATCACATGCTACTGTTTATTCCCAAGTAATGATGGTAGTTATATGTTCAGTTTTGTTCAGCCCTGTAGTAGTTAGCATGTACATGGATGACAAGATTTGTTTAATTAGGAGTTCACTAATATGATTTTTTTCCTCTTACTGGATTTGTTTAATTAGGGATTCACTTATATGAAATTTATCATTTAACATTCTCTGTGATTTTATACTTGGTTAATTAGAATGGTAACTTGCAGAAAATTTAAATTTAAATTGTATTGTTAATAATGTGCAATTTTTAGCATTAGCATGTGCAAATTGTTGTATCTGTCATCTGTGGTGTTCAGCTTAGCTCGTTAATGTTGTCTGTGGTTAGATTTTTTTTTTGTTTATACATGTGCTTGTTAGCTTTGCTCTCCCCTATTGTTGTTTTAGCCTTTAGGTGTGAATTCATGTTATTTTGATCAGTGCTTTAACAGCTATTATTGATATGTAGTTCAGAATAATGCATGTTAAACATGTTGTTGTGGAGAATTCATAAATCTCATGTGCATTACCCCTGAACTAATTAGCTAAAGTTGTTGATTGGGGTAGTTCGTTGGTGCCAATGGATATGTAAATGTAATGCTATATTCATACTATTTCTGAACACTACTGAATAGTTTTACAAGAGCCTGCCTTGATCTATGCATTGTATTTTTTGCTGTTATTATGCTCTAATTTGATGTTTTTTCATTGCAAGACATTATAGAGCCTTTCATATGGTATCTATCTATGCATTGTGTTTTCCGCTATTAGTATACTCTAATTGGATTATACAACCTTTCATACGTAAATGAAATGCTATATTCATATTGGGTTGTTTTGAACTGTAATTTTTTTAAGTTTGAAGAAGCTCTTCAATATCTGTCTATCCATCTAAATAAGTTCAATTCACTGAATTTATCTCCATAAAAATGTTAATAGGCCAGATTGCCCATAAAGCTTTTTTTAAAATAAAAAGTTGTCTTGTGTTTACTATCCCATATCATATTCAGTGCCTATTTTGTGCTCTCATACGGTATTGTGTAATCTATTAGATTATGTGCAAGTGAAGTTATTAGAATTTGTTAAATGAGTGTCATCTTTTTTGCCAGTGTCATCTTTTTTGCCATAAGCAACTAGTAGGAGATACCAAATGTGCAATATAGTCAATACAAAACAACACAATTTAATGCTGTATTTTGTGTTCTCGTACGATATTGTGTAATCTATCAGAATGTGTAATATAGCCAGAAGCAACAAGCAAACATGCCTTTAAATTGCAGCTCATAAGCAAGCAGGTTCTTAACAGGTCGATGGAGAATAAATCATACCTGTTAAGCATCAGTTTCAGCCCAGTTGAAAGACAACAAAAGCCCAACATCTGAATAAATGCATAGCTTTACAAAAAAAAAAAACAGAAGCCATTGGATGGTGATCCAATTGCTCAAAAAAGTGACTGTTTTTTTTTATAAGTTTTCCGTTGCCAGTATAGTTGGCCCAAATGTTTTTAGCTCTCCTTTTTATTACGTATGTAGCTACTATAGTAGCTATATAGTACTCCTTCTTGTACATTTTTTTATCTCTCCTTTTTATTACGTATGTAGCTACTATACTAGCTTAAAATTTAATAAAACGGTGGTGCAAATAGATAAGAATCATTCCCTCACATAATGTACTTAAGAAGGGAGGATTTGAATATGAATTGGCTAGCCCATCACCTACGGTGCTATCCAACCGACCCAGAAGACTCCTCTTTAGCTTAAAATTACGAGAAGAAAAAAAAGAAATGTTTTTTAGCACACATCAATAGTGCACAGAAAGGTGGCGTGAGATGGGGGGCTATAAAGGATTGTTTGCTAATCATTGAGCAGAGGGTTGGATTGGAACTAAGGATGCATCATTTGGAAAGCAACAAGCTATCTTATTTACCTCAAATAATAATTAGTCCAACATCATATCCATGGCCATAATCCATGGTGCCAATCTTCACAAGCCTCTGAATCCTTCGTCTGCACGAAAACGCAGTTGGTCCACTGCCCTAAAAAGGTGCAGCATGTGCAGCTCAGGCCGTTTGAGCACCAGTTTAACTATCCTGTTTCAAGTGAGGATTCCTATGAAGATTCTGGAGGAATTACGTTGTTTCTCGCGAAATTCATGTTAAATTTCTACGGCGTAAACATGCCCTTGAACAATAACCGGTCTTTCTTTTTGGTCCCTTCAATGACAAAAATACTTTAAGAGCAGTGGTAGATAGTATTATTTTAAAAAATTGCATGTACCACCGTTCAAACAATTTTGTAACGCATATTTTATTATTTAGAAAATAGAAATACACAAACAATTAATTAAAAATCTGAATAAACACAAATAAGCACACATTTTGACTGTTTTAGCTTGAAGCGATTGCTCGTTTACCGCTCATCAGATCATTTGGTTGTTTGCCATATTTATGGTCGATGGTGTCCCTAGCACGTTGGCACGTGAGCGTTTGGTGTAGAAGCAGCCAATGTCGTCAACACAGGGAAGCAAGAGTCAAGCATGTACTCGTCATGTACAAACAGATAAGAGGTAGTCATTAGTACTACTGCTCCTTAATCCTTATTGCTGTACCACACGGCCGAAACTAAGAAAGCAAAAGCGTGCACTTTTTTTTTGTCCTACTCTGAATGTGAGGTGGCAAATTAACTGCAAGTTGAAGGTAAAATTGTAAATGCAAAAACAGGGGACTTGGTAGCTAGTACCAAAAAAAAATTGTAAATGCAAAGAGAGATAAGTAGTCATTAGTACAAAAGAGAAGATTGCATAACATGCATACATATGCACTTGTCCAAAAAAATTGCATGTCTTTTGCAAGTAGGCTTTCTTGATCTGGTGGCACCGAGAAGAGTTTCTTTAAAAAAAATGCAAGAAAAATGAATCGATCGAGTGCCACTGGCATTCAAGACTGAATTCGAGCATGCTATTTTCCGAACTGATGATTTTTATTTTATTTTATTTTATTTTATGAATTGCAGGTGATAATGCATCTGCTCCCTTCCATTTTCTCTCATTGTCCGCCTTCGCTACCGCGGGACGCCACCGTGCGCCATCCATATTTACGCTTGGTCAGAACAAGGCTTTACGACTTGCATTCGGCGAAACACTGTTTGTAATGCTAACATGCGCCAATTGTACGGGATTTTACGTTCACCGAGGATAGTATGTCTTCAAATCAGAAGGACAGGACTTCAAATGAAAATCCGGATGAGAAAAGATCTAGGATCACACTTAATTTGATTTTTCCACTTCTCTTGTTGGCATCATCGTCGTCATCATCAACACCAAGAAACAACAACCATACAAATTGGTGGGTATCTTCACATGACTATGTACTTAACCACACGCCAGATTAAAGCTGAGTGGATCATCTCCTCCTCCTTCCTCCCAACTGCCTAGCCGTTTCTTTGGATGCCGCAAAGTGGTCCGCCGGATCGCTGCTTTATCGTGTGCAGGCTCAAACCTTCCAAAAGGTGTTGTACTATCCATAGCGCAAAAATTTAGACAGGCAATCGAATCGTTCAAGCAGCCGGTTCATTAGTCCAACCGCCGATTTATATATATAGTCATTATGTTTTTAAAAAAATAGAGATTTTCTATCAAATACTGAAATAAATTTGTATATCTAGATTATGAATCTTCAGAAGAACAAGAGATTTATCATTAGAATTAAGCATGTATAGTTATAGCAACATCATAGTTGTACCGTAATTGTCTATGAGAGTATTTATTCAGAGCAATGGCGTGGAAACTACAGTCTAATTCTCAATTAAACAACTAGCGTACAACAATACGACACTCATATTCACATTTTTCTAATCTTACCCCTGAATTCTCAGCAAGAAATAACAAAAACAACGGTATTTATGTTCTAAACAAAAACTGTCCGGTTCAATGAAACTAGCATCGGTTCGCTAGTTTACTAAAAATTTCTGGTCTGAATGCATGGACGGTCTTTGAGTTGAACCGAGCCAGCTAAGTTCCCGGTTCCGTCCTTTTCCGGTTTAACGAGTGGTCCGGTCGCACTTTCTTGAACTATACCTAATGAGAAAAGATAAGAGAGGCCTCCCCCTGGAAAATACACTGTAAATTCTGCGCTTACACATACTGGCTAATTATAACCGTGTATGACAAATTCCGTTCGTGCAAACGGTAGTGCTCGGAATGCACATGTATACACACATCCATGGAACTAAATTACATGCAAAAGGAATTTCCTTGTTAACTACCATAACAGTGACACCAAATGACTTGGTCCGTTGTTCAGTGTTGCCAAATTTCATAACAAAGGTTCACGTCTGGATTTTCAGTAAACACGTAATACCGACAGGAGACTGCAGAAAAACTTGTAGTGGAATTTATCATGCTGCCTCTAGTTAAAACAACCGAAAATGTACAGTGAACTGACTGCATTTTCTGTCTAGCTAGTTGGTGACCTGAATCATCACTCCAAACATGGTAGTACCCAACTGACAGAGAGGCATATGCCTGCAAAGCTGTAACGCTCAAGTGCACAGCAGCATCCCCAACAGAATGTCCATACGGTTGTTCTGCACATGTTGCAGAGGGGGAAGAAAGACAGAGATGTGCATGCATGCTAGCTTAATTGGGGCAATGATAAGCCAATGGTTGTTGTCATCTAACCGAAAGGAATCTGGCTACAAGTACTGCATGAGGGCACAAACAGTCCCTAGGATGGCATTTTGTTCATTCTAGCTGTCTTGAGTGGCGTTGTCTAGGCAGAACTGTTTGGCCTAGCTGCAGCTTCTTAGGCAAAGTGGTCATTTGTAGTTGTATAAAGATGGAAATAAGTTGTTGGCCTCGGCATTAGTCTATAAACCTAGTTAACTGAAACTAGACCAAACAGAATGATGCATTGGCACTGAATTACTGGATGGGCGTGGCCACTCGCCTCTTGAGCAAACTAGCTAAAGTAGCAGCATCCTTCCAAGTACAAGCAGGAAAGATTGCCCAAAACTGCTCTCAAAGCTTAGCTCCATGAATCTTTGATGGCCTCACCAATTCATCTCACAATCCGAGCATAGTTAGCACAATATCTGTGAAAGCAAAGGCTTCAAATTACGCTAGCCCTTGCAAAACTCAGAGATCTTGGGCCTAGGCTTGAAGGCCGGTGCAGTGGGGCCAGAAATTTGCCGGCCCGTGCAGAGGGCTCGCTTGGACTGACGGCATAAGAGTTTTGGGCTCATTGTAGAGCATTCGGGCGCTACATTTAAGGTCACGTTTTACGAAACAGATCATTGTCCTCTCCAAAACAAGAAATAAATTAAGTCACTGTGAATAAAAAGTAAATCCATATACTTGGCTGCATGTCTTTGAGCATTGAGAGCCAGAAAGCGAATGAAACGGACCTAATCAAGGTGGATTTCACAAAATTCTCCTGAATGTGAAAGCTTTCTAGATTCTAATGCATGCCTGCCTGCCCTCACAATTTTTTCTTCTAAATAAACCATTTCTTAACCGTTTTACAAAATAACCTATTATATATATATATATATATATATATATATATATATATATATATATATATATTAAAAAATAACCCTAAATCCTTGGCCCACCAAATCAAGGTTGTCGAATTGTGATCCAATCGGATCACATCGTAGGATCGAATCGTAGAATATATCATTCTACTTTATTCTTAAAAGGTATATGTTTTAAACATATTTCCTATTTAAACAATGATATGGAGTGTTTATTTGATCATTTGACACCTAATTTGATTGATAGTTGTCTATTGTAGATTGCCAGATTCAACCAAATTCTAAAAATAAAATTATCTAATTTATAAAACAACATTTAAATTATTTTATTATAAAATATAATTCATATGTAGTCCTCCAACACTCATTAATATAATATAGGCTTAGAAGATCTCAGTATATGCATAAATAGCAGCAAGAAAAAAAGCTGCGAAACAGCACATGAGCACTGCTGCTGCACATATAACATATTCCAAGCCGTCTGCTTATCTCGTCTCAATCTCTCTCTTTCTCTATCCTGCAGCAATTAAACCCTTCTCTCCAAATAGATGCAGTGACAAACACACACAAAGATAAGCATGCATTAGCTTGCAGGTTCCTCTCCCTTCGCCCTTCTCATTCCCTCTTCCCCTAAATTTCCTTTTCCCAGTTGTGCCACATCGACATTTAGTGGTGCGACAAACGGAGCGTGATAGAAGTGCGACTGGTAGGCGCCTGACGCTAGTCGCATTTCCCCCACACGACTAGCAGGAGGGTGACCTCAGTCACGCCATGCTGTCGCGACTGAGGGCCAATATATGTCCGATTCTAACTCGTGTGACTGACAGACAGAGTGAACAGGAGAGGAAGCACCAGTGGGAGAAGAGAGGGAAGCAGAGCGCTAGTGGCAGAGAAGAAGAGAGGGGAGGGGAGGAGGAGACCCTACCCTCGGCTCGACACGCCTCCATGTACTCATCTTTTTGCGGTGAGTTCATTCTGCTCATGTAATTTGTTGGTTTATATTAGCAACAATAAATATAGCTTAGTAGTAGAATTAGGGTTTGTAATTGTAAATCGACAATGTTAGGTTAGGGTTAATGTCGCGTATAGTGTTACATTATAGGATATTTATCTATTTATTATAGGGTAAAAACGTTAAGGTACCTTCATTAGTAGATCAATTATTGGAAGATTTAGAATGCTTAGGTTATTTATATTTTTTAATTTAATAGTGTTTAGGGTTTAAGCATGGCGGGGCAGAGTCAGAAGCACGTGCGGATGCAGAGGTGGCTACAACAATTCATGGTTAGCACTTACAATTTTATAATGCTTTCGTCCACATATCGATCTATTACATTATTCTATTTGCAGGTTGAGAGGATGGCACTCGACACAAATGACAACTTCGCTGCTCGCCCAGGGAACGCGACCGGTGCCCATAGTTTGGAGGCTCACTGCTCCTGTCGCCTCTGCCTGCCATCGCCCATGCTAGCTACCCTGTTGACGTGCTGTTATCCCGCGTAGGCGACGAGACCGAAGCTCAGCGCGAGAAACCCGTACGCCATGCTGTTTCCTCGCCGCTTCTCTCGTGCCATTCTTGGCTACATTTAAGTCCCTCACCACGTCATGGGCTCCTCAGCTCACCATTCTCGCTTCTCACACAGAATCAGAGCATCTTGCACTTTGCTTCACCAGGAACGAGAGCGTTGTTCTCGACACTGGTGAGCAAGCCTTCCGCTGCCATAGCCTCGGGTGAGCTTCCTTGCTCACGCCACCTGCGTCACCATGCGCTCCTTACCTCACTGATACTCCTTCTTTGCTTGATGTAGCTCCGGGAACCCTGTAGCATGATCGCGCCATCTTCTTCGTCTCCAGCGCATGCCCTGTTTCGGACCTCCGTGTTTCCGACGCTCTGGTGAGCTTGAACCTCATCTAACCGTGCCATATCATGTTCTATACTCTACTAATGCTCCTTCCTTTCTCAATGTGGACCCAAGGTCAGGGAATCACTAGAAACAAGCTCTTCCCCAAATCCAGCCATCGTCAATTCCTTTTTTGTTCGCTATCACTCCAGTGAGTCCTCGTTCGATTCCTCGCTCCTACACCATCCTTAGGACCTCAGGAATCTAATGCGCTGCTTCTTGTAGCATCTCCATCACCACAAAGTGCCAACACCATGAGCCACCTTTGCGTTGCCACTGTTCAACATCGACACGCTTCTCTGGCTATTCCCCGATGTCATCTACACCCTTGGTGAGGTCCTAGTAGTCCCCTAGTGCTTCTATATGCATTAGATAGGTAGATTAGCTAGGGTAGCATAAAGTTCACCGTGGCCGCCAATGGCGCCACCACGGGAAAGGGTATCGTCGCTGCTCTGGTGACCATTCGTCCTCGAGTCGTTGCCTGTAGCATCGTAGTCGCCCCCTAGAGCTAGTCTGCACCATCTTTCACTGCCGATTTGCTCCAGGCGCAAAAACCATGTCGCACCTGAGGCATCTCGCCGGTGTAGCACTGCCTTCGTCCATCTCTCCAGCCTCTACCACCACCCGGTGGGTTCGCCGTCGAGAGGGGAACCCATTGTAACCGTCCCCGATCCAAGTCGTTGTGCTGTTCGCCGCCGCCGAGCTTGTCATGGCGCTCGAACACGTACAACTTTGTTCCCTCTCCTTTCCTCTCTCTGGTCCCACTCGCGTTTAGAATTTGTTTAACACTAATGACAGTGATTAAGTAAGCTAAGTCGCTAACATGTGGGACCGCCTGAAAACTTAATCAAAAATCTAATTTCAAACATAATTAGGATATGTGTCACTGACATGTGGGACCGCACACTATTCTCAATGTTAAAATATATTTTAAAACCCGAGAGACTGGCATGTGGACCCTAGCCATCAGTTAATTAAAATCAAAAATAGGTTTAATCATTAGTTAATAAATAATGAGTCTATGACATGTGCGTCTGTCTATGTTTTTATAAATAAAATCAAGAAAAATGAAAATATGAGTCACTAATAAGTGGCCGGGCTCCACATGTAAGTTAATAAAAATTGAAAAAAATGAGAAATGTCGCCTTCAGTAAGAGAAAAAATATGTTTTCTCTGTTAGAAAGCGTAAACCTCAGAGGAATTTAGAGGAAAATATGCTTTCTCTGTTAGAAAGTATAAACCTCAGAGAATACGCTTTCAATGTCACCTTTTTATTAATCTCTGGATTTTCAAAACCAAAGTAAATTAAAATATTAATAACTTTTGCATACGAACTGCAAATTGAATGAATCCTTTTTATAAATTCATCTAAAATCATGCTCTGTTTGAATATGCAAAAATATTTGGATTTTGTTGCCGTTAAACTTATTTTTTCTATGTTTAATTTGCTATTAGCTCTTTTGAATAGATGTCGATACTTCAAACAAAATTCACAACGATCCTCCATTCTCATACTCTAAGATACGAGAACAAGGCAAGCACCTCCTTTGACCATGTTGATCCTACTATTTTTTATTATTGTACCGTTTTCGCAAAATCTATTATGCATTCGTGTATGTTTGCTTTAAATTGCTATATTTGGGGATAACAACAGTTATATTCCTATGAATGCATGATCCTTCTTGAAATTTTGGGTATCCTTACTGTTGTAGCCAATAGGTTATGGTTTAGGCAAATGATGATGTAGATTTGGGTATTTCAAGTGCGAATATCACATAAGTGCTTAGCCGGGCTCTAGATTTACCAAAATTTGGAAAATGGATGAAATGTGGAACATGAATTTGGGAGATTTGGAAATGATTGTCCAAAGGGGTTTACCTCTGTTATTTTGTAAACAAATAAAAATGGAAAAACTTAGTTTGTGATGCGGGCGAGATATATTATATTCTGAGAAGTGTATCTCACAAGTAGATAGGGGGAGATCATCGCCTGGGTTGATTAAGGACCGAACACTGGTATATCCAACCTAAGCGTAAGTGTACAACTATATGTGTCGGTATGAGACGGCCTTAGCTAATTAAGTCATCAAAGACTAGCCTTACATGTTGGTAGCCCGCAGTAGTACGAGTATGACTGGGTAGGCTTGCTCGACAGGGCTCCCTTCACTGAGGCGTTGGGACCAAAGCATTACGATACAATGGTTAATGCCCCACTTTGACTGGAGGTGCCTAGGATCGAAGTGACGGTTTTCATTGCCAGGCTTGTGCAAAGCTAGGACTAGGTGATGTAAAGGCTTCGTTACATGCTCTAGACTGCTTACTAAAAGATCATGAATAGTGGTATCGACAGATGCCGAACAAACTCGAGAATTCATATACTGTGGATAAAATTATACCCCTCTGCAAAGTGTAAATATATTTAAACAGCCATGCCCGTGATGATGAGTGTGCTAAGTGTAGTATTGCTGGGTATAGACTTGTTTTTTTTTTTGCAAAAAACATCTCTTGTTGAAAAATGTGGGGATGGTTTTTGTTGTTCGTATTTGAGTTGAGTACCATGTCTGATGCAGGCGGAGCGCTCGATCTTTCGATGAGATTGATAAATATCGATCTTGGTGGAGGTGACTCTCGCGATCCAACTACAACCATACGACGACGCTTGCGCCTTAGTAATCGTTGAACCAACTTCGAGATGTTATTTTTTTTTGAGTAAGTACGGTAGGAGAGTCTCCGACTGTATAAATTAAAAGAAATACCGAATTACAAAAGATCCAAGGGACCGAAATAAGGAAAAGAAGAAGAAAGAGGAAAAAGAAAAACAGGGGAAGAGAAGAATAGAAATAAAGAATACATGAAGCCACGAGTGACAAGCCCTAACCGAATCCAAGTTCGTTCAACCCAAGTTATCAAGCCATGATCTTAGTAGGGGCTTCAGGTGTGGTGGAGTCCGGTAGATTAAAAGAGCAAATTCTTTGTTGAATTGAAACCACCAAGTTGCTACCGTTGGGTTCTGGTGCTTGAATATTAGATTGTTTCTTATAATCCAGATTGCCCAGGTGGTCAGCACAATGATCTCCATGGAAAAAGAGAGATTGATCTTGTGTTTGAGGTGAATTACCGCTTGAGAAGTGGAGGTGAGTGGGTTGGGCAAATCCGATCCCAGCATTGTTGAGCAAAATTGCAGGTACAGAAAAGATGTTGAGATGTTTCTTCACTTCCCTGGTCACAAAGGACGCATGTGTAGTTCTCCAAAGGTAGTTCTTGCGCTGAGAAGGTTCCTCGTGTTGAGTCTATCCTTGAGTAGCAGCCAGAAGAAGACTTTGTGGCGCCTTTGACAGAAGCTAGACCACAACCAGCTTAGGTAGGGAGGCACTGGTTGAAAGCCGAAAAGGTGTTGATAGATTCGTACCAAGGAAAACTGCGAAGTGTTCCAAATGTATTGCCAGGTGTCATCCAGAGAGGTAAGTTCCAGTTCTTGCAAGAGGTGCTGCAACTGCTGAAATTGTTCAAAAGCTTGGACCGATAGCGGCAAGTGAAAGAGAGAGGTTAGATCGTCAACTTGCTTGACTGAAGCCACCGAGCAGCTGTCTGATTTCGTAAAGGAAAGTAATTCCGGGAATCGAAGCGTTAGGTGGTTACCCTTCCATAAGTCCTTCCAGAAAAGAGCCGATGAACCGTTGCCTACCAAGCATGTTGCCAGACCTTTGATCTGAGGAAGTAACTTAAGGATGTCTCTCCACCAGAAAGATCCTACCTGGATCCTATTCAAAGCCTGAGAATTTGAGTAGTATTTCTCCCAAATGAGCTTAACCCAGGGAAGGTCAATGTGATTGAGAAATTTGTGAAGATTTTTACAAAGCAATGCTTGGTTTTGGATTGCCAGATTCAAAACTCCTAGTCCTCCTTGCTTTTTGGGTTTGCAGACCTCTTTCCAAGCAATCAGAGATTTACCTCGGTAGTGAGATGCCGTACTTCTCCATAGGCGTTCATGATATTTATCAATTTGTCTGATGACGCCACTAGGCAGTTTCAGAAGACACATGTAAAATGTTGGCAGTTGTGAGAAGACTGAGTTCACCATTGTTAGTCTGCCTCCGATCGACAAGAAAGAGGCACAACTAGCAAGTCTTTTGTCCACCCTCTGAATGAGAGGGAAGAAGTCCATAATTTTTGGTTTGTTCGTCCCTAGAGGAAGTCCTAGGTAAGTGAATGGGAGAGTGCCCAGTTGACAGCCAAGAGTTCGGGAAAGCACTTCCATCTTGTTCGGCGCAACATTGATGGGAATCATGAGTGATTTGTCAAAATTGACCTTAAGGCCGGTAGAGTCCGCAAATGTATTAAGAATCCCTTTCAGGAAGAACAATTGAGTCGCACAAGCCTGCATTTGTGAGGACCTCAGTTTACTTGGCTTGTAATGCTTAACCAACCACCTGGCCCTAGCATCACAAATCAAATAAACTAAGCCTCGAGATATGTATACTTCCTGAATCGCAGATACACACCTCTTCACAAAATTATGCATCAATTCCATTCAATCGCATAGAACCGAAGCACAACAATAAATACATACATAATAGAGATTTATTACAACAAGGGCCAACCGGCCAAATAACAACTAAATAACAAATAAACAATGAAGCAAAAGGGCCATAAGATGGCAATAAACAAAAGAGCCAATTAGTGTGCCTTTACCCACAAGGCAACCAACCGGCCGCCAAGCTAGTCGTCAAACCCAGAGCACATCTCACAAAAGGGAAGCCCTTGGGGCTCACCTTTTTCTCTCGCAACAAAACATTAAGCAAAGCAACTCGAGTACAAAAATTGTTTTTGTACTGCAAAACCGACGTGTAAGGGTAATGAACTATAATTAACTACATGCAAGCTTTATTTAAGTGGAGGGCTCTGACTTACTTTTAGCATAAAGCAAGTTTTCATTTGCAATAATGTAATAGATTCAAAGCAATTTTGATAAACTGTTTGTAATTGTTGAAATAACAGCGATACAATAATAATAACAACAAAAAGACAACCTGGAAGTGACTAACCCATTAGTCACCACAACAATAGTATGAATATCCATTCATACCAACCCATCAAGTTTTAATTAAATGTTGTAGTCTAGTTCTTGAGGGGCGTATCCGAGCGTGTCCATAACCTAGGACGAGGCTATTCGAATAGATCAAACCCTGCAGGGGTGTACCAATGTACCCACACTTTAGACCGCCTTTCCACCAGCCACGGTTAGCATACTTCCTTTGGTATGCAGGCACGGCTAAGTCTAACAAGACGTTTCCAATATTGTGTATCAACTACGAGCCGCTCGTATGGATAAAAATCCATATGCTTACATGGTAAAGCTGAAAAGACAATTACCCACAAAGGGTAAAGCTTTTCTGACAACTACCATGCTCCCAACACCATCCCTCCCGCGACTCCCCCTGGACTGGCCAATACACGCCAAAGTACTAAGTCAAGAGAGGTCCCATACCCTCTAGTGTGGTTAGCACGCAAAAATGCTCAGTACGGTGGCGCAAGTAACTCGGTCCTTAAATGACCCGGGCACCATTCCAGTCACACCCAAAAGCACACCGTCTTACCATTGTGCCCAAGTCCAAATCATTTTGTTTTCATTTTTATTTTTCACAATTAAACATAGCAAACCGCTGAATCATAAAGTTATAATAATTTTATAGATCAAAGTTATCGACTAAGTCGATAATCGCCAATTCTACCTGTATCTAAGCATTGCTAAGCATCATATCGTAAAGACAAAATAAAAGGCCCTATATCATTCACCGCTCTAATTCACCAAAGGAGAATAATATTCCTAAGGTAGTGGCAGTGGTGAACAATTTCATGGCAACAATGCAATGGGATTAACTACCTCTAATCGATAAAATTAATCATTGACACAAAAGCATGCATACGCATTTAGTAAAATAAAGTATTAGATTTTAAAAGTAATGGGATTGAGTGGATATGATCAAACCGCTTGCCTTTGCCTTGCTAGAGATATTCAACTTGCCGCAGAGGATCACTCGATATCAACGCCATCTAACGATAAAACCGCCAAAGCGAAAAACAAATAATAAACACTGAATGCCAAAAGTATCCAAAATTAAAAACACCAAGATAGATTATGAATTTAGGAACAAAAATTAGTTGATTCGAGATTATTTAAATTAGTTAGGATTTCTTGTGATTGATCTTTCCAAACTCACTTATATTCCACGATAATCATACACTCAAAATCAATCCTCTTATATGTTTTCTTCTTTCGGCAGACTTTGATGGTGATTGCGAGCACATCTATTAGCTACAGATGGGCTCTAGGTACCTACTTAACTATTCTAGCCTAACCATTCACTTAATTATCATTTTAATCAATTGATTTTCTCACTGATTGCTACTACAACCTACAAACCAACCACTCTAAAAACTACAAAGCTACTAGGCAAAATGATCACCTTATCTCAACTGCGCAACTATTTAGCGAGAGAACAACCCCAGAGTGGAGTGCTGCCAGCTAATCTCCTTACTAACCCAAGTTTGAAATTGCTAATCACATTTTGGGGTGGCATACTGTTAGCTACTAGGTTTGCTATTTCTTGCATTTGGCCTTATATCACCTATTTACCAATTCTTCTCCTCTGTTCAAAAATCTAGCAAGGGCACAAATTCTAAACTTGAAACTACTTGACAACTAAATGCTCAAGGGCTAAAAGAACAAAAGTATTACTAACTACTAGACTTAGCAAAAGATAGCCTAGTGCCATTTTATAAGCTTCAGATTATCTTCCATGCCCAACACCCAACAGAACTTAAAAGCTTCTAACCCAACTTCATACAACGCTCGAACTTTACTAAGATAGTTCCTTAGAGTAGTTAAAAAGGCAATCATCACATTGGTTAACAGAAGAAGGGTTGGTTTAGCAAGAGGGCTTTCTGACAATACAATCTTTTACCTAAATACCTCCTCTACTCATCAGTTCATCTAACAGATTTTGACAGTTTTTGACAACTAATCCTTCCACTAATCAGTAGGGAATGCACGGAGGAGAGCACCAACATACTAATCAACACCAATATACATAGAGGAGAGCATAAAATGTATAGAAAGAAAACTGGAGCTAACAAGTGGATGAATGGCAGTGAATCAAAACACCAAGGCTGAATGGCTCAGGCGTGATTGGGCATGGCTTGGCGCTGGTGGGGAGGGTTGACGGCGGTGGTTGAGCACAGATGAAATGGACAGGGGATGGCCGAGGCGAGCTCCACCTGTAGAGACACCAAGTCATTCTTTGAGATATACACACAAACACATAGAGGGCATCAAGAAGAAACTGAAGGCAGCTCAGCATGTGGCGTGGAGGAGGGCGCAGCTCGGGCGGCTGGTGGCTGCTGGGGTAGGACGGCGAGCGCGACATCCAGGGCAGAGTGGCCGGCGCTGGCGAGGGCGGATCTGGGGCGACGAAGGAGGCGGCGGCGACGGAGCAACAGTCGGCGAGGGAGAAGCTGGTGGAGCGGACGAGCGGCCGGGTTGGGGCCGGCGCACGGCCTGTGGCGCCGGGAGGAGCCGGGCTCAGGGTGCGACGGCCGGCCGGGGCGAGCCGGACGGGAGGTGGCAGCGGTGCCATGGACCAGGGGAGGCGGCCGGATCTGGGGGGAGGGGATGCGGCCGGTGGGTTGGGAGGTGGCGCGCAGCGAGGAGCTGAGGCGCAGCGCTCAGGCACTGGACCGAGGTGGCGAGGAGAGCTCTGGTGGGGAGGGCAGCGACGCGGCGCGAGCTGCGTGGCTCTTTGCTCTCTGTGGAGAAATGGGGAAGGGAGAACCGGCCGGGAGCAAATGGTGCGAAGAGAGAAAAAAGAATGGATGTCCAGGAGCTCTAGGTCATGCATTAAGAGGAGAAGGGCGGAGAAGACCACAAGGCCGAACGCAACGCCAAGCAAGCTCAGCCCTCATTTTTATCGAGAGCGAGACTGTGTTTGGCAATCAAGTGACCATGAAGCAACGCGGCATGGGCCGAGGGGACGTGAGAGCGATGGCCGAACGACAGGATTCACTTGCATGGCCGCAACGTGGAGCACAGGTCAGAACATGACGCTTAGGAAAGAGAGAGGTGGGCTGCAGCCTTGGTTCAACCGAAGAAAAAGAGGAGGGAGAAGAAAGGTGACTGTGTGTGATGTTTGACCGAAGAGGTTTGGCTGCAACGCTTAACTTGATTGATTCTACCAAGGAACAAAGAAGTTGCTGAGCCTGAGGAACAGTGAGAGGGAGAGGAAAAATATGCTAAGGACCGAGGTAGGACTTTAGGGTTTAGCAAAATAAATTCGGAGCTTTAGGTTCTGAACAGGTCTTTGACCTAGGATTTATTTTAGTAATACTTTACAGGGCAACATTTTAAGTTAATTTTGTTATGATGATTTAATTGTATCTCGATTCTTTTACTTTTACAATTTTATGTTTCTAGGGTTTTATATTTAGGTTTTCATTTCATAACAGCTGTCTTTGCAAAAGAAACGCAGATCAAATAACTCACAAAATTGCGCATGTCGAACGACAAATGATAATCATACAAAAAGTTTAAAAGGTCTCGATTTTTGCATTTTGGAAATTTTGGGATGTTACAACATTATTACGAGTATCATCAACGTATTGATAATCGTAAAGTCCGACATGCTTGGAGGTGAACTGGTGGTGTCAATAGCCCTTGATCCATCGCTTATTGAGTATTGTCCAAGTAGGTCTACTGTCAAGACAAAAGTAGTGGCGAGAGGGGTCGCCTGCTTGACCCCTTTGCAAAGGAAGTGTTTTGCCAGTACCCCATTAAGTATGACTGATGAGATCCAAAGCTAAGAATATGGGCAATCCAAGTCTTCCATTTCGGTCCAAACCCTTTATAATTCAGATCTCAAGAATAGCTTTATGCTCTATTTTGTCGAATGCCTTTTCAAATCCAGCTTAATGATAATTTCTTTTGGAGTTGTGGCAAATATGGATGTACTCAAAAGCCCAGGCCAGGCAGTCTTGAATGGTTTGAGTTTGGAGAAATCCATATTGGTTTGCATGTACCAAATCCAAGATGACCTGTTGGAGTCTATTGGCTAGAATCTTTGTCAGAATCTTGAAGGAAGAGTTCAGCAGGGAGATGGGTCTGAAATCATTAACCGATATTGGGTTTTCCTTTTTTGGAATCAGAGCAATGTACGCTGAGTTGATGGATTGAAGGTTCAGTTCATTCCTAAAGAAAGCCGCATAAAGTTCATAAAAGTCATGTTTGATAAAATGCCAGCACTTTTTGATAAATTGTCCATTGAATCCATCTGGCCCCGACGATTTGTCCAGTGGAATAATCTTTATGATCTCATCAATCTCCTGGGTGAGAAATGGTTCCTCCAGCCAAGTCAAGTTAGGCTGCGGTGTGATGAGTTCTTCGAGCTTGAAGTGAATAATAGGTGAGGTCGAGCGCCCAAGTCTTTCCTTGTAAGCCTCCCAAAGAAGGGAAGCTTTGTCCTGCTGGTTTTTGAATTCATTTCCTTGTGGGTCTTGCAGAGCTGTGATGTAATTAGCTCAGAATCTTATGGTTGCTCGCATGAAAGAAATTGTGTTTTCATCCCCAACTTAGCCCATTTGATGGCTCCTCTCTGTTTCCAATAGATCTGTTGTTGTTTTAGATATCGATTCAGATGCGTCTTAAGGAGCTCCCTCGCATTCCATTCTTGAACAGAGAGCACTCTATGTTCTTCCAACGTGTCAAGAAAAAGGATGACCTCATTGGAATTAGAGATGACCAAACGAAAATTGGATAATTGTTTTGACCAGATTCTGAGGACCCGTCTGAGAGTTTTGAACTTCTGGTTTAATCTTCGCTAAGTTCTCAAAGTCTGGTTTAATCTTCGCTAAGTTGTCAGTTGCTAGGAGTTCTTCGCTAACTTCTGGTTTGAACTTCTGGGTCCGAGGTCTGCGTTGTCAGTTGCTAGGAGTTCTTCGCTAAGTTCTCAAAGTCTTTGTGTTCCAACCAGTAATTCTCAAATATGAAAATATTAGGCTTCGGGATTGTGGTACTGATCTGAATAACACAGGGCACATGATCTGATACAGATTTGGCCAAAGGAATAACGAGCGAGTTAGGAAAACGAAGGGTCCAATTATTAGAAGAGAAAACCCAATCCAGTTTTTCCAGAAGAGGGATCTCTTGCATGTTGCTCCAAGTGAAAGATCTGCCTTTCAGTGGCAGTTCCACTAATCCTAAAAAACTGATTACTTCATTGAAACGAATCATGTCGTTTACAACCCCCCTGGTCTATTTCTGTCCTCTAGCGCTCTAATGAAATTAAAGTCTCCTGTAAACAACCAATCTTGAGAAGAAGGGATATGGATGCTAGAAAACCAGTCGAGAAAAACATTCTTATCCTCCGACCTCGGTGGGACATAGAACTTCGAGATGTTATTGACCTTGCTGGAAGCGCGATCAACCTGAACATGAGGTTCAATTCCTACGAGCAAGCAAAGAACTAGTAAGAATAAAATATAGGTAGTCTGATATTGTGAATAAGAATGTAGTGTATATGGTATTGAAAAACAAGGGTGGGGTCCCGAAGGCTGTCTTGACAGGTGGTCGTCCGACACAACTGAAAAACAGAAGTTTGCACAATGGCTAAACCTAAACTCAATGAAATCCGAGTTATAACAAAGGGAGACGGTGGCTCCTATATGGGGAGATGACCAGGGATGGAGGGCAAGGAAGTGGATGCATACCCTAGGGTTACAAGGCCTATGGGCCTAAGTGGAGGTGACGCAGCACCCTTTTGACTCAGGCTCAAAAATAGACATGGAGTCTTTTAATGATTGTGGCCGACTCGGATGGAACTTGAAGATGAGGTTAGATCTGTTGGAAAGTAGACTTCATAATCTTTCAATGAAGTCAAAGAACGTCCCAAACGGAGTTTGTATGAATAAACTATGGTCGTTTAAACTTAGTGCTGTCGCAGTAGTCCGAATTGAATCCAGAACGAGCCCAACTCGAACTCGTGGTTGACTCAGAACCAAAGTGATGTGGTGACCTCTATTATGCCTTCCATGCATGTCCATGACTCTACATGTCTCTCCTTGGTCCTTTCCCATGTTCCTGAGCAAAATTAAATTACTTGCATTAGGTAGCGGTCTATTCTCAGTAATATATAAACCTAGGAACGAATTCACCTGGTAATTAAGTTGGTAAACATGAGCTCGAGTAAGTGGTCCTTGTAACACTTGTTGTGGATGAGTTGTATGTGTAGGCGCGATTGTATCCATGGTAGGGATGTCCTCATCAATGTCTATGGTTGAAAGTAAGATGTTGATTGCAGCCAAGGAGGATTGCAATTTGTTATTTATCAAGTACTTACTTATTGTTCTTTATCTACTTAACTGGTCTTTAAACTTCTGTTGCAAAATACTCTATATTGATATTGCAAATAAAATTTGCTTAATGCTGAAAACAACTTGTAGCATAGAGCCTCATTCCTTGTTAGTCATGCATATATGTAAATTTGGCGATATACTAGAAGTCTTGCCGAGTACGCAATATACTCAATCTTGCTTAAATTGTTTTTAGAGTTTGAGGACAAGCTTATGCCAGACGACGCGTTCTTTGCACCCGGTACCAGAGGGTTCAGTGATGGGTTTTGCTAGGACTTGTTCTTGTCGGTTGCCTAAGGGTTTGGATGGGCATACCGCTGGACTTTCAGACTTTATATATTGTGCTTTGCTGTTTAAATTGTTACTTCTGATACTTGTCATTTTATTTGGCCAATCGTTGTGTATTATACTCGTGATGTAATCGCTAAGTTAAGTACCATATTTGTTTTGTGATGTATGTATATTGTGTATGGATGTGTATGCGAACATTGTGGATATGTGTACTAACCACTAATCATGGGACTAGTACAGTAGACACACGAGGGATTCGGTATTCTACGCTTGGGGTTTGACAGATTCCTTCAAAAGACATGCATTCCCTTTTAGTGTATATACTAGTAGGGTGCCCGTGCATTGCAATGGAACTCGAAGAGAGTGATGCATATCAAAGATACAGAATCCTAAACCGTATAATAAATATCAATTTTCTTTCACACACATATAAACAGAAACATTATCATCACTTATTGCATTACCAGCTACTACTACTACCTAGAAATTAGAATTTTGAGCTTATAGATTGTTTACCTTTGGAAATTAAAGTTGATGTCGACTTCCCACCTCAGCATGCTACCCATTTCTAGCCACCACCTGGCAAGGAAGAGGGTTATACATTGACAACCACATTCTTCCACCCTGAACCCAAGCCGAAACTTCATTCTCATAGCCATTGGCCTATGCAGCTGTAACATCCCAATTTTCTGAGTTTAAAAAATCTTTTAAATAGTTAGTAGGGAAAAAGTCACCATTTGGATTTATTTGAATATAATTCAAAAGCTTAATATTGGACTTTCCAATCAAAAATATTTAATGTGAATAATCCCAATATGAATATTAGCCAAAACAATTTTATTTGGGTTCTATGTGCTCAGATATATTTTCTAGATTTTTCTAGAATTTTTCTGAGTTCATTTGCTATTTTCTATTGCTTATTTGAACTGGTATTTTCTAAAAAAAGGAAAAGCTATTTAAAATCTCAGAAAACTCCTTAGGCCGAATTCCTTTCCCACCCACTCTGTTCCACTGTGTGACCCCACCGTCGATCTCTCCCGCCTTTTCTCTCCGAGCGCCATGATCATCCTCCACCGTTCGATCAAAAATGGATGGCTGGATGCGCGTGTTAACGGGGTTCCAACGCCATGTGTTGTGGGCCGCTCGATCGATCCGACGGCCGATCGTTGAGTCTATTTCGCAGCCGCGCCGTGTTGCACGCGTACGCGCCCGAGCCGCCGTCGCTGACGTGTGGGTCCCCGAATCTTCTGTGCTTCGTCCCCGAATTCGTTAGGGATACGATCGCCGCCGCCGCATGCCGTTTTTGGGTGTTCATGCTCTGGACTCTTCCGAGCCGCCGCCATATAGGAGGGGTAGCCTCGGCCTCGTGATCTCAACCCTAGTCGCCTTAGCCCTTGCGCCAACCCTAGCCGCCGCAGAGCTCGGTTTAATCCGACCGCCACCCCGACGCGAGCTCTTCCACCGCAACCGAGCTGCCGAAGCCGTGGGTTCGCACCACCGCATCGCATGTAGCTGCACTTCACCTTGGTGGCCTTCGCCGCCGAGGCGCCACCGAGCACCGATCCCGCCGAGCCCGAGACTCCTCCACCGCCAACCTCGCCGCGGCCACCTCGCCCACCCCGAGCACCACCGAGCACACCGCTGGGATCCTCGCATTCCCCTACCTCCCGGTACCACTCATCTCCGCCGAGGCGCCGCTGCTCGCCGTTGTCGGGCGGTCCGCAGCGCCACCGGCCACCGCTGCCATGTGGACGCCCACGCCACGCCCAGCTCACCGCACCCATGTGTCGCTCGCGTGGCATCCATGTCGCGCCGCGCGTGCACGGCCCACCGCTCCAGATTCAATCGGCTCAGACTTGGTCTACCGTGAGCCATCTCACCGATATGTGGGTCCCACATGTCGATTTTCTCATTATTTCTTTAATTCCCAAATTCCTTGCCGACGTCATCATTGCGCAATAATCCGATTTTTCTTCAGAGAAATATTTCGAAATTCGAAAATCCAAATTAGGTTTCTTTTAGATTTAAAACTTCCAGAGGCCATAACTTTTGCATCCTAACTCCGATTGAGCCCATTCAAATTTCTAAATTTATCTAAATTCGAGCTCTATTTATCGGAGATTTTTATTTAATTTTTGGAGCTTGGTTTGCCTCTGTTATTTATTTGTTTTGTTTATTTATTTTGTTCACGAGTAGACGTCGAGTCGTCGGGAATTTCATTGAAGAAGGAGCACCCCAAGATCAAGACCAGTACATAGACCTTTTCCAAGGCAAGTCATACCTTTGATCATCTTGAACCCAATTTTCAAATTACTTTGTGTTAAAGTATTGCATTCTACTTTAATTATTTATTTAAATGCTTTGGGCATTGTTAGTATCCAAATTGTTATCACACCTTGGCCTTGTATGTCATAATTCCTTGTCACCCTAGATTGGTTTATTAGTTGGTAATATTATAGCACCAACATGGGTTGGTTAGATGCAGTACAATTGTTTAGCCATGCTACGAGTCTCACATCTCATGTAAGTTGCAATTTATCAAATGTGACTAAGTGACTATGGAACTTTGTGTAAACTGCAGTGTTATGTGTTATTACTCGTGATGGCATGTGTTGCACTAAAACCAACCGTGGTAAAGGATTTAGACCGAGGCAAGTGGTGGTAGCTGTGTGATATGGTGGAAGCTGGTGCTTGGGTTTGATAATCTTTGTGACTTAGTTAGAACATGGAAGTCTTGCCTTGGTCAATTAAGGACTTAACTTTGTGCGCCATTGAACCGAGCTCATCTGATGCGACCACATGCCCGTATGGGACGGGCCTAACTTAGTGTTATGGATTCTCGCATTGATGTTCGTGGATAGGTTAGGCTTTGTGACAGGTGGAGGTGTGACTACTTGGTGGTTGCATCGCGACGGTTCGTCGCTTCCCCGCCCAACGGTGTGTGTTATACTAATTCTATGTGAGTGGTATAGCGGAAAGCACATCGGAATGTCAATGTTTGAGATGAAGTTTCGAACTGCTTTTGTTACGATTAGTGCTTGCTACACTAGTTGTATCATGTGGGTAAAGTGTACAACCTCTGCAGAGTGTTAAATCAATCTATTCGAATAGCTGCGTCCGCGGTCATGGACATGCTCAGGGATTTCACACGAGGGGTAGTTTTCATAAAATGTTTGGGATGGGAGTTGTGTGACCTCAATCATATGGCTATGTGAAATAATCTGTTTAGCTGTGTGTCTTTGTGAAAACAAACGTTAAATTAATATTGTCTATTTGTTTTGAATTATGCTTTCAATCTATTATTCATATTCAATTGCAAATGTTGCATTTCTGCAAAAGAACCACATAAGCCTTTTTCTTTGGAATAAGCCTGCATCTATAAATTGCATTCTGTGGTATGATTTGCGAGTACGGTTGTGTACTCACGCTTGTTGTAAAACTTGCGCCCAAACCTACAGGAAGAGGAGGAGCCTACGATGCTTTCGAGGAGGAGTTCGCCAAGGTTGTTGATCGTTAAGGTCCGGATCCCGCCGTTGTTCGTGGTGAATTGGTGGGATCTACGCTGGAGTTATTTCCGCTTCTGCGCCGCTTTATTCTCTCGTTAGCCTCAAGTGGCTTAATAAGTGTAAACTCGACCATAAGGTCAAAACCCTTATTTGTTATTCAAATTAATCGCTTACTTTATTTATCGCCAGTGGATCGATATTTACCTATGTTGACACGGTGTGCACTAGCGTGATCCCGACTAGTGCAAGATACACGAGGGTTTCGTAATCGCACTCGGGTCCCGACAGAGGTGGTATCGAGCCATACCGATCAGAGGTCTTGACCTTAGTTAGATTGGCCGCCTTTAGAGTGTCCAAACTATTTTCTAAAAGAAAATTAACTTGCAAGGTTAATTAATTGCTTAACACTCCTCATATCTCTCTCGACTCAACTTTTGCTATGATCTTCTCTTTCCATTGCTTTTAAATTTGCCCTTACCCTCTTCGCTCGCTCTTGACAGATGCCTCGCCTGCGAGCTATGGTGAGCGCACAGAGGATACGCCGCCGAGCTTTGGAAGTCGCAAGTTCTGAGGCTTTGATCGTCCGCTGTACGTCGGCAACAATCGGATCGTGAATGGACAAAACCGTGGAGTGATTTGTCGCCTGACGATCTACGCCAGGAGGAACGACAAGGCGAGCCAACCTTCGCACATCTCCGTGAGGAAGATCACTTGGCTGGAAGGTATCCAGAGTCGCCACGCTTGGCCATGCTTCAGATTCGCAACATCTACGCACGGAGCTCCAAGACACCGCTCTTCCGCACCACCCTAGAGCCGCAGCTGGATCTGCCAAAGACGCTACCCGCTACACAAGAAGAGAGCAATGCTACAGTGGTGCACCTCACCCAGTTTGCAGCTGCCCAGGAGGAAGCACTGGAGAGGACTATCACAGAGCTGGATCATGTCTATGAGGCTTTGCAGAGAGCTGAAGAGAAGGTCGCCACTCTGCAAGAGATTCTCTACGACCAAGTTCCAGAAGAAGAGGAAGACCCCGAGGAGGATTCCGTAGAAGATCCAGAGGAAGGCCCAGTCAAGCCAGAGGAAGACGCAGAGCCAGAGGAGCCACCGAGCCGGGCCAGACCGGAATGCTGCTTCTCGCCGCACCAGCCTGTGGCATCGGATCGCTTGCCAAGATGCCGCTCACTTCCGAGTCTACAACCGCTAGGAGCGCCGCCGGTTGTGGAGGCTTTCTCAGTAGTTGTCTTAGTTTGGCCTTTTCAGCTTAGCGAGTTTCAGCTTAGTAAGTCGCCTTTAGGCGTAGTTTTGTGTGCTTAGGTCGTTGTTTCTTTGTGTGCAGTATGAGCTGCAAAGGCCCTTAGGCATTTGTTGCAACCATGCTAAGATCCTAATTAATAAAGGTATTTCATTTGAGTTTCTTGAGTCGTGTTTCGCTGGGTTTAACCTACCCTTGCTTAGTTCTTAACTTATCTTGTGCTTACTACCTTATCTAACTCATGGAGCTTCACGATGGTTCAAACTCGTCGATCGTCGCTAGTGGTTCTGTACCCCAAAGACCGAGAAGCACTGAGCAACCAGCCACAGGAGCAGTTCCGCCACAAGCACCCCCGATTGACTTGCAAAACTTTGGAGCTTTCATGGTAGCACAGACCCAACTGATGAATACCATGATGAATCAGATGCAAGCTATGAACAACCAAGTCAACAACAACAATCAAAAGCATGGAGCCCCAACTGCTCATGGTCACCATGGTCCGTCTAAACTTGCGGAGTTTATGAGAACCCGTCCACCAACTTTCTATGGACACGCCTCCCAAAGAGAGGCGGATGATTGGCTCATGGTTATTGAAAGAAAGCCGCGATCACCCAAAGGCAATGATCGTGAGAAGGTTCTCAGATGCTACTCACTGCATGGAGGGCATAATCGCCGAATGGTGGAGAACTTCGCCGCCATGAGACGCCACAAGATATCACCGGGAGGAATTTTCTCGCAGATTTCGCCAAGATCATGTACCGTAAGGCATTATCGATCCAAGAAGGATGAGTTCCGCTCTCTCAAGCAAGGAGCTATGTCGTGTCCGACTATCTCAACAAGTTTTCCAGCTTAGCTCGCTACGCAGCAGGAGGAGGTAGCCACGCACAAGGCTCGCCAGTCGTCGTCAAGGGCTAAACATCGGATCGCAAGTCGCCTAATCGCCCATACTTTCCCGATTTTCAGAGTGGTCAATAAAGCCTTTGTTTTAGAGGACAAACGCAAGGAACTCGAATATAACCGCAAACGCCGGATGGCTCAAAGAGGAACCAAAGAATCACAAGCAGAGGGCAAGAACAAGCTATCATCAGCCAACCGTTTCACCCTGCACTTCGCTCAGAGCACTGCACCAACTCAAAGACTCCGCCCACCGCCCGTAACTTCCACAACCTCGCACTCACAACCCCAACCTCGAAGCAATCGCCAAGCACACCAAAGTCCGTTATGCCCGCCGCCAACCGTGACATTTTTCCAACCAAAGTCCGCAGAGGGGAACAATCACTCTAGTACGCCTTAACCTTGGAGCTACTCCATCCAAGACGCCAAAGACACGTGCATCAACCAAGGAGCTTCACAAGTTGTCGGCCGTTTCGAGGATCACCATACCGGATCGAGGCCGTGTCAACCACGCCACTCGAAGGAGCCCAGAATCACCGGACGCCGATCGGGTAAGTTTCTCGTTAACTCAAGCACTGCATCGCTTTGTTTGATTCTCGAGCTTCGCATTCGCTTGTTTCGAATGTTTGCAACCAAGAATAATTTGAAGTTATGCATCTTAAGCATACTGTTAGTCCAATACCGAGCAGAGCTAAGCACTAGGGTGGGATGTTTAGGAGCTAAGTTACTCATAGTCGGAGTTGAGTTTCTAGCCAACCTAATTGTTCTAGATACCCAAACCCTAGATGTCATTCTTGGCATGGATTGGTTATCCAAGCACAAAGTGTGCTAGATTGTGGTCGAAGAGCCAGAATAATGAGAATACCAAGGGAAACAAGGTAGAATTTCTAGCCACCTCGCCGTGTAACATCCCAATTTTGGGCTTGTGTTCCAAATGTAAGAAAATGAGTAGAAATTAAAACTTTTTCTTACGTCATGTATTTCTGTGTGTACTAAACAATTATTGTACAAGAGCCATGGAAACACAAAGTCATAAGTCTTTGATCCAAATCTTGATCCTTCAAAACAATCTTGTCAAACCTTTTGATCATCCTCTGAAATATTTTTCCTAAGTTCTTGGGATGGTCTCAGACCCTCTGAAAAATTTCACAATTTTTAGAAATTGTTTGAATATTTTTAGAGGGCAATAAACCTGTTTGACTTCCAACAAACCTAAGACCAGCACCTTGTGGAATTTTTGGAGGAAATGTATAGCACAAAACCTCTGGAAATTTTATACAAGGTCAATAACTCAGCTAGCAAGCTCCTGTAAAATTTCAGAATTTTGGAGTAGTTTTGCTACCTCTTTAAATCCTCAAAAGTCTCAACTTAAATTTAAAACCTAAAGTCGATTCATCGCTCTTGGGTTTGAGTCGGACTGCTCGAGCCACTTGGTTGAGCCTCGATCAACTAATCGCACTGAGCCCTTTCTAACACGCGATCAATTTCGCCGTTGGATATGCATCGCCGCTCTCGCTGGTCGATGTCGTCGCCACCGTGATCATCACATTCTTTTTGAGCCGCTGGATTAAGATCGGGCCGCCCTTATTGAATGTGCCGTCGTCACCCGAAGTCCCAATTGATCTCACCGCTCAATCTTGATCGGACCGCCTCGATTGCTTGGAGCATTAGAAACCTCACCGACTTTTCAATCGCAGCCGCCCATCTCGGATCCGACGCCACGATTTCCTTCTCTCGTTTCTTCTTCCTCCTCCGTCCTCCGTGCGGCGCATGCAAGCAATGGCGTATGAGAGAGAGAAAAAGCGCGTTGCGCATTGTCAAATCGAACTCCCTCTCGTCAACATCACTCAGGCATTAATGCACCCTGTGCTTCGACTCTCCATCCCGAGTCTCACCGCTCCATCATTTCTTGGTCCATGACCAGTGCATGATCCGAGCTCACCATGGACTCATGTGTGTGCTCAAACCCTAATCCTTCCTCTATAAATAACCCTTAGCCCTCCCCGTGTCCCTTTACACCACACTTTGCTCATTCTCTCAGTATTTGAGCTCAAAACCACTTCAAATCTTCAAAACACCATTTTCAACCGTGGAGCTCCAATGCGGATCTTGGTGTCCAAAGTGGTTCACCTTCAATATTTCTTGCACCCTTTGAGCCCTCAACTTCCTTTATATTTCCTAACTTAATTTTGGGTGCATTCACAGGAATCACTCAATTTTAAGTTTGGAGATTTTCACGATTTCACCCCTTTCTTCTCCAACTCCTAAGTGGTTCTTTTGCAATTGCTTACTTGTGGAGCTTGTGGGAACCCTAATGATGCTATTTTGATCACCCATTGGTGTTCATTTTGCTCAGATTGTCGCTTTCCACTTCGCCTTCCTCGGCCCGTGAACTTCACCGTGTTCGAGTCTTCCCCGCCATCTTTGAAGCTCGCTCGTTAAGGTAGCTTCTATTTAGTCCCTAGAAGTGATGGCACTCGCTTCTCGACCGCAATGAGCTTTTTGCTATTTTCATGTTTTACCGAAATGGCTCCATCTCTCGTTCGGCCACGGCGTTCTAGACCTCCACCGCTCACGAGGTCATCACCATTGGGTCCGCAACGCTATTGCGAACCCATTTTGGTATTTTGTGGCGCCACACACCGAGTCGCCGGCGACAAGCCGCTTTCTCCTCCGGTTTTGTCACCGAGAAACTCCTGCTGCTCAAATTATTAGGACACGCTTAATGCAATCATTGTCAATCATTAGAAGTATTAATTGTGTCTTAATCGCCTAAATGTCTCACTAACATGTGGGCCCAACCTCAGAATCACCGGCATTAACCTAGTGTTTTCGGACATCATTAATGCTAATGATTATCATTAAATCCTCGCCCTATCATTAATGTGTCCGAAATGGTCTTTTGGGTCATCGACGTGGGCCCGTAGGCCTTAAACCTCGCCTCTGGGTCATTAAGACTAATTATCGAGTTCATTAAATGTTAATCATTGTTAGCATTTAATTGGTCCTAAACCGCCCCTTGTGCCACCGCCAAAGTGGGCCCCAATCACTTAAATCACAATCGTTCAAAATCGTTAGGACACATTAATTGCTAATCATCATTAATTATTGGTCATTAGTATTTAATTAGTCAGTTCTAAAGATTGTAACATCCCAAAGTTATGTTACCAAAATAAATTAAAATAAAGTATTGTTCTAATTGGATTTTCTCGAGAATTTGCTGAGTTTGATTGTTTTATTTGAATCTTTGAAATTTTGAAAGTCAAATTTGAAAGTTATTTGAAGTTATTGAAGTTTTATTGGATTTAAATTGAAAAATAAAAATTTACTTAATTTCTAGAATTTTCTGAGTTTTTAAAAGCTTTTTCCTAAGTATTTTCAAGCCAAAATAATTTATTTGCAAAATTAAAAGCCAACTTTAAGTTGGAATTATTTTTATTAAGTCCAAAATGCCTCTAGGAATTTCTGTGAATTTTTCTAGCATTTTTGGATGTATTTTACTATTTTCTAAAGTCCTTTTGAATTTCTGGAAATAAATCAATTGAAAAATCAATTTAAAAAGCCGGAAAGCCTTCGGGCCGAAATCTCCTCCTTTGGCCCATTTTCTCCGCGCCGCCCACCCACCGTCCGTCCGCTCCCTCTCTCTCACTCTCCTTCCCACCGCCCGATCGCCATCCGACGCCACCAAGCGCCCACGCACTCCTTCTCTCTCTTCTTCTCCTCCGACCATTGGATCGGTGATCCAACGGCCAAGATTCTTCGTAACTTTCGGGACCTCCGAATGATCCACTCATTATGAATCGTTGATTTAAATCGACGGTGAGCAAAGCCCCACGCCACCATCTTTTCGCTTCCATCGATCGCATCCAACGCCGCCACCCCTTCTTCTTCCCGCCCCTTCTTCTTCCCCACGACGCCGCGCGCCCGCCATTATCGCCGCGCGGAGCTCCGTTCGCTCGCTTCTCCCCACTCTCCTCGTCATCGTGCGATTCAAAAGCCCTCATCACGCCGCCCCACTTCCCCTTTCCTCTCTTTTACTTCACGGCTCGCTCAAGACGTCGAACGGCCGCCGCCACACTCACGCCACGATCTCCCACTCCGACCTCCTCCGCTCCTATAAAGGAAGCATGCGGTGCCCCTTTCTCCTCATTCCGCTCCCGCCACCCACTTCTCCTTCACCTCTCTTGCCACGGAATTGAGTTTGAAGAAACTCGGCCGCACCTTTCTTCCCGACCGAGCCGACATCGCCGCCGCGCCCGCCGACCACACCAACGACATCGCGCCACCGCCGCCTACTCCGTCGTGCACCGCCGCCTAAGGACCACCGGAGCCCCTTCCTCCCGCCGAGCCGCAGCGCCGCCGCTTCCTCGCCGCGGTGATTTCTTCGTGCTCGAAGGCCGCCAAGGTGAGCCTCATGCTCCCGCCGCTTTTCTCTCTATTGATACCATCCACTTCCGCCACTCGCCGCCGCTCACCGGCGAGCTCACGATCGAGCTCACACGGCACAGTGTTCACCGCCGAGCCGACGTGGCGCCGCCACATCATCGCCACCTGAGCCACCGCGCGCCACCTCGCCAGCCGCGCGCGCGCCACGCCACCACGCACCGCCAAAGACACCCGCACGCCGCGATCATTGCGATGAGCCGAGTCCACCATGGACCGTTGACCCACCCATGGACCCACCCATTGACTTGGGGCCCACCACGTTGTCTCAAAAGATTTCCTTTACAAAATAATTCGGCCGAAAATCATTTTTCCTCGCGACGTCACGCTATGCCGATAATTAGGATTTCCTTTATAAAATAATTGGAAAATCAATAAAATCGATTTTAGGTTTTACTTAGATTTAAGAACTTCCTGGTTCGTTTCTCCTCATACGAACTCCGATTTCGTCCATTCAAATTCCTAAATTCATATAAAATCAGGATCTAGCTATCTAAACCAAAATCATTTGATTTTGAGTTCATTTGACCTGCAATTCCTTTAAACCCTAATTTATCCTTTCATGTAATTTCAATCTTATAAAATTCATATCTTTTGCTTCCGAACTCCGCTTTAGTCCATTCAAATTTGTAAATTCGCATAAAATTATTATCTAGCTAACTAAAGTAAAATATTTCTATTTGGAGTTAATTTGATCTGTCTTTTGGATTTATTTGGATTTGAGTTGAATTGGTCGATTTTCACGATTAGATTTCAACGACTCCGAGAATCGATTTCGACACCAATTGAAGAGCAATATAAGAAGATTGATTTTGACCGTGTGATCATCAACGACTTCGAGAATCAGATTTCATTGAAGAGCAACATAAGAGGATTGATTTTGACTGTATGATCATCGTGATCGCACACTTGGATTACTCCAAGATAGTACTTGTGAGTACTAGGTGACTGTTAAGAAAACAACGCCACCTCAACACGTAAGTTCTCATAAGGTGATCTGCTAAGAAAACAACGCCACCTCATCAAGCGAGGCGTTATACCTTGATCATATTCATCCTACTATTTTAAATTATTTATATTCTGTTTTAAATTATTAATGCATGCTTATCTATATCAAGATTTAAATTCCTCTTTAAATATATAGTTATGCCTAAAATCCTTTGTATGGCCAATGTTGATATTGAATCAAACACATTGTCACCCTAGATCAAACTCGTTGATACGATAGTATGAACTAGGATCATTTAAACATATTGCTTAGCCATATTGTTAGACCAAACTTGTTTTGGGGAATTTCACCATCAATCAATTATTGATTAAATTGTACCCTTGGCATCCGTGGTGTCATGGGAGTTTTACAAATGACTTGGAAAATAAAATAAAATGATGGTTTGGACTTGGGCGAATGGATGATTGGTGGGTGCAGTTCATGCACCGCTTAATCTGTTAGGTTAAGGCCCATGGGTTTTATTGAAAGTTGCCCAAGCCGCTTAAGGACCGGTCTTCGAGCGCATGATGCTACGCCTAACCAGACACCACATGTCCCGTATGGCGGGACTTGGCTAAATAATTTGTAATGTCTTAGTGTCGCTTGTGCTATGTTGTTGGTATGGGCGTTGGTCGACATTAGACCCATCTAGCGCAAGACGGGCTTCGGAGGATGGCCACCCAATGGTAGCGAAACCTTAGCGCATAAATACATTAAGACGTAACATTGTAAAGGCCTCGACACGTGTTTCTAGACTACTTACCACGGTAGTGAGCAAGCATAGATATATGCTTGATAAACTAGAGAAGTCTTGTCATGTGGGTAAAGCCGCACAACCTCTCGCAGAGTGTAAAACTATTCGAATAGCCGTGTCCATGTTATGGACATGCTAGCGTAACTACTCAAAGTTAGACTTTGGTTTTGTTTGAAAACAAACTTCTTCAAAACCGGTTTATCCAATTGGGAATTAGGCAAACAACCATGTGATAGGAGGATATCCTTCACCATTCATGTGTGAACGTTATCCGACTATAAAATTGAGAATTTTATAAACTTTAGTTATAGATTAACTGATTTGGAATCTAGTACCGTGATTTAAAGAAAATGTCGCTTTATGCAAATAACTTTATAAGCCATCCTTTGTTACATCAATATATGCATGTCATTCATTACTTGACTGGTGTAACTTGCAGCACGGAAGTTGTGCTCATTCTTGCTTATGCAAACAAATTTCAGAGGAGAAGAACTTTGCTACCAATGTGGATCTCGACGACTAGGCCGCTTCCCGATCGATTGCTCGTGGCGCATTAACTCGACCCTACTATTTCTTCGCTTCTTCATTGTTTATTTTATTGTGGGCCTGTAAGCCTCCTTTGTAATCAACTCGTTGTTATTTATTAATAAAGTTGTGATATGAATTTGTTATCATTTTGTTTATTGTGTGGACTAGTTATCGATCATGGACTAGTTCGTAAATGCACAGAGGATCCGTGTATTAATACCGGTCCACAAAGATACCCTTTAAGTCACCGCCATGTGGGAGCCGAGCCACGCACGCACGGTGTTAAAGTCCGCGTGTATGACTCTCGACCACCGACATGCGACCCCACGTGTATATTCCGAATTGAATTAAAACTTAGAAAATGCATATCTTTTCTCAGATATCCGCAAATTAAATGATTTTAACTTTGATAAATTTGTTATTAACTAAATTTCAATCCAAAATGGTTGTAGGTTTAAATCAAACCAGAAAATCTCTTAATAGATTTAACCTTATTGGTAGCATTTAAAAATTCATTTAATGTTGTAAAGAGACAAGTAATTCTCTGTAAGTCCTAAAATATAAAGTTGATGCTAGAAAATCCTCTCATATCATGCTTTAATGTGAAATAGGTTTTGCACATGTTTATATTTCTGAAAGTGCATTATGCTAGTTTTGCAACTTAGAAAATCATAAGTAAATCATTATAACTCCAAATTTAGTAAACTCAACCTTGATGTCATTAGGATGTCATAATCTACATACCATAAAAATTTCGTGAGCTTAGATCATTCTAGAAATTTTCGCCATGAACAAGATCACTAATTAATTTAAAGAATTTATAGGTCGAGAGAACTAGTTTTAGCCATAACTTTGTCATGCTTAGTCCAAATGAAGTGATTCTTGTTTCTAAAATTGTCTAAAATCAACCTCTAGCTGCTGTAGAAATTTCATTGGATTTGGATGTATTTTGCTGTTGAGTTTTGTTTGGTGTTCTTCGTTCTTATTTGGTTTATCGATTTTCGCATTAGGTTCAAGAATTTATTGATTCGTGAATCCTCCTCGCAAAGAAGAGCAAGACCAGCAAGGCAAGCGGCTTGATCATGTTAATCCCAGATTTTAAGTATTTATGTTGATTACAAATTTATGTATGCATTGCTACTTTGTGTTAATAGTTGACCTAGTAGATGCATTTCCTTAGGCAAATGATTACTCTCTACTACCATCGAGCCTAGGTTATTGCCGTGATTTAGAGTTCGTGGATGAGCTCTTGTCACTTAGTAGTTGCGAATCAATTGCTTAGCCATGCTTAGTTTCCTAGAAATGAGCGGTTATCGACTTGTCGATAACCTTGATCACATAAAACTTATTATGATATTTGATTTCAGCCTTGTGCCATGTCTACTTATGAAAACTAAAACTGAAAACAAAACTGTTTTAGACTTGGGCACAATGGTACGATTGGTGTGATTATGGGTGTGGATCGAATGGTGCCCGGTCAACAAGGACCGAACATCTTGTTACACTAAACCAAGCATTGTAGTGTGCAACCACATTAGAGGGTATGGGACCTCTCTTGACTAAGTACTTTGGCGTGTATTGGCTCTGGGTCGCAGGGGTCGCAGGAGGGATGGTGTGGGAGATTGTAGTGTCCAAAGACTTCACCCGTGATGGGATTTGTCGCCTTCGCTTGCAATGTAAGCGTATGGTGTTTCTACCCATATGAGCAGCTCGTGGTTGATACACAATATTGGAAAATATCTCAGAGGACTTAGCCGTGTCTGCATACCTTCTAAGTGTGCTCGTGGCTTAAAGGCGGTCCGGAGTGTGGGTACATTGGTACACCTGCAGGTTAAAACTATTCGAATAGCCTCGCCCTAGGTTATGGACATGCTTGGCAAGGTCTTTCAAGAGTTAGACTACAACCTTTAATTAAAACTTGATGGGTGGTACGAATCGGGATTCGTGCTATGTTGTGGTGGCTATCGGGATAGTCACTTCTGTGGTTACTTGTATGTATCTTTATTTCACTGTTATTTTAATAACAAAACAGATTTGCAAACTTGCTTTTAAATGTATTACATTATTGCAAATAAAGTTGGCTTTATGCAAATGAGACATACAACCTCCACCTAAATAAGCGTGCATGTAGTTTATGAATAGGTCTCTATTCCACACGCGCCTTGCGAGTACCTTTGTGTACTCGGCTATCTTGCTTAAATGTATTTGTTGCAGAGGAAGAAGGTGAGCTTGAGGGCCTCACTTTTGTGAGTCGTGGCCGTGGTAGTCTTCGAGGCTGCCTAGCTTGCGGCCCGGTCGGCTGCCTTGTGGGTGTATGGCTAACCTGGCGACTTTTGTTCTAGCCATCTTATGGCACCTTTGCTTCCGCCGTCATTCTTGTATATTGCTCTATTTGGCCGGGTCGGCTCTTTGTAATAACTTTACTTTATGTATGTCGTTGTTGAACTTAGTGATGTATGTTGTATGGAAATGATGTGTAATTTTGTGATGATGTGCATATGCTGCAATTCTGGGAAGCATATGTCCATCGAGGCTTAGAATGTTTAATTAGTAACGCTAGAACCAATTGGAGGTTAAGTGTTACTAGTTAAATATTCCAGTCCTCACAAAGTTGGTATCGAGCCATCTTGACCGTAGAAACCCCTAGCTTGGTCGCTTTAGGATATTTTGAAAACTTACTTTCAAAAGGCTTACAAAACTTAAGTAAGTTCTCAGATTTTACTCCTTACCTATCTTAGCTTGCTCATCTCACCTTACTCTCATTTAAGTTTTGAAAAAGTTGTTCCTCTCTTCCTTTCAAAAATTAGCCACTATCGATTAAATTGGTTTTGGGAGAACCATGAGAGCTTGGAGAAAGAAGTTTAGGCAGCTAACTAGTGGTTAGTAAATAAGGTAGGAAATGAGAGGTAATTCAACTAAAACTTGAGGGAATGAAAGGGTAAGAAGTGATATGAAATTAGCTAAATGCCTATACTCTATTAGATAGTTATACCTTGACTTTGGGCTGTTTTGAGCTAGAATTTAGTTCTGAAATTTTGGGTCTTCTCAAACGACACTCATTCTCCCATACGGGTTAGTCGTTTGGGATTGATTTTGTGACTTATGGTCTTGTGCTCCTTGGTGGTTGTTCTTGAGCCCTTCTTAATTGAGTTTGGATTTACGTGCCTTTGATCTCGGCTTGTAGCTAACTTGTCTTAGTGAAACAGATGGCAAAGGGACGCGTAGTGGTCGGAACCACCGATAGTCCCGATGAGGAGCTTCCTCCTCCGACCATGGCGTAAGTCCTCATGCAAATCGAACGCAATCGCTCGAGGACCGCAGGTGTTGGAGGTTATCGCCAGAACACCTCCACTCCTCGTGCCTCTCGATCCGAGGTGGTCACCAGCCTCGTGGGGACTTACGGAGTTCCTTCGCACGCAGCCTCCCACCTTCTCCGGCCCAGGATCCCTTGACGCAGCACGATCGGCCGCGCCCGTTGAGCGAAGCTCAACGCTGCTCGCCGTGAGCAGAACGTACTTTTCGCATCCCATCGCTTGGAAGGTGCGCACTCTCATGGTGGGAGAACTTCCTCGCCATGCACCCGCGGACACGTGGTCTCGTAGGAGGAGTTCAAGTCGGCCTTCCGTCGCCCATGTCCCCGCCGCCGATGAAGTCAAGAAGAAGGAGTTCCTGCGCCAAACAGGGCGCAAATGCGGATCGAGTACTTCCACGAGTTCAACCATCTCGCGAGGTACGCCTCGCCGAGGTGGCCACCGATGAGGCTGGCAGAGAAGTTCATGGAGGGCTTGTCTCGAGGAGCTGTGACAAGCTCTCCATTGTGACTTCGACTTCGGCACCTTGGTGGACAAGGCCATCGCCGCCGAGCACAAGGCGAGAGCGCCGGGCGAGTCCCGCAGCGCAAGTGGGAGGCCCATGGCCGCACAGCCGGCCTCGCTTCGCCCCCGAGTTGGGCCTGCACTGGGGCCCGCTCTTTGGCTTCACCACCGCCGAGGCCTTCGCACCACTCCACGCCTCCGCAGGTCGCGGACTCACCACGCGCGCCGCGACCAAGCAGCAGGTGTTCCCGCAACCCCGCGCCGACGCCACCGCTTCATCGCACAACAAGGGCCACTACGCGAGTAGTTGTCCTAAGAAGATCGAGCGGCCTCGCCCTAATGGAGGACGCGGCAAGGGAGTGGTCAACCACCGACCGAAGACCCCAGCTTGGGGAGCGCCGAGTCAACCATATCTCGACGAGGAGGCACAGGAGGCGCCCGACGTGGTGTTGGGTACGCCCTTGTTAATTGGCATCCGCTACGCTTTATTTGACTCGGGCCTCGCATTCTTTTATTTCGAGGTCGTTTGCTGATTGTGGACTTCACCGTGTTCCTTTGGGATTCCATCGCTTATTCGCCTCCGGTTCTAAATGAGAGTCGACCAAGTATGTCGGGATGTTCCTATCCACATCGAAGGAGTGGGATTCTTGGCGAGTCTTATCCTACTCGACTCATCGCGCTGGATGTGATTCTTGGCATGGATTGGTTGTCCCAACACTTGGGGCAAATCGATTGTGCCAGAAGATTGTCTACCTCACCACTCTTCAGTGAACAGGTTGGGTTTTCGCGCAGCTATAGAGCCCCATCTTTATGCCCTTGAAGCAAAGCCAAAGATTGAGATTCGCGATGTCCCCACCGTGTGACTTCATGGATGTCTTTCCCAAGATTTGCCTCGATGCCTCCGTGCGAGACCTAGAGTTCGTGATAGAGTTGCTGCCCTGCACGCCCTTATTTCAAAGAGGCCGACGCATGCCTACTAATGAGTTGGAGGAGCCAAGAAGCAACTAGGTGAGCTACAAGAGAAGGGTTTCATTCGTCCTAGCTCATCTCCTTGGGGTTGTCCAGCTTATTTTTGTGAAGAAGAAGGACAAGACCTTGCGCATGTGTGTTGATTACCGTCCGCTTAATGAAGTGACGGTGAAGAACAAGTATCCTTTGCCCGTATTGATGATCTTTTCGATCGCTTGACCGGAGCGTGCCTTCTTCCAAGATTGACTTGAGATTGGGCTATCATCAAGTTAGATCAGGACCGAGGATATTCCAAGACAAACTTGCTACTGTTATGGTCTTTACGAGTACACCGTCATGTCTTTTGGTTTGACTAATGCTCCGCTTTATTCATGAACCTTATGAACTCGGTATTCATAGAGTATTTGGATAGGTTTGTGGTGGTATTCATCGATGATATCCTTATCTACTCCAAGAGTGAAGAAGAGCATGCCGAGCATCTTAAGCTTGTGTTGGGCAGTCAGCGCGAGCACCACCGTATGCAAAATTCAGCAAGTGTGAGTTCGGTTGAAGGAAGTGGCATTCTTGGGCCATGTTCTTTCAAAGGAGGTGTGGTGTGGATCCTAGCAAGGTCGATGTGTTATCTTGGGTCACCAAGTCGATCACCGATGTGCGAGTTTTCTTGGTTTGGCCGGATACTATCGCCGCTTATCGAGAATTTCACCAAGATTGCAAAGCCTATGACCGAATCGCCAAGAAAGACAAGAAGTTTGAGTGGTCCATCGCTTGTGATGTGAGTTTTCGGGAACTCAAGAAGCGGTTGACTTCACTTCAAAGGCTTGTTCTCCCGAAATTCACAAGAGTTTTGATATCTATTGTGATGCTTCTCGCCGTGGTCTTGGTTGTGTTCTTATGCAGAAGGCAAGGTTGTGGCCTATGCATCGAGGCGCTTGAGGCCTCATGAACTCAACTATCCTACTCACGACTTGGAGTTAGTCCGTGGTTCATGCACTCAAGATTTGGCGGCATTATCCGATTGGTAACCGCTGTGAGGTGTATTCGACCACAAGAGCTTGAAGTACTTGTTCACCCAAATGATTTGAACCTCGCATAAAGGATATGGTTGGAATTGATCAAGGACTATGATATGGGTATTCAAGATCACCCGGCAAGGCCAATGTTGTTGCGATGCGCTTAGTCGAAGGTGTATTGCAACATGTTGATGCTCCAAGAGCAAAAGAGCCTACCCTCATTTCGAATTTCAGCGCCTCAATTTGGGTTTGATCGAGCACGGTTCTCTTGCTACCTTGGTTGTGCAACCAACCTTGGTGGACCAAATCAAGGCGCATAACAAACATGATGTTGGTGTGAGTCAAATCAAGCAGAACATCAAGGATGGGACAGCCAAGTGCTTTTCAGAGGATGAGCATGGCGTTGTGTGGTTTGGGCAGCGTCTTGTGGTTCCTAAGGACATGGGGTTGCGGGATTTGATTCTCCGCGAAGCCCATGATTCTCCTTTGTCCATCCATCCCAGGGCTACCAAGATGTATCAGGACCTTCGTCAGAGATTCTGGTGGACCCGTATGAAGCGCGAGATTGCCAAGTTCGTTGCCGAGTGCGACGTGTGCTGTCGTGTGAAGGCCGAGCATCAGCGTCCAGCAGGTCTTCTTCAGCCTTTGCCTGTGCCAGAATAGAAGTGGGATTCCGTTGGCATGGACTTCATCATCGGATTGCCCCGCTCGCCCAAGGAATGATGCCATTTGGGTTGTCATTGACAAAGTTGACTAAAGTGGCACATTTCCTTCTGTCAAGACTCGGCCGTGGGACCCTAGCCGAGCTCTATGTATCGAGGATTGTGAGTCTTCACAAGTAATCAAGACGATTATTTCGATCGGTGCGCCACCTCGCGGTTTTGGCATAGTCCGCAAGAGGCTATGGGGACCCGCTTTCACTTCAAGCATGCCTTTCATCCTCGGGATCGATGGCCGACAGAGCGAGTCAACCAAGTGTTGGAAGATATGCTCGTGCTTGTGTTCTTTCCTATGGGAAGAAGTGGGAGAAATGTCCGCCGCTTGTTGAAGTTCTCCTACAACAACGACTTTCAGCGCCTTGGTATGGCACCATTTGAGGCTTTGTATGGGAGGAGATGCACGAACCCCATTGAACCGTGAGAGATCGTGAGAGGCGCTTCTTTGCCCGCATTCGATCAATGAGGCGTAAAGTCGTTCGATTGATTCGCGAGCATCCGCGCACGGCCCGATCCAGCGTAAGAGCTATGCGATCGCCGCCGCCTTGAGTTGAGCTTTGAGCCCAATGACCTTGTGTATCTCAAAGTCTCACCCTTGAAGGGCCATCGTTGTTTTGGCGCCAAGGGCAAGTTGGCTCCCGCTATGTTGGGCCTTATCGCATTGTCGAGAAAGTTGGGGCCGTGGCATACTGATTGAGCCGCCACCACACTTGAGGGTGTGCATGATGTGTTCTATGTGTCACACCAAGAAGTGCCTCCGTCCCAACCGAGAAACTCTGTTGGAGGTTCTCGATGTGCAAGAAGATTTGACCTACCGCGAGCATCCTGTTCGTATTCTCGAGGAATCTGAACGAAGAACGAGGAACCGGGTCATCAAGTTTCTTAAGGTTCAGAGGTCAAACCATTCTGAAGATGAGGCAACTTGGGAGCGGGAAGATCGCCTTCGTGCAGATTTTCCTTCTTTCTTCTCCGAGTAAATGGAATCTCGGGTCGAGATTCTTGTAAGGGAGCACAAAGCTGTGCTAGATTGTGGTAAGAGCAGAATAATGAGAATACCAAGGGAAACAAGGTAGAATTTCTAGCCACCTCAGTTCGTGTAACATCCCAATTTTGGGCTTGTGTTCCAAATGTAAGAAAATGAGTAGAAATTAAAACTTTTCTTCGCCATGTATTTCCTGTGTACTAAACAATTATTGTACAAGAGCCATGGAAACACAAAGTCACAAGTCTTTGATCCAAATCTTGATCCTTCAAAAACAATCTTGTCAAACCTTTGATCATCCTCTGAAATATTTTTCTAAGTTCTTGGGATGGTCTCAGGACCCTCTCAAAAATTTCACAATTTTTAGAAATTGTTTGAATATTTTTAGAGGGCAACAAACTAAGACCAGCACCTTGTGGAATTTTTGGAGGAAAATTTATAGCACAAAAACCTCTGGAAATTTTATACAAGGTCAATAACTCAGCTAGCAAGCTCCTGTAAAAATTTCAGAATTTTTGGAGTAGTTTTGCTACCTCTTTAAATCCTCAAAAGTCTCAAATTAAATTTAAAACCTAAAGTCGATTCACTGTTCCTTGGGTTTGAGTCGACTCGCTCGAGCCACTTGGTTGAGCTCGATCAACTAATCGCACCGAGCCCTTTCTAACACGCACGATCAATTTCGCCGTTGGATTTGCATCGCCGGCTCGCTGGTCGATGCCGCTCGTGCCACCGCGATCATCACATTCTTTTGAGCCGTTGGATTAAGATCGGCCGCCCTTATTGAATGTGCCGTCGGTCACCCGAAAGTCCCAATTGATCTCAATGCTCAATCTTGATCGGACCGCCGATTGCTTGGAGCATTAGAAACCCTCACCGGACCCTTTCAATCGCAGCCGCCCATCTCAGATCCGACGGCCACGATTTGCTTCTCTATTCTTCTTCCTCCTCTCGTCCTCCGTGCGGCGCATGCAAGCAATGGCGTAGAGAGAGAGAAAGAGCGGTTGCGCATTGTCAAATCGAATTCCTCTCGCCAACATCACTCAGGGCATTAAATGCACCCTGTGCTTTCGCCCTCCATCCCGAGTCTCACCTGCCCCATAATTTCTTGGTCCATGACCAGTGCATGATCCGAGCTCACCATGGACTCATGTGTGTGCTCAAACCCTAATCCTTCCTCTATAAATAATCCCTTAGTCCCTCCTGGTGTCCCTTTACACCACACTTTGCTCATTCTTTGTATTTGAGCTCAAAACCACTTCAAATCTTCAAAACACCATTTTCAACCGTGGAGCTCCAATGCGGATCTTGGTGTCCAGTGGTTCACCTTCAATATTTCTTGCACCCTTTGAGCCCCTCAACTTCTTTATATTTCCCCTAACTTAATTTTGGGCTGCATTCACAGAATTACTCAATTTTAAGTTTGGAGATTTTCACGATTTCACCTTTCTTCTCCAACTCCAGTAAGTGGTTCTTTTGCAATTTCTTACTTGTGGAGCTTGTGGAACCCTAATGATGCTATTTTGATCACCCATTGGTGTTCATTTTGCTCGATTGTCGCTTTCCACTTCGCCTTCCTCGCTCGTGAACTTCACCGTGTTCGAGTCTTCCCCGCCATCTTTGAAGCTCGTCTGCGTAAGGTAGCTTCTATTTAGTCCCTAGAAGTGATGGCACTCGCTTTCGACCGCAATGAGCTTTTTGCTATTTTCATGTTTTACCAAAATGGCTCCATCCTCGCTTTCGGATCGCCGGCGTTCTAGACCTCCACCGCCGGCGAGGTCATCACCATTGGGTCCGCAACGCTATTGCGAACCCATTTTGGTATTTTAGGGCGCCGCGCGATCGAGTCGCCGACGACAAGCCGCCGTTTCTCGCCGTTTTTGTCACCGAGAAACTCCTCGTTTCGCTAAATTATTAGGACACAAGCAATGCAATCATTGTCAATCATTAGAAGTATTAATTGTGTCTTAATCGCCTAAATGTCTCACTAACATGTGGGCCCAACCTCTGAATCACCACGGCATTAACCTAGTGTTTTGACATCATTAATGATAATGATTATCATTAAATCCTCGCCCTATCATTAATGTGTCTCAAATGGTCTTTTGGGTCATCGACGGTGGGCCCGTAGGGCCTTAAACCTCGCCTCGGGGTCATTAAGACTAATTATCGAGTTCATTAAATGTTAATCATTGTTAGCATTTAATTGGTCCTAAATCGCCCCTTGTGCCACCGCCAGTGGGCCCCAATCAATTAAATCACCTCTGTTCAAAATCGTTAGACACATTAATTGCTAATCATCATTAATCATTGGTCATTAGTATTTAATTAGTCATCCTAAAGATCCCCTTTAAGTCATCGCCATGTGGGACTGAGCCCGTGCACGTGTGTTAAAGTCCGCGTGTATGACTCTCGATCCACCGACATGCGACCCACGTGTCGGGCTCCTAGTTGCACTTCGCTCATTGACCATCGCCCATTTCGCGATCGCGATCCAAATCGTTGCGCCGATCGGGTCACCCGATCTCTCATCGCTGTGGCCATTCATCGCTTGATCGCGGCCGTGGTTCGGCGCTGTTCGTCACCCAACCACACTCATTATGGACCCTCCGATTCTTGATCGACGGCCGATGTATTGAGCCGTTCGGTCGCTCTCGCGCACTTTCGCGCACCGCTTGATTCCAAATCAAAGGCCCGTAGTTGTCCACGCCGATTCTTTTCTCGTTAAGTGTTGTTTATTTCGTAAGTAGTTATTTGTCAACCAAAAATTGTATCAAATCTTTAGAAATTCATATCTAAATCGAATAGATCCTTTTTAAATGAAACCAATCAGAATAAATTTGTATTTCACTAAAGTTTAATATAAAAATGCTTTTAGCTATGCTTCGTGGTAGAAAATTCGAATCTTTAATAGCTTGTTTTCCGCATTTTTGTATATTCCAATTGAATTAAAACTTAGAAAATGCATATCTTTTTCTGCATATCTGCAAATTAAATGATTTTAACTTTGATAAATTTGTTATTAACTAAATTTCAATCCAAAAATGGTTGTAGGCTTAAATCAAGACCAGAAAATCTGTTAATAGATTTAACCTTATTGGTAGCATTTAAAAATTCATTTAATGTTGTAAAAGAGACAAGTAATTCCCTGTAAGTCCTAAAAATATAAAGTTGATGCTAGAAAATCCCTATGTGTAACACCCCAGCTCCACATGAGCCTAGAATATTACAAGAATTAAACCAACTAGAACATTCTATAATTTTTTTTGACAGAACTTCCTTTGTATGAACAACAAAATCGAGGTATTAACAGATGACCATGGCATTTATTATTATTTCTATAATCCAAATCTTTCAAGCATATGAAATAATCTAACGATTGTAAACAATTAACATCATTCTCATGACTATGAATAATCCAACAACCAACATCATAAAACATCCATAGATAGTCTCCACACAGTTATTTATTCCGAGGTGAAACTAAATAGCAATTGCATAAATGTGGTGAGGTAGTGCGTGCTTTCCAATGCCTACTCCCTCCCATGCATGACGTTCTTGCCAGAAGTACCTATAACAAAACAAAGCAAGGGTGAGCCATACGACTCAGCAAGTATCAACAAGGTTGCAACATTCACATAGACATAACATCTAAAAACAACTTTATTCAACACCGTTAAGACATTTCAAATATTTACATGATGATAATGCTATGCACACTTTGATCTTTATCTCGCTTCGCATTTTACCGGTAATGCGGGGTATTCATCCGTCAATGATTACCCATGCCTGTGCCCTCTGGCACAGGGACCAAGAGCCTATACATCACATGTATAGGACCTTGCCCGTCATCACAATGACGGACCTCAGATCCATTGCCCACATTCCATGAATGCGGGACCTCAAGCTGTCATTACAATGATAGGGACCTCAACAAAAAATTCTTGGTCACCACGTGACTAAGCCTCGTGATGCTCCAACATGCATAAATACTACAACATCATATTTTCAATATCATAACTCAATATGCAATCGGGTATGTAAACAATAGCATCATGAAGGAACCTTAAACATAACTCGCAAGCATCAACACAACTAGAATCATCTCCACAACACATTCACATGGCATTGATGAACAATACACCAACCAATCATGACATGCAACCAATTCTACACATAGACCAATACTTCAACAACCGCGAGAACGGCGGACGCCAAGTGGTGCTGCCCTTGGGATCTCGCCACCTGACAAGAAGATAACCCCAAACTAAGAATAGCATACTGGACCAAAATCATACATCACATTACAATCAAATCGCTAATCTTCTTATCACGCCTAGCTTTTCTAATTTCTAGCGATCGGTCACTGCGGACAGCAGACTTCAAAATTCCATAACTTTCTGCTCATGAGTCCAAATAGGATGATCTTGGACAATCTGAAAAGGTAATTAAAATGTCTAAATAAACTTAGTTGGGGAGACCCTCTGATTCGGCCATCTACCAGACCTACCAATCTAATTAATCAGAGCAAACATTTCACGTCGGGTTTCTGGACAGCGACAAAGAAACTATCATAACTTTCTCTACTTTAGTCCGAATTCAGTGGTCTTTAGCTTCCCTGAAAGCTAAGAGGATTAGCCTCATTTTTCGTTATGGTGAGACCCTCTGGAAACCCCTCTAAATATGCGCTTCTATCAGGTTAACCAACACTAGCAAATCTGCTTCTCTCCAGAAACACAGAATTACTAATAAATTCATAACTTTAACTACCGAAGTCCGAATGACTTGATTCTTGTCGGCAATGAAAGGTAACTACGATAGCTACAACTTTCTAGGAGACACCCAGACCCAAATCTGCCTCTAACCTAATCAAAACCGACAAACTTCACTGCTGCAGAATATCGACGAACTGACATCCGAAAATTAGACAACTAGAAATTGACCTAGAGCAAAGAACCACGGGTTACCCTTGCCAAACGTAGGGAGCACGCAGCGGGATGAAGACCACCACGCCTCGCTGCGGATCCCTTCTTCTCCTCTTCTTCCCTTCTCTTCCTCTCCTTCTTTCTCTTCTTTTCTCCTTCTTCTTCCTCCTTGCCGGTGCAAGGAGCTCCTTCTCCTGGACAGCAGCAATGGAGGTGGTGGGGAGTTGGAGAGGGGCGCGCAAGGGAGGTGGAAGGGAGGTGGAGAGGTGGAGAGGAGGGGCGGCCGGCTTGGGAGTGGGAGGAGGAAAGGGGAGGAGGGGAGTCGGCTAGGTTTGGGGGAGGAGCCCCCTGGCCGGCCACCAGATGGGCCATGGCCCAGCCCAAGTTGCGCCAAATTGCTCTTTCCTCTAAAACTACAAGATCGACAACAATCCAATTAGTCCCTCCCGACGCCCGCTTGATCCTTCCCGAATAATCGACCTCTCCCGAAATAAAATTAATCTTCCTCGATTCAAATCTTAACTCACTTCCGGATATTACACTGCTATCATGCTTTAATGTGAAATAGGTTTTGCACATGTTTATATTTCGAAAGTGCATTATGCTAGTTTTGCAACTTAGAAAAATCATAAGTAAATCATTATAACTCCAAATTTAGTAAACTCAACCTTGTCTGTCATTAGGATGTCATAATCTACATACCATAAAAATTTGAGCTTAGATCATTCTAGAAATTTTCGCCATGAATGATATCACTAATTAATTTAAAGAATTTATAGGTCGAGAGAACTAGTTTTAGCCATAACTTTGTCATGCTTAGTCCAAATGAAGTGATTCTTGTTTCTAAATTGTCTAAAATCAACCTCTAGCTGATGTAGAAATTTCATTGGATTTGGATGTCTTTTCTTTGTTGAGTTTTGTTTGGTGTTCTTTGTTCTTATTTGGTTTATCGATTTTCGTTAGGTTCAAGAATTTATTGATTCTGTGAATCCTCCTCTCAGCAAGAGCAAGACCAGCAAGGTAAGTAGTTTGATCATGTTAATCCCAGTATTTTAAGTATTTATGTTGATTACAAATTCTATGTATGCATTGCTACTTTGTGTTAATAGTTGACCTAGTAGATGCATTTCCTTGGCAAATGATTACTCTCTACTACCATCGAGCCTAGGTTATTGCTGTGATTTAGAGTTCGTGGATGAGCTCTTGTCACTTAGTAGTTGCGAATCAATTGCTTAGCCATGCTTAGTTTCCTAGAAATGGGCGGTTATCGACTTGTCGATAACCTTGATCATATAAAACTTATTATGATATTTGATTTCAGCCTTGTGCCATGTCTACTTATGAAAACTAAAACTGAAAACAAAACTGCTTTAGACTTGGGCACAATGGTACGATTGGTGTGATTATGGGTGTGATCGAATGGTGCCCGGTCAACAAGGACCGAACATCTTGTTACACTAAACCAAGAATTGTAGCGTACTAACCACATTAGAGGGTATGGGACCTCTCTGACTAAGTACTTTGGCGTGTATTGGCTGCGGGTCGCAGGGGTCGCAGGAGGGATGGTGTGGGAGACATTGTAGTGTCAAAGACTTCACCCGTGATGGGATTTGTCGTCTTCGCTTGCAATGTAAGCGTATGGTGTTTCTACCCATACGAGCGGCTCGTGGTTGATACACAATATTGGAAAATATCTCGTAGGACTTAGCCGTGCCGGCATACCTTCGGAAGTGTGCTCGTGGCTTAAAGGCGGTCTGGAGTGTGGGCACATTGGTACACCCCTGCAGGGTTAAAACTATTCGAATAGCCTCGTCCTAGGTTATGGACACGCTTGGCAAGGTCTTTGTAACATCCCAACTTTGGGCTTGTGGTTCAAATGTAAGAAAAGCAGTAGAAATTAAAACTTTTTCTTACATCATGTATTTCCTGTTGTGCCAAACAATTCTTGTACAAGAGATTATGGAAATACAATATCACAATCTGCTTGATCCAAATTTTAGTATTCCAAAATAATCTTGTCAAATCTTATGATCATCCTCTGGAAATATTTTTCTAAGTTCTTGGGATGGTATGTGGCCCCTCTGAAAATTTCACAATTGTTAGAAATTGTTTGAATATTTTTAGAGGCGATCAAACATGTTTGACTCTCGACCAAATATTAAAACAGAGCCTTGCAGGATTTTTGAGATTTATTCACAGCATCAAAACCTCTGAAAATTTTACACAAGGTTAATATCTGGGTTAGCAAGCTCTGTAAAAATTTCATAATTTTGGAGTTATTTTGCTACCTCAAATAAATCTTTCAAAGTCTCTGTTCTAATTTCGAAATCAAACCTGGTTTCACTGTGCCTTGGGTTCGAGTCAGACTCGGGCTCGAGCCAATTGACTCGGTCCAGTCAACTAAATGTACCGAGCCTCTCTTTAAAAACGCGCGTTGGATCTCAACCGTTAGATCTAAATCGCACGGCCCGCGCGCGTGTAACCTTTCAGACCTTCCGGTTGCTTAAATGAATGTCGACCGTTAGATCTTCATCCAACCGTTGAGATCCTCCAAAACCTTCGGACCCTCCGGTTGTTGGTTTGAATCAGAACCGTTGGATTAAGATCCAACGCCCGTCGGTTCCTCCGTTGTAAACCGCGTTTGCGACGTGGGGCAATCTGAGTCGTTCATTTCTAATCCTAGGGCTCGTGACCTTTTCGTTGTGTTTTAAAGCCCGGAGGCGTGCTATCTCGGTAGTCCAATTTGAATCGTGGGGCTCGGGAACGCCCGAGCCTTTTGCGCTGGTCATCTTCAACCTCTAGCCGTGCGGAGCACAATGTAGGGCATGGGGTTGTCTTGTCAGTGCTTCCTACTGGCCAGCCTAGTTGACATTATGGGTCGTGGGAGACACTTTCGGCCATACCATGCCCTATTGCACCATCTATTATCTTTTCCTTGTCGGGCCGCACCTTGTGCTCTGTGTTTGCCGCCAGAAAGATTTGTGGTGCAAACCATAATGCTTCCAAGGCTTTATAAACACTCTCAATACCTCCTGGTATACCTTTAGACCACCATCAAGCTCCATTCACAATATTGGAGCTTAACATCTCAAGGATGGCAAGTTGCCATTGTTGACCAAAGAGCTCCATTGGTGTTCCAAAGTGGTTCTCCTTCATGTTTCTTTGCCCTATCCGTATCTATTTACTTCCTTGAACATTTCCCCTCACTTAATTTTGAATTTGATTCTCAGGAATTGTCCAATTTGGGGTTTGTTCAAATTCGACCGAATTTGGTCATCTTCTTCCTCAGCTCAGGTGAGTGCTCCATTCTCTAAATTACTTGCTCATATGGCTTCTGTGGATCGTTATGAAGCTATTGTGATGCTTTGGTATCACTCATTTGGCTCAGGGGGTCATTTTCAAACCTTCTTCTCCTAGTCCGGCGAGCTTCCTCTGTGATCAAGCATCTCCGGCCATCTTTGAAGCTTCTCGTCACTAAGGTAGCTTCTTATTAGTCCTTAGTGGCTCTGGCACCGCTTCCTAGGTTTGCAGCGGAGCTCATCGCGATTTTCATGTTTAGCAGTAGGGTTCCATTTTCGTTCTTCCGGCTAGCCGGCGTTCTAGTCCCTCACCGCCGGCGAGAATGCCACCATTAGGTTCGTAGTGCTATTGCGATTCCATTTCAGTACTTGGTTGGCTCCGCCGCGGCCAGTGTCGCCGGCGTTTAGCCGTTGAAGTCGCTCGGTATTTTGCCATCGAGGAGCTCCTGTTTTCGTCATATGTTTAGGACATATTAATTGCTTAATGATTACTAATCATTAGTTATTAATGATGTCTTAATCGTTGTCGTTGAGCCACTGACCAGTGGGCCCAACATTCTTAAATCACCATTGGCGCGCGATTCCTACTGTTCGACACCATTAAGGCCTAATCATTGATTAATTAATGTGTCGGCATTTAATCACTGTCGGAAATCACCTCTGGGTCGCTGACTTGTGGGCCCGAGGGGTTAAAATCAAATTTCAGAAGTTGTTAGTGTCTATTTAATGTAAATCATTAATGGCATTAATCCTGTCCTAACCGCCACTCTTAGTCGTTGACATGTGGGCCCAGTGTCATCGTGCGTGGGTTAACACGTTGCGGTCGTGACCTAAGTCAGCGGCGTGCGGTCCGCGTGTCGGCATCTCTTTTTAAACTTCAATACTTAGTCACCGTCGATCCCTTGATCAGCGGCCCGGTCGTGAGTGCATTCGGACCCTCCGGATGCCTTGATCATTCTCGGCCGTCGATCTTGCGATCGGCGGCGAGATCGTGTATGCAATCGGACCTTCCGAGGCCGTTGGTGCGATCGGACCGTCCATCTGCGGATCTGCGGTGGGATTGGCCCAACAACCGCACCGTCGGGATGCATACACAGCCGTGAGCCGTTGGATCATTTGTTTTCGGCAGCGTGAGCGTGGGATTTTAGATCGAGGTGGATAAGTGTCCACGTCTTATTCTACTTTTGGAGTTTGTCTGTATTTCGGTAAGTAGTTATTTAACATCTGAAAATGATATAAAAACTTTAGAAACTCATAACTAATTCATTTTAGCTGCTTTTTAGATAATTCCAACTGTAATAAATTGTGCTATCACTTGAGTTTATTGTAAAAATGGTTTTAAGCATGTTCAGTGAGAAAAATTGTATAACTAGAAATAACTTGATTTCTGTCATTTTGAATATTCCAGAAATAGATTTAACCTTGAAAAATGCATATCTTTTTCGGTATAAATCCAATTTGTGCAAAATCAATTTTGTTAAATTCATCTGTTAGTATACTTTCATATGGAATAGGATTTGAGCATGTTCACAATTCTAATAAAATGACTTGCATTAGATTTACAACTTAGAAAAATCATAAGTAAGTGTGTATAACTCAAATTTAGTAAACTCAACTTTCTTTATTATTAGGGTGTTATAATCTACCTGCTCTAAAAATTTCAGACCTTAGATCATTCTGGAAAATTTCGCCATGAACAGTGCTAATTATTAATTAGATTGATTTTAAGGATGAGAAAGAGCATTTTGTCCATATCTTTTGCATGCTTAGTCCAAATTGCATGATTCTTGTTCCTATCTCTGTCTAAAATCATTCCCTAGCAGTTGTGTAAGTTTCATTAGATTTGGTTGTGTTTCTTTGTTGGAGTTTATTTGGTGTTCTTCGTTCTTATTTGTTTATCGCCTTTTAGCGTTAGGTTAGAAGATAATTTTATTGCGATATTGAGCCACAGCGACCATCGGATCTGCACTTGACCAGACAGCGGATGTAGCATTCATTTGATCATATCGTTCCTACTATTTTCAAATTCTAATATGTTGTTTGCAAATTCTATGTATGCATTGCTATGTTGTTTTAAACTATTATCGATAGTAGCCTACTAGATGCATTATGAGTAGAAATGTTTATTCCTCTACTACGAAGCCTAGGTTACTTGCTGTGACTTTGGGTTATTGGATGGACCCTTGTCACTTAGTAGATTACGTGTTATTATGCTTAGCCATGCTTAGCTATCGGTAGAAATGGCGGTTATCGACTTGTCGATGACCTTGATCACACAAACTGTATAATATGTATATTTCAGCCTTGTGCTTTGTCTAATTTGCAAAACTAAAACTGAAAATGAAAACAATTTAGACTTGGGCACAATGGTAAGATGGTGTGATCTTTTGGGTGTGATTGGAATGGTGCCGGGTCAATTAAGGACCGAACTACTTGTGAGTATCACATTATCAAGAGCATTACTGTGCGTGCTAACCACACTAGAGGATATGGGACCTCTCTTGGTGAGTACTTTGGGTGTGTTAATTAATGAGTCGCGTGGTGGGTTGCATATTTGATTATATGCAACATGGACACGTTTGTAGGAAGGAGCACCATGAGAGGCGGTGTGTCTGCTCCACGTATGGGTCCTTGTGATCCATATTTCTTGGCGAATCACTAGGATTAACCCCCATCGTCGTCTCTTGATTAGCATATTCCATTGGAAAGGGTTCGTAGGACTTAGCGTGCTTTAGGCATACCAAGGAAGTGTGTAATAGCTTGGCAAAAAGCGATGCGAAGTGTGGGTACATTGGTACACCCTGCGAGGATTAAAACTATTCGAATAGCCTCGTCTAGGTTATGGACACGCTTGGATAAGCTTTTCAAGAGTTAGACTACAACTTTTAAAATTAAAACTTGATGGGTGGTATGAATCTGGGATTCATGCTATGTTGTGGTGGCTTTTGGAAAGTCACTTCTAGGTGGATACTTGATACTTATGTTTACTGCTTTGTTATTTAAATGCTTAAAAATAGATTTTACAAACTCTTTGTTCAATCTATTACAATATTGCAAATGAAACACCTTTATCGTCCAAGAACCATATGACCACATTCCTTTGATCTGACTTTCATGTAGCTATGTATAGGCTTGTTACTCGTAAGTCTTGCAGTACATTTTTGTAGTCACTGCATTGCTTGTGTTGTCGAGAGGATGATAGTGAGTCAGATGGACCTCACTTTTGTGAGTTGTCTTTGTGGCGATTTAAGGGCGATTAGCTTGGCGGCCCGTCGGTTGCCACAATGGTGTTATGTGGCTAACGGTGTCTTTTGGTTAAGCCATCTTATGGCAACTTTGCTTCATTGTTACTTATTTGGTACTTATGTCATTTGGCGGTCGGTGTGCCTGTAATAACTTATATTATGTATGTCTTTGGTAGACTTGTTATTTTACATTGTATGGAAATGATGCATGCTTTGATTTGATGTATGTGTCTTTGCTTGTTGCAGGAGGCACATGTTCATCGAGCAGCGGATTATTCTATTTGTGATACTAGAACCGGTGGAAGGTTAAGTATTACAAGTTTAATAAACCGGGGTTTCCACGAGTTTGGTATCGAGCCATCTTGACGTAAAACCCTAGCTTGTGCGTCCTAGGATATTTTGAAAAACTTACTTTCCTTATATCTAGTGCTTTCTGAAAATCTTAAGTAAGTTCTCAGTTTTACTCCTCATCTATCTTAGTTTGCTCACCTCATCTTGTTACATGAATTTGAAAATGAGTTTTCCTCTCATCTTCCTTCAAAAGATAGTTGTTAATCAGTAGATTGGTTTGGGTAAACCATGAGAGTTATAAAGTGAAAGTGTGGGCTGTCTTGGGAAGATTAGGAGGCTGAAGCTACTAAATTTCGGCCGAGGCTTGAGAAGAAGAATGCGGACAGCAAGCGAGAATTTACGGACAGCTAGTGTTTAGGTAGTAAAAGTCTTGAAATGAGAGGTTAAGTCAACTAAAACTTGTGGGAATAAAAGGGTAAGAAGTGATATGAATTAGCTAAGTGTCTAAACATTCTTTAGTAATTTCTTTTCACCTGTTTCCTATTGTTTTCAAACGAAGTTAATATCACGAGTACCCTTCTGAAAAATTGATTACAGTCCTTCCATACGAGTTAGTCATAATAGGAAGATGGTTGTTATCTTTGTGATCTTCTTCAGCACTTTATGTTGTTACTTGAGCTTTTAAAGATTGTTTTGTTCAGTGGTTAGTTGTTTTCTTTGTCTCTGTTAGGAGTTGTGTTTAACCTATTTTTGTGGAGCAGGATGACAAGAACCACTGCACTGTGATCAGTGGTGGTTCCGATGAGAGCTTCCCCTCCTCAGACCATGGTGAGGTTCAGCTCAGGTCGGCGGAATCGCATGGACCGGACCCGGATCTTGGAGGTCATTGCGAGAACACCTCCACTCCCGTGGTGCCGGGATCACGGAGGTGGTGGCCACGATCTCGTGGTGGGCTTGCGGAGTTTCTCGTCTGCGACCGCCTACTTTCTCCGATGCGAGGACCCTTTGGGCCGGATGATTGGGTGCATCTTGTTGGCGAAGCTCAATATCGCTCGATGCGGGGCGAGGCGGGCACTCTTTGCATCCATCGGCTTGAGGCGCAACTCTCTTGGTGGGAGAATTTTCTGCCATGCAGCCCGCGAGGCCACGTTGTCTCGTGGGATGAGTTTCGATCTGCTTTCGTCGGGCCCACATTCCCGATGGCTGATGAAGCTCAAGAAGAAGGAGTTTCTTGCGCTTAGCGGGCGCAAAGTCGTCTCGGAGTATCTTCTGAGTTTAACCACTTGGCTCGTTATGCTCGGGGAGGTGGCCTCGATGAGGCTAAGCGGGAGAAGTTCATGGATGGTTTGTCAGGAGGCTGCGGGACAAGCTATCTATTGTGGACTTTGCTGACTTCGGGCCTTGGTTGACAAGGCCATCGTCGCCAAAGCACAAGCGGCGCTAAGCGAAGTCCATAGCGCAAGTGGGAGGCCCATCGGATGCGCGCAGGGCGGCCTCACTCGTCCCGTGTTTTGGCGGCACGAGGGCTCGTGCTGGCTTCACCACGCCGAGGCGTCGGTGCGGTTGCTCGTCGGCGAGGCCGTGTTTACCACATGCGCTGCGACCAGCGGCGAGTTGCGCCGCCTTATTCGGTACTGATATTACGCCGCGCAACAAGAAGGGCCACTATGCTGCGATTGCCCTCGAGAGGGCTGAGCAGCCCCTGCGTCCTAATGGAGGACGCGGGAATGGTCACACACGAGAAGGTGATCGAGAAGACCCAAAGTGTCGGGAGTGGTCGAGTCAACCACATCTCGGTGAGGAGGCTCGAGAGGCACCCGGCGTTGTGTTAGATGCGTTCCTTGTTAGTTATCGTCTGCTCTGATATTGTTTGACTCTGAGCATCGCATTCCTTTATTTGAGATCATTTCTTTGCTGATTGTGACCTTCACTTTGTTCCTTTGGGGATTCCTTTGCTTATTCGCTCTCAGGGAGGCGGAAATGAGATGATCAAGAATCTTGAGGGCATTCCATTAATATTGAAGAAGTGGAATTCTTGGCGAATCTCATCTTACTTGACTCGGCGCGCTGGATGTGATTCTTGGCATGGATTGGTTGTCCCAACACTTGGGGCAAATCGATTGTGCCGGGAAGATGGTCTTCCTCACTAGTCCCTCTGGCGAGCAAGTTGGGATTTCACCGCAGTGCGAGGGGCCGCATCTTTGTACCCTTGAAGCTAAGCCAACTATGGAAATTCGAGGATGTGCCCGATGCAGTGACTTTGTGGATGTCTTCCACGAAGATTTGCAGTATGCCTCGATTCGAGACTTGGAGTTTGTTATTGAGTTGCTGCCAGTACGCTCCAATTTCAAAGCGCGTGCGAATGCACGCTAATGAGTTGGAGGAGGCTGAAGAAGCGGTTGGGTGAGCTTCAAGCAAAGGCTTCATCCGTCTAGCTCATCTCCTTGAGGTTGTCGATTATTTTTGTGAAGAAGAAGGACAAGACCTGCGTATGTGTGTTGATTACCGTCAAGCAATGAAGTGACGGTGAGGAACAAGTATCCTTTGCCTGCGTATTGATGATCTCTTTGACCGATTGGTTGGAGCTTGTGTGTTCTCAAGATTGACTTGAGATTGGGGTATCATCAAGTCGGATCGAGTGAGGATATTCAAAGCGGCGTTCACTACTCGTTATGGCCTTCTGAGTACACCGTCATGTCTTTTGGTTTGACCAATGCTCCAGCTTTGTTCATGAATCTTATGAACTTCGGTGTTCATGGAGTATTTGGATAAGTTTGTTGTGGTTTTCATTGATGACATTCTTATCTACTCCAAGAGTGAAGAGGAGCATCTTTGAGCACTGCCAGATTGTTTTGGGCAAGCTACGTGAGCATCAGTTGTATGCCAAGTTCGACAAGTGTGAGTTACGGTTGAAGGAGTGGCATTCTTGGGCCATGTACTTGGCGGTGGTGTAGCGATAGATCCTAGCAAGGTCGGTGATCTTCTATCTTGGGGGCAGCCCAAGTCGATTAACGATGTGAGGAGTTTCCTTGGTTTAGCGGGCTACTACTGCGCTTTATCGAGAACTTCTCCAAAATTACTAAGCCCATGACCGTGCTCAAGAAAGAAAAGAAATTCGTGTGGTCTTGCGTTTGATTTGAGTTTTCAAGAACTCAAAGCGGTTGACTTCAGCTCTAGTGCTTGTTCTCACGATGTGCATAAGAGCTTTGATATTTCTTGTGATGCCTCTTGGCGAGGACTTCCGGTTGTGTTCTTATGCAAGAAGGCAAGGTAGTTGCCTATGCATCGAGCGATTGAGGCCTCATGAGCTGAACTATCCTACCCATGATTTGGAGTTAGCTGCGATGGTTCATGCACTCAAGATTTGTGGCATTACCTTATTGGTAACTTTGTGAGGTGTATTCGATCACAAGAGCACGAAATATTTGTTCACCGGCCATATCTCGAACCTCGAGGCGGAGAGATGGTTGGAATTGATCAGGACTATGATATGGGCATTGGTATCATCAGGGCAAGGCTAATGTTGTTCTTGATGCAACGATGCATAAGGTGTATTGCAATACCTTGTTACTTAAAGCAACAACCTACCCTTCTTGAAGAATTTCAGCGGCTTAACTTGGACTTGATCGAGCATGGTTCTCTTGCTACCTTGGTTGTGCAACCGACTTTGGTGGAGCAAATCAAGGCTGCCCGTGACAGGATGTTGGTGTGATCGAGATCAAGCGAACATCAAGAATGGGTCGGCTAAGTGTTTCTCACGAGGATGAGCACGGGGTTGTGTGGTTTGGGCGGCGTCTTGTGGTTAGAAGGTCATGGAATTGCGGAGTTGATTCTCGCGAGGCCCATGACTCCCCTTTGTCTATCCATCCTGGAGCTACCAAGATGTATCAAGATCTTGACGAGAGATTACGGTGGACTCGCATGAAGCGCGAGATTGCGGGTTCGTTCTTTGAATCGGCGTATCTGTCGTGTCAAAGCGGTATCAAGCGTCGGCCTTCCGGCCTTTGCGATGCACGAGTGGAAGTGGGATTCCGTTGGTATGGATTTCATCACGTGCGCCCGTACTTCTTACGGAAGGATGCTATCACAGGTTGTCATTGATCGATTGACAAAGGTAGCACATTTTACGCGATGCGTACCAACCTCGGTGTTAGTCAATTGGCGGATCTCTATGTGTCTCATTGTATGTTTGCATGGTGTGCCACGAGCGATTGTGTCGAATCGTGGTTCTCTTTTCACTTCTCTTTTGCGCATAGTCGCAGAGGCTATGGGTACCGTCTTTCTTCGATTCAACTTATCATCCTCAAAGCGATGGTCGGACGGAAGAGTCAACCAAGTGTTGGAAGATATGCTCAGTGCTGTGTTCTTTCCTATGGAAAGAAGTGGGAGAAGTGCTTGCCGTTTGCGAGTTCTCCTACAACAACGATTTCAAGCTAGTCTTGGCATGGCACCGTTGAGGCTTTGTATGGGAGGAAATGTAGAACCCCTTTGAACCAGTGGCGGTGGCGTCGGTTCTTGGGCGAATTCCATCAATGAGGCGAGCCAAGTTCGAGTTGATTACGCAAGCATCTGCGTGGCCCGATCCGGGCAAAAGAGCTATGCGGATAGCCGTCGTCGAAGTTGAGCTTTGAGCCCAATGACTTTGTGTATCTCAAGGTCTCACCCTTGAAGGGCCATCAGCGTTTTGGCATCAAGGGCAAGTTGGCTCCTCGTCGTTGGGCCTTATCGCATCATCGAGAGGATTGGAGTGATTGCATCTGATTGGGTGCCGTTTCACTTGAGGTGTGCATGATGTGTTTCATGTGTCACACTTAAAAGTGCCTTCGTGTTCGAGTTGAGAAACTCTGTTGGAAAATCTCGATGTGCGGGAAAATTTGACCTATCATGAGCATCTGTTCGTATTCTCGAAGAATGCGAGCAGGAGGACAAGGCACCGTGTCATCAAGTTCCTTAAGGTTCGAGTGGTCAAACCATTACGAAGATGAGGCAACTTGGGGCGCGAAGATCGTCTTCGTGCGATTACCCATCCTTCTTCTCAAGTAAAGCAGAATCTGGGCGAGATTCTTGTAAGGGAGGTTTTGTAACATCCCAACTTTGGGCTTGTGGTTCAAATGTAAGAAAAGCAGTAGAAATTAAAACTTTTCTTACATCATGTATTTCTGTTGTGCTAAACAATTTTTGTACAAGGGATTATGGAAATACAATATCACAAGTCTATTTGATCCAAATTTTAGTATTACAAAAACAATCTTGTCAAATCTTATGATCATCCTCTGGAAATATTTTTCCTAAGTTCTTGGGATGGTATGTGGCCCCTCTGGAAAATTTCACAATTTTAGAAATTGTTTGAATATTTTTAGAAGCGATCAAACTGTTTGACTCTAGTCAAACATTAAAACAGAGCCTTGCAGGATTTTGGAGATTTATTCACAGTATGAAAACCTCTGAAAATTTTACACAAGGTTAATATCTGGAGTTAGCAAGCTCTGTAAAAATTTCATAATTTTGGAGTTATTTTGCTACCTCAAATAAATCTTTCAAAGTATCTGTTCTAATTTCGAAATCAAACTGGTTTCCACTTTGCCTTGGGTTCGAGTCGGACTGGGCTCGAGCCAATTGACTCGGTCGATCAACTAAGCACTGCACGAGCCTCTCTTTAAAAAGCAGCGTTGGATCTCAACGTTAGATCTAAATCGCACGGCCAGCGGCGCGTGTAACCTTCGGACCTTGGGTTGCTTAAATGAATGTCGACCGTTAGATCTTCATCCAGCCGTTGAGATCCTCCAAAACCTTGGACCCTCAGGTTGTTGGTTTGAATCGAAACCGTTGGATTAAGATCCAACGCCCGTCGGTTCCTCCGTTGTAAACGCGTTTGCGGCGTGGGGCATCTGATCGTTCATTTCTAATCCTAGGGCTCGTGACCTTTCCGTTTGTGTTTTAAAGCCCGGAGCGTGGCGCTATCTCGGCCGTCCAATTTGAATCGTGGGGCTGCGGGCACGACGCCTTTGCATTGGTCATCTTCAACCTCTGGCCGTGCGGTACGGTGTAGGGCATGGGGTTGTCTTGTCGTGCTTCTCGGCCGCCTAGTTGACATTATGGGTCGTGGGAGACACTTTCGGCCATACCATGCCCTATTGCACCATCTATTATCTTTTCCTTGTGTACGCACCTTGTGCTCTGTGTTTCTGCTTGAAAGATTTGTGGTGCAAACCATAATACTTCAAGGCTTTATAAACACTCTCAATACCTCTGGTATACCTTTAGACCACCATCAAGCTCCATTCACAATATTGGAGCTTAACATCTCAAGGATGGCAAGTTGCCATTATTGACCGAAAGCTCCATTGGTGTTCGGTGGTTCTCCTTCATGTTTCTTTGCCCTATCAGTATCTATTTACTTCCTTGAACATTTCCCCTCACTTAATTTTGAATTTGATTCTGAGAATTGTCAATTTGGGGTTTGTTCAAATTAAGCCAATTGGTCATCTTCTTCCTCTCCATTTCAGTGAGTCCTCCATTCTCTAAATTACTTGCTCATATGGCTTCTATGGATCGTTATGAAGCTATTGTGATGCTTTGGTATCACTCATTTGGCTCGAGGGTCATTTTCAAACCTTCTTCTCCAAGTCCCGTGAGCTTCCTCTATGATCAAGCATCTCAGGCCATCTTTGAAGCTTCGTCACTAAGGTAGCTTCTTATTAGTCATAGTGGCTCTGGCACCGCTTCCTAGGTTTGCGTGGAGCTCATCGCGATTTTCATGTTTAGCGATGGGGTTCCATTTTCGTTCTTCCGCTGCGGCGTTCTAATCTCTCGCCTTGGCGAGAGAATGCCACCGATAGGTTCGTAGTGCTATTGCGATTCCATTTGATGCCTTGGTTGGCGCGCGCCGGTGATGTCATGGCGTTAACCGTTGAATCGCTTCGGTATTTTGCGGCGAGAGCTCTGTTTTCGTCATATGTTTAGGACATATTAATTGCTTAATGATTACTAATCATTAGTTATTAATGATGTCTTAATCGTTGTCGTTGAGCCAGCGACCGATGGGCCCAACATTCTTAAATCACCATTGGCGCGATTCATTGTTCAGAGCCACCATTAAGGCCTAATCATTGATTAATTAATGTGTGCGGCATTTAATCAACGTGGAAATCACCTGCGGGTTACGACTTGTGGGCGAGGTTAAAATCAAATTTGAAGTTGTTAGTGTCTATTTAATATAAATCATTAATGGCATTAATCTGTCCTAACCGCCACTCTTAGTCGTTGACATGTGGGCGGTGTCTGTGCCGTGGGTTAACACGTTGCGGTCGTGACCCTAAGTCAGCGGCGTGCGGTCCCGTTTGGCATATCTTTTTAAACTTCAATCCTTAGTCACCGTCGATCCCTTGATCAGCGGCCCGGATCGTGAGTGCATTGGACCCTCCGGATGCCTTGATCGTTCTCGGCCGTCGATCTTGCGATCGTAGCTGAATCGTGTATGCAATCGGACCTTCCGCCGTTGGTGCGATGCGGACATCCATCTGCGATCTGCGTGCGGATTGGCCCAAGCAACGGCACCGTCGGATGTATACACCTTCGTGAGCCGTTGGATTGTGATCCAGCGGTGGGCTCGATTAGGTTTAGCGTCGCGCGGCTGTTGTTCGGTGCGTGGTAGTAGGATTTTAGATCGAGGTGGATAAGTGTCCACGTCTTATTCTACTTTTGGGTTTATGCGTATTTGGTAAGTAGTTATTTAACATCGAAAATGATATAAAAACTTTAGAAACTCATAACTAATTCATTTTAATTGCTTTTAGATAATTCAAGTGTAATAAATTGTGCTATCACTTGAGTTTATTGTAGAAATGGTTTTAAGCATGTTCGATGTGAAAAATTGTATAACTAGAAATAACTTGATTTGTCATTTTGAATATTCGAGAAATAGATTTAACCTTGAAAAATGCATATCTTTTGGTATAAATCCAATTTGTGCAAAATCAATTTTGTTAAATTCATCTGTTAGTATACTTTCATATGGAATAGGATTTGAGCATGTTCACAATACTGCAGTAAATGACTTGCATTAGATTTACAACTTAGAAAAATCATAAGTAAGTGTGTATAACTCAAATTTAGTAAACTCAACTTTCTTTATTAGGGTGTTATAATCTACCTTTATAAAAATTCAGACCTTAGATCATTGGAAAATTTAGCCATGAGCAGTGCTAATTATTAATTAGATTGATTTTAAAGTGAGAAAGAGCATTTTGTCCATATCTTTTGCATGCTTAGTCCAAATTGCATGATTCTTGTTCCTATCTCTGTCTAAAATCATTCCCTAGCAGTTGTGTAAGTTTCATTAGATTTGGTTGTGTTTTTCATTGGAGTTTATTTGGTGTTCTTCGTTCTTATTTGTTTATCGCCTTTTAGCGTTAGGTTAGAAGATAATTTTATTCTTGATATTGAGCCACAGACCATCGAGATCTGCACTTGACCGAACAAAGCGGATGTAGCATTCATTTGATCATATCGTTCCTACTATTTTCAAATTCTAATATGTTGTTTGCAAATTCTATGTATGCATTGCTATGTTGTTTTAAACTATTGTCGATAGTGGCCTACTAGATGCATTATGAGTAGGAAATGTTTATTCCTCTACTACTGAAGCCTAGGTTACTTGCTGTGACTTTGAGGTTATTTGGATGGACCCTTGTCACTTAGTAGATTACGTGTCATTATGCTTAGCTATCGGTAGAAATGGGCGGTTATCGACTTGTCGATGACCTTGATCACCTAAGCTGTATAATATGTATATTTGACCTTGTGCTTTGTCTAATTTGCAAAACTAAAGCGAAAATGAAAACAATTTAGACTTGGGCACAATGGTAAGATGGTGTGATCTTTTGGGTGTGATTGGAATGGTGCCCGGTCAATTAAGGACCGAACTACTTGTGAGTATCACATTATCAGAGCATTACGTGCGTGCTAACCACACTAGAGGATATGGGACCTCTATTAGTGAGTACTTTGGGCTGTGTTAATTAATGAGTCGCGTGGTGGGTTGCATATTTGATTATATGCAACATGGACACGTTGTAGGGAGAGGAGCACCAGAGGCGGTGTGTCTGCTCACGTATGGGTCCTTGTGATCCATATTTGCGTCGGCAGATCAGCGAGGATTAACCCCATCGTGCGTCTCTTGATTAGCATATTCCATTGGAAAGGGTTAGTAGGACTTAGCCGTCTGAGGCATACCAAAGGAAGTGTGTAATAGCTTGGCAAAAGCGATGCGAAGTGTGGGTACATTGGTACACCTCTGCGGGATTAAAACTATTCGAATAGTCTCGTCCTAGGTTATGGACACGCTTGGATAAGCTTTTCAAGAGTTAGACTACAACTTTTTAAATTAAAACTTGATGGGTGGTATGAATGCGGGATTCATGCTATGTTGTGGTGGCTTTTGGAAAAGTCACTTCTAGGTGGATACTTGATACTTATGTTTACTGCTGTTATTTAAATGCTTAAAAACAGATTTTACAAACTATTTATTCAATCTATTACAATATTGCAAATGAAACACCTTTATCGTCCAAAGAACCATATGACCACATTCCTTTGATCTGACTTTCATGTAGCTATGTATAGGCTTATTACTAAGTAAATCTTGCGAGTACATTTTTGTCTGCATTGCTTGTGTTGTGCGAGAGGATGATAGTGAGTCAGATGGACCTCACTTTTGTGATTGTCTTTGTGGCGATTTAAGCGGCGATTAGCTGTGCGGCCGATCGGTTGCTGCTGTGGTGTTTGTGGCTAACCGGTCGTCTTTTAGTTAAACCATCTTATGGCAACTTTTGCTTCATTTATTACTTATTTGGTACTTATGTCATTTGGCGGTCATGGTACATTACGTAATAACTTATATTATGTATGTCTTTTGGTAGACTTGTTATTTTACATTGTATGGAAATGATGCATGCTTTGATTTGATGTATGTGTCTTTGCTTGCAGGAGGCACATGTTCATCGAGGCAGCGGATTATTCTATTTGTGATACTAGAACAAGTGGAAGGTTAAGTATTACAAGTTTAATAAACCGGGTCTCACGAGTCTTTCAAGTTAGACTACAACCTTTTAATTAAAACTTGATGGGTGAGTGCGAATCGGGATTAGTGCTATGTTTTTAGTGGCTATCGGGATAGTCACTTCCGAGTGGTTACTTGTATGTATCTTTATTTATTTGTTATTTTAATAACAAAACAGATTTGCAAACTTGCTTTTAAATGTATTACATTATTGCAAATAAAGTTGGCTTTATGCAAAATGAGACATACAACCTCCACCTAAATAAGCGTGCATGTAGTTTATGAATAGGTGCGCTATTCCACGTCGATCTTGCAGTACCTTTGTGTACTCGGTTATCTTGCTTAAATGTATTTGTTGAGGAGGAAGAAGGTGAGCTTGAGGGCCTCACTTTTGTGAGGTGTCTTGTGGTAGTCTTCGAGCGTCTAGCTTGGCGGCCCGTCGGTTGCCTTGTGGGTGTATGGCTAACCCGTCGACTTTTGTTCTAGCCATCTTATGGCACCTTTTGCTTCCGTTGTCATTCTTGTATATTGCTCTATTTGGCGGTCGGCTCTTTTGTAATAACTTTACTTTATGTATGTCGTTGTTGAACTTAGTGATGTATGTTGTATGGAAATGATGTGTAATTTTGTGATGATGTGCATATCTTTGCAGTGCAGGAAGCATATGTCCATCGAGGCTTAGAATGTTTAATTAGTAGCGCTAGAACCAATTGGAGGTTAAGTGTTACTAGTTAAATATTCGAGTCCTCACGATTCGTGATGGACCTCGATAGTGAATAGTCGAAGACCACGTCCTTGGAAGAAGTACGGTGGTCGGTGAATATCGGATGTGTTTCGGAAGAATTACCGGGAATGCCACGGATCGTGACATTGAGTTTGTCATCGACCTAGTGCGAGGATAGCACCAATTTCAAAGAGACCTTATCGGATGCCGGTAGATGAATTGGTAGAGATGAAGAAGCAGATAGAAGAACTTCTTGAGAAAGGTTTCGTGAGACCTAGTTAGTCGCGTGGGAGCGCCGGTGTTGTTTGTCAGAAGAAAGATGGAAGTATGAGAATGTGTATTGATTACGTTCTCTCAACAAGGTTACTATCAAGAACAAGTACCCACTACCGGATAGATGATCTGTTTGATCGGATGAGTAGTAGCCAGTGTTCTCAAAGATCGACACATGATCGGTTACCACCGGCTAAAGATTTGTCCTAAGGATATCTGAAGACCGCTTTCTCAGCAGTATGGACATTATGAGTTCTTAGTCATGTCTTTCGGTCGACTAATGCCCTGCATACTTCATGAACATGATGAATAAAGTATTCATGGAATATTTGGACAAGTTCGTAGTTGTATTCATTGATGATATTACGGTGTAATCCAAGTCGGAGGAAGAACAGGCCGAACATTTAAGGATAGTTTGGGAAAAACTCGAAGAGCATCGATTGTATGCCAAGTTCGGTAAGTGTGATTTACGGAAGAAGGAAGTTGATTTTCTTGGTCATGTGATGGCGGTAGAGGAGTAACAATTGACGGTAAAGTCAAAGCGATGTTACATTGGGAGCAGCCCAAGGCCGTAACTTCAGTTCGCGATTTCTTGGGAATGGCGAGTTATTACCGCCGTTTCATCGAAGATTCTCATCGATTGCTAAGCCTCTTACGCAATTGTTGAAGAAGGAGAAAAGTTCACTTAGACTCGGCTGTGAAGAAAGTTTTCAAGAATTGAAGAAGCGTTTGACTTGGCACGGTGTTGATTTTGCGGATATTCGGAAGATTTGATATCTATTGTGATGCTTGCGTCAAGGATTAGGATGCGTCACGATGCAAGAAGGAAAAGCCGTCGCTTATGCGTCAAGGCAATTGAGACCTCACGAGGAGAATTACCTACTCATGATGCGGAATTAGCTTTGCGTAGTGCATGCTTTAAAGATTTAGCGTCACTACCTCATCGGTGTCATCATGTGAAGTCTACATAGATCATAATAGCCTAAAGTACATCTTCACCGATCGATTTGAACATGAGGCGAGAGAAGATGGTTAGAATTGATCAAGGATTATAATCTTGGAATCTACTACCATCCGGAAAAGCCAGCGTAGTTGCGGATGCTCTAAGTCGTGAAGATTCTTGCAATGCTTTAGAAGTAAAGGAAAGTTGCCCGAGCTGTATGAAGAATTTGGAAGCTAAAGCTAGAAGTTGTGTCAGAAGGATTCGTAGCCAATTTGGAGAGTGCAGTCTACGGAGAAGCGGATCGTGAAAGCGCAGCCAAAAGGATCTGTGTTGTCAGACATCAAGGTCAAAATGGGAGAAGAAATTCAAATATTTTGCCAAGGATGAACAAGACATACTCTGGATTAATGGTAAATATCGTGTACGGATATTGATGGTCTAAAGCGATTAATCTTAAAGGAAGCCCATGACTCAAAGTATTCGATTCACCACTGAAAGTACCAAGATGTGTCGAGGATGTTAAGAATAAATTTTGGTGGCCAAATTTGGGCGAAGTCGCGAGTTCGTTGCCTTGTCGACATCTGTCGAGAAAGTAAGCGAGAACACGAGACCAGCGGAGTTTCTTTGCGAAGAATTTACGAATGGATGTGGAAGAGATCGAAATGGATTTCATCACGGTTTACCCAAGACCCAATCGGGTTCGATTCGTCTGGGTAATAGTCGATCTTTGACCAAGGTCGCCCATTTCTGCCAGATCAAAACCACGTACCAGAGATCACCTTGCGAGTTGTACATGGCGAGTATCGGCTTGCACGGTGTGCCCAAGAAGATATATCGGTCGAGGATCTCGGTTCACCTCTCGTTTTTAGCGAGTTTGCATGAAGCATTGGGTACCCATCGAGTTTCGATTACGCGTATAATCCACGAGACGGATGGACCATGAAATAGTTAATCGGATATTGGAGGATATCTTTGAGCTTGTGCTCTAGCTAATCTTTGCCGATGGGATAAGAGTTTACCATATCACGAATTCTCGTACAACAACGATTATCAAGCTATGCGCAAATGTCACCATTTGAAGCTTTGTATGGCGTACTGCCGAACCCGTTGAATTGGTGAAATAGGTGAGCGTTGATGTTGATGCGGACATCATCCAAGCGAAAGAGCAAGTGGCCATGATAAGAGAAAGATTGAAGATAGCTCGATGAAGGATCGCGGCAAGGCTCGATAGCACAAACAAAAAATATACCGCGCAACAAGGAACCACCGCAAGTCATAGATCACGAGATTACCACTAGGCAGCGCCCGACTGCGTGGCGGAAGTAAGTCGATGTAGCGGTTGATGCGATCGTGGTCGTACTTGCTGCGGCGTCTTCTCCTCCTACTCCGTGAGCGTCGCAAGTTCTCCTCGGCTCCGATGAGCGTTGTGGTCGCGGATGCGTCTAGTCGCGATGCCGCAATAGCACCTCAAGGTATCCACACGTGCGAGGCGGGGACACCACGCGCCAGAGTGCTAGCGCGGCGGCGTGGTTGAGAGAGCGTGGCTATTAGGGTTTGAGATTTCTTCGAGAAAGATTTGATTAATCATCACCCCATGCCGCCCCTCTATATATAGGCATCCATAATGGGTCCCGACCAAGAGGCCCATTAGGAACTCGAGAGCCTATAAATTCGGATCACCATCCAAATCAAATCCTAGCCCTTTAAGTGTGTGACCCTATAGGTTGCGTGTGTAATGTCGGTTGTGACTGGAAACACTTTCCGATCACGAGTCGTCGTGGTACCTAGCGGCACATAACGATTCGAAACATATCTGAGAATATATCGGACGAACTTTAGCAATATGATCTCTGACCGAGGTCCTTATCACTTACGACGGCTCATTACATAGTCGCGGCGATTCATAGTGAATTATAATCGATTCGTAACTCCTTACGACCGATTAGTATCTAACTACGACGGTTTGCAACTCCTTACGACGGTTGGTGATTATGTTGAGTAGTCTTCGACTAGATCGCATCTCCATACGACCGACTAGGTCGCATCTCCATACGACTTCGACCGGTCTCGACCTCGGCAAGTGAGCGACCTGCATATGTATTCTCCTTTGCCTCACGACATACATGGTTGAACTCTAGGTGAGATAATATGTCATCCATGGGCTATTCAATACTTTCTCGATCAAGTGTCGAATAACTTCATGTGGTGACACTTCACCACTAGTGGCATGGCCATGCCCTTTCTTTATTCGACCACAACGAGGGCGAGAGACATCTCGTTATGTTAGGAGGGGCAAATCCATATCAGGCCAGTCACATTCCTCGCATGTTTCTGCAGCATGCAGGCTACCTTTATAACTACCGATTCACGGGTAGCGTTTGGCAACCCCTAAGAGTGCTATTACATATGTAGGAAACCATGCTAATCAGTGTCGAGGATTATACATCATTATTGCTTGAGACCAACTAACGACACATAGAATCATAACAATCTCAATAGTGTCTCAAGGTGGGTCTTATCCAGCACTATGTTCTCTAACATGTGTCCACATTATTGATTCGATATCTCTATATCCATGGCCGGTGAAACATGGTCATCAATCAATACATGTACTAGTCGTAGAGTCCTTGGTGTTCAGACGGTGACATTCGACGAGGATACTTTAAACGATATCATATAAGATAAAGAGTTTCACCAAAAGTCACATACTCATTGATCTATATAATGATGATTCATTCAAGGAACAAGATAACATATTATCAAATGTTATGAACATCTTGAAATACAATCATCTCTATGATTGCCTCTAGGGCATATTTCCAACATTCGATCCAGGAAGAAGAGCTATGTTGATAATCGTCGTCGTGATCTCGATTTTGAACCGAGGATTTACGTTTATCTTGAGTCACCCGCTCGAGGCGTAAAGGTTTCATGGCAAGGAAGCTTGCCCGAGGTATGTTAGTCGTTCAAGATTTTGGAACGCCGTGGAAGGTTGCTTATCGATTGGAGCTACCGCAGATCGTTAGCGAGTGCATGATATCTTTCATGTCATGATTGAAGAAGTGTCTTCGTGTGCGGAAAGAGCAAGCCCGCTAGAATCGATTGATTTGAAGGAGGATCTTACCTACAAGGAGACGGTCAAGATTTTGGATATCATGAGCGCCTCACAGGCCAAGGCTGTTCGTTTACTGCAAAGTCTGAGTGGAGCAACCACTCGGAAGGGAAACAACGTGGGAACGTGAACAAGAAATTTGGCCAGTTTCCTAGCCTTTTCTATAGCTACTTTGAATCTCGGGAGTCGAGATTCCTTTAAGAGGAGGTTTGTAACATCCCAATTTTACGAGTTTAAAAATCTTCTAAATAGTTAGTAGGGAAAAAGTCACCATTTGCATTTATTTGAATATAATTCAAAAGCTTAATATTGGACTTTCGATCAAAAATATTTAATGTGAATAATTCCAACATAGACATTAGTCAAAACTATTTTATTTAGGTTCTATATGCTCAGATATATTTTCTAGATTTTCTAGAATTTTTTGAGTTCATTTGCTATTTTCTATTGCTTATTTGAATTTACAGTATTTTCTAAAAGGAAAAGCTATTTAAAATCTCGAGAAAACTCCTCGGGCGAATTCCTTTCAGCCCCTCCTGTTCCTAACCACCTGCCATGGCATAGCTCCGCGTCTTGCGCCGCCTCGGCCCGGCAGTGGACCCGCTGTCGATCTCTCCACCTTTTCTCTCTTGGCGCCAGATCATCCTCCACCGTTCGATCAAAAATGCATGGGTTTGGATGCGGCGTGTGTTGTCGGGGTTCAGGCGTCACATGTGTTGTGGGCGTTCGATCGGATCACAGACAGTCGGATCGTTGAGTCTATTCAGCATGCGCCGTGTATGCGCAGCGTGCGCGCCGAGCATGCGCCGGCCCGGCGTGTGGGTCCCGAATCTTCGTGCTTCATCCCGAATCCGTTAGGGGATCGATCGCCGCGCGCATGCTGCGTTTTGGGCGTTCGGTGCTGCTGGACTCTTCCGAGCCGCGCCTATGCGGGAGAGGTAGCCTCGGCCTCGCATCTCAACCTAGCCGCCTTATCCCTCGTGGCCCGAACCTAGCGCGCGGGGACTCGAGTTTAATCTGCCACGCCGCCAACTCGGCGAGCTCTTCGCGCCAGCGAGGCTGCTCGAGCCGTAGTGCACCACGGCCATCATGCGCAGCTGCACTTCACCTTGGTGGCGCCGTTCGTTTGGGCGTCACGGGGTGCGATCCGTCAAGCCGAGACTCCTCGCGCGCTCAACCTGCCGCGGTCACCCTCGTCCACCACGAGCAGCACGGTGAGAGCACCGTTGAGATCCTGCGTTCCCCTCTACCTCTGGTACCACCTCATCTCGTGAGGCCCGCCGCTGTTCGCCGTTAGTCGGTCGGGCGAGCGCGCGGTTACCGCCAAGCCGCGTGGGCGTCCATGTCTCGTCCGGCTCACCTTCGCACCCATGTGTGCGCTGCGTGGCATCCACGTCGATCGCCGTGTGTCACGGATCCCGACTCCAGTTCAATCGGCTCGGTAGACTTGGTCTACCGTGAGCCATCTCACTAACATGTGGGTCCACACATGTTAGGATTTTGTTATTTCTTTTAATTCCCGAAATTCCTTGCTGGCGTTATCATTGCGCAATAATCCGATTTTCTTGAGAAATATTTGGAAGTCGCAAAATCTAAATTAGGGTTTCTTTTTAGATTTAAAACTTCGAGACCATAACTTTGGCATCCTAACTCGATTGAGCCCATTCAAATTTCTAAATTTATCTAACTTGAGCTCTATTTATCTGAGATTTTTATTTAATTTTTGGAGCTTGTTTTGCCTCTGTTATTTATTTGTTTTGTTTATTTATTTCATTGTTGGCGAGTGAGGCGTCGATTAAGTCGGGAATTTAGTTGGAAAAGGAGCACCCCAAGATTAAGACCAGTACATAGACCTTTTCAAAGGCAAGTCATACCTTTGATCATCTTGAACCCAATTTTCAAATTACTTTGTGTTAAAGTATTGCATTCTACTTTAATTATTTATTTAAATGCTTTGGGCATTGTTAGTATCAAATTGTTATCACACCTTGGCCTTGTATGTCATAATTCCTTGTCACCCTAGATTGATTTATTAGTTGGTAATATTATAGCACCAGCACGTGGGTTTAGTTAGATGTTTGTACAATTGCTTAGCCATGCTCTGAGTCTCACATCTCATGTAAGTTGCAATTTATCAAATGTGACTAAGTGACTATGGAACTTTGTGTAAAGCTGTGTGCTATGTGTTATTACTTCGTGATGGCATGTGTTGCACTAAAACCAAGCCGGGTGGTAAAGGATTTGGGCGAGGCAAGTGGTGGAAGGCATGTGATATGGTGGAAGGCTGTGTGCTTGGGTTTGATAATCTTTGTGACTTAGTTAGAACATGGAAGTCTTGCCTTGGTCAGTTAAGGACTTAACTTTGTGCGCCAGCTGGCCCGAGCCTTCTTGTCACGACCACATACACAGGTATGGGGCGGGCCTAACAGCAAGTTATGGATTCGGCATTGATGTTAGGTGGATAGGTTAGGTGTGTGTGAGGGTCGAGAGTGTGACTACTTGGTGGTTTTCTCAGCGGGGCGGTTCGTCGCTTCCTGTCCAGCGGTGTGTGTTATACTAATTCTATGTGACCTGGTATAGCGGGAAAGCACATCGGGAATGTCAATGTTTGAGATGAAGTTTAGGAGCTGTTTTGTTACGATTAGTGCTTGCTACACTAGTTGTATCTTGTGGGTAAAGTGTACAACCTCTGCGCAAGTGTTAAATCAATCTATTAGAATAGCCGCATCTGTGATCATGGACATGCTAGGGGATTTCACCGAGGTAGTTTTCATAAAATGTTTAGGATAGGAGATTTGTGTGGCCTCAATCATATGGCTATGTGAAATAATCTGTTTATTGTGTGTCTTTGTGAAAATAAGCGTTAAGTTAATATTGTCCATTTGTTTTGAATTATGCTTTCAATCTATTATTCATATTCAATTGCAAAATGTTGCATTTCTCTGAAAAACCACATAAGCCTTTTCTTTGGAATAAGCACGCATCTATAAATTGCATTCTGTGGTATGATTTGCGAGAATGCGGTTGTGTACTTACGCTTGATGTAAAACTTGCGCCCAAACCTACTGGAAGAGAGGAGCCTACGCTTTTGCTTTAGTGGAGGTTCGTCGAAGGTTGTTGATCGTTAAGGTGCGGATCGATCGGTTACTGTGGTGAATTGGTGGGATCTCGTTGGAGATTATTTTTACGTTCTTCTTTGCTTTATTCTCTGTTGTACTGCATGGCAATAAGTGTAAACTTGACCATAAAATCAAAACCCTTATTTATTATTCAAGTGTCGTTTACTTTATTTATAAGCTTGTGTGGATCGATATTTATCTATGTTGACGGTGTGTGCACTGGCATGATCTTGGACTAGTGCGATATACACGAGGGTTTGAGATCGTAGTGCGCAGGTCCCAGAGCATCGATCCTCGCCAAGCACATCATAGCTAGGAGGTGGAGAGGCGGAGGGAGAAGCGATGTGGCGTCGCGGTGATGGTAAGTAAGAGGCGGTGATGCTTGCTGGTAGAAGCCTTGAGGAGGAAGCGTGGCGGCGCGAGGGGAGGATTAAAGCGAAGATACTACTGCAGAAAATGTCATCACAGATGGTTCAAAACGTCATCACTGAGGCGGTTTCGTGAGCTATATGAGTTTATGGGTCGGTGATGATATGAGTCATTACAAATGGTTTCGGACCGTCTATGATCTGACTTATCATAGATGGTTGTTAACTCAAAACCGTCTGTGATAGTTGACTATCAAGGGCGATTTGTGGATTCAAACAAGTTTGTGATAGCGGATGTATCACGAGCCGGTTTGTAGATAAAACCATTGTGACAGGTGATGTATCATAGGCGATTTGTAGATAAAACCGTCTATGATGACTGATATCATGACCGGTTTCATTGGAGATATGCCTAGAGGCAATCATATTGATGATGATATTTCATTGTATCCATGATTTAATAAATGTTCCTTGAATATTGCCTTTGTGTTTATTAACAAGTATGTGACTTGTTTGTGAAACTCTTTACTTGTATGGTTATTCTAAAGTTGTCCTAGTCGGAGTTCATGTGAGGACACGTGAATGATTGATTAGCACATGTCGGTTGATGACCATGTTTCACGGGTCATAGACATGGAGATGTCAAACCAATAATGTGGACACATGTTTAGAACATGGGGTTGGACCGACCCAACATGAGACATAGTAATTATACTTATGGTTCTCTCTACACAATGTATACGCCTTGTCCTTAGACACGAGATTGTCGCATGTACTTGAGATGTGAATAGACCTACTTAGGGGCTATCAAGCGCTACTCTGTAATTGGGTAGTTATAAAGGTAGCTTTGGGTTTGTCATGAAGCATCTTTGCGAGGCATGGTCGGTCGAGATGGGATTTGCCCCTCTCTACGAGAGAGATATCTCTGGGCCTCGGTGATCGGATCGAAATGCATGGCCATGCTACTTAAGGTTAGAGTTAACCTAGTAAGGGATTCGGATCACGGGATCGAGAAAGAATGGTCAGCTTGGGCTCGTAGAATATCGTGGCGAAGGGATTGGCATGTACATAACGTTGTGATGGTTCGTCCGATATGATCTTTACGTGCGTTTAGGAGTTGGCATGTCTTGCTAGAGGCCGCTACCAACTATTGACCAAGTATGTGTACTTGCGTCATGTCTAAACATCCGTGAACCATAGTCACACACTTAAAGTGCGAAGCCTAATTCGATTGGATCCGAATTAGGCGGGCATTGAGTCCTAATGGGCCTCTATTCATAGAAGCCCATTATAAGGCGTCTATAAAGGAGGCGGCGCCTGGTTAAGGGTTGAGTTTTTCGTGACATCCCCAAACCACGGCGCCACCCTCCCACGCCCTAGTCGCTCACGCGGATCTAGTAGTCGGCGTCGCGTCGCTTCCTCCGTGCGTGTGGATACCTTTGAAGCGCATCGTGGCGTTGGGGCGAACCGCAAGAAAGGAGGCATGCGTGGGGCGCCACGGCGAGGGCGAAGTAATGACGACTATTACGCCGACGTCTTGCATCAACTTGATGCGACTACGCCCTGAGCCTTGTTGCATCAACTCGCACCTCGCGTCTAGTGGTAAGACCGTGATCTATACGCGGTGATCTTGGTTTCTGGGTAGAATTTTTAATTTGCGCTAGTGTAGCCTACCCAGTTTCCCTCTGATTTCTCCTAAGGAATCATCAGTGATATTATTTTGTATTACTAAAACTATTTACGTTTATTAGCTAACCTCAAGAATGCTAGCCATGCCATCTGAAACAAGCATAAACACAACAAGTAAAATATACATCTAATTCACATTCATTTTGAAACAAGCACATCTATTTCACAAATCAATTAACTTCAATGAACTAAAATTAACCATTCATGAACATTTACACATATGTACCATTAAGTTCAATCTTATCCCAATCAAGTTCAATGTACATTGTGGAACCCTCCATCTGGGTTTATGACCTCACGCAACAAGAAGGGCACAAGCTGTTGTCGAATGTATTCAAGCTTGGCTTGTTCCACGCGGTTGTATCGATGGTCACAACTTTGTCACTAGGAAGATTAATGCCGTGCATATATAAATTGATAAGTATGAAATAATTATTGCAAGATTGACAAACCTGAGGATCGTTGGTCATCGCGGAACCGACGAGTAGTTGCATGTTGTGGCAAACATAGTATCCAGGATGTTGCACGAGTGCTTTGGTGGTATTGCAAAAATAGAGTTGGTTAATTCGAGAGGCATTACTATGAAGTGTTATATAGGATTAATGTGTACTAGAAATCTGGGAAATTTATATCGTAGCGTGAGGATCCCTCCTTGGATCTCCCTCGATAGCCTAGTACCGGCGAGCGACCTCGTGATTCCAAAAGTTAGCCTTAGCTATTGCAAAGGAATGAAAGACTACAATGGAATTATCTATGGAGGAAATATGTTTACAGTCGATTAATTGTCGGACAACTTTGAAGTCATTTTGGCACTCTTTAGGGAATCAAGGTATATTACCTTAGCCGTTTTGGTATAATTACAATTATAATCAAGTGGTGCTGCTACAAGTATGTTGCTATGCTCATTAAACCTAAGCTCGTGTAGCTTATAAAGTACAAATCAATAAGTATAGCCACTAGTGCAACACTTACTGGTTGTAGGGCAAAAGTATGAATTCCTTGTTGCGGTGAGCGCAATGACGTTGTTATGTAACCCTCGACGAAGGATGCATTCTCCTCGATGCTTTGCATGGAGACCAAGTGTGGTGAGAAACCTATCGGTGATTTTGTTAATTCGACCGAAATCATGTATCTATATATATATATGTATATATATATACACAAAAGCAAGGAGTTATATATAACATTTATCGGTATTACGAACATAGACCGTGATTGTATATACTTATAGTGTCTAGCATCGTATGAGTGAGGCATCTAGGGCATCGAGGTTTAAGAGTAAGAACAAGTCGTCAAAGGTCCTTTGTGAAGACACGTCATGAGCATCGTAGTTAAGATGATCGGCTTGAACTTGACATTGACACGAGGCGCCATTGTCCATATGTCTTGTTGGCCTGTTCCATGGACCATTCATGCAATCTCATGCAAGCCATTCCTAGGGTTTGGAGGCACTCTTCCATCTCAACCAATGGCTCGCCTTGCACGATTTTGAGACAAGCGTTAAGAAGGGATATCATTGTGTAACAGCCCTAACTTAGGGTTTGTATTTCAAATGTAAAATTTTGAGGAGAAATAAAAACTTTGTTGTCTCATCAAATCATTTGAAAGTTTCTACATTTTCCTAGCAATTTCCATTTTCTAGAATTAAATTCTTATGAATGGAAATTGTTGTCGACATTCTTAGCCTTCAAACTTGTGATCATCCCTAGGAATATTTTCCTGTCATCTTGATCATCCTATCTACCTCCTGAATTATTTCACAATTTTTAGATTTTGTTTGCTATTTCAAATGCCCAAGTCAAACCAGTTTAGAAATCTGGTCAAACCTCGGACAGCAGCTCGTGAATTTTGTTGGGAGAAATCTAGTGCATAAAAACTCCTGGAAAAATTTCACAGGTTGTCCTCTGTCCCTAGTAGCTACCATAAAAATTTCAGAAATTTTGGAGCTCAGGAGCTACCTCTAAAAATTCTCCAAACTCTCTCGACCTTTTAAAACTCCAAATCGGTATTCACTGTTCCTCGGGCTCGAACCAGGCCGGCTCGAATCGACCGCACTAATGGACTCGGTCGCGTCAACTAATCGCCGCCGAGTCCAATCGATCGTGGCGTCAGATGAAGATCGAGCGGTCCTCATTGCTACCTCGTCGACTGTCGAATGCATACACCAATCTCGGCGTCCATTTCGGATCCAACGGTCGGTGCGATGCTGATCGAGTCAAACCACCGGTTCGCCGCTCGTCCGTCGGCGAAGTGGACCCTACATCGAGATCCGCCTCGTCTTCTCCGCACCTCACCGGAGCTCGGGGCGCGCATGCATGCTCGCCACGTACCTCGTCGCGCCACCTTTTGTCCTCGTGTTAGTCGTGAAGCATCGCGGGTCTCATCTACCCGAGCCCATCCACTATCGCCGCGTCCATTCGTGCCTTCTCGTCCAAGTTTTCTTCGTTCGGAGAAGAACTTCGGCGTCGCGCCGCCGTTCTGAGCAGCCCTGAGCGACCGCACGTCGTGTCCTCTTGCCTCGCGCCTCCATTTTGCCTATTCGGGTCCTTGGCGTCCGATGGATCACGAGCGGTATCGTCGTCTCGCCTCCGGCGATCTCGATCCGTGAGCTCGTTTGCGACAGGTGAGTTTCGGCTCCGCCACCTAGTCCCTTAGGATCGCATTGATGCCGAGTCTAACGGTGACTTCATTTTCATCTTTGGTGCATCGTTGCGGGCGTCGACCAATTCTTCTCCAAGCTTGGTTTTCGCGCCGTGGAAATTCCGGCCACCTCGGGCCTTCTTAACGTCGGCGTTATCGTGTGCTTCTTGCTCACGGTGTTGGCGACTTAAGCACACCTTCAGTCTTCTAGAAGTCCGTATCACCTTCTCCGTGCAAACCGTGTCTTCTTCTCGCCTCAGTTGCGCCATGGCTCGCCGGCATCCCGTGGAGTCGCGTCACCGCCATCGTGTTCGCAAGGTCTTCGCGGACCGAAGGTATCACCGCTTCGCCCGAAACCCTCGGTTAGCTAAATGAGTTCTTGCGGCGCGCGCCGTCCCGTCGCGTGCGGTGAGCGCTGGCGAAGTTTAGTTATCGCTAAACTTGGTTACGTTAGAGTCAGCGACTTGTGGGACCTCTCTGTTAATCGCGTTTAGAAATCCTTTAATCCGCCCGTTATGTTTTCTCTTAGTCAGCAGTCATGTGGGTCCATCTTTCGATTAGGGTTGTGTAGTTACGTTATCGTTTTCTGTTTGAAGCGTATTTCTCGTGAGTATGTGTTAGAAGTACACTTTGGTAGCAGAAGCGTATTCTTAGAATACGCCTTTGACGTCACCTTCGGAGCAATCTGTTCAGTCGGCACCTTTCGCGGGCCCATTGTCGATTATGCAGGGGCTAGATAGCTGTGGGTAGAAAAGGTATAAATGCTTTAGTATTTACGAAATGGTTTTCATTGTGTTGTTAATTCATTTAAACTTAGAAAATGCATAACTAATTCAATTTATCTCCAAATCGCATGAAACGAGTCTTGTTCATTTTCATTTTAATTGTGCTATTTATTAAAATTAGTCTCAACCTTGTCTCTGTAAAAATCTTTTAATTAATTAAATGGTGTTTTATGTATTTTTCCAAATTAGAAAATTCATATCTCTATCAATAATTGTCCAAATCGATAAAACCAACTTTGTAAATTTTCATTTTTAGTGTGCTAATTATCAGGTTAGGTTTTAGATACTGTTTTGTTCATGAAAATTTGTTAAGTAATTAACTAGTGTTTTCATGTGTCTTTATTAACAGAAAATTCATAACCACTTAAAATGAATTGTTCTCTGTTTCTAAAATTTTGTTATATCATGCTTAGGTTCTTTGTGTGAGTTTGGTTTGTTTTGATATTGTTGTATGTTTGAGTTTTGCGGTGTTATTCGTTCTTATTATTTGTTTTGTTCAATCGTTAGGTTTCGATATTTGCGGTAACCACGAGGCGACCCTCATGCAACAAATTGAGCAACGACAACCGGCAAGCGATTTGATCATGTTAATCCCGGTATTTTAAAGTCTAATATTTTGTTTGTTTGTATGTATGCATTGCTTAATTTGTGTTAAATTGATTAGTTAAATCCGTAGTTGCATATCACGTAGACAAAATATTGATCTCTACTACGAGCCTAGGTTATTTGCTGTGATTAGAATTCATTTGGATGATCTCTTATCACTTAGTAGATCGAGTCAAATTGCTTAGACATGCTTAGTATCGGTAGAAATGGGCGGTTATCGGCGTAGTCGGTAACCTTGATCACCTAAAACTTTCTATAACTTTATATTTCAGCATTTACTGCTATGTTTAATTGCAAAACTAAAAATGAAAACAAAAATGATTTAGGCGGGCACAATGGTAAGATTGGTGTGATCTATTGGGTGTGTGGAAGGTGCCGGGTCAGTGGGACCGAACATCTTGTGAGTTTACATTATCCGAGCATTTCGTGCTAACCACACTAGAGGGTATGTGACCTCTCTTGACCTAGTACTTTGGCGTGTATTGGCTCGGGTCGCGGGGTCGCGGGAGGGATGGAGGTGGGAGCATGGTAGTTGTCAGAAAAGCTTTATCTGAGTGGGTAGTTGTCTTTTGGCTTTACCATGTAGCGTATGGATTTCTATCCATACGGCGGCTCGTAGTTGATACACAATATTGGAAAAAGTCTCGTAGGACTTAGTGTGAGCATACCTTGGAAGTGTGCTTTGGCTTAAAGCGATGCGAGGTGTGTGTCTGATGGTACACCCTGCTGAGGTTAAAAACTATTCGAATAGCCTCGTCCTAGGTGATGGACACGCTTGGGTAAGCTTATCGAGAGTTAGACTACAACATTTAAATTAAAACTTGATGGGTGGTACAAATGCGGGATTAGTGCTATGTTGTGTTGACTATTGGGATAGTCACTTCTAGGTGGTTACTTGTATCTATCTTTATTTATGATTATTTCAACGGTAAAAATGAATTGCAAACTGCCTTCAAAGCGTATTATATTATTGCAAATGAAAATTGGCTTTATGCAAATGAAACATATGGCCTCCACTAAACAAGCTGCATGTAGCATATGAATAGGTCGCTAGTTCACGTCGAGTCTTGCGGTACAAAGACAATCTTTGTACTCGGTGCTTTGCTTAATGTTTTTGTTGCGAGGAAGAAGGTGAGCCCCAAGGGCCTCACTTACGTGAGTCTGTGTTGCCGTTTCGTGGGCGACTAGACTTGGCGGTCAGGTCAAATGCCTTGTGGGTTGGAGGCAGCGATTGGCTTTGTTTATAGCCATCTTATGGCACTTTTGCTTCATTATCGTTCTTGTTTATTTGTGTATCTTGGCATCGGCCTTTGTGCATAATAACTCTACTATTTGTTTATCTTCCGTTTGGTAGTGTGGTGTTTGGACTCTATGTTTGGAATGGAGTTCTTTGTCTAATTTTGTATTGATTGGCGATGGTATCCTTGCCTAAAGCTTTCAACCGGCGTGCAGTAGGAATGATAGGCTCCTGAACTCCTCCATGAATTTGGTTAGCAATTTAATGCCATCAGATTGAGATATGCATCTCAACAACACTCAGAGATCTCGCTTATATAGTGCGTTCAATGAGTGTATGATTTGGCTTTTAGTGCAATGATCAGCCTCTACATCATCTTACGGAATTATGTCATCTTGAAGATAATTGTAGATCGATGTCATCAATCTCTCTAGTGATCGTGATGGCCAACCATCATCGACTGTGGGCGACCATGTTTGCGGAATCAAGGTGTGCAACCTCCTTGCTAACATCTATGTCCTCGGAAGGCTCGACTACAGGGTGAATCAGTTTTGAGAAAAACTCGGCGGAAGACGGATGTCAGTGTAAACCATCCGGAAGAAGCCAGTGCGCGAAAGTTTTCCTTTCTAGGAATGTGTTGGATCGGCGAAGAAATGCTTTTCAAGTTTCCGTACTTCCGCGGATATGATGACATCTTGGTACTAGAGCATTGATACTCTTTCCTTGATTAGCTACTAGTTGAGAATCACCTTTCACTAACAATCTGCGAACCACGGCGAGCAGCGCTCGAATCACGCGACAAACCGCCAATGCGCATTATTTGTAGCGAGAAAGTTTAAGCGAATGGCGTATTTAAGTTGTTGCGATGAGAAATCAAAGCGACCCGGCCGAGCCTTGAAGCATCAAGGAACCATCAATACATTGTCCTTTCGTGAAACTTCGTGCTCGGGTTCTTGGGAGGTTGGGTTTTGTCTATTCGGCAATGAATTCTACTATTGCCTAAGACTTAATCATTTATTCTAGGGACAAAATGGAGGTCAAGCGCCCCAAGCTCAAGCCCATTTAGCTATTAGTCGATGACTCCCGTTACCTAGGACTTGACCAGCGGATATCCGGTGAATGCGACCACTTTATGGGCACGAAAATAATGTCTAAGTTTCCTTGAAGTCATAAGGAGACCATAGAGCAATTTACGTATGCTGTGGATATCGTTCTTTTGGTCCATGCAAGACTTAACTACGTAATATATTGGTGCGTTGGATGCGATCCGTTCTCGACCAATACCGCAGCTATGCGAATGCGCGTTGCGTTGCGTAAACTAGCAATGTCTCTTCCAATCTTGGAGAGACTAAGGCTGGAGAGATTAAGTAAGATACCATTTAAGCTCCTCAGCGTCGTTTGCCTCTTTAGTCCATTGAAACTTCCATGTTTAGGGAAGCTTGAAGAATGGAGTCCTTTTCACCTAACAGTGCTATGAAGCGACTTATGACGCCATCTGCGGTTAGCTCGGACTTCCTTTTTAGTGGTGGGAGGCATCGATCGATAGCGGTTATTTTCTTTGGATTAGCTTCAATGCCTCTGCGAAACTAGAAACGGCGTTTTCGGATGAAACTCCAAGCGCACACTTTTAGTTTAATTTAAGGTTATGGCGTCTTAAATTATTGAAAGTCTCTTGTAGATGCGGAGTGGTCACCAATGTTGATACTTTGACAAGTCATCAACATAGGCTTCAAGATTGACCTATACGTGTACTAAAGGTTTTCTGCATCAACCTTTGGAGCGTCGCAGACATTTTAAGACCAAATGGCATCTTTACATAACGTGGGTACCAAATGGAGTGATGAAGGAAGTTTTCTCTTCATCTTCTTTACTCATATTAATCTGGTATCACGAATATGCATCTAAAACTTAATAACTCACACCGGAGTAGAGTCTACAAGTTGATCAATGCGAGGAAGGAAAATCATCCTTTGGACAAGCTTTATTTAAATCTGTAAAGTCGATACACATCGCCATTTTCCATTGGCCTTTTTAACCATTACAGAGTTGGCAAGCCGGTCGGGGTGGTCGACCTCACAGATGAATCCGGCTTGGGTAAGCTTGTCAATCTCCATTGGATTGCTATTTTCGATCGGTGCAGCATATAGCCGCGATCGGGGTCTTTTATCAGTGCAATGCTAGCCTATGCTCGATCACCTCCACAGGGGACTCGGGCATGTCGGATGCACCGGCGAATACATCTGGTTGCTCGGAGGAAGAGGCGGCGACTCTTCCTATTGAGTTGAGTCCTTCCCGAAATCTTGGCACTCACGAGCGCTTTCGTCGAGTGGTACCTCTTTCATTTGGTGGAAGGCTTTGGTGCTATCTTTGGTCTTGAGTGTTTGACGCATGGTAGCGGTGTTAGTTCCTCACGGTGAGCTCATCGACCGATTCTAAACATTTACGATCACATGCGTGGCGATTTTACGATCACCTCGGACGTGATGACACCCTTTGGTCGGCATTTTCAAACTCACGTAATGTCGTAGCTACCGGGAATTTTGCTAAATTTGGGCGACCAGGGTGCATTATATCTTTGTTTCAAAATTCACTACATCGAAAGAAACTTTTACGTTCGGAAATTGTCGAGTTTCGAACATAACCAATAAGGATAATTGCCTATTGGCTTGGCGATAGATCGGGAACTATACCATGGAAGGCATATTTCACGGCTTTACCTTAGAATTTGGAATGCATATCTTCCAATGCGCTTGCAAAGAGAATATTTAAAGAACTACCCCCATCTATCAAAACTTAACCCTTGCGATTATTAATAGTAGGCTCAGCGACAATTGGAAACCTACAGTGAGTTGAAGAAATTGGGCAATCTTCTTTGCTAAAGGAGATTATTGTCTGACCACCACCTTGAAGGTTTGGTGATGATCGGAGTTTACAAGGTTGACTTCTCGCTCCATGGCCTTGGTGGCGTTTGGATTCGTATGAAGAAGATCCCGAAAATTACATGACGGTATCTTGAGGTTCTTGATACTCCATCTCCTCGTCACCATCCTTGTCCTTTGGAGCTTGTTTCCCCAATTTCTTGAATTGAAGGAGTGGACCTTTACGCATAATAATCATTCAATTTCTTACGCCAAAACGACGATTCGTAAATCGTGTCTGCTTGTTTATGGAGAAGACACCATTTTAAGCTTTTCTTATACTCATTGGTGAACTTTTGCTTTGCTATGACGAGTAATCTTTTCTTCCTTTGGAAATTTCTGAGACGGCGAACCTCCTTATCGTTAGTTACGTGTTTCTTCTTCTTGGGAGCTTTCTTACGCTTCTTTTGACTTATCCGGACGGTGGGGATCTTGTCTTTTCGATCAATGGCCGTTCCACTCGGCCGCTTACGCTAGCGGTTGCGTGCCATGGCCATATCGAAGAGCTCGATGGTTGTTCGTGGGGATGGTGCTAGATCCTCGTAAACCTTGATTTCTTAATCCCGCTTTAAAAGCACGGATAACGAGACTCTGCAACCTCGGAATCGAGTTGCGAACTTGGCTAAATCTCGTGATGTATTATCGAAAGTTTCATTAGGTTTTGCCGTATCTGTGAGAATCATCCTCCTTTCGGGCGATCGTGCGTACCACGAGTTTGCAATTAGAAGATGCAAAGGTGCTCCCAAGTATACCGATCCGATAGGTAAATTTAGCAACCATGATCGGGTGATCCATCTAGTGCAGTGGGAAGATAATTAGCCATTACATTGTAAATCGCCGCGGACTCACGATGGCGGTGGTATATCTGAAGAAATTCTAAAGGATTTTGGGTCCCATTGAATTTATCGAGGTTGGCGGTCGGAACTGTTTGGCCACACGACTGGAGGACCTGTGAGCTTCGACCTTTGCTGTGATCGTCTCACGGCGCCTTCTTTGAAAAGTCTTTGGATTATAATCGTCGGAGACCGATTCCTAAGAACAGCGCTGATTTTACGGTATCCGGCCGGCCGGTATCGTTTGAAGAAACTTTGACCTTGCTGGTTAAGATGATACGAAGATCATCGGTCCAGCGTTGCTCTTGTTGGCGAGTGAAGATTCTGAAACAATCTTCTTCCCTCATGACCTCTGATCGGAAGCATCGAAGTGGTCCTTGTGTTAGTTGACCCTCAACACGACCACGCGAAGCACGCTCGAGGAAGAATCTTGAGATGAAGTCATGAGTGACTGCGTGGTTGACCGTTCGATATGCTTAGTAATTGCATGGTCTATTGGATAATCTCGATACTTGACCTACAAGTCATACAAAACACAGGTTTACGCAAAGCGAGTCGAAGTATTTAACATATTTCTAACTTTGCTGCGAGTTACGTATTGTTCCGAAGAGTCTTACTGAGTTTCTACGAGAAAGGTGTTTGATAGCACGAATTCTCTGTTCTCGATCGGTCTTGCACGATCTCTGCATGGCTAGGCGGATCGGTAGTGCTGATGGGCGTCCACGATTCGTGACCTCGGCATTTGGTGCACGACCGCTCGTATCATCTCCATCATTATGTGGTGGCGAGGTAATGTGTGGAGGACGTTACACGGCATCTTGATTTGAATCTCCGATCGCATTGACCTCGTGTTTCCATGATAATCCTCGATGAGCTTCCATCGTAATCAATGGAGAGCCTTTGAGTTTTCACCAAGTTTCCACGATGGAGAATAATCGGTGATCGGTACCTCACGAGGTCCTTGTAATGGTCTCGACGATCCGTGACTGCGATCGTATCTTTGATTATTATCCCCATCGGTTTTCACCAGTGGGTTTCATCGACTTTGTCACCAAGTGTCGGTTGGCTCTGGGTACTAGAGGCGATCGGTGGTATCTATCAACCATGATCGCATCGAGTATATTGGACTTGAGTTGATGAGTTGGGTTTTCTTCACCTTTCTTGCGGTCGTGGTCAGGCTTCTTGAACGGTCGGGGCGTCTCCTCTGGAAACACCAGCGATCGCGGTGTATCCTCATCCATCGAGTCGATTTAAGCTTGTTTACGCAGGCGACCGATGGAAGAGGAGGATGATGAAGGCTCCATTTTCCTCCATGGCGGCATGCATGCGTCCATGTCAAGGTTGGCGTAGTCGCGGTCGAACCAATTCTCTTCGTCCCAACTTCCACATAACGCATGAGCAATGCAGTGGGAAATGGACAAAAGAATCGGCGAGCAACACGGTCTTCAAGATTCCGCGCGCTCCCCACGGACGGCGCGGTATGTCGGCGACCAAGTCGCCGATCTTACAATAAATGGAAAAAGAGAATGGCGTGGAAAATCTTGGGATTGTAATGGGTGCTCTTTATTAGTATGAGTGAGATTTTACAAAGGTGTATCTGTAGAATAATGGATGCTTTCTAGAGTACAAGACAATGCTTCTTTCTTTCTATCTTCGATGATGCGATCTCACGAAAGATCCTCCCCCTTGATCCATGAGTTCCATCTTTAAATAGCCCTCGAAGAGTGGCGATTACTTAGGAGAAGCGCGATCATGCGGCGTTGCGTGCAGTCGAGTCAAGTGATGGTTGATCGAGAATCAACCATTTGGCGGTTATATGTCTATGAAACATATAACCATGCGGAGTATTCTTGGTGTGTCTTGGATAAGATCGTCGTATGGAATATGCGTGTTCCATTCATCATCTGTGAAAATATACCTTGGAATCGAGTTCTTACCTTCTACGCGGTTCTCACAGTGGAGAAGCTTAACAGGCCTTCGTCCTAGGTACCCATTATGTAACCTGGAATTCCTCGACCGGTGGTCGTGCACCTCGGAGATTCTGACCATGAAGGCGTATGGTCTTTTTGTGTATTAAAGATAATACATAGAGGTTTTAATCCTCGTCACTAGCATCACGCAAAACTTGTAGAACTTGTCTAAGATGGTCTATGTGTTGATTCGATCACAGTAAATTAGAATATCATCAAAGTACACAACCATAAATTTACCAATCGGATGCCTTAAAATATGATTCATTAAGCGCATGAATGTACTAGGTGCATTAGTTAAACCAAAGGCATGACTAACCATTCATACAAACCAAATTTTGTTTTAAGCGTTGTTTTCCACTCATCCCCTTAGTGTATCATAATTTGATGGTAACCACTACACAAATCTATTTGAAAAATAACGACCCACTCAATTCATCTAGCATATCATTTAAGCGGGTATAGGATGATGATATCGAATAGTGATATTGTTAATCGCTCGACAATCTACGCACATGTGCCATGAACCATCTTTCTTAGGAACTAAAATAACAGGAGCAACATAAGGGCTTAAGCTTTCCACGTCACGTACCCTTTGGAGAAAGCCTTGTACTTGTTTCTGAATTTCCTTTGTTTCCTCGGGGTTGGCGATCACGATGGTCGATTCGATGCAGCTCTCTGGAATAAAGTTGATCTTGTGTTCCATCGGTTGGTGGTAGCCAGTGGTACCTCCTCAGGAAGACATCGTTTGAATTCTGCAAAACACAAGCAACACCACTAGGAAGAGAGTCAAGTCACTAAACGTCTTATCTTTGTAGTAGTACAAAGTGTGCCAAGTGGGATCCTCAATTTCTTGCATCTCTACGATTTGGTGGCTAACATGACCAAATGCTTCTCGCCCTCACGTTGCTTTGTATGGTGCTCTTGCTCTTTTGCACTCTCCGTGCATCTCCACTTCTGCATTGAAGAATTCTGTCTGTTGTAGTGTGTGGTTTCAAGATGATGTCCATATTGTTCGAATGAAAAGTGTACCAATTTGTATGCCCATCGTGAGCAATGAGTGATTATATTGTCATGCCGTTCCGGTATAAAGTGGCACACCATCATAGGCACAACATCGTAATCAGCGATGTCGGTATACTTCCCAATAAGCGTCATACGCACAAATAGCTCACCTTCACTTCCTCTTTGTCGCTCAACCATTGCACATGATGGGGCGTGGATCACGCAATACTTCAAACCCGACTTATGACACATATCATCGCTTGTGGCCATGTGACAACTCATATCAATAATCACTTTGCACACTTTACCCTTATCAAGCTTTGCCCAAATGCGAAACAAATTGCCGTTGTTCGGTGGCGGGATGGCATCACACTAAACACCTTGGGCATGCAAACAATGGAATACTACCGGTGTTAGGAAACTTGGGATCGCACTCACATTGTTCTATGTCATAAGTGTGAAAAAGCTGGTTGTGCATCATGCAACTCATTATCGATAATCAAAACATAACCGCCCTCCTGCGTGATAAGCATAGTTACGACATTGAGGCGGTCCCTCGAAAATGCGCGCCCTTTCACTTGTGGCAAATGATATCGCGTGAGCGTACTAGCGTGGCGCCCGCAGTCGGCGCACCGGTGGCGGTGTACTCTTTGGCTTCTTACTTGTGGAACTCGCATCGGTTGCTCTCGGTCGGTGCTCTTGTTTGGTTGGCTCTTGTTATATGGCTATCTGGTGGATGGCGTGAATGGAGGCGAACCGTGCATCTTCAATCACTGGTGCTCGGCCGGCGTGCTTGAGTGCGACAACTCGATCATATCATTGTAGGGATGGTGGTTAACAATGTGCTTGCGGCATAATTCATGCCCGCTAGAAATCTCGCTATGGTTTGCTCTTCATTCTTGCGGATATCGCATGTATCATGATAGTCTCCATTTCCTTATGATATTCATCAATTGATTTCATACCTTATCGCGACCACATCAACTTCTCAAATAGTGGCGCTTGTAGTGGCGGTACAAAATGTGCCCACAAATGATGCTTCATATGCTTCATAATCGTCGCGTTTGTTCTGTTGCGTTGCATCTCATGTGTTGCTTTCTTTGTTCTCTGTTAATGCTCGGGGCTAATCCTTTCCTTGCTTTGCCATCTAAATCTCAAAATCGGCATCCCATGCCATCATCCTTCTGACGACTCCTTGCTCTCGGTGATGTTGCCTCTGTTGGTTTTCTTTTGGTGATCCTTATCCGATGATTGGGACAAGCATCATCTCATTTTCCTTGTGTTAACCCTTTTCTCCAATCGGTGCTTTCCATCTCGGTGCTAAAAGATCCATGCATCCATGCGTCATGAAGGCGTGACTCTGTGCTAGTTCGATTCGGTTGTTGTGTTATTGCTTCTATTCCTCTTTGTTTGACTCTGTGATTCCTCTCTGCTAATCCTTCTCTATTGATTGTTTTTCTCTAATCCCTCTTTGTTGTTTGATGTTATGTGTTGAAGCACATTACGCGAAGCACGTTTTCTCTGTCCATCTTCTCTGTATATTGGGTGAGTCCCACATGTCATTCAATTAATCCAAGTCATATATATATATATATATATATATATATATATATATATATCACTTACACATAGACCCCACGTGTCATCCACCCATTAAACACCTTATTTATTTCTCTCACTTACATGCGGGTCCCGTCAGATCAACTCTTAGTCAAACCTGTTCATGAGCTTGTTCCATCGTGGACTAGCATATCTCCATGGACTGGTCCATAGACGATGGCACATGTCAAACCTAATCCTATTTTAGGAATTAATTTAATTCTTGAAAATCCTTCTATCTTATTGGTCCCTTGTCATTCTCTCTACCTTATTTGGAATTATTTTAATTCTAGAAATCCATAAATAACAGTCGGTCCCTATCATACAATCATTCTTTTTCTAATATTTTCGGAATAGAATATTATGAGAATATTCAAGTAAAGCTTTTCATCATTTCATGAATTCCAATCTTCAGAGGCATATCTTCTTCATCTAAACTCGATTGAACCCATTCAAGTTTCTAAATTCATCTAAATTCAATATCTACCTTCAGTACCATTCAATTTCAATTTGGAGTTTATTTGATTTGTCTTTTGAATTTAGTTTGTTTCTTTCTTTCGTTAGGCGTCGAAGTCTGGAATGCGTCGAAGGAGTGTGAAGATCAAGCAAGTTGAAGATTGAAGATAAAATAAAATCATCATTGCTATACAAGGTAAGTTATACCTTTGATCGTATTGAACCAGTTTTCAAAATTACTTTGATTCAAATTATTGCATTTACTTTAAGTAATTATTTAAATGCTTTTAGGTTTAACTATTAATCAATTTGTTATATCCACTTTGTATATTGTATGTCATAATCTTTTGTTACCTAGATTGGTTCATATTTAGTTGGTGCTATGGTATTACCAGCGTGGGTTGGTTAATCTGAGTAGATTTCTTAGCCATGCACGAGTCATCATCATCACTGAGTTGTAATTATAAATTTGACTAAGTAATTATGGAACTTTGTGATAAAGCTGTGTGTGCTATGTGTTATTACTTTGTGATAGCATGTGTTGCACTAAACCAGCGAGTGGGAAAAATTTAGGCGAGAGCAAGTCGTGAATCTTGTGTGATATGGTGGACTTTATGAATGGGAATGATAATATTTGTGGTATAGTTAGAAAATAGAAGTCTTGCCTTGGTCAATTAAGGACTTAACTTTGTGCGCCATTGGCTGGCCTTCTTATGCGACCACATGCACGATGGGGCGGGCCTAACAGTAGGTTATGGAGTCGGCATTGATGTTGAGTGGATAAGTTAGGCTTCGTGACGGTGGAGGTGTGACTACAGTAGTTGCATCGCGGGCGGTTCGCGCATCACTGTCGGCGGTGTGTGTCGGACTAGCATTCTTTGTGAAATTTGATGCAGCGGTAAAGCACATTAGAATGTCAATGTTTGAGATAAGTTTACGAAAGGTTTTGTTGTGATCGCTCAGATCCGATTGATTGCATCTTGTGGGTAAAGTGTACAACCTCTGCGAGTGTTAAACAATCTATTGAATAGCGCGTCGCTTGTCATGGCATCTTTCGAGGATTTCACACGAGGGTAGATTTTCATAAAACAATTGGGAAGAGACAATTGTGATTTAAGTCATATGGGCATGTGAAACAATTTGATTAGGCTATGTGTCTTTGTAAAACAAGCATTAAATTAATATTGTCTATTTGTTTTGAATTATGCTTTCAATATTTTTTGAATTATGCTTTCAATCTATCACTTGTATTCAATAGCAAATATTGTATTTACATAAAATAACCACGAAGCCATTTCCTTTGGAATAAGCTGCATCTATACATTGCATTACGTGGTATGACTTGCGAAAATGCGGTTGTGTACTCACGCTTGTTGGAAAAACTTGCAAACCTGAAGTGGAGAATGAATCGGTCAACAAGGTCTACTTCAAGGATCGAGAAAAAGAGTCGCGCGCCCCGTGGTGCTGTTGGCATATGGATGAGTTTCTTCAGAGATGATACTGTTTTGTTAAATTGCGACTTCATTGAGCTATTAAGCCTTACGAGGCATTAATTGTAGCTTTGACCTTAGGTTTTTACTCGATATTTATTGTTATTTGTCTATTTATTAGTCATCTTTGTATATGGAAATGATATTTCATCGATGTTGCCCTTTGTGTGCACTAAGCGTGATCTGGACTAGTGCATTATACACAGAGGTCAGTGTATTTTGGGTCCCAACAGCAGCTGAAATGTACACGGTACTATAGCAAAGGGATGTCGTCTTGGGTGGGGACCTTAGAATCACTTGTAAAGGGCTCTATCAATTTGGCGAATTCCAGAAATTTGAATTTTTAGAGTTTGTAGGCAGTTTGAGGCCTAAAAGCGTTTTAGGGTCGATGTTTCCACATGTGTGCTGAGGCGTACCACGTATGATAAAATCTCTGAATTGATCGAACTTCTCTTTTTTATGTATCTTCCATTTCCTTTCCAACGGATGAAGAAACACTTACAATGTCGTATGCAAAAGTTTTCCTTCTTTTGTTCTCTTTTTTTTTTATTAGTAGCTCTTTCTATATCTGTTGCCTTTTTATTTTCTAATGCAATGGCCAAATAGGGTTTTGTTCCCTTTGTATTGCGCAAACCTCACAAATCAACAAAGTGTAAACAATTTTAATGGTAGCCCTAGTTGCAATATCAATAGCTAGTCTCACAAGATGAGATGGGCGTAAGTGAAGCTCAAAAGATCCAAAGTGTGTAATTTGGATATGGTTAAGTGCGAAACAAAGGTGTCAAGTGCATTGGATACCAACTCCCCAAGCGGGCGTCGAAAGAAGCGTTACTAGTCCATTTCGAAAACCAAGCGTGTCCCAAGGAGTTCGAATAAAGAAACAACCAGGATTCGGATTGTACTCAGGGGTTGTTTTAAAGGCTAATGCATGGCACAATATAGGCTAGAGGTTTCAGCAAAGGTGTCTCAGCCTTGCAAAAAGCGGTGGAGCTGTCAGAGCCAAGCGATAGAACCATGAGGGTTTGCAATCTTCGGCCGAACAAGCTAGGGTTCCCAGACCAACTATGAGAGTGCCACGAGGGTTCCAATCTTTGGCCAAACACAACAAGATGGAAGGTTAACGTGGAAGCAAAATACTCTTTTGGGTGCTAATTGAGAGAATCAACCAACAATTTTCAAAGGTGTATGTGGACACAAGATGAAGCTACGCAAAGGCAACATAAGATCGTACGGTGTACAAAAACTCTAATGGATGAAAACTTAACTAAACTCACAAGCAATAACAGATTGAACTATGGTTTTGGTGTTGCAAATTTTTGTTTATTCTACTATTGGATGAAAGCAGAATCTAACTCTGGGTAAAGAAAATTCTCACCAAGTAAACCTAGAATCGATACCACATGATCGGGGAAAGCCCAATCTTCTCAATGAGGAACCATGGATAGTGGATCACGAGTAGGTGATGTCACTAGTGAACACTCACGCCCATGCACGAACCTTCAACTCTTTGGATAATACCCAAACACCTGGATAGTTGATCGTCGCGAGACCACGACGGCGATCGTCAAGTCCCAATTCCCAATGGAGCGATGGCTTGACCTTGAATTGTAGAAACGAATCAATAGATCGCCTAGCTCTCTCTTAAAGTCCTCGCATGAACTTTGGTTTGAAAGAATAAGCAATAGCTATGTTTCAATCTTATGCATAAAGCTGGTCTCAGTTACAATGGGGTCTAACCCTCAATATATAGTCTTGGCCTAAGGACTATTTGGAAGTACTATTCATGGTGGTAATATTTGAGTTCTTGTTTGTGACATCGACTATTCATGATCATGCACTATTCATGTGTTGGGCTTCATGTGGTTTGGGCCTTGGTCATGTAGATGGGCTTTCTCCTTACACCATTACATGGACCAACCCCTTGATTCCTCCACATGGGCTTTGTGCGACATGGACCTTGGTCCTCTTCTCCTTGGCCGATGCCTTGGCCTCCTCTTTTGACTCCTTCCTCCATGCCTCCCTCTTGGGATCCATCATTATATATTCTTCAAATCTAATCACATAAAACATAAGCTTTAGGTAGTATAAAATTATCATTAATAACATTATGTGATTCAACTAAAAACAAATTCACCTATTCTTTTAATAATTTGGCACATGCTCTTGTAATAGGTCGGATAGTAGATTTGGAGCTTCAACACTTGTAGCTTGATTTGTAGTGCAGAAGATGGTAAAGATCTGGGGATGCCCTCATCGGCCTCACCTGAACATCGGCCGTGTCGTGAGTTGGTCACACCTATCTATTAGACCTCCATGGACATGCCTTGACTGTCCTTGGCGTCGACATCCATCATCTTTGTCACCGTTGCCAAGGTCGTGGAGGTTTTAGATTGGGAGGCGCCCATGGGACCATGGCTAGGTTGAGCTATAGTCCCGCTCCTCAAAGGCGCGATGGTTGCTTGCCTCGCAACATTTATATGCGCATGGTCAAATCAATTTTTGATCAATTTTAGTGATCCCAACGATTGGGAACGTCACAGTGAATCGAATTAAAAGCTCACGAGTTGCATGGCATGAAGAATTAAGCGGAACAATTTGATGTGCACATGCACTTTCAACATCAATCAAAATTAACCTAGATCAATTGCACAATTTAAGAGATGAGCAATTCTCTTGCAGTGTGATGGAAGAGAAGAAGAGAGGAAGAGAGGGGGAGGCAGGCCGCGTACTCTTGACTGTGGATCCATTCGGTGACTCGTGAGGAACACCGGCGGAGTGGGCCAAGTAGGAGGTTACCTGTGCATCTCGCTCCCTTTCACTGTTGTCGCCCTTGGTCAGCGCGGCGCCTCCACCACCTCCCCTTCTTTGCTCGCCTCGGCTCCTTGATTGCCCTCGAGCCGTGCTCTGCTTCCCGGCGTCGCCAAACAGTATGACGACCAAGCATGGGAGCAGTGACACGGTTGCATGGCGGCGGCGGTAGTGCCAAATTTTCATGATGACTAGTGAGGGCGGCGGTGACTCGAGCAAGGTGTCGGCATTGACAACGAGTTGGGATGCGTTGGTGGTGCGTTTGTCGCGGGGATGTAGGAGGAGAGATTTGAGGTAGGTGAGCGTCTTTGTAAGTTTGTTGGGACTTGGGAGATGGGAGGCGGGAGATCATGGGCATCTGAGATAGTTTTGGGACGGGAATTGATTCAACACGCCGTGAGCTAGAACAATTGATTGGTGCCACTGTGGTCTGCGATGAAATTAAGGTGGGACGATTTGTCATTGTGCGAGTAAACCCTTTCTTTTATTACTTAAGATAAGATAGTGGCATGTAGCATTGTCCATCACACATACCTAGGAGGCAAACAAAACCGAAAAATTTTGCATCAAGAAAAATGAAGAGACACTTTTGTCATATTATATTTTTCTTCTTTGCATTATCCTAATTTCCTTCCTGCTGACTATACACAAAAACTTTCAATCAGTCCTTTTATTTTTAATGCACTAGTTATGTTGTGACATTTTGCGAGAAATTACGATAATGCATTTTATATAATTTTTGTTAGAAATCCTCAAATTCCTTGAGATATTTTTATTAATTATCTCGTGTATCTCTTAATATTTCAATATTATTTGGACAATTAACTTAGTACAATTTGGTCATCAGATATTTCTTTTCTTTGCAATCACTTTACAAGTTTCATAATTTTGTTTAAACTAACTACAAGGAACTCTATAATCTGTCTCGGTGAACTACAAGAACCTCGTGACCCGACGCACTTTGGAATCATTCTGCTCCCACATGGTAAGCTATGTAAGTGAATTATCTTTGTTCTTCGATGGTTTATTTAGACATCCATATATTGTTCTCGTCTTTCACAACATTGTGTTTGAACAACATGCATACTGCTTTCCTTGTGAATTGACAATTTTATAAGCTATACTACACCAAAGATTCATTCAGTCGATGCAAGTGACTTCCATTCACCATAATTTCCACCCACAATGCTATACCTATTAGCCTATAAGCGGAGCATACTCCACCATTATTGCTTGACCCAAACTAGTTTGGAAAGCAAGGGAGAGGGAGGAGAGAGGCGTCTGAAAGAGAGTACAAGAGGTCACCTTTGCTTGGTTTGGGGATGGAGTACTCGGGTCGATGATCAGAGCGAATATAATTGTTCTTGCAAGGATGCTCTGTACTACCAAAGTTTCCACGCATGATCGTGCGGTAACTCGCATGGATCATTCAATCTACACATCCTAGTACCACCTCAATGGCTTACTACATGTTAGGGATTGCCATGTAAGTCAATGCCATAGATTGATATTTCCGTTGCGTGTTGCATTTGAAATCCGTTGATTTTATCCATGGCAGTAGTCGAAGTGTTTCTACTACTTCCAATGGATCGATGGCCTAGAAGTGTGACAAAGCATTCATTCAATAGAAATACATGTTGAACTCTGTGATTGACCCAGTGTTTACCATTGGAAACTCTCTAACTCACTGAGTGGGAAGACAAGGGAAAACGCAGATGATCCTAAAGTCCTTGATACCCGCACTAAAGATTATTCTAGGCGAGGAGGACCCAAAAGACCTTATAGTTGAGTACTAGGAGGCCAACAAAGGTAGTAGGACATATGTCAAGCACGAGTTGATTCCACAGTAAAGTATTTTCCTTTCGGCGTGTTTGTATCGTAGTTGTAGTTTGGGTTGAAGGTTGGAGCATTTAGCCATTTACCGTAGGAATAGCCGGACAAACATATGTACCTAACCGGACCTTACGTGCCATGTAATTTAGACCTTTATGGTCAAGTGTTATCTTTGAGCTTGCTATCTCATATTCGTTGCTCCATTCTCGTCGTTTGAAGAAGCTTACAAAATATTTCACCAATTTTTAAGTTCTTTGTGTAAAAACTTAAGAAAGCTCATCTACCTAAAACAATCAACATATAATTTATTTACAAACAATTCTGATCGGCAAATTCAGCTTTTTACCATACAATTATTCACAAATAACTATTCAACCGTTTAATTTTGTAAAATAATAAGTTTTTTACAAGCAATTCCACTTTTGTCATATTATATTTTTCTTCTTTGCGGTATCCTAATTTCCGTCCTGGACTAGCTATATAAAGAAACTTTCAATCTGGTAGTTTTATTTTTTGTACTAGTTCTGTTGTGTTTTGCTAGAAATTCTAGCAGTCCATCTTTATATATATTTTGTTAGAAATCCTCAATTTCCCTGAGATGTTTTATTAATTGTCCTGTATATGTCTTGCTATTTCCAATATTATTTGGACAATTAACTTATTATATTTGATCTTCTGAATATTTCTTTCTTCGCCAATCACTTTACAAGTTTCATAATCTTGTTTTCACTAACTTCACAAGAAATTGTATAATCTGTCACAGTGAACTACAAGAACCTGGTGACCACACGCATGAATCCATTCTACTCCACCGCATGGTAAGCTAAGTGTAAGTGAATTATACTGTCTTCGATGGTTTATTTCCACATCCATATTGTGCTCTTCTTTCACAACATTGCGTTTATTGGCATTCTCCATGACATACATGACCATGAATAATGCCAATCTACGTAATATACCCAAACATGTCTGGAATATGTGCATTAATGTAACATCGGCCCAACATAAAGCCCATAATATCAACTAAATCATTCTCACTACCAATTTAAACCATATTTATCAATAATTCTAACAAACGTGCATGGAACAAAACCCTACAATGGGTCATCAGTAACAAACTAACCAATATAAATGGATAAATGATTAACTTTCACAGCTTGGTCACACGGGTCAAGAGCGCTAAGGTCACATGTGCAGAAACCCCCGAGATACGCACCTAAGAAACACTTGGGACATCTGGCGAACAAGCGTCGGAAACATGCTCGCGATACATAGGATGCCAATAAGTAATAATAAATCAAACTATTATTGAATCGACCAAAGTTCCAGCAGTCAAACTAAAATAACCAAGTATGTTAATAAATCCTAAAGGAATTATCATGACACTAGATTTAATGAAAGTCCACTTAAAAGAAGGGTAGGCGCCCCCTCCTTGCCTAGTTCAACATGAACTCGGTTTGGTGGCGATGGCAGTTCCCCATGCAGAACCTTAGATGGGTTCGGTTGGGCTATGGTTGACCCCCTTCCTTCCCAACCTCTAATTTCTATTTTTTTCCTAATTCCAAATTGCTATTTTCTAATACTTTGATAATTAAATGGGGTATTCAGATTAAAGTCAATTGAAATCATAAAACCATGAAGCGATTGGCGATGGTATCCTTGCCTAAAGCTTTCAACCGGCGTGCAGTAGGAATGATAGGCTCCTGAACTCCTCCATGAATTTGGTTAGCAATTTAATGCCATCAGATTGAGATATGCATCTCAACAACACTCAGAGATCTCGCTTATATAGTGCGTTCAATGAGTGTATGATTTGGCTTTTAGTGCAATGATCAGCCTCTACATCATCTTACGGAATTATGTCATCTTGAAGATAATTGTAGATCGATGTCATCAATCTCTCTAGTGATCGTGATGGCCAACCATCATCGACTGTGGGCGACCATGTTTGCGGAATCAAGGTGTGCAACCTCCTTGCTAACATCTATGTCCTCGGAAGGCTCGACTACAGGGTGAATCAGTTTTGAGAAAAACTCGGCGGAAGACGGATGTCAGTGTAAACCATCCGGAAGAAGCCAGTGCGCGAAAGTTTTCCTTTCTAGGAATGTGTTGGATCGGCGAAGAAATGCTTTTCAAGTTTCCGTACTTCCGCGGATATGATGACATCTTGGTACTAGAGCATTGATACTCTTTCCTTGATTAGCTACTAGTTGAGAATCACCTTTCACTAACAATCTGCGAACCACGGCGAGCAGCGCTCGAATCACGCGACAAACCGCCAATGCGCATTATTTGTAGCGAGAAAGTTTAAGCGAATGGCGTATTTAAGTTGTTGCGATGAGAAATCAAAGCGACCCGGCCGAGCCTTGAAGCATCAAGGAACCATCAATACATTGTCCTTTCGTGAAACTTCGTGCTCGGGTTCTTGGGAGGTTGGGTTTTGTCTATTCGGCAATGAATTCTACTATTGCCTAAGACTTAATCATTTATTCTAGGGACAAAATGGAGGTCAAGCGCCCCAAGCTCAAGCCCATTTAGCTATTAGTCGATGACTCCCGTTACCTAGGACTTGACCAGCGGATATCCGGTGAATGCGACCACTTTATGGGCACGAAAATAATGTCTAAGTTTCCTTGAAGTCATAAGGAGACCATAGAGCAATTTACGTATGCTGTGGATATCGTTCTTTTGGTCCATGCAAGACTTAACTACGTAATATATTGGTGCGTTGGATGCGATCCGTTCTCGACCAATACCGCAGCTATGCGAATGCGCGTTGCGTTGCGTAAACTAGCAATGTCTCTTCCAATCTTGGAGAGACTAAGGCTGGAGAGATTAAGTAAGATACCATTTAAGCTCCTCAGCGTCGTTTGCCTCTTTAGTCCATTGAAACTTCCATGTTTAGGGAAGCTTGAAGAATGGAGTCCTTTTCACCTAACAGTGCTATGAAGCGACTTATGACGCCATCTGCGGTTAGCTCGGACTTCCTTTTTAGTGGTGGGAGGCATCGATCGATAGCGGTTATTTTCTTTGGATTAGCTTCAATGCCTCTGCGAAACTAGAAACGGCGTTTTCGGATGAAACTCCAAGCGCACACTTTTAGTTTAATTTAAGGTTATGGCGTCTTAAATTATTGAAAGTCTCTTGTAGATGCGGAGTGGTCACCAATGTTGATACTTTGACAAGTCATCAACATAGGCTTCAAGATTGACCTATACGTGTACTAAAGGTTTTCTGCATCAACCTTTGGAGCGTCGCAGACATTTTAAGACCAAATGGCATCTTTACATAACGTGGGTACCAAATGGAGTGATGAAGGAAGTTTTCTCTTCATCTTCTTTACTCATATTAATCTGGTATCACGAATATGCATCTAAAACTTAATAACTCACACCGGAGTAGAGTCTACAAGTTGATCAATGCGAGGAAGGAAAATCATCCTTTGGACAAGCTTTATTTAAATCTGTAAAGTCGATACACATCGCCATTTTCCATTGGCCTTTTTAACCATTACAGAGTTGGCAAGCCGGTCGGGGTGGTCGACCTCACAGATGAATCCGGCTTGGGTAAGCTTGTCAATCTCCATTGGATTGCTATTTTCGATCGGTGCAGCATATAGCCGCGATCGGGGTCTTTTATCAGTGCAATGCTAGCCTATGCTCGATCACCTCCACAGGGGACTCGGGCATGTCGGATGCACCGGCGAATACATCTGGTTGCTCGGAGGAAGAGGCGGCGACTCTTCCTATTGAGTTGAGTCCTTCCCGAAATCTTGGCACTCACGAGCGCTTTCGTCGAGTGGTACCTCTTTCATTTGGTGGAAGGCTTTGGTGCTATCTTTGGTCTTGAGTGTTTGACGCATGGTAGCGGTGTTAGTTCCTCACGGTGAGCTCATCGACCGATTCTAAACATTTACGATCACATGCGTGGCGATTTTACGATCACCTCGGACGTGATGACACCCTTTGGTCGGCATTTTCAAACTCACGTAATGTCGTAGCTACCGGGAATTTTGCTAAATTTGGGCGACCAGGGTGCATTATATCTTTGTTTCAAAATTCACTACATCGAAAGAAACTTTTACGTTCGGAAATTGTCGAGTTTCGAACATAACCAATAAGGATAATTGCCTATTGGCTTGGCGATAGATCGGGAACTATACCATGGAAGGCATATTTCACGGCTTTACCTTAGAATTTGGAATGCATATCTTCCAATGCGCTTGCAAAGAGAATATTTAAAGAACTACCCCCATCTATCAAAACTTAACCCTTGCGATTATTAATAGTAGGCTCAGCGACAATTGGAAACCTACAGTGAGTTGAAGAAATTGGGCAATCTTCTTTGCTAAAGGAGATTATTGTCTGACCACCACCTTGAAGGTTTGGTGATGATCGGAGTTTACAAGGTTGACTTCTCGCTCCATGGCCTTGGTGGCGTTTGGATTCGTATGAAGAAGATCCCGAAAATTACATGACGGTATCTTGAGGTTCTTGATACTCCATCTCCTCGTCACCATCCTTGTCCTTTGGAGCTTGTTTCCCCAATTTCTTGAATTGAAGGAGTGGACCTTTACGCATAATAATCATTCAATTTCTTACGCCAAAACGACGATTCGTAAATCGTGTCTGCTTGTTTATGGAGAAGACACCATTTTAAGCTTTTCTTATACTCATTGGTGAACTTTTGCTTTGCTATGACGAGTAATCTTTTCTTCCTTTGGAAATTTCTGAGACGGCGAACCTCCTTATCGTTAGTTACGTGTTTCTTCTTCTTGGGAGCTTTCTTACGCTTCTTTTGACTTATCCGGACGGTGGGGATCTTGTCTTTTCGATCAATGGCCGTTCCACTCGGCCGCTTACGCTAGCGGTTGCGTGCCATGGCCATATCGAAGAGCTCGATGGTTGTTCGTGGGGATGGTGCTAGATCCTCGTAAACCTTGATTTCTTAATCCCGCTTTAAAAGCACGGATAACGAGACTCTGCAACCTCGGAATCGAGTTGCGAACTTGGCTAAATCTCGTGATGTATTATCGAAAGTTTCATTAGGTTTTGCCGTATCTGTGAGAATCATCCTCCTTTCGGGCGATCGTGCGTACCACGAGTTTGCAATTAGAAGATGCAAAGGTGCTCCCAAGTATACCGATCCGATAGGTAAATTTAGCAACCATGATCGGGTGATCCATCTAGTGCAGTGGGAAGATAATTAGCCATTACATTGTAAATCGCCGCGGACTCACGATGGCGGTGGTATATCTGAAGAAATTCTAAAGGATTTTGGGTCCCATTGAATTTATCGAGGTTGGCGGTCGGAACTGTTTGGCCACACGACTGGAGGACCTGTGAGCTTCGACCTTTGCTGTGATCGTCTCACGGCGCCTTCTTTGAAAAGTCTTTGGATTATAATCGTCGGAGACCGATTCCTAAGAACAGCGCTGATTTTACGGTATCCGGCCGGCCGGTATCGTTTGAAGAAACTTTGACCTTGCTGGTTAAGATGATACGAAGATCATCGGTCCAGCGTTGCTCTTGTTGGCGAGTGAAGATTCTGAAACAATCTTCTTCCCTCATGACCTCTGATCGGAAGCATCGAAGTGGTCCTTGTGTTAGTTGACCCTCAACACGACCACGCGAAGCACGCTCGAGGAAGAATCTTGAGATGAAGTCATGAGTGACTGCGTGGTTGACCGTTCGATATGCTTAGTAATTGCATGGTCTATTGGATAATCTCGATACTTGACCTACAAGTCATACAAAACACAGGTTTACGCAAAGCGAGTCGAAGTATTTAACATATTTCTAACTTTGCTGCGAGTTACGTATTGTTCCGAAGAGTCTTACTGAGTTTCTACGAGAAAGGTGTTTGATAGCACGAATTCTCTGTTCTCGATCGGTCTTGCACGATCTCTGCATGGCTAGGCGGATCGGTAGTGCTGATGGGCGTCCACGATTCGTGACCTCGGCATTTGGTGCACGACCGCTCGTATCATCTCCATCATTATGTGGTGGCGAGGTAATGTGTGGAGGACGTTACACGGCATCTTGATTTGAATCTCCGATCGCATTGACCTCGTGTTTCCATGATAATCCTCGATGAGCTTCCATCGTAATCAATGGAGAGCCTTTGAGTTTTCACCAAGTTTCCACGATGGAGAATAATCGGTGATCGGTACCTCACGAGGTCCTTGTAATGGTCTCGACGATCCGTGACTGCGATCGTATCTTTGATTATTATCCCCATCGGTTTTCACCAGTGGGTTTCATCGACTTTGTCACCAAGTGTCGGTTGGCTCTGGGTACTAGAGGCGATCGGTGGTATCTATCAACCATGATCGCATCGAGTATATTGGACTTGAGTTGATGAGTTGGGTTTTCTTCACCTTTCTTGCGGTCGTGGTCAGGCTTCTTGAACGGTCGGGGCGTCTCCTCTGGAAACACCAGCGATCGCGGTGTATCCTCATCCATCGAGTCGATTTAAGCTTGTTTACGCAGGCGACCGATGGAAGAGGAGGATGATGAAGGCTCCATTTTCCTCCATGGCGGCATGCATGCGTCCATGTCAAGGTTGGCGTAGTCGCGGTCGAACCAATTCTCTTCGTCCCAACTTCCACATAACGCATGAGCAATGCAGTGGGAAATGGACAAAAGAATCGGCGAGCAACACGGTCTTCAAGATTCCGCGCGCTCCCCACGGACGGCGCGGTATGTCGGCGACCAAGTCGCCGATCTTACAATAAATGGAAAAAGAGAATGGCGTGGAAAATCTTGGGATTGTAATGGGTGCTCTTTATTAGTATGAGTGAGATTTTACAAAGGTGTATCTGTAGAATAATGGATGCTTTCTAGAGTACAAGACAATGCTTCTTTCTTTCTATCTTCGATGATGCGATCTCACGAAAGATCCTCCCCCTTGATCCATGAGTTCCATCTTTAAATAGCCCTCGAAGAGTGGCGATTACTTAGGAGAAGCGCGATCATGCGGCGTTGCGTGCAGTCGAGTCAAGTGATGGTTGATCGAGAATCAACCATTTGGCGGTTATATGTCTATGAAACATATAACCATGCGGAGTATTCTTGGTGTGTCTTGGATAAGATCGTCGTATGGAATATGCGTGTTCCATTCATCATCTGTGAAAATATACCTTGGAATCGAGTTCTTACCTTCTACGCGGTTCTCACAGTGGAGAAGCTTAACAGGCCTTCGTCCTAGGTACCCATTATGTAACCTGGAATTCCTCGACCGGTGGTCGTGCACCTCGGAGATTCTGACCATGAAGGCGTATGGTCTTTTTGTGTATTAAAGATAATACATAGAGGTTTTAATCCTCGTCACTAGCATCACGCAAAACTTGTAGAACTTGTCTAAGATGGTCTATGTGTTGATTCGATCACAGTAAATTAGAATATCATCAAAGTACACAACCATAAATTTACCAATCGGATGCCTTAAAATATGATTCATTAAGCGCATGAATGTACTAGGTGCATTAGTTAAACCAAAGGCATGACTAACCATTCATACAAACCAAATTTTGTTTTAAGCGTTGTTTTCCACTCATCCCCTTAGTGTATCATAATTTGATGGTAACCACTACACAAATCTATTTGAAAAATAACGACCCACTCAATTCATCTAGCATATCATTTAAGCGGGTATAGGATGATGATATCGAATAGTGATATTGTTAATCGCTCGACAATCTACGCACATGTGCCATGAACCATCTTTCTTAGGAACTAAAATAACAGGAGCAACATAAGGGCTTAAGCTTTCCACGTCACGTACCCTTTGGAGAAAGCCTTGTACTTGTTTCTGAATTTCCTTTGTTTCCTCGGGGTTGGCGATCACGATGGTCGATTCGATGCAGCTCTCTGGAATAAAGTTGATCTTGTGTTCCATCGGTTGGTGGTAGCCAGTGGTACCTCCTCAGGAAGACATCGTTTGAATTCTGCAAAACACAAGCAACACCACTAGGAAGAGAGTCAAGTCACTAAACGTCTTATCTTTGTAGTAGTACAAAGTGTGCCAAGTGGGATCCTCAATTTCTTGCATCTCTACGATTTGGTGGCTAACATGACCAAATGCTTCTCGCCCTCACGTTGCTTTGTATGGTGCTCTTGCTCTTTTGCACTCTCCGTGCATCTCCACTTCTGCATTGAAGAATTCTGTCTGTTGTAGTGTGTGGTTTCAAGATGATGTCCATATTGTTCGAATGAAAAGTGTACCAATTTGTATGCCCATCGTGAGCAATGAGTGATTATATTGTCATGCCGTTCCGGTATAAAGTGGCACACCATCATAGGCACAACATCGTAATCAGCGATGTCGGTATACTTCCCAATAAGCGTCATACGCACAAATAGCTCACCTTCACTTCCTCTTTGTCGCTCAACCATTGCACATGATGGGGCGTGGATCACGCAATACTTCAAACCCGACTTATGACACATATCATCGCTTGTGGCCATGTGACAACTCATATCAATAATCACTTTGCACACTTTACCCTTATCAAGCTTTGCCCAAATGCGAAACAAATTGCCGTTGTTCGGTGGCGGGATGGCATCACACTAAACACCTTGGGCATGCAAACAATGGAATACTACCGGTGTTAGGAAACTTGGGATCGCACTCACATTGTTCTATGTCATAAGTGTGAAAAAGCTGGTTGTGCATCATGCAACTCATTATCGATAATCAAAACATAACCGCCCTCCTGCGTGATAAGCATAGTTACGACATTGAGGCGGTCCCTCGAAAATGCGCGCCCTTTCACTTGTGGCAAATGATATCGCGTGAGCGTACTAGCGTGGCGCCCGCAGTCGGCGCACCGGTGGCGGTGTACTCTTTGGCTTCTTACTTGTGGAACTCGCATCGGTTGCTCTCGGTCGGTGCTCTTGTTTGGTTGGCTCTTGTTATATGGCTATCTGGTGGATGGCGTGAATGGAGGCGAACCGTGCATCTTCAATCACTGGTGCTCGGCCGGCGTGCTTGAGTGCGACAACTCGATCATATCATTGTAGGGATGGTGGTTAACAATGTGCTTGCGGCATAATTCATGCCCGCTAGAAATCTCGCTATGGTTTGCTCTTCATTCTTGCGGATATCGCATGTATCATGATAGTCTCCATTTCCTTATGATATTCATCAATTGATTTCATACCTTATCGCGACCACATCAACTTCTCAAATAGTGGCGCTTGTAGTGGCGGTACAAAATGTGCCCACAAATGATGCTTCATATGCTTCATAATCGTCGCGTTTGTTCTGTTGCGTTGCATCTCATGTGTTGCTTTCTTTGTTCTCTGTTAATGCTCGGGGCTAATCCTTTCCTTGCTTTGCCATCTAAATCTCAAAATCGGCATCCCATGCCATCATCCTTCTGACGACTCCTTGCTCTCGGTGATGTTGCCTCTGTTGGTTTTCTTTTGGTGATCCTTATCCGATGATTGGGACAAGCATCATCTCATTTTCCTTGTGTTAACCCTTTTCTCCAATCGGTGCTTTCCATCTCGGTGCTAAAAGATCCATGCATCCATGCGTCATGAAGGCGTGACTCTGTGCTAGTTCGATTCGGTTGTTGTGTTATTGCTTCTATTCCTCTTTGTTTGACTCTGTGATTCCTCTCTGCTAATCCTTCTCTATTGATTGTTTTTCTCTAATCCCTCTTTGTTGTTTGATGTTATGTGTTGAAGCACATTACGCGAAGCACGTTTTCTCTGTCCATCTTCTCTGTATATTGGGTGAGTCCCACATGTCATTCAATTAATCCAAGTCATATATATATATATATATATATATATATATATATATATATCACTTACACATAGACCCCACGTGTCATCCACCCATTAAACACCTTATTTATTTCTCTCACTTACATGCGGGTCCCGTCAGATCAACTCTTAGTCAAACCTGTTCATGAGCTTGTTCCATCGTGGACTAGCATATCTCCATGGACTGGTCCATAGACGATGGCACATGTCAAACCTAATCCTATTTTAGGAATTAATTTAATTCTTGAAAATCCTTCTATCTTATTGGTCCCTTGTCATTCTCTCTACCTTATTTGGAATTATTTTAATTCTAGAAATCCATAAATAACAGTCGGTCCCTATCATACAATCATTCTTTTTCTAATATTTTCGGAATAGAATATTATGAGAATATTCAAGTAAAGCTTTTCATCATTTCATGAATTCCAATCTTCAGAGGCATATCTTCTTCATCTAAACTCGATTGAACCCATTCAAGTTTCTAAATTCATCTAAATTCAATATCTACCTTCAGTACCATTCAATTTCAATTTGGAGTTTATTTGATTTGTCTTTTGAATTTAGTTTGTTTCTTTCTTTCGTTAGGCGTCGAAGTCTGGAATGCGTCGAAGGAGTGTGAAGATCAAGCAAGTTGAAGATTGAAGATAAAATAAAATCATCATTGCTATACAAGGTAAGTTATACCTTTGATCGTATTGAACCAGTTTTCAAAATTACTTTGATTCAAATTATTGCATTTACTTTAAGTAATTATTTAAATGCTTTTAGGTTTAACTATTAATCAATTTGTTATATCCACTTTGTATATTGTATGTCATAATCTTTTGTTACCTAGATTGGTTCATATTTAGTTGGTGCTATGGTATTACCAGCGTGGGTTGGTTAATCTGAGTAGATTTCTTAGCCATGCACGAGTCATCATCATCACTGAGTTGTAATTATAAATTTGACTAAGTAATTATGGAACTTTGTGATAAAGCTGTGTGTGCTATGTGTTATTACTTTGTGATAGCATGTGTTGCACTAAACCAGCGAGTGGGAAAAATTTAGGCGAGAGCAAGTCGTGAATCTTGTGTGATATGGTGGACTTTATGAATGGGAATGATAATATTTGTGGTATAGTTAGAAAATAGAAGTCTTGCCTTGGTCAATTAAGGACTTAACTTTGTGCGCCATTGGCTGGCCTTCTTATGCGACCACATGCACGATGGGGCGGGCCTAACAGTAGGTTATGGAGTCGGCATTGATGTTGAGTGGATAAGTTAGGCTTCGTGACGGTGGAGGTGTGACTACAGTAGTTGCATCGCGGGCGGTTCGCGCATCACTGTCGGCGGTGTGTGTCGGACTAGCATTCTTTGTGAAATTTGATGCAGCGGTAAAGCACATTAGAATGTCAATGTTTGAGATAAGTTTACGAAAGGTTTTGTTGTGATCGCTCAGATCCGATTGATTGCATCTTGTGGGTAAAGTGTACAACCTCTGCGAGTGTTAAACAATCTATTGAATAGCGCGTCGCTTGTCATGGCATCTTTCGAGGATTTCACACGAGGGTAGATTTTCATAAAACAATTGGGAAGAGACAATTGTGATTTAAGTCATATGGGCATGTGAAACAATTTGATTAGGCTATGTGTCTTTGTAAAACAAGCATTAAATTAATATTGTCTATTTGTTTTGAATTATGCTTTCAATATTTTTTGAATTATGCTTTCAATCTATCACTTGTATTCAATAGCAAATATTGTATTTACATAAAATAACCACGAAGCCATTTCCTTTGGAATAAGCTGCATCTATACATTGCATTACGTGGTATGACTTGCGAAAATGCGGTTGTGTACTCACGCTTGTTGGAAAAACTTGCAAACCTGAAGTGGAGAATGAATCGGTCAACAAGGTCTACTTCAAGGATCGAGAAAAAGAGTCGCGCGCCCCGTGGTGCTGTTGGCATATGGATGAGTTTCTTCAGAGATGATACTGTTTTGTTAAATTGCGACTTCATTGAGCTATTAAGCCTTACGAGGCATTAATTGTAGCTTTGACCTTAGGTTTTTACTCGATATTTATTGTTATTTGTCTATTTATTAGTCATCTTTGTATATGGAAATGATATTTCATCGATGTTGCCCTTTGTGTGCACTAAGCGTGATCTGGACTAGTGCATTATACACAGAGGTCAGTGTATTTTGGGTCCCAACAGCAGCTGAAATGTACACGGTACTATAGCAAAGGGATGTCGTCTTGGGTGGGGACCTTAGAATCACTTGTAAAGGGCTCTATCAATTTGGCGAATTCCAGAAATTTGAATTTTTAGAGTTTGTAGGCAGTTTGAGGCCTAAAAGCGTTTTAGGGTCGATGTTTCCACATGTGTGCTGAGGCGTACCACGTATGATAAAATCTCTGAATTGATCGAACTTCTCTTTTTTATGTATCTTCCATTTCCTTTCCAACGGATGAAGAAACACTTACAATGTCGTATGCAAAAGTTTTCCTTCTTTTGTTCTCTTTTTTTTTTATTAGTAGCTCTTTCTATATCTGTTGCCTTTTTATTTTCTAATGCAATGGCCAAATAGGGTTTTGTTCCCTTTGTATTGCGCAAACCTCACAAATCAACAAAGTGTAAACAATTTTAATGGTAGCCCTAGTTGCAATATCAATAGCTAGTCTCACAAGATGAGATGGGCGTAAGTGAAGCTCAAAAGATCCAAAGTGTGTAATTTGGATATGGTTAAGTGCGAAACAAAGGTGTCAAGTGCATTGGATACCAACTCCCCAAGCGGGCGTCGAAAGAAGCGTTACTAGTCCATTTCGAAAACCAAGCGTGTCCCAAGGAGTTCGAATAAAGAAACAACCAGGATTCGGATTGTACTCAGGGGTTGTTTTAAAGGCTAATGCATGGCACAATATAGGCTAGAGGTTTCAGCAAAGGTGTCTCAGCCTTGCAAAAAGCGGTGGAGCTGTCAGAGCCAAGCGATAGAACCATGAGGGTTTGCAATCTTCGGCCGAACAAGCTAGGGTTCCCAGACCAACTATGAGAGTGCCACGAGGGTTCCAATCTTTGGCCAAACACAACAAGATGGAAGGTTAACGTGGAAGCAAAATACTCTTTTGGGTGCTAATTGAGAGAATCAACCAACAATTTTCAAAGGTGTATGTGGACACAAGATGAAGCTACGCAAAGGCAACATAAGATCGTACGGTGTACAAAAACTCTAATGGATGAAAACTTAACTAAACTCACAAGCAATAACAGATTGAACTATGGTTTTGGTGTTGCAAATTTTTGTTTATTCTACTATTGGATGAAAGCAGAATCTAACTCTGGGTAAAGAAAATTCTCACCAAGTAAACCTAGAATCGATACCACATGATCGGGGAAAGCCCAATCTTCTCAATGAGGAACCATGGATAGTGGATCACGAGTAGGTGATGTCACTAGTGAACACTCACGCCCATGCACGAACCTTCAACTCTTTGGATAATACCCAAACACCTGGATAGTTGATCGTCGCGAGACCACGACGGCGATCGTCAAGTCCCAATTCCCAATGGAGCGATGGCTTGACCTTGAATTGTAGAAACGAATCAATAGATCGCCTAGCTCTCTCTTAAAGTCCTCGCATGAACTTTGGTTTGAAAGAATAAGCAATAGCTATGTTTCAATCTTATGCATAAAGCTGGTCTCAGTTACAATGGGGTCTAACCCTCAATATATAGTCTTGGCCTAAGGACTATTTGGAAGTACTATTCATGGTGGTAATATTTGAGTTCTTGTTTGTGACATCGACTATTCATGATCATGCACTATTCATGTGTTGGGCTTCATGTGGTTTGGGCCTTGGTCATGTAGATGGGCTTTCTCCTTACACCATTACATGGACCAACCCCTTGATTCCTCCACATGGGCTTTGTGCGACATGGACCTTGGTCCTCTTCTCCTTGGCCGATGCCTTGGCCTCCTCTTTTGACTCCTTCCTCCATGCCTCCCTCTTGGGATCCATCATTATATATTCTTCAAATCTAATCACATAAAACATAAGCTTTAGGTAGTATAAAATTATCATTAATAACATTATGTGATTCAACTAAAAACAAATTCACCTATTCTTTTAATAATTTGGCACATGCTCTTGTAATAGGTCGGATAGTAGATTTGGAGCTTCAACACTTGTAGCTTGATTTGTAGTGCAGAAGATGGTAAAGATCTGGGGATGCCCTCATCGGCCTCACCTGAACATCGGCCGTGTCGTGAGTTGGTCACACCTATCTATTAGACCTCCATGGACATGCCTTGACTGTCCTTGGCGTCGACATCCATCATCTTTGTCACCGTTGCCAAGGTCGTGGAGGTTTTAGATTGGGAGGCGCCCATGGGACCATGGCTAGGTTGAGCTATAGTCCCGCTCCTCAAAGGCGCGATGGTTGCTTGCCTCGCAACATTTATATGCGCATGGTCAAATCAATTTTTGATCAATTTTAGTGATCCCAACGATTGGGAACGTCACAGTGAATCGAATTAAAAGCTCACGAGTTGCATGGCATGAAGAATTAAGCGGAACAATTTGATGTGCACATGCACTTTCAACATCAATCAAAATTAACCTAGATCAATTGCACAATTTAAGAGATGAGCAATTCTCTTGCAGTGTGATGGAAGAGAAGAAGAGAGGAAGAGAGGGGGAGGCAGGCCGCGTACTCTTGACTGTGGATCCATTCGGTGACTCGTGAGGAACACCGGCGGAGTGGGCCAAGTAGGAGGTTACCTGTGCATCTCGCTCCCTTTCACTGTTGTCGCCCTTGGTCAGCGCGGCGCCTCCACCACCTCCCCTTCTTTGCTCGCCTCGGCTCCTTGATTGCCCTCGAGCCGTGCTCTGCTTCCCGGCGTCGCCAAACAGTATGACGACCAAGCATGGGAGCAGTGACACGGTTGCATGGCGGCGGCGGTAGTGCCAAATTTTCATGATGACTAGTGAGGGCGGCGGTGACTCGAGCAAGGTGTCGGCATTGACAACGAGTTGGGATGCGTTGGTGGTGCGTTTGTCGCGGGGATGTAGGAGGAGAGATTTGAGGTAGGTGAGCGTCTTTGTAAGTTTGTTGGGACTTGGGAGATGGGAGGCGGGAGATCATGGGCATCTGAGATAGTTTTGGGACGGGAATTGATTCAACACGCCGTGAGCTAGAACAATTGATTGGTGCCACTGTGGTCTGCGATGAAATTAAGGTGGGACGATTTGTCATTGTGCGAGTAAACCCTTTCTTTTATTACTTAAGATAAGATAGTGGCATGTAGCATTGTCCATCACACATACCTAGGAGGCAAACAAAACCGAAAAATTTTGCATCAAGAAAAATGAAGAGACACTTTTGTCATATTATATTTTTCTTCTTTGCATTATCCTAATTTCCTTCCTGCTGACTATACACAAAAACTTTCAATCAGTCCTTTTATTTTTAATGCACTAGTTATGTTGTGACATTTTGCGAGAAATTACGATAATGCATTTTATATAATTTTTGTTAGAAATCCTCAAATTCCTTGAGATATTTTTATTAATTATCTCGTGTATCTCTTAATATTTCAATATTATTTGGACAATTAACTTAGTACAATTTGGTCATCAGATATTTCTTTTCTTTGCAATCACTTTACAAGTTTCATAATTTTGTTTAAACTAACTACAAGGAACTCTATAATCTGTCTCGGTGAACTACAAGAACCTCGTGACCCGACGCACTTTGGAATCATTCTGCTCCCACATGGTAAGCTATGTAAGTGAATTATCTTTGTTCTTCGATGGTTTATTTAGACATCCATATATTGTTCTCGTCTTTCACAACATTGTGTTTGAACAACATGCATACTGCTTTCCTTGTGAATTGACAATTTTATAAGCTATACTACACCAAAGATTCATTCAGTCGATGCAAGTGACTTCCATTCACCATAATTTCCACCCACAATGCTATACCTATTAGCCTATAAGCGGAGCATACTCCACCATTATTGCTTGACCCAAACTAGTTTGGAAAGCAAGGGAGAGGGAGGAGAGAGGCGTCTGAAAGAGAGTACAAGAGGTCACCTTTGCTTGGTTTGGGGATGGAGTACTCGGGTCGATGATCAGAGCGAATATAATTGTTCTTGCAAGGATGCTCTGTACTACCAAAGTTTCCACGCATGATCGTGCGGTAACTCGCATGGATCATTCAATCTACACATCCTAGTACCACCTCAATGGCTTACTACATGTTAGGGATTGCCATGTAAGTCAATGCCATAGATTGATATTTCCGTTGCGTGTTGCATTTGAAATCCGTTGATTTTATCCATGGCAGTAGTCGAAGTGTTTCTACTACTTCCAATGGATCGATGGCCTAGAAGTGTGACAAAGCATTCATTCAATAGAAATACATGTTGAACTCTGTGATTGACCCAGTGTTTACCATTGGAAACTCTCTAACTCACTGAGTGGGAAGACAAGGGAAAACGCAGATGATCCTAAAGTCCTTGATACCCGCACTAAAGATTATTCTAGGCGAGGAGGACCCAAAAGACCTTATAGTTGAGTACTAGGAGGCCAACAAAGGTAGTAGGACATATGTCAAGCACGAGTTGATTCCACAGTAAAGTATTTTCCTTTCGGCGTGTTTGTATCGTAGTTGTAGTTTGGGTTGAAGGTTGGAGCATTTAGCCATTTACCGTAGGAATAGCCGGACAAACATATGTACCTAACCGGACCTTACGTGCCATGTAATTTAGACCTTTATGGTCAAGTGTTATCTTTGAGCTTGCTATCTCATATTCGTTGCTCCATTCTCGTCGTTTGAAGAAGCTTACAAAATATTTCACCAATTTTTAAGTTCTTTGTGTAAAAACTTAAGAAAGCTCATCTACCTAAAACAATCAACATATAATTTATTTACAAACAATTCTGATCGGCAAATTCAGCTTTTTACCATACAATTATTCACAAATAACTATTCAACCGTTTAATTTTGTAAAATAATAAGTTTTTTACAAGCAATTCCACTTTTGTCATATTATATTTTTCTTCTTTGCGGTATCCTAATTTCCGTCCTGGACTAGCTATATAAAGAAACTTTCAATCTGGTAGTTTTATTTTTTGTACTAGTTCTGTTGTGTTTTGCTAGAAATTCTAGCAGTCCATCTTTATATATATTTTGTTAGAAATCCTCAATTTCCCTGAGATGTTTTATTAATTGTCCTGTATATGTCTTGCTATTTCCAATATTATTTGGACAATTAACTTATTATATTTGATCTTCTGAATATTTCTTTCTTCGCCAATCACTTTACAAGTTTCATAATCTTGTTTTCACTAACTTCACAAGAAATTGTATAATCTGTCACAGTGAACTACAAGAACCTGGTGACCACACGCATGAATCCATTCTACTCCACCGCATGGTAAGCTAAGTGTAAGTGAATTATACTGTCTTCGATGGTTTATTTCCACATCCATATTGTGCTCTTCTTTCACAACATTGCGTTTATTGGCATTCTCCATGACATACATGACCCCTTTCCCTAGTTTGCTTCTTCCTTTACCTTCCTCCGTCTGCCGCCGCTCCTTTCCCTCGCGCGGTGGTTCTCCATAGTTTTTCTTGCTCGGCCGGTGCTTGCGCCATGGCTCACGGCGCCTCCTCGGTGCCTTCTTCTGGCGCCGCGCTAGCCAGCATCTTGGTCCGCCACCACCGCTGGGCCTCTTGGCGTCGCCTCCTCTCGGCTCGCCGGCCGCGCCCTTCCTGCCGCCCGGCTCGCGCGCCTCGCTCATCGAGCGTTGCTCCACCCGCCACCGCGGCCGCTGCCCTGCTGCGCTCCTCGCCTTGGCGCTTGGCTTAGCACTGCACCTCCTCGGCCTCCGCTGCGGTTCCCAGACAGCCCACCGCCTCTCGCACCACCAAATTTCGCTCTTGGTTTTATTTTAGTTTTTACATGTTGGTGCTAGATTGATTTGTTGATATTGATTCATGCTTCATGTATGATGCTTGCACTGAAGGTGGGTTCACAGATGTTCAAGCATGCAAGGAGGTGATGGGGTGAGTTCTTTGTTATGGTGGGGTTCACGGATGTTCAAGCATTGATTGAAATGCATGTCTGTGCAAATCTGTACTTGTTTGCACACGCTTGTTTCTTTGCTTCTTTTATTTCAGTTCTTGATGAAGTGATTTTTTGGAGTTTAGGCAAAGCATTCATGTTTACCATCATCATGCATCAAAATTTCGCCATACAACAGATCTCATGGTAACTAGTTTTGCTTGAACATGATTAGGACTTACGAGATGGAATCGAGTGGTTCAAGTGCTGATTTATGAAGAACTAAAGAGGCCAGGAGCCGAGGATCATCTTTGAGATGCATATTCCTATTTTACACTTTCTGTTTGACAAACATGTAGAAAAATATTAAATAATACATATACATATATAATTATTATATATATATATATATATATATATATATATATATATATATATGAAGCTTTTTTCCTACTCCCGGGAGTAGTTACTCCCTATTTCGTATCTCACATATCTCACAACGTAGGGAGTATTTTGCGCAACCGAGAGTATGTATGTGTAGTATACGAGTATATAAGACCATATAGGTGGTATTTACACATTTTCAGAGGTGTTATGTACAATTTTTAGACATACTCCTTTTTATGTGCGAATATGAAGGTATTTATAAAATATGCTAAAAACTATAGACTCTCTTGCAATTTTTTTTTGTGATTTACATTGGAATATCTTATAATTAGTATATGAGTATACCAAAGTGATAATGGAGTATTTCAAGTTCTTTTAGGTGGTATATCAAAGGTGGGAGTAACTACTCCCGAGAGTAGAAAGTATTTTAGAAAATGTACAGCCGTGTCCTTGTGTCGCCATTTTTTAGAAAATGCCATATTCCGTGTCTGATACATGTCGTGTCCGACACGCGTGTTCGTGTCCGCGCATCCTAATATCCTGATACAGAATAGCATGCAAGGTCACTTGGTAGTCTTATATGCTAAATTGTTCCAGAACCACAGAAACCCCCATGTTTGGTCCTTACATTAGATTATACTGACTTCAATTCACTCCTTGGGAACACCAAAGCGCTCGGCTGCGATTCCTTCGCGTTCATAGCCGCACTAGGAAGACAAACCTCCATTCCAAGAGTCTCCAGTCCGGTAAGTACCACATCATGCTCAACTGGAGCTGCTACTTCCTCTGCAGTCGTTATTACCATTCCTCTCTCTCATCCGGTAGTTCTATCCTAATTCCATCTTTAGACCACTACACTTGTCACAATACTAATGCCTATATTTACTAGTGTAATTATATTAATTCCTTATATTGCACAACACTAATCATACTTGCCTGCCTGATACATTACATATTTGCTATTCTTTTTTTGCCTATACTAGAGCATACCATATCTACATTCCATACTATGCTAGAGGTTAAACAACACACACATAGAACAGTAAAACAGATATCTACTCCACTTGTTTCCGATGCTTCCCATTACTATGCTTGAATATATTTTTTAGAAACAAAAAGCATTCTTGTTGTTTCTAGCAACTAATTATTCTTAACATACATATAACAGCACATACACCCCCTTCCCCACAATGCCTAGCAGTTACGGATAAAACAAAATACCTGGCGTATGTTTCTGTCAGTTTTTCATTTTGCTTGCACCCTTCAGATTAGCATGTGCAAAAACCTGTATGAGAAAACTTTTTCCGGTATATTTCTAGGTCACAGGCTGTCCAGATAGGCAGATAGCCCTTGTCTCTACTCGCAAGAGACTTTTTGTACCATGTGATGTTCCAGATAGGGTAACCCAGTATAGCACCTACCGGTTTTATCTTTCCTTAACACTGATGTCGCTTACATATGCACGTTCATGCTTCGCGGCTCTACCTAAACACATCTAGATGTATCACTATACTGTTTACACACCATTACAATATCTCCTTTGTTAGCTTACCGTCTACACATCAAGCACAAAATCTCCGCCGCACCAACGAACCAGGTTCTCCTAAACCTGCTAAAAAAACGCATTATGTAAGTGTTCAGTAGTATCAAACTGAAGTTTATTTCGGATTATAATTCCTATCTTATATAATCTTAACTAATTCTCTTGTACATACCATATTCAGACGCAAAACTACCCTTTTTAACGCACCTACAATTGATTGCCATCTTTTCTCCCTCCATTCACAGTACATACACTCCTTACATCCACTTCCAAACTTTCACAGTTTCTTCAACTATCTTATAAAAAACCTCTTTTACAAGCTATACTTACATTTCTAATACTAGATTAAATTCATTTTCGTTGGACAGTAAATTTTTTTACACATGCATAGTACAGATTTTGAATATATTCCTACTGATGCACACTCAGATGTGAGAAAAAAACAAAATACACATATGTCATTATAACTCTGCATTCTCATTTATACCGTCCATTATTTTTGAATACAAATCTTCCTGTACTACCACTCAGCTATACAAATTCTATGTCCAAGGGAAACAAAACCGTCGGATCTACCTGTGCTTCTTCGACAACGTATATAAATCTAGGTAGCTATTAGCTTGCATTCTTCGTCACAGTCATATATCATCTATAAATAAATCTTTTACACTTGTATCTATAATTGTATATACAACACTCTTACCATAAAAAACATTCCATTGTACAGGTCAGATACTCAGATGTGGCTTCATCTGGAGACATTGCTGTTTTGGAAACTTCTGAAAAAGATCACTCAACTAAAAACACCAAGTAGCTAGAGGTACATTTATCGTAGAGGCAGATCCTTTGTATTTAATGTTATGTATACGATAACATCCTACCACATTGTCCCTACTCTCACTTGAATAAACTATCTGTACTTAAAATTTGATCACCTAGATAACCAGTTACTTACCTCTACTCTGCGCTAAACATACGCTTCCAATTTTCACGCCAATCATATATATTGACCTAATCCATCCTGATCATTCTCTTTTTACCGCAGATCTTACAAAATCTACCGCTATGACGAATCTTCTTCATTGCAACTGTTAGGACAATCTACAACGTGCTCTCCCTAGCGAACTATCTTCAACGTTTCCGACTTTATGTTCGTATAATCCACCTATATATTGCGTATATAACTGTATGGTGCTGTAAAAAAAAGCTATACAGCCTGACCCATTTTTCACTTAAAATGCATGCGTTCTCTTTTGCCTAATTAATATCACTTATGCTCTTGGTCAGCAAAATACTCTGTAATTTAGCAAATACTCTGTAATTTTTAATGTTGCCTCTTTATAGGTCGTCTTATTTTGTGCCTACTTATTTCAGATTATGTATTATATCATGACCAGTAGTCTGTTCAAATGAATGAGTCTATATATGTATCCTCTGTCGCAGCGCCCTTACGCCTGGCTGCCGCCCCCGCCTCTTCGTCCCTACGCCTCTCCTCCCTCAGTCGACGCCCTGCGCTGGCCCCACCCCACGCCCGCCGGCCGCCGCCCTCTCTCTTCGCTTCGATGCACCTGCCCCTTCCCTCCGCCCCCACGCCCGAAGCTCCCCCCTTCGCCACTCTGCCTCCGGCCGCTGTCCCTATGCCTCGCCCCCTCCACCCACATCCGCGCCTCCCCTTCGTCCCCATGCCTCTCCTCCTCCAGACGACGCCCCACGGTTGGCCCCCTCTCCTACAAACACGCCCAAATCCCTCCCCCCACGTCCCTTTGCCTGGCCCCCTCCCCCCACGGCTGCCCTCGGCCATTGCCCTCACGCTCACGCCCACGCCCACGCCCACGCCTACGTCCAGCTCCCCACGCCAACGCCCTCCACTGCTAGCCACTCTCCCGCTTCACGCCGCCGAGAGGAGGACGGGCCCCAAGCCCCTCACCCCCCCGACCACCATCGCCACCCACCATGGCCATGGTGACGGCGCTCCGTAGGCTCTCTGTGGGGACCCCTAGGTTACTTCCACAAGAACAAGGCATTCCCAGTCTTATGGAGATAGCTCTGGGTCTCCTGTGAATGGATTCCAACTTAACTCCATCTAAGCGAGAGGCTTGATCGACAACTAGAGCCCCGGTAATCATGCGTATCGCTCCTCTGCAAGTATCGCATGATTATCGGTTCTCCAATGGTCTAAGCACTACACTTAGTGAGTTAAATGGGAAGCCATAAACAGCGAGCATGAGATCATGTTGGCTCCCAAGATCAGCGACCAACATGCCCCCAAACTCACATTTAGCATTGATCACATCTATACAACACTCATACATAAATAGTTCAAAAGAAATACATCATAGTAATCCAAGTTTACAACTATTACAAGTGGTCGACTGATCAAATTCAAATAAGACCATAAAGTAGCAGCGGAAGCATGTAAATAAACCAAAAGACCAGTTTTGTAAGCCCCATAACCCATCGGCAACCGACTGGGAGTTAAATGATAGCACTACTCATTAGTGTCGCCTAAATCGACACTAACAAGCTCCCTGGGCGAACAATCTTCCTCACCTGTAAGCCAGTAGACAAACTGGTTGAGTACAAAGGTACTCGCAAGTCTTACACAAATAAAAATTAGTTATGCATAAGGTCATTCAAAGGATGGCTCATATTGGCTTAGTTTTGCGAAAGAGACGTAACAATTTACAACCTACACATACTAGTTTTTCATTTGCCATTTTGAAATCAGATTTGAACTAGAAGTAAAGTATGTGATCCAATAATAATTTCAATGACAGATGAATCAAACAAACAACAAAGTGGCAGCCCACTTTGGCAAAACAAAAATGCATGAACATCCCATTCATGCCGAGTACCAAGTTTACCCACAATTTAAATTCAAAGTCTAGCAATAGTAACTCCCGAACTCAAGCGATTGTCCATAACCGCGGAGACGGCTATTCGAATAGTTTTATCTCTGCAAAGGTGTACTACTTTACCCACACGACTCGACTAGCCCGTAAGCCACCAGAATTTAACACACTTCCTAAGGTGTGTCGGCCGGGAAAATCGAGATTCGGTGTTTTTTGGCAAGAAAATCCTATTGAGATAGACCACCCATGCAAGATGAAACCCCAACTTAGTACAAATGCATATAGCAAATGCTAAGTAGGCAAGCAGGTTATGTCGGAGGGGCCAGTGTAAGTAGTTAGTATGTTGGGCGAAACCAACATAGGTAATCGTGCTCACCTTCACATTATATATTACACTTGGTTCCTAAGGAACATAGGATTTTATGGTCTCTATGTCCTTGCACCACCTGCGGTCTAAACCAATAAAACTTTCCCCCTACTTGACCAAGCAGTACCCATATCCCGCATGTGGTAGCACGAGTTTTACTTGAATCAACGACGTTACCAAAGTTCGGTCCTTGTTGGTCCAGACAAGTCTACCACATACCCAATCTCGTTCACGACGGTACCATCACTAGCAATCTCTTGTCCAGACCCAAAACTCATTTTAAAATGAAAAAATTTAACTCATAAAACAGATACGAAGATCTGGAATAAAAGGAATAAGAAAGTGTATGTTTCCCATAATTGTCGGGTTATTCCCGACAATCAAACTACCGTTTCTAGACTTGCATGGCTAAGCAAACCCGAACAATATAAATTCACACATCCTATCTTAAGCATGTGGTGCTGGAATAATTCAAGAATAACCTCAATGAATAGGATATAACTAATCTACACATCACAAAAATAGCGACATTATCAAAATAGCATGCAAGCAATTATCATTACATTATCTTAACAAAACTGGAATAAAATATGATGCAAAAGAAAGTTCAAATGATGCTTGCCTTGCTGGTAGATCAGTTGTTCACTCTCAGTAGCGTACGAGTCAATATCAATCGCTTCGGAATCTATAGAATAAAGATACCGATAAACACCGAGAAATACCTCAAAAATCAAAGTGCTAAAAAATGCATGATTTTTCTACAGTAGTTAAATCATGATTTTATATGAATTTAGGTGAAATAATCATTCCATTTAGATTTAGTATGTGAGAGTTATGGTAGTTTGAATTTCAGTTTCCTCGAAAATCCAATTTAATTAGGATATATTACTATTCACTAATTTTAATTATTTGATGAAAATTTGAAGAGTAGTGGAGGATAAAGGAATCACATAGATAAATATATAATAATAATATAAGCTCAAAATAATTTGGTTCATCTCATTTGGAGTTTTTATGAAGTAGTTATGCATTTTCAAACTTATCAACCTTTATCTATTGTAAAAATAATAGAGTTAATGGGTAATTTTCCAAAACTACCTTCTCTATTACAGATACATGTTTGAAACCTATTTTAAAATAAAGTTCATTAAAAATGAAATTTATCAAAATTGCATCTCTGTTTTTGGAGTTAAAATGAATAAGTTATGCATTTATCAAGTTAATACAATTTCCAATGTGCAAATAATTCGTTTTCAGATTTTGGTCTATGTAAAAAGACCAGAGGGAGGTCGTTAGGGCTGTCTTTGCAAAAATGGCCAAAGGGTGGTCTATAGGGTGGTCTTTGCAAAATGGCTACAGGGTGGTCTTTGCAAAATGACCAGAGGGTGGTCTTTAGGGTGGTCTTTGCAAAATGACCTCAAAGGAGGTCCTAGGGGTGGTCTTTACAAAATAACCACGGGAGTGGTTCTTAAGGTGTTCTTTGCAAAACGACCCCGAGGGTGGTCCTTAGGGTTGTCCTTACAAAATGACCACGGGAGTAGTCCTTAAGGTGGTCTTTGCAAAACGACCCCAAGGGTGGTCCTTAGGGTTCTCCTTGCAAAATGACCACGGGAGGTTGTGGCTTACGACAATAGGATTATACAACCTGCGCTCTTGCTTAGCGGCTCACTGACGCTACGCACCACGGCGGAACCGGCCAAGGGCACGAAAAGGTCCACAATATTATCGCGCACATGTGGGTGGTGGTGACAGCAGTTAATATAGCCCGTACCGGCGGCTAGCCGGAGAGGGGCAACGCTACAACTACGGCGAAAATGCAAAACACAATAAAGCTCTGCATTGTCCTCTTAAGCATGTGCCCGAGCTCCTAGGGACTATTAGTGTGTTACCTGAGCTAGGAGGGTGCTCGAAGAAGCTTGGAGGTGGTCGGAGCTGTGCCGGTACTGGAGAAGATGATGGCGGCGGCATGGTTCAACGAAAAGATAAACCCTTGAGAAATCCTAAGGAGAGTGAATGGTCTGAATGGGTTAAGGACCATGTAAGGATGCTTTAGTAGCAAGGAATCAAGTCAGTGGCTTACTAGAGCAAAGTGGGAGAAGAAAAGTTCGTCCGTCGGCCAAAAAGGTTCAAACTTCAATCCTTCTAGATCCTGTTGTGCATTGCCAAAATTGGTTTAGGGGTTTTGCTCAGTGGTCTAAAGCACGTAAGGTGACGTGTAAGATTGACAAAGAACCTCACCAGAGATGAGATACCCAAAAAAGGGTGGCGTTCGGTGCGTGTACTGGAATAGCCGAGAGCGTCGGTGGTGGTTCAGAAACTACAAGCAAAGACAGGAGCTTGCATAAGCAAAAATGGACACGCGGATGAACCTAGAGCAAGGAGGAACCAAAAGCTTGAAGCTTACCCAACAATGGAGCTTGTCGGGACCCAAAAATACAATTCTGGACCCTCTGTGTATACTGCACTAGTCCAGGATCACGCTAGTGCACACAGTGGCAACATCGATGAAATATCATTTCCATATACAAAGATGACTAATAAATAGGCAAATAACAATAAATACCAGAGTAAAGACCTTAAGGTCAAAGCTTACAATTAATTCCTCAGAAGCGAATAGCTCAATGAAGCTGCAATGAACGAAGCGAGAATAACCGGTGAAGCCCATCCATATGCCCACAGCAATCCCGGTAAAAGCGCGACCTAGTTCTTTTCGATCCTTGAAGTAGACCTTGTTGACCGACGATTCCTCCATTTCTGTAGGTTTGGGCGCAAGTTTTACAACAAGCGTGAGTACACAACCGTACTCGCAAGTCATACCACAGAATGCAATGTATAGATGCGAGCTTATTCCAAAGGAAATGGCTTCGTGGTTATTTTGCAGAAATGCAATATTTGCAATTGAATACAAGTAATAGATTGAAAGTATAATTCAAAACAAATAGACAATAATAATTTAATAGCTTGTTTTCACAAAGACACATAGCCTAATCAAATTCTTTCACACACCATATGACTTAAATCACACACTGTCCCTTCCCAATAGTTTTATGAAAACTACCTCGTGAAATCCCGAGCATGTCCATGACCATGACGCGCTATTCGAATAGATTGTTTAACACTCTGCAGAGGTTGTACACTTTACCCACAAGATGCAATCAAGCGGATCAGAAATGATCACAACAAAACCTTTCGAAACTTCATCTCAAACATTGACACTCCGATGTGTTACAAACCGTTATACATATCACAAAGCCCATGCATAACACACACCGCTGGGCGGGACGACGAATCCTCCGTGATGCAACCACCAAGTAGTCACACCTCCACCCTATCACAAAGCCTAACCTACCACCAGAACATCAATGCCGAGAATCCATAACCTACTAAGTTAGGCCCGTCCCATACCGGGCATGTGGTCGACAAGAAGGCTCGATTCAATGGCGCACAAAGTTAAGTCCTTAATTGACCAAGGCAAGACTTCCATTTTCTAACTAGATCACACAGATTATCATTCCCGCCACACATCCACCATATCACAGTTTCCACCACTTGCCTCGGTCTAAATCTTTACCACCCAGTTGGTTTTAGTGCAACACATGCCATCCACAAAGTAATAGCACACAAGATACACAGGTTTTATCATATAGTTCCATAATCACTTAGTCAAATTTATAATTGCAACTCGTGTGATGATGATGATTCGTTGCATGGCTAGCAATCTACTCGACTAACCAACCCACGTTGGTAATACCATAGCACCAACTAAATATGAACCAATCTAGGGTGACAAAAGATTATGACATACAATAGACAAAGTGGATATAACAAATTGGATAAATAGCTAAACCCAAAAGCATTTAAATAAATACTTAAAGTAAATGCAATAATTTGAATCAAAGTAATTTTAAAAACTGGGATTCAATATGATCAAAGGTATAACTTGCCTTGCTATAGCAATGATGATCTTATTTTATCTTCAATCTTCTACTTGCTTGATCTTCAGCTCCTTCGGACGATTCCGACTTCAAGGCCTAACGAGAAAGAAAGCATAAAACAAACTAAATTCAAAAGACAAATCAAATAAACTCCAAATTGAAATTGAATGGTACTGGAAGGTAGATATTGAATTTAGATGAATTTAGAAACTTGAATGGGTTCAATCGAATTGGATGAAGAAGATATGGCTTTGGAAGATTGGAATTCACATGAAATGATGAAAAAGCTCACGGAATATTCTCGAATATTCTATTCCGAAAATATTTAGAAAAAGAATGAGTATATGATAGGTGGGATCGATAGATTTATGAATTTCTAGAATTAAAATAATTCCAGAAATAAGGTAGAGAGAGTGACAAGTAGAACCAATAAGATAAAAGGATTTTCAAGAATTAAATTAATTCCAGAAATAGGATTAGGGGTTGACATGTGGGCCATCGGTCTATGGACCGAGTCCACTGAGATATGCTAGTCCACGGTGGACCAAGCTCATGAACAGGGTTTGACTAAGGTTGATGACATACGTGACCCGATGTAAGAGAGATAAATAATTAGAGTTTTAATTAGGAGGATGACATGTGGGGTCTACATGTAAGTCGAGATAGATATATATGGCTTGACTGCTTGAATGACAAGTGGGTTGGCATGCAAGGGAGAGAAAGAAATATAGAGATCTGGCATTGGGAAATACTACATGCGTTGGTTTAGAAGGAACAGAGAACTGAATAGAGAACAAACCAATGTAGAAGGCTACAGAGTTGGTTCGAGAAAAGAATAGGAAGCTGGAGCATGCCATCGCTCATGGCGTATGGCAGCATGTCAAAGAATAGAAAAAGATATTACACTTGGGACCACATGTAATAGAGAGGATTGGGTGTATTGTTTAGCTTGAATTGATTAGCTGACAAGAAGGAATCAACTCACGATAAAACTCAACAGAGAGAGGGCTAAGTGTATGCATCATGTGGATGACACATGCAGATGGCATCGCATGGCAAAACAAGATTAGAGAAAGAATTAATAAGGAGGATTACACAAGGGATTGATGATGCCTGACCACACATCGAGAAAGGAAAAGAAATACTGAGAAACCTGTGTTGCTTGCATCAGTCTAGAGAGGATGCAGAGGGTTCGGCCTGTCGCATACACATGAAGTTGGCAGCCAGGAGATGACAATCAACTGGTGGAGAGCAATGAATTAATAGAGAGGATTAACGGTATAGAAGAAATCACAAGGAGGCATGAACTACAACAGCAGGAAGCAACAGAGAAGCTACGTGCTGTACACATATACATGAACAGTACACATGCATGAATAGTGCATGCGGGTGGCGGCGACCGAGGCGGCGTAGCAGCGGCGAAGGGCAAACGGAAAGGAAACGACGAGCTGGACGCGATGGCGCGGTCGGATTTTGGAAAAACTCACCGAGGAAGCGACGAACGCGAAGAACACGGTTGGGCTTTAATGGCGACGGTGCCCGCGATCTCCGGGCGAAGTGGATGGAACCATGACGTGAGGGCGACGACGAAGCCAACGCCGCAGACGGTTCGGCCAACGGACGTCGGACGAAGGCGCAGTTCGCCGGAGAAGACTTTTGGTTGGAGCTCGGTTTTTGGAGATTGCGACGAAAATAGATCGGTTTGGAGGAAACCAATTCAGGGATTGGAAGAGGGGATCAACACGGACGCGTGAGCGCAAACGGCTCGCATTTATATGCACCGTAGAGAAAGATATGGAAGTTTGAATATTTCAGTTTGAAACGTGCACGGAACGAACTCGTTCAGGAAGATGAACAGTGCTCGCGATTTACTGTAGCATCGGCAGGAGAGAGAAACTGCTGGTTTTTGGAATTAAAAGAAATCCCAAAAATCAAGGAGGTCAAATAAAATAGCAAACAAATCCGAAAAAATCTCAGAAAATATCCAAAAATTCCTTGAAAGACAAGGAAGCCAAATAACACAAATTTTTATTTAATTCACGTTTATATTAGTCAAATTAAATATTTTTAATTTAGGAAAATTCCAATTGCTTTATTAATTCAAATAAAATTGGTGAAATTTTTCAGGACCTAAACTACTCAAAAGATTTTGAAAAACCAAATTTTGGGACGTTACAAACCTCCCCCTAAAGGAATCTCGTCCACTAGATTCAGTGCGCTATAGAATAGGATAAGGAACTCGACCTTTCGGGTTCACTTCTTACTTTCAAATTGCTTTGACTTTGACAGAATCGCTCTTCCGACCACTTACGAACAACGCTTGCTTCTTGCTAAACTTCGCTTCACTGAAACTTGACAACCGCTCTTGGGTGGAAGACATCTTGAAACTTGATTGCTTCTACTGGTCGCTTGATCGGTTGTGAGGGCACTTTTGGAGTGGAGGAAATCTTATCATGATTGCAAATCACGGCAAACTATCTCTTCTTCCGCTCGAATCTGAACTAAGCGACACATATCTCACAACTCACATACAATTCTTTAGCAATGAACTTCAACAGTATTTCAAGATAGACATGGTCGCGAGGGTGAAAATCAGATAATGTTCGTAGCTTTTCTTCTGAACACCGCTACTTAAATTCCATTTAGGATTAAGGACCCTTGGTCTTTTGCTTCATGATTAATGCAACATCCACATACTTTGTAATTTGATCTGCTCCTAGCTGAGCGATGACTTACACGGTCAACCACTCTGAACTTCAGAGGGTGACAACTTCGCATCGGGCCGACATCCGAGTCGTAGGAAAACTCTGCACATAACACTTACTTGCACGACTTTGTACTCTGAGTTAAGGCACAACTCACTGTTTCTTTCAATCTGTCCGTTGATTCGGGCGATACACCATGCTGAACTGCAATGACCATCTAAGCTTCAAACAGATTCTGCCGCTAATACAAGGTAAGCTGGGATCCTTGGTCTGATACTAACTTCTCTGACATACCAACCACATAGTAACACATTCTGTGATATTTCGCTTTATTTTGGATCATCACAATTCAACTTTGAGATCTTTGTACGCCTTGGTACTTTCAGGGAAACTGGAATGCTTGCACTCAAATGTTGGTTTGAGCATCAACTACTTGAATTTCTTCTCATTAGATATGCAAATATACTCATTGATCCATGGATCATTCTGTTCGCCTTCAGCGGGTTCTCACGCTTCCCTTTGCTTTACGTGAGGATGAATTTTCTTGACAAAACTGTCATTCCACATCGTCTGTCAACATCGATTTCTAGCATCGCTTGAACTCGGGTTCAACAGATATCCTTCTGCAACTGACTCAAGACTCAACTTCGCACTTTCACACGTAACTTTAGCTGACTGGTCAACACATTCTTGCGGTAGCTCTTCGATTCAAACATCTAACACTACACCGATCATTATGAGGGAACGGATTTCAACTTCATGGTTCTCAATCCAATAACCGCTTTTGTTTCTTCATGACAAGAAACTTTGAATTATGACTAGATATTTCATCGCTTGAAACTTTAGTTGTTAGGAAGTGCAAGTGAAACTTCTTAACACCCTGACTCTTGGATGTTCCGTGATAAAAGCTATCAAGGTTCTTTCTGGTATCTGACAATACGAACATTGGAGTTGTGATTAATCTCTTCTGAAATTCTTACAAACACGGTTCACTTCTAGCGGCCCGGCGAACTTCTTCTTGCAACCGGTGAGGTGTCTTGGCTAACTTGAAACGATCGTCTCATTTATCTTCAACTAACACTGTCTCAAACGATCGCTTCACCGTATTCAATCGACACTTCAAAGTCGACGGGTTTGACTTTACACGATTTATCGATAAAGTCATCTGATCTACTCTATCGTTTTTGGCAAACTCGTTGGCAACTTTGTCATAATTCATCGTGGACGTAATTCCTTCGGAATTGATCGATCCGGTACCAAGTCGAGACGAACTTGACTTTGAATGCGTTGCATGTTGCATAGGTCACTTGCAATGACAATTGCATATTCTCTTGCAGAATTTGGACATTATCCAATGATTAGATTCTTCAATCATTTACTATTGTCTCATCGCTATGCAAAATGATGAGTTGGAATTCAACATCACATTCCATAGTTACGTTCTCTGACCTTCAATCATCATGACTTAACGCTTGATTACTCAACTTGCAAAGGCGTACTTGGAAAGGTATCCAATGATTTAATATCCAATAATTTCTTTTTCTCCGTAACTTGCATGCAAAGATGTCCACATTTTTGCTTTCTAACAAAGGAAAGGTTACAATGATTCCTCGATTTTCAAGCTACTACCGAGGCATGACATCGCATGATCCGTATCACCAATCTAGACTTTCTTAGTAACATCGTCATTCAAACGCATCTTCTTTGATCGCTTCGCTGGGCAAACGGATCTTGCTGCGCACCACACCGCCTGAGTTAAAATCTTGACCGAATCGACTTCTAGTATTCTTGCATCTAGAGTTAGTGATCGTTCCACCGAGGACACCGATCGATGTAGTGACCTTCCTTGCGACAATCGTAACATACACGCTATGACATTGTGGCTTGCCCGGTGATATTGCACCTAACGACTAATCTTCTTGAAGGTTGAAGTTTAACGCTTGCGAGCATCTCTTGGCATAGTGGTCTTGCTTACCACACCGAAACAACCTCCCGACGATTCTCGCTTGTTTCTCTTTTGAGGTGGTCACGAGGTCAATATTCGCTTTTGTGATCCTTCACCGACAATTTTGTATCGACAATGGGTTGCCTTCTTTTGCTAATGCTCGCCTGCTCAAATTTTCACGCGACGCGCTGCGTGCAGTCAACACGGAATACATAGGCACCGCTGGGACAATGATCATCGCCACACAAGAAACATGTGATCTTACTCATAGGATATTTTCCAATGAATGGTTTCGCCCCGAATCGAACTACCGATATTGTGCTCATCGATTATGGCCTATTTCTCCACGGTGGGTACATGCACAATCTTCCGACTTATCCGTTGGCGACATTTCAACCGACAACGGCTAGATTTGATGTAGGATATCGAAATAGCAGGTTTCTCTTGATCACTTATGCTTGATATTGCATGTTGTTGGCACAAAGTGGTGGTGAACTCTGCCCAAGTGATGGTGTGCTCGTCCTGATGGGCAGCACGAAATTTTCCCACCAATCTAATGCAACTCCTCCTAAATGATGAGCAGATAGAAAACTTTTTCATTATCATTGCACTGTACAACAATTAGCTTTCCTTCTATTGTGCGAATCCAAGATTCTGCATCCTTGAGTACGGTTGATCCTTCAAAGACGGGCATCTTGGTCCTTAAGAACTTTGCAAACTTGAACTGAAGGTGTGTCTTTGGGATGGCGACGAGTTGTGCACCATTGCAAACATTACTAATGTCCGATGGTTGCATCGTCACTTGCATGATCTGACTAGGTGGCGGGGCTCGGCTCGGCGTTACGATGTGTTACTGCGCTCGAGATAGTAGTTGGTTATCATCGCTTTGGTACTAACGCTGGCGACGGTACGATGACTTGCTTGATTATTTTGATTCATCAAATTGACTAAGGTAGCGGTGGTCTGATTCTGCTGGGTCATCCTGTTGTTCATGTTCTGCATCATCGCATTCATGAGTTGAGTCTGAGCTACCAAGAATTGTTCCATGACCGGATCTGCTACTCCCTGCATCGACAATCGCCCACCGGGATTGACAACATCCGAGCCGGCCTACGCATCGCTCTCGAGATTACCGACAAGGCCTGGCTTCAGGGTTCTCCATCCGCCGGCCGACGGGGCTAATAGATGCGAGGAAAAGCACAAGGTAAGGGAAGAGAATCTACTAAGGGAGCGGTTTAACCCAAAGAACACCAAGGAACACACAAATAGCCGAAAAGCTATTAAGAATCATAAAACTCACACCAAACTACACCAAGAAGGAAACAAAGATCTAATCGTCTAGTCGATTAAACTCTAACTTAACAGGCGACTTGGCTCAACACACGGAGGAACCTATGCTGATTTATCCTATATGGTTGGTCCAAGAAAACTCGATCCGAGCACGGTCTTCATCAAACGTTGATTGCTTGCGATCCTTGAGGCTAAGCTTGAGAAAGATGGAGGCGACGCATAACTTCTTCTTAGTCTTGAGTTTTATGACGCACTTGTCTTGAACACTTGGGAGATGTCGATACGCTGTTGTTTGTTGCATGGTCTTCAAACAGCTTGCTCAAAATCGCTCTTGGGCATCCATCCGGACATGGATAACGATGACTATAGAAGTTATGAGGAGAGAGTCCAATTTAATACTCCAAATGGTGATGACGAATATAGATGAGAAAGGAATAGAATAGAAGAGCACAGAATAGACAAGGTGAGAATAGCACATCATTAAGATTTTTCATTTGTAAAATAGTTTTGAAGTTTTCTAACAAACGCCATTCTAACTAAGGTCACGACCTACAGTCGATATGGCTCGATACCACCTCCGTGGGACCCAAAATACACTCGACCCTCTGTATACTTGCACTAGTCCAGATCACGCTAGTGCACACAAAGGGCAACATCGATGAAATATCATTTCCATATACAAAGATGACTAATAAATAGGCAAATAACAATAAATACCGAGTAAAGACCTTAAGGTCAAAGCTACAATTAATTCTCGAGCTTAATAGCTCAATGAAGTCGCAATGAACGAAACAGAATAACTTCATGAAGCTCATCCATATGCCCACAGGCAATCGGTCAAGGTCGCGACCTAGTTCTTTTCGATCCTTGAAGTAGACCTTGTTGACCGACGCATTCCTCCATTTACAGAGGTTTGGGCGCAAGTTTTACAACAAGCGTGAGTACACAACCGCACTCGCAAGTCATACCACGTAATGCAATGTATAGATGCAGCTTATTCCAAAGGAAATGGCTTACGTGGTTATTTTGCGAAATGCAATATTTGCAATTGAATACAAGTAATAGATTGAAAGTATAATTCAAAACAAATAGACAATAATAATTTAATGCTTGTTTTCACAAAGACACATAGCCTAATCAATTCTTTCACATGACCATATGACTTAAATCACACAGTTTGCCCTTCCCAATAGTTTTATGAAAACTACCCCTCGTGTGAAATCCCGAGCATGTCCATGATCATGACGCGCTATTCGAATAGATTGTTTAACACTCTGCAGAGGTTGTACACTTTACCCACAAGATGCAATCAATCTGGATCAGAGTCGATCACAACAAAACCTTTCGTAAACTTCATCTCAAACATTGACACTCCGATGTGCTTACAAACCGTTATACATATCACAAAGCCCATGCATAACACACACCGCTGGACAGGGGACGACGAATCCTCCCGTGATGCAACCACCAAGTAGTCACACCTCCACCCTATCACAAAGCCTAACCTACCACCGAACATCAATGCCGAATCCATAACCTACTAAGTTAGGCCCGTCCCCATACTGCATGTGGTCGATGCAAGAAGGCTCGATTCAATGGCGCACAAAGTTAAGTCCTTAATTGACCAAGGCAAGACTTCCATTTTCTAACTAGATCACACTGATTATCATTCCCGCCACACGATCCACCATATCACACAGCTTCCACCACTTGCCTCGCCTAAATCCTTTACCACCCATTGGTTTTAGTGCAACATATGCCATCCACAAAGTAATAGCACACAAGCATACACACAGCTTTATCATATAGTTCCATAATCACTTAGTCAAATTTATAATTGCAACTCGTGTGATGATGATGATTCGCTGCATGGCTAAGCAATCTACTCGCACTAACCAACCCACGTTGGTAATACCATAGCACCAACTAAATATGAACCAATCTAGGGTGACAAAAGATTATGACATACAATAGACAAAGTGGATATAACAAATTGGATAAATAGTTAAACCCAAAAGCATTTAAATAAATACTTAAAGTAAATGCAATAATTTGAATCAAAGTAATTTTAAAACTGGATTCAATATGATCAAAGGTATAACTTGCCTTGCTATAGCAATGATGATCTTATTTTATCTTCAATCTTCTACTTGCTTGATCTTCAGCTCCTTGGACGATTCCGGACTTCAAGGCCTAACGAGAAAGAAAGCGAAAACAAACTAAATTCAAAAGACAAATCAAATAAACTCCAAATTGAAATTGAATGGTACTGGAAGGTAGATATTGAATTTAGATGAATTTAGAAACTTGAATGGGTTCAATCGAATTCGATGAAGAAGATATGGCTTTTGGAAGATTGGAATTCACATGAAATGATGAAAAGTTCTACGGAATATTCTCGAATATTCTATTCCGAAAATATTTAGAAAAAGAATGAGTATATGATAGGTGGATCGACAGTATTTATGAATTTCTAGAATTAAAATAATTCCAAAATAAGGTAGAGAGAGTGACAAGTAGAACCAATAAGATAAAGGATTTTCAAGAATTAAATTAATTCCAAAAATAGGATTAGGGGTTGACATGTGGGCCATCGTCTATGGACCAGTCCACTTGAGATATGCTAGTCCACGGTGGACCAAGCTCATGAACAGTGGTTTGACTAGGTTGACCGACATACGTGACCCGTATGTAAGAGAGATAAATAATTAGAGTTTTAATTAGGAGGATGACATGGGCTACATGTAAGTCGATAGATATATATGGCTTGACTGCTTGAATGACAAGTGGGTTGGCATGCAAGGGAGAGAAAGAAATATAGAGATGCTGGCATTGGGGAAATACTACATGCGTTGGTTTAGAAGGAACAGAATCTGAAGAGAACAAACCAAATGTATACAAGAGTTGGTTCAGAAAAGAATAGGGAACTGGAGCATGCCATCGCTCATGGCGATGGCAAGATGTCAAAGAATAGAGAAAAGATATTACACTTGGGATCACATGTAATAGAGAGGATTGGGTGTATTGTTTAGCTTGAATTGATTAGGTGACAAGAAGGAATCAACTCACAGATAAAACTCAACAGAGAGAGGGCTAAGTGTATGCATCATGTGGATGACACATGCAGATGGCATCGCATGGCAAAACAAGATTAGAGAAAGAATTAATAAGGAGGATTACACAAGGGATTGATGATGCCTGACCACACATCAGAGAAAGGAAAAGAAATACCGAGTAACTTGTGTTGCTTGCATCGACCTAGAGAGGATGCAGAGGGTTCGCCTGTCGCATACACATGAAGTTGGCAGCCAGTGAGATGACAATCAACCGGTGGAGAGCAATGAATTAATAGAGAGGATTAACGGTATAGAAGAAATCACAAGGAGGCATGAACTACAACAGCAGGAAGCAACAGAGAAGCTACGTGCTGTACACATATCATGAATGGTACACATGCATGAATAGTGCATGCGGAGTGGCTCGCGGCGATCGAGGCGCACGTGAGCAGCGGCGGGGCAAACGGAAAGGAAACGACGAGCCGGACGCGATGGCGCGGTCGGATTTTGGAAAACTCACCGAGGAAGCGACGAACGCGAAGAACACGGTTGGGCTTTAATGGCCGACGGTTCTCCGCGATCTCGGCGAAGTGGATGGAACCATGACGAGAGGCGACGACGCTGGCCAACGCCGCAGACGGTTCGCCAACGGACGTCGGACGAAGGCGCAGTTCGCCGGAGAAGACTTTGGTTGGAGCTCGGTTTTTGGAGATTGCGACGAAAATAGATCGGTTTGGAGGAAACCAATTCAGGGGATTGAAGAGGGGATCAACACGGACGCGTGAGCGCAAACGCTCGCATTTATATGCACCGTAGAGAAAGATATGGAAGTTTGAATATTTCAGTTTGAAAACGTGCACGGAACGAACTCGTTCCGAAGATGAACAGTGCTACGATTTACTGTAGCATCGGCAGGAGAGAGAAACTGCTGGTTTTTGGAATTAAAAGAAATCCCAAAAATCAAGGAGGTCAAATAAAATAGCAAACAAATCCGAAAAAATCTCAGAAAATACCCAAAAATTCCTTGAAAGACAAGGAAGCCAAATAACACAAATTTTTATTTAATTCACGTTTATATTAGTCAAATTAAATATTTTTAATTTAGGAAAATTCCAATTAAGCTTTATTAATTCAAATAAAATTGGTGAAATTTTTCAGGGACCTAAACTACTCAAAAGATTTTTGAAAAACCAAATTTTGGGACGTTACAGAGCTGAAATGAGCTTCCCTCTCCTCAGCTGAAAGAGGAGAAGTGAGTTGAGTTGAAGGACACAGAGGGGTATTATGCATGTGCGAAGACGGCAATGGAGGCGGCGTGAAGTGAGGGAGCTCTAGGAGTGGCTCAATTGTGCGGTGGATTGACGGCGTGAGAATCCCTCAACGACTCGGAGCAGAATGCCTCAACCGCGAGAGCCGCCTCCGTGGCGAGGTTGAAGAAGGCGCCGACGTGTAAGGGCCCACCTTGCCAGCAACTCAATCGCATGTGCACGAGGCTGTGTTAAGTCGGTCCACGTGGGCCGTTGGATTTTGATCGGACGGCTCAGGTCAAGTGAGACGTTCGGATGGTCTGAACGATTCTTTTGATCTAGACCGTTGATTTCACAACAGACGGTCCAAACGTGAGTGCAACTAGGCGGTCTAGTCAAGTAAGTTGGCTCGGGTTGGACTCGAGTCCAAGGCACAATGCAACCTGGTTTGGGTCTGAAGTTTGACTGAGAATTAAATTGTTTTCTCAAATTTGACCAGAGACTTAAAAATAGAAATAGAATTCCTAAAAATATGAAATAAATTAGAGTGGTTCCTGGGAAGGTCTAGTGTCCATAAAAATTCTTAAACATCACTGTTAATGATATAATTTGTATAATAAAAATTCCAAATAAGTGTAGGTCATTGAATTGTCTCTGAATTTACTGAGGGTTGAAACCAATCCCAAAAAATTGGGAAAAAATATATTAATTCATGATAATTCATATAGTATTTGAATAAATTATTTCTAGAAGATGTTTGTAAGTTTTTGTTGCTGTTTTTAGTTGGAGTTCAAATTTAAAGTGTATGTTTAATCATTGTTTGAGATTTTTCAAGTGCAATATATAAAGTAAATGCTTGAAAATAATGATGCATGCTCATGAGATGCATAGTAATCCTCTTTATTAACTTGAGGATGTGACAACCCCCCCCCCCCTACAAAAGATCTCGACCCCGAGATCTCGGTAGGTCGGAAGATGGATAGGAAGGTTTTACAAGAAGACACAACATTCGTTGTCTTGATTTCCTTCAAATATAGTGCTAAGATATCTTAAGAAGGTTAAAAGGAAGGTAAGTGCTAGGATATCCTACAAGGTTACAAGGAATGGTCATTACCTTCTTCTTCCTATTGCTTTGTTTAACCTTTCCTTCCATGCTTCGAAGACACTTCAAGTAGAAGAAAAAAGATCTGGATATTCACTTCGCAAATGATCTTCATGTTCCCAAGTAGCCTCATCTTTAGTATGGTTACTCCACTGAATCTTGATGAACTTGATGTTGTGATTTCTCGTCTTGCGCTCCTTTTCTTCAAGAATGCGAATCGGGTGCTCTCGATAAGAAAGATCGGTTTGCAAGTCAAGTTCTTCCAACTTAGTTGCTTCAGTTGGAACGCGAAGGCACTTTCTCAGTTGTGAAACATGGAACAAATCATGCACATCTGAAAGTGATGGTGGCAACTCCAATTGATAAGCCACCGATCCCAACTTTGCTAGAATTCGGAATAGTCCGACGTAGCGAGGTGTCAATTTGCCTTTGACTTGGAAACGATGCGTTCCTTTCATCGGAGAGACTTTAAGGTAGACATGATCATTCACCTCAAAACTCAACTCACGACGACGACGGTAGGCATACGACTTCTGACGAGATTGAGCCGTCCAAAGTCGCTCATGGATGATGCGAACTTGTTCTTCAGCATCCTCCACCAAGGTTGGACCATAAAATGGTCTCTCCCCGGCTTCGGACTAGTTCAAAGGTGTCCTACAAGCTCTTCCATATAGTGCTTCGAAGGGTGACATTTGTAAGTTTGATTAGAAGCTATTATTGTAGGAGAACTTCGCAAACGGTAAACACTTCTCCAAATTGTTGCTATAGGACAGCACACAAGCTCGGAGAAGGTCTTCTAAGATTTGATTGACCCTCTTGGTTTGTCCATCTGTTTGCGGGTGATTAGCGGAGCTGAAGGATAGATTGGTCCCCATTGCTCTATGCAAGCATTTTCAGAAATGAGACGTGAACTAAGGACCTCGATCTGAAACTATCACCTTTGGAACACCGTGGATACAAACGATCCTCATGATATAAAGCTTGGCTAGCTTGTCCCCGGTGTAGGTGGTCTTGACAGGTAGGAAATGGGCGACTTTCGTTAGACGATTGACGATTACCCATATGGAGTTAGACTCGGTTTGAGTCCTGGGAAGCCCTATGATGAAGTCCATATTGACTTCCTCCCACTTCCACTTCGGAGTAGTCAAAGGTTGGAGAGTACCCGCTGATCTTAAATGCTCAGCCTTGACTCTTTGGCACACATCACACTCGACAACATACTGCGCGATTTGCTTCTTCATTTGACTCCACCATAACCTCTTTTTCATGTCTTGGTACATCCTGGTGCTTCCGGGGTGAATGGAGAATTGAGAGTTGTGAGCCTCCTTGAGAATTAACTCTCTCAAGTTGTGATCAAATGGCACCACCAATCGGTTTCTAAACCATAAGGTGCCTTGTGCGTCTTCAGTGAAGTATTTAGCTTTGCCTTGCTTCAATTTCTCCCGAATTTGAGCTACTTCCAAATCGATCCTCTAGGCTTCTTTAATCTGGTCCTCAAGTGTGAAATTCACACTAAGGGCAGCAAGAGACCCTTCTTCAATTATCTCCAGGTGCAGACGTTGCATCGCAGCACACAAACCTGCTGAAATGGGAGTAACAGATAAACAGTTGCATTGAGATTTTCGGCTCAAAGCATCGGCTACCACATTCGTTTTTCCCGGATGATAATGAAGTTCCAAATCATAATCCTTGATCAACTCAAGCCATCTTCTTGGCCTCAAGTTCAGATCGGCTTGGATGAAAATATATTTGAGACTCTTATGGTTGGTAGACCTTGCAACAATTACCGATGAGGTAATGTGGCCAAATCTTCAGAGCATGAACTACAGCTATGAGTTCCAAGTCATTAGTGGGATAATTCACCTCATGAGATCTCAATTGCCTTGATGCATACGCCACAACTTGGCCCTCTTGCATAAGTACACAACCGAGCCCATGGCGAGATGCATCACAGTAAATGTCAAAACTCCTGCGAATGTTGGGCAGGATGAGTATTGGAGCTTTGGTCAGACATTGTTTTAAGATCTGAAAGATTTCCTCACATTCTTTAGGAGCTGGGTCATTGGCCTCACAATTTTGGAGAAGTTCTGGATGAACCTGCGATAATAACCCGCAAGTCCGAGAAAACTGCGAATGTCGGTGACGCTCTTGGGTTGTTTCCAGTCAAGGACATCTTGCACTTTGCTTGGATCAATAGCAATACCGCCCTTGGATAGGACATGACCCAAGAAACTAACTTCATGAAGCCAGAACTAGCATTTGCTGAATTTGGCATAGAGTTGATGTTGACAAAGCTTTTCCAACACAAGCCTCAAGTGTTGCTCGTGTTCTTCATCACACTTTGAGTAGATAAGGATGTCATCGATGAAAACGATGATGAACTGATCCAAATACTCCATGAAAACCGAATTCATAAGGTTCATGAAATAGGCTGATGCATTTGCCAAACCGAAGGACTTAATAGTGTACTCGTACAATCTGTAACAAGTAGAGAATGTTGTCTTTGGAATGTATTTAGTTCTAACCTTGATTTGATGATATCACAAATGCAAATCAATCTTGGAGAATACTTGAGCCCCACTCAATTGATCAAACAAATCATCAATCCGCGGGAGCGGATACTTGTTCTTGACAGCGACTTCGTTCAACGGACGGTAGTCAACACACATCGGCAAACTTTTCTCTTTCTTTTTGACAAAGATAGCTGGGCATCCCCAAGGTGAGGAGCTCGGCCAGATAAAGCCTTTATATTGAAGTTCTTTGAGTTACTTTTTTAATTCTTCCAACTCATTAGGAGGCATCCGATATGACCATTTTGAAATTGGCGCAGTACCGGGTGTAAGCTCAATGATGAACTCAACTTCGTAATCAGAGGGCATGCCTGGGAGTTCTTCGGGGAAGATGTCTGGATACTCACATACCACTGGTACCTCCTCCAATTCAAGGGAGGTACTAGCTTCCAAGGCATAGAGATGAGAACTTCTCACTAAAGGTGCAGAAACGACTTGATTGCCGTCTTCGCTTGTGACAGAAATAGACCGATGAGCACAATTGATTTGCCCCTGATTTTTGGACAGCCAATCCATCCATAAAATCACATCAATACCCACTAAAGTAATTACCATTAGGTTGGCCAAAAAGTTAACCCCATTAATTTTCACTTTTACGTCCCGACAGACTTGATCGGTTTGAAAAACCGATCCCGGTTACTGGATTCGATAAGGTGGTTGAAGTATATTGTAACATCCCAATTTTCCGAGCTTTAAAAATCTTTTAAATAGTTAGTAGGGAGAAAAGTCACCATTTGGTTTTATTTGAATTTAATTCAAAAGCTTAATATTGGACTTTACAATAAAAAACCATTGATATGAATAATCCCAACATGAACAATAGCCAAAACTATTTTATTTGGGTTCTATGTGCTTAGATATATTTTCTAGATTTTTCTAGAATTTTTCTGAGTTCATTTGCTATTTTCTATTGCTTATTTGAATTTCTGGTATTTTCTAAAATAGAAAAACTAATTAAAATCTCGAAATTGGCTTTGGGCCGAATCTCTTCGGGCCAATCTCCTTTTCCGCGCGTGAGGCCAATGAAGCGGCCCAGTCCCCAGGCCTCTGTTGACAGGTGGACCCCACCTATCAGTCTCTCAAACCCTCTCTCTCTCTCTCTCTCTCTCTCTCTCTGAGTGCTCCGCTCATCCTCCACCGTTCGATCAAGAATGGATGGTCAAGATGTGGTTGGGATGTCGGGAGGTCCAAACGTCACCTGTGTTGTGAACTGTTCGATCGTGGATGGATGGTCAGATCTTCGGAGTCCGTTCGCAGCCGCGCCATTTCGTACGCACCCGCGTATGAGCACCACTCGCTGACATGTGGGCCCCGTCTGCCACGTTAGCGTCGTTCTTGACGCGGACTCCATCTTCCTTCTGAGTTCTCTGTCGCCGCGCCGTGTTCTTCGCGAACACGCCTCCCGGGGCTATTTAAGGCCCCGAGGACCCTCGTGAGACGCACCCCGTGACGCGCCACCCTCGAAACCCTAAGCCGCCGCCGTCGAATCGCCACCAGAACCCCTAGCCGCCACCGCGCCCCCAACTCCGGTGAAGGACCCCGCGCCGCCGCCGCCGTTTCCACCCTCTGCTGCCGTTGGAGGCCATCTTCGGATCGCCGCGTCGCCGCATCTCTAAACCGCCGCCGCCGAAACCCTCCAACGCCGCCGCCGAGCCCGGCTCCTCCGCCGCACAAACCTCGCCCGACCGCCTCGCTACCCCGAGCACCGTGAGCACTCATCGTGATCGCCTGCACCCTATACACGCCGGTACCATCCGCCGCCGACGAGGAGCCGCTTATTCGCGAACCCTGCCTTCGAGCCTCCGCCGCTTAACCGCGTGGCACCAGTAATAAAGCCCAAGTTCATAAACAAGACACTCGCTTTATGAACAAGAATGGAATATCGCTCATAGCATTACTGTTCACATTTAGTAATTTGGGTTGTTGTTACATTACAAACTTTCCTTTTCTAGCCAAAATCCAAAACCTATTCAAAGTTTCTAAGAAAATACAAGATAATACTTGTATCTTGATCGGAAGTGTTTTCATTAAAGCATAGATAAATTATTTTGGTTAAAACTATTTTTGTTGAATTTTAGAAGATTATTTGACCTTGGAGAAAAATAGTTCATTTTAAATACACCTATTCGGCTAGGTAATTATTTATGTATTTTACAAAGTGAAACAAAGGATTTTAAATTTTATTTGGGAAATATATCATCCCAAGAGTCTCTCGCAAAATTTTACGATTTTACAAATTTATTTGTTATTTTTAAAAGCCCAACAAACTTTTGAACATTTGAATAGGGCTTGGTCAACTAATCCTGTCTAAACCAAACCCCTAGCATCAGAGCGACTCGCACTCATGGGGTTGGGTCCAACCATGCGACGCCGTCCGGCCAATCACGCCGCGCGAGCCCAAACCCATCACAGATCGTGGAGCCGCCGATCCTCAATCGAACCGCGGGTCGCAGATCACGCGAGCCGCCCACGATGCGCTCAATCCTCACCGCTGATCTAGATCCACGATCGGGGAGGTGTATGCATTCGACGACTCGATGCCCTCTCGATCTCAACCGCCCATTTCGATCCAACCGTGCGCCTTTTCTTTTTGAATTTAAAGGCGCATCCATCGTGGGCCTTTGATCTAAATCCACGCGCTGCCTTGATCATGCTTTTAGGGCTCAAAATAAATGGACCGTTGATTCTAATCGTAGGGTCCATATCGTATGCATTCGACCATCCGTTCCTCCGATGATCCTCGACCGTAGAAATTCCATCTGGACGGTGCGCTGTCATCTCATTTAAAGGTGACGTATTCTTTTAATTGGTCGTTGGATTTCAATCCAACGCCCGCTTTGAAAATAAAACCCGAGATCCCTTTGGGCTTCGCTAAATCTCGATCGACCGATTGAGATCGCATTTGCCCATATAAATTGTATCGTTGAACTTTTAAAACCCTAGGGCATCGAGTCGCCATTCCTAATCGGACGACCGATGTTCTTTTGAGTTTTAAGAGACGCTGCAGGTCGTGGCTGACAAATGGGACCCATGTCATATGTTGCTTCTCTTCCTCCTTGCTCTGCACAGAGCTACTGTAAACAGAGGAGAGGAGTTATCCAAGAATTATGCAACTAATTTTTGGATATTTAGCCTAAGTGGACACCTCATCAACTCTAGACCTTTCCATCTTGCCCCTGTAGCTCAACCTCTATATAAACCCTAGCTTTTGAGCTCATCGCCATTGTTGACCACCGGAGCTTTTCACCCTTCATTTTCGCTCTAGTGGAGTTTCTTGCTCCTTCAACTTGCTTATCCATCTTAAAACACCGGTTTCACCTAGTAATAAAGATTTGATATCTTTTGTAGGTTAAACCAGTTTATTTCTCCGTTGAGCAGATCGGTTTTCAAAACCTTCTGTTTATCTCATCCCAAGATACAACCTGGTTCTTGCCATCTTAAGCATTTTAAGGACCTTAGAAGCTCGCTGGATCATTCACTTGTACATCCAGAATCTAACTTGTCGCAAACCAAAAGTTGTTTTTATAACTTTCGGTCTTTCATATCGCTTTCAAGGATTAGGGTTTCTCCGTTGTTATCATCCTACATAGGTCTAAACTAAACCCAGAGTATAATAAGTTATTCTTTTGACCTTTCTTATCATCTACTTAATCTTGTAGCAGTAGAATCATCTCCGTTCTCCGTTGCTCTGCTCAAATTGACAACATAGATTTTTCTTTAGCTTTTGTAATCTAACCGATTAGGTTAGGTTAAGGTTTGCTTGGGATATTAATTACCCTAAAAGATCAAAGCTAAGTTTCATTTCAATCTCGCTGACTTATTTTCATTAAACCCGAAACCTAAGGTCTGTCCTGCTTTCGTATTTTCAAAATATGAAAATCAAACTTGGATCTAGACTATAGTTCTTGTTGTTTAAAAGTTGTATATGATACAATGGGTTAATATCACTATTAGGTAGTATGACTTAAGCATGCTGTTAAACATGCATCTCCATATTGATCATGCATCATTCTTTCAATCAGATTTATTGCTCGATTTTGATATTTATTGATTTTATTGCCTCTTTTAGAATCTGTTCACGAGGCATTTGAATCTTTCCCGAGCAACCCGAGCTCGCAAATGTATATTATTATCAAGGCAAGCATCCTCTTTGCACCATGTTGGTCCCAAATTTTCTACAATAGCTTTTCTAAATACAAAGGACATCCGTTGCATGCTATTTTTCCGAAATACAAATATGAACCGTATTAGTTAATTATGACCGATTAACATTGTGGATTACCTTAATTATGACCATACACTCAACCCTAGAGTAATCGTATACTATAATGTATATTTTCAGATTTTGCTTAGACATGCGCCTAGATAAGACTTAGTGTTTGACAAGATTAACTTGTCAAACAGGAGCAACAAATGAATTTCTTATTTCAACTCTTTGTCCAGCTTTCCTTGAATCGTAATTGCATTTTAAATTTAAATTGATCCGACAAGAGGATGCTAGTGATGGTGCTTATACTAGATTGGGAATTGTGGTGGACTTGTTTGGACCAATTAAGGACCAACTCGACTATTCAATTCAAGTCCCCACGCACTTCCACATGCAAAGTATGGCGCTGCTTGGTTAAGTAAAGGGTTAAGACTATTGGGTTGGAAACAGGGAGTAAGGATATGTGTATTGATCTTGTATGGCATAGATGCTTTGGTCTATGTAACGCGCTTTATGCCATGTGAGCTTGTATGTCAATATCGATGTTCTTAGAAGGGTGAGGTGTATATGTGTCTCGTCGCATGTATCGCATTTAAAGATGCCGATTGCAATCTATTATGGTAGCTTAACCCACAGATTACTTTATGGTTGGATCGGCATTCCCGATTTAAACATGTGTGCCCTGCAGATGTGATGCTATCGATGTTGTTTAAGCAAGATCAGCTCACACATGGGTATCCAACTCAATAGTGTTAGCTTGTTGAAAATACCAAATCTTAGTTTCCGGTACATACCAAAGGAAGTATGTCATCATTCTGAGGCATCCAAGGCAACGGTCGACTAAGTCGTGGGTAAAGATGTACACCCCAGGTATCAAATCGTTCGAATAGCCGTGTCCACGGTCATGGACGATAACTTGAGTTGATATCACCAGATAGAAGTTTTGTTTTCAAATACTATTTGGGCTTTTGTTTCAAAGATGATGGGATTCATGCATCTGCATCGCTACAATTACTTCATTTACTTCAATGCTTTAGTCCAACTTTGATTTATTAAATTGCTTTATCAAAACCTAGTTATTGTAGGTTAAAGCACCGCTTTATGCAAATTTAACCATTATACCTTCCTCGTTGCAACCTTATGCATGTATAAATTCTATTCCTTTGCATAGGTTCTAATAACCACTTTATTTTATTAGTTTGTGTAAGTCTTGCCGAGTACCTTCCGTACTCAAGGTGCATAACCTATTGCTGCAGGGATTACCTTTTATGAAGTACCCAGTAGCGCCGATCGGGTGACGCTAACGAGTAAAGCTACTTTTCCTCCACGCAATCGCTCATGGTGGATGGGGCCATTGGTGGATTTTGACCTTTGTTTTGCTTCCACGTTAAACTTTTTGTAGTGACCAAGTCACTTGATAATGTAGTACCAAACCGAAAGTTGTAAACTTATGTTTAATTATGTAAATGTATGACTGTATGTGTATGATGCAATGTTGTTGAAGGATATATGTGCAATGGTCGCTGATCCCGGGAACCATTGTGAGACATATATCCGGAAACTCCGAGTATTGATTCGATATTTATTAAACTTATACTTCTAGCATCATCATTAATGAAGGAGCAAAGATGCTTTCTTGATTAAGAATTGTGCTACAGTATAATTTTAATTAATCACTTTTCCAATACACCGGGTGCCCACATCAGCGCCACCTCGGCTCCATGTCAGCACCATCGCCGACGTGTCGCGTGCGTGGCGCCGATCGGGTCCACGCACGCGGCGCGCGTGGGCATCCACCAAGCCAGATCTAATCGGCTCGGTAGACTTGGTCTACCGTGAGCCATCTCGCTAACATGTGGGTCCTACATGTCAGATACTTCTTTTAATTTCTTTTAATTCCCGAAATTCCTTGCTGACGTCATACTTGCGCAATAATCCGATTTTTCTGTTAAGAAATAATTGGGAAATTCCAGAAAATCCAAAATTAGGGTTTCTTTTAGATTGAAACTTCGAGAGCTCATAACTTTTGCATCCGAACTCCGATTGAGCCCATTCAAATTCCAAAATTCATATAAATTTGATATCTATTTATCTGAGATTTTTATTTAATTTTTGGAGTTTGTTTTAACTCTATTATTTATTTTTTTTATTTGTTTCGTTTGCGAGTAGACGTCGATACGTTGGGGAATTTTGGAGAAGAAGGAGCACCTCAAGATCAAGACCACTACCTAGACCTTTTCCAAGGCAAGTCATACCTTTGATCATCTTGAACCCAGTTTTCAAATAACTTTGTTTCAAAGTATTGCATCCTACTTTAATTATGTATTTAAATGCTTTTGGGTATAGTTATCATCCAATTTGTTATCACACCTTGGCTTTGTATGTCATATTTTCTTGGCACCCTAGATTGGTTTATTAGTTCATAATATTGTAGCACCAACGTGGGTTGGTTAGATGCGAGTACAATTGCTTAGCCATGCTACGAGTCTCATATCTCATGTGAGTTGCAAATATTAAATCTGACTAAGTGACTATGGAACTTTGTGTAAAACTGTGTGATATGTGTTATTACTTTGTGATAGGATGTGTTGCACTAAAACCAACTGGGTGGTAAAGGATTTGGACTGAGGCAAGTGGTGGATACTGTGTGATATGGTGGACTGTGTGAATGGGAATGATAATCTTTTTGACCTAGTTAGAAAATGGAAGTTTTGCCTTGGTCAATTAAGGACTTAACTTTGTGCTCCATTGAACCGAGCCTTACTGTACAATCACATGCTTGATGGGATGGGCCTAACATAGTAGGTTATGGATTCTCGGCATTGATGTTCAGGTGGATAGGTTAGGGTGTGTGACAGGTGGAGGTGTGACTACACAGTAGTTGCATCAGCGGACGATTCGCGCATCCTCTCCCGGCGGTGTGTCTGGACTAGCATTCTTTGTGAGCTGATCTGGCGGGAAAGCACATTGGGAATGCCAATGTTTGAGATGAAGTTTCTAAACTGTTTTGTTACGTTTGGTGCTAGCTACACTAGTTGTATCTTATGGGTAAAGTGTACAAACTCTGCAGAGTGTAAAATCAATCTATTCGAATAGCTGCATCCGCGGTCATGGACATGCTCAGAGATTTCACACGAGGGGTAGTTTTCATAAAATGTTTGGGATGGGAGCTATGTGATCTAAGTCATATGGCTATGTGAAATAATCTGTTTAGCTTTGTGTCTTTGTGAAATCAATTGTTAAATTAATATTGTTTATTTGTTTTGAATTATGCTTTTAATCTATTATCGTATTCCATTGCAAATATTGCTTTTATGCAAAAGAACCACAGAAGTCTTTTCTTTTGGAATAAGCCTGCATTTATAAATTGCATTCTGTGGTATGATTTGCGAGTATGGTTGTGTACTCACACTTGTTGTAAAACTTGCACCCAAACCTTCAGAAGAAGAGGAGTCTATGCCTGCTTTCGAGGAGGAGTTCGTCGAAGGTTGCTGATCATTAAGGTCTGGATCCCAGTTGGTTGCTTGTGGTGAATTGATGGGATCTACACTGAAGTTATTTCTGTTCTGCTGCTATTTTATTCTCCGTTAGCCCTGCGTGGCTCAATAAGTGTAAACTCGACCATAAGGTCAAAACCCTTATTTGTTATTCAAACTAATCGTTATTTTATTTATCGTTTGTGTGGATCGATATTTACCTATGTTGACACTGTGTGCACTAGCGTGATCCTGGACTAGTGCATTATACACAGAGGGTTCCAGAATCGTAATTTTGGGTCCCGACATATATGCATCTCAAAATGATGTAATGCGGCAAAGGACTTCTTAATGAAAGAATGAGATGCTCTTCGGGCACCCGCAAACACTTCTTCAATTGAGATACATGGAAGAGATCGTGCACTCCAGTCAACTGGGAGGGGAGGTCCAACTTGTAGGCCACTTCTCCACAACGTGCTAGGATTGGAAAAGGTCTAATGAATCTCGATGCAAGCTTTTCGCTGACTCAAAAATGGTGCATCCCCTTGAGAGGTGACACTTTGAGGTACACTTGATCTCCAGGTACAAAAGTTAGATCCCGACGTCTATTGTCGGCATAGCTTTTCTGTCTCATTTGAGCAGTCTTCAGCTTCTGTCTTATTGACCTCACTTGGTCTTCGGCTTCTTTCAAGAGGTTTGGTCTAAGGACTTGTCCTTCACCAGACTCTATCCAGTACAAGGGTGTGAGGACCCCGATTTATTTAACTTGTAATGCTTAGCCTTCCATTGATCCTAGCATCACAAATCAAATAAACCAAGCCTCGAGATATGTATACTTCCCAGAAATGCAGTATACACACCTCGTTACAAAATCAAGCATCAATTCCATACACAAGTGCTTACAATAACAAAACTTCATAATTACAACACATTGAACTTACGTGGTTCAGTTTCATACAAAAGGGGCTGATTGGCCAAATAACAAGATAAATATCAAGCACGCAGCGGAAAAACAGTAAATTAACTGAATTAAAAATCATGAATTAACCATAAAGGAAGTCCCAATGGCTTGCCATAACCCGCAGGGCAACCGACTGGGTTGAAACCAAAGCAAACTGACGTTCCTGCGCAAACTTTCCTTACCCGATTCGATCTCACCACCTGCTGTCCAGATTAGTAAATGCAAGCAAACAGTGAGTACATGAATATACTCGCAAGACTTACGAGTAATAAGCCTAGTTACTACTACATGCAGGCTTTAATCAAAGGAGAAGGCTGAAGGTTAATTTTCAGTATAAAGCATGTTTTGTTTGCAATAGATAATAATTTGAAGGCAATTTTGACAATCTGAATTTTAATTGCAGAAATAACAGCGATACAATAAGTAATAGACATAAATACATCCTGGAGATGACTAACCCAATAGCCATCACAACAATAGCACAAATTACCCATTCGTACCACCCATGTCAAGTTTTAATTTAAAAGGTTGTAGTCTAACTATTGAAAGACCTTGCCAAGCGTGTCCATAACCTAGGACAAGGCTATTCGAATAGTTTTAACCCTGCAGGGGTGTACCAATGTACCCACAATTCAGACCGCCTTTTTGCTACTAGATGAAGCACACTTCCTTTGGTATGCCGGCACGGCTAAGTCCTACGAGACGCTTTCCAATGGAAAATGCTAATCAAGAGCCGCACATATGGGGGTTAACCCTTAGTGATCTGCCGACGAAATATGGATCACAAGGACCCATACGTGGAGTAGGAGACACCGGTCTCGGCGGGTGCTCCCCTCCCCACAAACATGTCCATGTTGCATATACCCCATATGCAACCCATCATGTGACTCATTAATTAACACCCCTAAAGTACTTAGTCAAGAGAGGTCCAATACCCTCTAGCGTTGTTAGCACACAAAAATGTTTGGTTTAGTGTAACAAGATGTTCGGTCCTTGTTGACTCGGGCACCATTCCAGTCACACCCAAAAATCACACCATCTTAAACATAGCACAAAGCTGAAATATAGAGATCATAATAAGTTTGTGTGATCAAGGTTATCGACTAAGTCAACAACCGCCCAATTCTACCGGTAACTAAGCATTGCTAAGCATTATATCGTAAAGACAATAAAAAGACCATAATTCATCCACTGGGCTCTAATTCACCAGTGAGGATATTAACCTATTTCAAGGCAACAATGCAATAGGCTTAGCTACCTCTAATCGACAAAATTAACTTTGACACAAGAAGCATGCATACTTAGTTTTTGCAATCAAGATATTAGAATTTAAACGTAGTAGGAGCAATATGATCAAATGATGCTACATCTACTTGCCTTTGTTTGCTGGTACTCTGGACATTCTTACGATCATCTCCGTTGCACTCCCGAATTATCGTCATCTAACGATAGAGAACCAACAAAGCAAAACATCAAATAAACTCCAAAACTCCAAAAAGTCTTCAAAATTAAGAAATTCAAGCAGAAGGTAGATAATGATTTTAGATAAATTTAGGAACAAAATCATTGGATTTGGAGTTGATTTCAATTAGGTATAAGTTATTGAATTTGTTACTATGGCAAGGTTTATTGTTGATTGACTATTCATAAACCAAATCTTGGCTTATGATTGATTTTACTTTGTTAGGTTACATGTGAAAGATTAGTGATTATATTTTATAATCCATCTGCTTTAGCATCTGCCAAGGTTCTAACCCCTATTTAACATCTTGCTCTCTTAGCATTAATTGTTACTGTGAATCTAACAAAATGTACAATTCTACTTCAAAGTTCATTAGGTTGATAAAAGCTACTACTGAGTATTGTCAAATATATTCAGTTACTGGACTTATTATCATCATGTGGTTTGTAAACCTGAAATCTCCTTAAGTTATTATTCCTCTTTATGGTTCTCTTCAAGATTGCTTACCTCATAAATCATTTGCCTAATCAAAGAATTCACTGGTTGTTCTAGTTAACACACTAATGCTTATTTTTCAAATGCTTGACTCTATTAGTTTAAGTGTTGGCTAAAGGTCCAAGCTCAAATGGAGCAATAACCTTCTAAGGATCTGATTTCAGAATTGGCAACAATCCACTGACATTAGTAGGTTTCATCTAAACACTCTCTGTTCATGCATTCTTATAATGCAATATGTCTGAGTTAACTTGGTGTTAACACATCTTCTCACAAGTTCATACAATCATTTGTTAAGCAAGTTTTGAGTGCTCTAAAAGCTCAATATAGTATTTAGTACTGATCTGACTCTAAAGTTCATACAATCTACGAAAGACATTTTCCCAAGACTAAAAAGCTACTAGTTAGACTTCACTTCCAAAATGACATTCCCCCTATTAGTTAGCAGAAAAACAGTTGGTCTAGCAGATGGGTTTACTAACATCACCACTCTTCACCTATTTACCAAATCTTCTCCTTTCTGATCCTCATATCACCCAAAGACTAAAGTGCTATCAACTAATCTTAGCACTACTCCCAACATCTATTTGTTAATTCAATTTGAGTGATCAATTGATATACACAAAATTTATTGACCTAAGAAGTTTAGTTTTGCCAAAGAGTGCAACTGACAATACAACACTTCTTCTAAAACACCTCCTCTGCTAAGACAAAAGGTCATCTAACGGCCTCTTGCAGTTTTGACAACTAACCTTTCCAGTTAATTAGTCATTCATATTTGCTTTCAGACTAGGTTACTACTGCTAAATAATTGTCTAACAACTAATTGAATCATTAACAATTCTAACCACTGTAGTAACTGTGTTGTTAGCCTTTTGACAAACTAATGTCAGAATACTGATCCTAAAACCTACAACAGAACACTGTCTGAACTGAAGTGCTAATTTTCATCATAAGTTCAAATCCAAACTTTTGTCAATTCATCGAATGATTCAACAAACAAACAAAGTTTCTATTAGCAAAATCATTGGGTGATTCTTCTAGAAGGGCCTACTTTTCTGAGAGACAAAGAAAGACACAGAGGGAACACAGAGGTAGGACAGAGGAGCTGTCGGTGGTTCGGACCACGGCTCATCGCCAGCGAAGGAGTGGTGGTGCGGCAAAAACGAACCCAAAAATGGGTTGCCCGGAGTAAAAGGAAGCTAGGGGTGGCGGTTTTGGGACTCGGCCAAGACTTTGTGGCGGCGTGGCATAGGATGCGCGGCCGATCATGCAGGAGAAACGGCGCGATGGCGCTTGGATGCAATAGGGTGCGAATTAAAGGGAGATTGAGCTTCCTTAGGATACCTGGATCGCGAGGGAGTGGTCGACGGAGACGAGGAACCCCCGAGGTGGGCCGGCGGCGTGAGCGTCGGGTGGCATGGCGGCGTCACCGCGGTGAGGGTCCTGGGGAGGAGGAGTGCAAGAGTGAGTGCTAGGGGATGTTAGAGGAAGGCCTAAGCTTACTCCAGTGGGAAGGAAATGGAGGAAGGGTCGCCGGAGGAGCTGTGGCGGTGGTGGAGGCGACATTGGCCGCAACCGGGGAAGAAGGCTCATGCGCTGCTCCTTGGTGGACCAAAACCAAAATTGTTTGAGGGCTTCGACTTCTGGAGATGTAGGGCGCGCCGTGACACAGCAGGCGAAGGCCGGAGATCGCTGTAGGAGCTGGAGGGCTTGGAGGTGGCGCGGCAGGTCCGAGAGCGGCATTCGGAGTGTCGCTCGATTGGGCTCAGGGAAGAGGGGAATGGAGGGTGAGTGGCAGGTAGAGAAAAAGAGCGTCGAGGGCACCTCGGGGTTTCTCTTATAGCTGGAGGCGGCGAGCACGAGGGGAGCTCCCGCATCATGGAGACGACGCGCTCTGTGCGCTGATGTCCATGCGCGACGCCGAGCGGACAGCGAGGCGACAGGGGCAGGGCATGGGCACACGAGACCGCGGCGAGGGCGTGCTGAGGCGACAGGGAGTTGATGGTGAGGTGAAAGAAACGTGGGCGGGCGCGGAGGAAGCGGGCAACCGAGGGCGCGAGCGAGGTGGCGGGGGCGGCGTCTGCGCGGAGAAGAAGACAAACAGGCCGGCGGGACCCACCAGTCGGCGGCACAAGAAGGGGCTGGGCTGGGTTTTATAACGGGCGGAACGGCCACTTAATCTGGGCCGTTGGTTTCCAAATGAACGGCTGAGATGGAGATGACGATCGGAACCTCCGATTGTCTTTACGATCTGGACCGTTGGATTCAGATCCAACGGCCCAAACGAGCTGGTGCTTTGGGGCGGTCCGAACGTTCCTTGCGAACGTGGGCGTCCGATCAAGATCCGACGGTTAGAACACGCGGATTTGAGTGGCGCGCGCGCGAAGTTAGGTGGTTCGACCGAGTCACGTTGGCTCTCGGACCAGCAGGTCGGTCTAGTCGAGTTGGTCCGAGCCCAAGGAACAAGGCAAGGAGGTTTGACTGGTTTGAATTCAAAGCTCCTACTTTGACCGAGCTTCAAAATATAGAAATTGAATTCATAAAAATCTGAAATTTTCCATAGAGGTTCCTGGGATGACCTAGTGACCAAATAAAATTTTAAATCTCATTGTTCAAGGGTTATTTGCTTATTTTAAATTCTAACTTACAATAAGTTATTGAAGTAAGTTTGAATTTTCCGTGGATGGAGTTTAGCTCCAAAAATTTGGGAAAAATTATATTTATTCATGATAAATATTATAAGATTTAAATAAATTATTTCCAGAGTTTTAATTGAATTAAATTCTTCCCAAAAATTATTTGAAGTGCATGCTCTTGATGTTTGACTTTCAAATTTCTACTTTGACTAACTGTTTTAAAATAGCAAATTATTTCTAGAATTCGTGAACTTTTGAAGGTGAGTTTATAAGGTGTTACAGAACCTGGGAAAGATACTTTCAGGCACTGCTCACAAGTTTTGTTTGTATTTTAAATTCAAACATGCAAATCAAATGAAAACCAATATTCTCCAAAACTCCAGAAATATTCAAACATCCATAACAGAGCAGATGAAACCAATCAAAGTATTCTCAGATTTGAGTACCACTGTATTCTCAGAATAGAAATTTAGTTTGTAATTACGAGCTTGAGAACGTATATTTTCAAGTTTGAATTGGAGAAGGAGTATAGGATTTCTAAGATTAATTGCTATTCTTCATAATCAAAAGACTTTCGACATAGGGTTTAACCCCACTCCGAACTAAGTTTCAAAATATTGATAAACTTTTATTTTGTTTGAAAATTTTTATTTCCAGGTTTTGAAAAACCAGGTTGTAACCTATTTGCTTAGGACTATGCCCAAGGCATCATGCAACTTTTGCCAAAACTTGGAGGTGAACTGAGATCCTTTGTCCGATACAATCTTCTTTGGCACCCCATGCAAACATACAATATTTGCCATGCAAGCCGTAACAGCCCAAATTTCAAATTCCAATTTAAAATAAAGTTTAATTATTTTTGTGGATTTTTCTAAAATTTTTAAAAGCTTTTACTTAATCAATTTGAAGCTAAACAAATTTATTTGCAAAATCTATTACCAGGTAATAGTTGGAAATATTTTATTTAAGTCCTAAATGCTCCAGAGAATTTCTGTGAATTTTCTCAGAATTTTTGGACTTAATATGCTATATTCTAAAGCCTAATTGAATTATCAACATTTAATTAATTAGAAAAATAAAAAGAAATCACCAAACGACCAACGGTCGAAACCTAGCGGCCCATTCGCTTTTCCGCGCGCACCCTATTTCCCCAGTGCCACCTCCTCTCTCACTGATGGCGGGGCCCGTTGTCAGTCTCTCTCGCTCTCTCTTCCCCTCACTCGCGCCGCATCAACGCTCATCAGCCGTTGGATCTAAATCCAACGGCCAGATTTCGTGGAGCGCCGAGCGCCCGAACATCCCAACGCGTGTGGACCGTCCGATCTAGATCTAACGGCCCACGTGCATCGACTTATCTACGCCGCGATACCTCGATCTATCGCGTGCGTTGGATTAAAATCCAACGGCTACGCACTCCGCCGCACTTACCCCTTCGCTCCCACCCTTGTCCACCGTCCGATCAAATTCGGACGTGCCCCCGTCATCGTCTTCCTTTCTTTTCTTCCCCGCGGCACCTTCCTTTTCCTCGCGCAGCGCCTGCCATTGCCGCCTTCTGGAAACCTTCCAAAACCGGGCGAATCTGGCCGCATCTCCCTAATCATCACGCGCATTTATGCTCGGGATTCCCTCCGCCTCCGACACGGCTCTCATCTTTCTTTCTCCCCGCCTAAATCCCCGATTTCTCGCCGCGGACTCACCAGGACCTTCTTGGGCGTTATGCCGCCTCTGGCACGCCCGCACCCTATAAAAGGCCACCCCGGGTGTGCCTCTGCTCACTCATTCCATCCCCTCAACTCTCATAGCCTCTCGCCGCTCCTAGCCACCGGAATTCGAGCTTTAGTTCGTCGGCCGCCGAAGCTCTCGCCGTCCATTACCTCGCTGTCAGCGACGCCCCTCCCCCGTCGACCACACCATCGTCATCACCGTGCTCCACTCTACCCTAGGCGATCACCCACGTCGCCAAAAGGTCGCCGGAGCTCCCGACCGACAACAACCGATCTACTTCGTCGCCAACAGCTCACCGCTGGCCAACTCCGACATCCTCTCGTGCCTAGGTCAGTATCATTAGGTGCGCATTAACCTCCTCTACATGATGGGATCACTCACCCTCGCTGGCGGGCCGCCGTTCGCCGTTGCCGGGCGAACCCGAGTCTTGCCGCCGTTAAGCCTCGTGGCAGCCACCGTGGCTTCGCCACCTCAGCGCCACATAGCCCTTTTTGCCCCGTGTTGCCTACGTGTCGGCTCGGTCATGTTTGGGTCAACACGCGCCTGCCATCTCACTACCCAACCCAGGGCTAAACCCTCGGAGGACTCAGTCCATGAGCACCGAGCCACTTACAAGTGGGGCCCGCATGTTAGAAATTCAATTCATTTCTTTTAAATCCCGTAAATCCCTCGCTGACGTCAGCAGTGTGCAGTAAATAGATTTCCTTTAGAAAAATAATTCGAGAAATTCATTTAAATTGCAGATTTAGGTTTAAAACTTCTAAAATTCATATCTTTTGCATCTGAACTCCAAATTGGGTGGTTCAAGTTGCAAAATTTGGCTAAAATCATAATCTAGCTAAATAAACCAAAATATTTCAAATTGGAGTTATTTTGAATTGTCTTTTTGAATTTATTTGAATTTGAAGTTAATTTGTCGTATTTTCGCGTTTAGATCTCGACGACCCCGGAGAGTTAGATCCTTCTGACGATTTAGAGTTTCAAGACTTCAACGAAGGCAAGTTACACTATTGATCATATTGTTCCCAGTATTTGAAAGTATTTAATTCCTGTTTTCAAAGTATTATTGCATGCATATGTTTTTTATATAAATGTTTGAATGCCCTGTTTTTGTATATATAGTTATTCCAACTTTCATTGTACGACCAATTTGATTATTGAATATATGCCTTGTTACCCTTAGGTAAAATTGTCTTATGCTTAGCCATGCCTAGATCATATTTATAAATTTGGGAAGGTTTAGCCAAATCTTTTACAACTTGATTTAAATTTAATTTTGTGGTATTGTTTTACCACGAAATGTTTATAAAGAGGTTTTTAATCTAAATAAAATAAAATGGGTTTGGACTTCGGTGAGATGGATGGATGGTGGGTGCAGGTTCATGCACGGGCCTAATCTGGTTAGGATTAAGGCCTAGGGTTTTAATGGAAAGACGCCCAAGTCAGTCAAGGACCGGTCTTTGAGCGTATTTTGCTACGCCTTACCGTACCACCACATGTCTGGAATGAGACAGATTTGGCTAAATAATTTGTGGCGTCTTAGTGTTATTTGTGCTATGTTGTATGTGTGGGTGTTGGTTAGATATTAGTCCCAACTGGCGCAAGAGGGGGCTCCCGGAGGATGGTTAGTCCAATGGTAGTGAAATCTTAGCGGGCATAAATACATTAAAACACTGCATTGTAACGGCCTCATGATAATTTCTTAGTCACACGCCTTCGGAAGCATGCTTTGGCCTACATTAAAAGCAAATTATCTCGTGTGGGTAAAGCTGTACAAACTTTGCAGAGTAGAAACTATTCGAATAGCCGCGTCCGCGGTCATGGACATGCTAGCAAAGACACTCTAAGTTAGACTTGTTTTTGGTTTATAAAATGATTTCAACAGATGGTTTTTAGGATGGATAATCCTATGGTAACAATTGGGCGGTTAGCCAAGTGATAGGAGGGTATCCTTCACCATTCATTTAATGGAGGTTATCCACTATTAATTGTCATCTTAAACACTTATTTTAGTTATGGTATAAAAACTAGCCTTAGAAATTATTATTGTTATTTAACCTAAAAATGCTGTTTATGCAAAATAACCCTGCAATTATCCTTTGTTTACCTTATGCATGCATTAACTTTCAATATTGGGTGTAACTTGCAAGCACAGAAGTTGTGCTTACTCTTGCTGAATAATCTTTATTCAGGAGAAGACCTCTATCAGGATGGTGAGGATCTTGACGACTAGGCTACGCCCCAGACGATTGCCTGTGGCAAGTCGTGTGGTCTACTACTATTTTGTCTTCCGCTGTGTTATTTCTTTTCTATTTGACCCGAGGCCCTTTTGTAATAAACTCAGAGATTATTATTAATAAAGTGCGTGATATGATTGTGCTATCACTTTTGTTTAACTGTGTACACTAGAAATCCTGGACTAGTGTATGAACACAGAGAATTCGGGATCCTTTGCTCCCAGGTTCAACAAAAGTGGTATCAGAGCCATATCGACTGTAGGTCGTGGCCCCATAATTTCCTTAAGGACTTATTTTCAAAAACCAAAACTATTTTGAGTCTATCCAGAGTCCTCTCTCAACCCTTCTCTTTAAAACAGTTACTGACTCATCTCTTTCTCAAAATTGTAGATGGCCGAGATACCGGACGCTACCTCTCACGGAGTTCTTGCTGGACACTGGGCCGAGCTTCTTTGGGAGATGATGCAACATTTAGAGTACAAGAAGACGCCAACATTCCAGGGCTATAGGTACAAGGTGGGAGAACGACGGCTCTGGAGGGTGGAAGTGCTGATTTACTTCGATCTGTCACCGAACTCAGTCTTCCACATCTTCCACGCTCCGATCAGATGCGACACCTTCGCTGATGGCATTCAGGATGCAGTGAGAGAGGCAGTACATTGTCTCCGCCACATCTACGACCGCTACCTCATCGGCATCGGATTCCACTATTACCCGATGCATCTTCCGACCAGACTCGACAGCGTCTTCCGCTCCGCCAAAGAAGAGGATTCCCCCGAGCTGACGCACCAGGTGGACTTGACGAAGGCACTAGACTATGCCTACATGAACACCTTGGAGGACTTGTGTACCGTCCAGGATAGCTTGGAGTATACGGAAGCAAGGCAGCAGAGCTGGCTAGCTACAAGGCAGGCGAGGCTAGCTCTAATGAGATAGACTACACCCCAGTACCCCATAGATGTTTTCCATTAGTTCGTACTTTAGTCACGAATTATGAGCTATCAATTACCCTTGTGATAGCCATAATCAATTAATAAAATAAATGAATAAAAGAACTATTTTGAAAAGTTGGTTCTTTGTTGTGTGTTTAATGGTTCTTGGGCTATTTGAAATTTATCCCCCTTTAGAATTTTTTGCTATCTTTTCTAAATCCTTGGAGGATCCAGCAGATGGTGAATACCCGCAGGACAGACAGTGGCAGCATCAGCGGCCAAGGAAATGATCAGGCAGACTATCTGGATAATCATGTTCCGCAGCCCCCCACCACCAGCAGAAGGACCCGACTGGCGCCAGATGATGGCGAATCAAACTCATCTGATCGACCTTCTCACCCAATCACTTCAAAATGCGCAGAATGCTCAAGCTGCTATAGCAGCAGCAGCAGCTCCGGCTCCACCCCCGCACAACCAGAGGTTGACCATGTCCGAGTTCATGAGGATGCGTCCGTCGACTTTCTCAAGTAGTACCGAACCAATGGACGTAGATGACTGGCTTCGGGCCATCGGGAAGATGCTGGACATCACTCAGTGCTCTGATCGTGAGAGAGTTCTGTTTGCCTCCTACCAACTGAACGGTCCCGCATCGGAATGGTGGGATAATTACTGCATCGCCCATAATGATGCTCAATCCATTACATGGGCCGATTTTGTGCGAGCCTTTCGCCATGCTCACATCCCGGCGGGAATGATGACGCTAAAGAAGAAGGAGTTCCACGCACTCCGACAGGGCAACCGCACAGTGAATGAATATCTTCACCGATTCAATCAACTTGCCCGCCCGCCCCACCGACGAGCGAGATGAGACAGATGCAGAAAGGTTCCTAGAGGATTAAATGATGATATCTCTGTCCAACTGATCTCCCAGAATTTCACCGACTTCTAGCAGTTGGTGGATAAAGCAATCAGGCAGGAGGCCAAGCACACGGAAATGGAGAACCGCAAGCGGAGGATGGCCAGTCAAAGGTTCAACACAGGAGGTCTGCCCAAACATCGCATCACCACCGCAACGTGGGAAATTTCAATCTTCCACGTCCCGCACTCCGGCACCGCCACAGCGCTCCAACACCTCCAACTTCCGCAGCACATCGTCTGGAGGGCAGTTCCAGCAGAAGCACTCCACCTCCTCAGCTTCCGGAGTTACGTGCTTTCATTGCAACGAGACGGGGCATTATGCCAACAAATGCCCGAAGAAACAACAAGGTGTGACTCCAGCTAAGCCAACCTCAGGAGTTCCAGCCACTAGTGGCACCACAAGGCCAGTAGGCCAGTTCACCAAGGGTTGGGTGAACCATGTTACCGCAGAGGAAGCTCAGGCAGCACCAGATGTGGTCCTCGGTACGTTTCTTGTTAATTCAATACCAGCATCTGTCCTATTTGATTTTGGAGCTTCACATTCTTTCGTGTCAAATAAGTTTGTGGAAAAATACGGGTTACCTATATCCTCTTTAGCTACTCCCATGATAATTCATTCCCCTAGCTCGGAAATGAGAACCAGTTCTCTATGCCCAAATCTTACCCTGGAGATATCCGGAGTATTCTTCCTAGCAGATCTGATAGTCTTACACTCCCAAGGTCTGGATGTAATTCTTGGAATGGACTGGCTAGCCGAAAACCATGGGCAAATAGACTGTGCCAATAGGTCTATCACCCTCACCAATGAGCAAGGCATATCTGTCGAATTCAAACCCAAGACCCGCACTAGAGGGAGTTCCACCCTCACCAGCTTGGAGGAACTAAAACCGGAAGACATACCCGTGGCACGGGAATACCCCCGATGTCTTTCCGGATGATCTACCCGGCATGCCACCGGATAGGGACATAATGTTCCTAATCGATCTAGTCCCCGGGACTGCTCCAATCTCGAAGCGATCCTATAGAATGCCAGCCAACGAGTTAGCAGAGCTGAAGAAGAAAATCGAAGAATTGTGAAGCAAAGGGTACATTCGACCCAGTTCCTCACCTTAGGGAGCCCCAGTACTATTTGTCAAGAAGAAAGACAATAGTATGAGAATGTGTGTTGATTACAGATCACTCAACGAGGTAACAATCAAGAACAAATACCCGTTGCCCAGGATTGATGATCTGTTTGATCAGCTAAAGGGAGCAAGTGTCTTATCGAAGATTGATATGAGATCCAGTTATCACAAACTGAAGATCAGACCGGAAGATATTCCGAAGACCGCTTTCACTACAAGATATGGATTGTACGAGTTTACAGTAATGTCCTTTGGTTTGACGAACGCCCCTGCTTATTTCATGAATATGATGAACAAAGTGTTCATGGAATTCTTGGATAAGTTCGTGGTTGTTTTCATCGATGACATTCTCATCTATTCGAAGGATGAAGAAGAGCATGAGAAGCACCTCAGGATGATCCTAGACAAGCTCAGGGAGCACCAACTTTATGTCAAATTCAGCAAGAGTGAATTTTGGCTAAGTCAGGTGGCATTCCTTGGACATATTGTATCCGCGGGAGGAATTGCAGTAGACCTCGCCAAGGTTGAGGAAGTAATGGACTGGAAACAACCCAAATTAGTCACCGAGGTGAGAAGTTTCCTTGGACTAGCAGGCTACTACCGCAGGTTCATCGAAGGTTTCTCTAAACTTGCAAAACCCATGACTCAACTTCTGAAGAAAGAGAACAAGTTTGAATGGTCAAGCGCCTGTGAAGAAAACTTTCAGGAGCTGAAAAAGAGGCTAGTCTCAGCACCGGTGTTAATTTTACCGGACATCCGCAAGGATTTTGAGATCTTCTGTGACGCGTCCTGTCAAGGCCTCGGATGTGTATTAATGCAGGAAGGTAAGGTGGTGGCTTATGCATCCCGGCAGTTGAGGCCGCACGAAGGGAATTATCCGACTCATGATCTGGAGTTAGCAGCAATTGTGCACGCCCTGAAAATCTGGCGGCATTATCTCATTGGTAACCGCTGTGAGATTTTCACGGATCATAAGAGTTTGAAATACATTTTCACGCAGTCCGAACTCAATCTCCGACAGAGAAGATGGTTGGAGTTGATAAAGGACTACGACCTCGGAATCCATTACCATCCGGGCAAAGCCAATGTGGTAGCAGATGCCCTGAGCAGGAAGGCATATTGCAACACCATCATGGTACAACAAAATCAGCTAGAGTTGTATGAGGAACTGAAGCACTTGAATCTGGAGATTGTCAACCAAGGTTGCGTAAACGCTTTGGAAGTTCAACCGATTCCTCAGGATCAGATCAGAACAAAGCAGTTAGAAGATGAAGACATCCAAGAAATCAAGAAGAATATGAGAAGAGGCAAAGCCCCAGGTTTCTCCAAGGATGAGCAAGGAAAAATGTGGTTTGGAGACCGCATCTGTGTACCTAACCAGCAGGAGATAAAGGAGTCGATTATGAAAGAAGCTCATGAGTCGCCATACTCCATTCATCCTGGAAGCACCAAAATGTACCAGGACCTAAAAGAAAAGTATTGGTGGGTCATCATGAAGCGCGAAATCGCTGAATTTGTCGCTCGTTGTGACGTTTGTCAGCGAGTCAAGGCGGAGCATCAACGACTCCGGTGATCACTACAACCATTACCGCATTCAGTGGAAATGGGAAGAAGTCGGTATGGATTTCATCACCGGCCTCCCTAAGACCCAATCGGGATATGACTCTATCTGGGTGGTAATTGACCGATTAACTAAAGTCGCCCACTTTATTCCTGTCAAGACCACCTACCAGAGCAGCAAGCTAGCAGAGTTGTACATGGCCAGGATCGTCTGCCTACATGGAGTACCCAAGAAGATTGTGTCTGACAGAGGTTCCCAATTCACCTCTCGGTTCTGGAAAAGTCTACATGAAGCCTTGGGGACCAGACTCAATTTCAGCATGGCATATCATCCCCAGACCGATGGTCAGACAGAACGCACCAACCAAGTCCTTGAAGATATGCTTCGAGCCTGTGCCTTAGATTTCGGAAAAGGTTGGGACAAGGATCTTTCATATGCAGAGTTCTCATACAATAATAGCTACCAAGCCAGTTTGCAGATGGCTCCATTTGAAGCTTTGTATGGTAGGAAATGCCGAACCCCACTCCTTTGGGATCAGGTAGGAGAACATCAGCTCTTTGGACCTGAGTTGATCAAGGAAGCTGAAAGTAAAGTAAATGCTATACAGGAGCGTCTGAAAGTAGCTCAATCCCGACAAAAGAGTTATGCCGATAACCGTCGGAGGGAATTAAACTTTGAGGTAGGAGATTTTGTCTATCTCAGGGTTACCCCACTCAGAGGTGTGAGGAGATTCCAGACAAAAGGTAAACTCACACCCAGATATATTAGGCCATACAAGATCTTGGCAAAACGGGGAGAAGTAGCTTATCAAATAGAGCTGCCAGAAGCCTTGTCAGCAGTACATAATGTCTTCCACATATCGCAGTTAAAGAAATGCCTTCGAGTGCCCGAAGACCACACCCTTCTGGAGAGCTGTGACCTTCAAGAAGATCTCACCTATGTGGAGAGACCAATTAAAATCATGAATGTCGCAGAACGTGTTACCAGAAGCAGAATCATCAGATCATACAAGGTGCAGTGGAGTCACCATCCAGAAAGTGAAGCCACATGGGAGAAAGAAGAAGAACTCAAGGCCAACTACCCTGATCTTTTTGCTAGCCAAGCGTGAATCTCAGGGTCGAGATTCCCTTTAAGGGGGGTAGGTTTGTAACAGCCCAAATTTCAAATTCAAATTTAAAATAAAGTTTAATTATTTTTGTGGATTTTTCTGAAATTTATAAAAGCTTTTACTTAATTAATTTGAAGCTAAAAAACTTTATTTGAAAAATCTATTCCCAGGTAATAGTTGGAAATATTTTATTTAAGTCCTAAATGCTCCAGAGAATTTCTGTGAATTTTCTCAGAATTTTTGGACTTAATATGCTATATTCTAAAGCCTAATTGAATTATCAGCATTTAATTAATTAGAAAAATAAAAAGAAATCACCAAACAGCCAACGGGCCGAAACCTAGCCGACCCATTCGTTTTTCCGCACGCAAATGCCAGTAACCCCGCGCCACCCTCTCTCACCGACGGGGCGCTGCCGATCTCTCTCTTCCCCTCACTCGCGCCGCATCAATGCTCATCAGCCGTTGGATCTAAATCCAACAGCCAGATTTCGGTGGAGCGTCCAGGCAGCCCGAACATCCCAACGCGTGTGGACCGTCCGATCTAGATCTAACGGCCCACGTGCATCAGCGACTTATCTACTCCCGCATACCGTTGGATTAAAATCCAACGGCTACGCACCCGCCGCACTTACCCCTTCGCTCCCACCCTTGTCCACTGTCCGATCAAATTCGGACGTGCCCCCGTCATCGTCTTCATTTCCTTTCTTCCCCGCGGCACCTTCCTTTTCCTCGCGCAGCGCCCGCCATTGCCGCCTTCTGGAAACCTTCCAAAACCGAGCGAATCTGGCCGCATCTCCCTAATCATCGCGCGCATTTATGCCCGGGATTCCCTCCGCCTCCGACACAGCTCTCACCTTCCTTTCTCCCCGCCTAAATCCCCGATTTCTCATCACGGACTCACCGGGACCTTCTTGGGCGTTACGCCGCCTCAGCCATGCTCGCACCCTATAAAAGGCCACCCCGGGTGCGCCTCCGCTCACTCATTCCATCCCCTCAACTCTCGTAGCCTCTCGCCGCTCCTAGCCACTGGAACTCGAGCTTTAGTTCGTCAGCCGCCGAAGCTCTCGCCGCCGATTGCCTCACCGTCAGCGACGCCCCTCCCCTGTCGACCACACCATCGTCATCACCGTGCTCCACTCTACCCCAGGCGATCACCCACGTGGCCAAAAGGTCGCCGGAGCTCTCGACCGACAACAACCGATCTACTTCGCCGCCAACAGCTCGCCGCCGGCCAACTCCGACATCCTCTCGTGCCCAGGTCAGTATCATTAGGTGCGCATTAACCTCCTCTACACGATGGGATCACTCACCCTCACCGGTGGGCCGCCGTTCGCCGTTGTCGGGCGAACCCGAGTCTTGCCGTCGTCAAGCCTCGGGGCAGCCACCGTGGCTTTGCCACCTCAGCGCCACATAGCCCTTTTTGCCCCGTGTCGCCTACATGTCAGCTCGATCACGTCCGGGTCAGCACGCGCCTGCCTCCTCACCACCCAACCCAGGGCTAAACCCACGGAGGACTCAGTCCATGAGCACCGAGCCACTTACAAGTGGGGCCCGCATGTCAGAAATTCAATTCATTTCTTTTAAATCCCGTAAATCCCTCGTTGACATCAGCATTGCACAGTAAATAGATTTCCTTTAGAAAAATAATTCGGGAAATTCATTTAAATTGCAGATTTAGGTTTAAAACTTCTAAAATTCATATCTTTTGCATCTGAACTCCAAATTGGGTGGTTCAAGTTGCAAAATTTGTATAAAATCATAATCTAGCTAACTAAATGAAAATATTTCAATTTGGAGTTATTTTGAATTGTATTTTTGAATTTATTTGAATTTGAAGTTAATTTGTCGTATTTTCGCGTTTAGATCTCGACGACTCCGGAGAGTTAGATCCTTCTGACGATTTAGAGTTTCAAGACTTCAACGAAGGCAAGTTACACTATTGATCATATTGTTCCCAGTATTTGAAAGTATTTAATTCTTGTTTTCAAAGTATTATTGCATGCATATGTTTTTTATATAAATGTTTGAATGTCCTGTTTTTGTATATATAGTTATTCCAACTTTCATTGTATGGCCAATTTGATTATTGAATATGAATGCCTTGTTACCCTTAGGTAAAATTATCATATGCTTAGCCATGCCTAGATCATATTTATAAATTTGGGAAGGTTTAGCCAAATCTTTTATAACTTGATTTAAATTTAATTCTGTGGTATTGTTTTACCACGAAAGGTTTATAAAGAGGTTTTTACTCTAAATAAAATAAAATGGGTTTGGACTTGGGTGAGATGGATGGATGGAGGGTGCAGGTTCATGCACGAGCCTAATCTGGTTAGGATTAAGGCCTAGGGTTTTAATGGAAAGACGCCTAAGTCAGTCAAGGACCGGTCTTTGAGCGTATTTTGCCACGCCATACCGTACCACCACATGTCTGGAATGGGACAGATTTGGCTAAATAATTTGTGGCGTCTTAGTGTTATTTGTGCTATGTTGTATGTGTGTAACACCCTGGCTATTCGGAAGCCAAGATGTCACCTAAAACATCTAACATACATCCATAATGCGGAAGAATTTGAATAAAATCAACTAATGATAGTATCAAAACAACCAAGACATGATGAAGGTATCCTTCCTTCACCATCTAATCTATTTATTTCAGTTCATTGATAATGAAAGTTCACATGCAGTAATAATTCAACATCAATGTGGAGAAGGTATCCTTCCTTCACCAATTATAAATTTATTATTACAGTTCATCATTTACGAATGTAAGATATAACTAAATTTAATCTTGAACATGAATTGGATGATGTGAACAAGTAGTGCGTGTCTACTCCCTCCCAAGTGAGCCAACATCAGGGGTTACCTAAAATAAACAAACAACGCAAGAGTGAGTCCACGACTCAACAAGTACAGTAAAAGGGACATAACACACATATGAACAAGTCATCATCATAAGAGAATATGAGCATACATCGAATGAAAACTTAGGAATGCATGACATGAATGAATGTACTCAAGGATGGACTGCACACATGCTTATACTGGTATAGCGAGTGACACACCTGTCGGTGTTCACTTAAGCCCGCACCTTAACAAAAGTGCGGGGATCCAAGTCCTATATGAAGAACGTTTCATATAGGTGTCCAAAGCTGCCCATACCGGAATTGATGGGTCTTACGTGCCCATACTTGGAATTGATGGGTCTTTCAATCCACTCCGTGGACGGACATGACAATGTCCAAACACGCCCACATTGGAATGGTGGGACTTACATCCACTCCGTGGACATAGCATGAATAAAAGGATACATGATATGAACATGAACAATGCTAATATCATCTTTCGGCATTTACTCCACATATTGATAGAACATAACCAATTCAGCATTTCGGTATCACAAGATGTCACATCATATTCATGTAAACATTCACAATCACAAGACTTAAAACCAACAAAGTACTTGCCTTCCGCGTTGCGACGCGTTAGCAGGCAACGATGGCGCTCCCAAACCCGTAGACTCGCGGCCTAAACAATTAAATAACCGAAATAAGAACAACATAGAGCCCATCATGAATTAATATTCTACACTACCCTCTGCACACCCAAAACATAGTCATAACCCGAATCTGAAATTCCAGCAGCAACATGGAATCCCATCAGGACAGCAGCACGGTAAAGACCAAAACTAATGATCTGGGACTCCAAAAGAGATGAGCCCAGATCCTACACGAGCTTAACAAATATATCTACAACTTTGTAGTTGACGAGATAACCCAATTCGGCCAAACTAAATTGCTAACTGTCAAACGAAACAGCAGAACAGAATCTGATTGAGAAATTAGAACAGCAGAACTAAAACGTCCATAACTTTTAAACTACAACTCCGAATTGAGTGTTCTTTAACAATCTGAAAATTTTATGAAATTACCTACAATAACCTAGTTGGCACGACATTCATATTTTGCCTTTAACAAAAAGTGGCACACGGGTCAAAACTAAAGATAGAAACTGACATACAATCTGGACAGACTGACCTACAATCTGGACAGTCACAATGAAAAGTGCATAACTTTTGATCTATAAATCCAAATGAGGTGTTCTTTATCAATCCTGAAAGCTAGTGATATCACCTTAAAAATGTGTTATGGGCAAGACCTCTGAATCACCCTCTAACTAGGCCATATATCAACATATACAGAGACTGCTAATTCTCGTCAGGATTCTGGACAGCAGATAATAAATCTATCATAACTTTTGACTCGAAAGTAGGAATTTAGTGTTCTTGGCGGCCACCGAAAGCTAAGAACAAAACCTACAATACTCTAGGAGATGGGATCCTCTGATTCGGCCTCTAAGATTGCGAAAACAGACGCACAAACTACTGGACAGAATTGAATTTCCAATAGACAGACTTTGATCTAATCAAATTTAATCGGTTTCACTTCTACGACTAATCAAACCACAACAACCGGCAATCGTTACCCTTGGAGACACGCGTGCCCGCTGAATTACCCCCGCTAGATGCTCATCTCCTCTTCTTCTCCTCTCTCCTCCACCTTTCTCCTTGGCCGACAAACAATGGGAGAGCATCACCAAGAGAGAGCAACGGAGTGCAAGGAGGGCGCGCATCGTAGCGGCACCAGAGCGGCGGAACACTGTAGCAATGCGTGCTATAGTGGTGGGCTAGGGTTTCCCCCTCCTTTTATTAGTGGTCGGCCCCTCATGGGCCTCCTAGGCCAAAGCCCGAAGCCCAGGTTGTCAAAGAATTGCAGATTTTCCCTCGTCTAAAGTTTAATTTCTCTTTTAAATGCTTCCTTCATTACAATAAGTTGGAGTATTACAGAAAAACCCCTTTTTCGTCTACTCTCCTTCCGTAGAAACATTCGGGGTATTACATTCTACCCCCCTTAACAGGATTCGACCCCGAATCTAAACACACTTAAGCGAAAGAACAATCACGACTGAGAACGAACAACGGTAACCACATACCCGTTGTGAACAACACCGGCTAAAGCTCATGCACGCGAAACTCCAACTTCCCCAGTAGCCTCTCCCTCGGACTGAAAATACCACAACACAACGACGTTACACGACGTCTGATCTAACACTCAACCCGGCACTTCGAGGTACACTCATCGGACAAAACTCGAAGGTAAGATCTCACTCGATGGTCAACGGCGCAAACGAAACCTCAAACTCGGATCTCCTGTACTCACTCAACACGAGAACATACAAGACGCACGATTCCGCGTAAGGACTCGAGACGATCCTGGCGATACGCCAACTAGCTTAAAACAACCCAATATATCTTGGGTTAACCTTCCCAATGATACCGAACCACACGACAAGCACAAAGAACACGGAACTCGTGTTCCACCTCTCAATCGAACTCTTCACTAAAGCAAGGATCACCTCCTTTAACGTAAACATACGACAAAACTCTCTTTAAGCAAACTCTTTTACCAACAAAACCCATCTGAAAACGAAAGATTCACATCGCAACTAAGCGTTACATTTCGGTACTAAAGAGTCAAATCCAGAATCGAATTTCATCACGAAAACCTTTCCACCTTCCAAGTGGCGGTTTGCATAATAAACATCACGAAAACTAAAGGAGGAATAATTTTAAATGCCCAAATTTAACCTCCAAGACCCCTACAACGAATTCCTCTTATAACACATGGTGAAATCATCGGATTAAATCTCTATCATCCCCACAATTCCGACATAATCACTCATTAACATCATCAGGAATCACTCACACAACATCGCAATACTTTCCAATTGTGTTACTCTATAGAATTAATTAAGGTTTCCATACATTTGATAATCCCCAACATTTCAACATGAACCAAAGTTCGAACTACACTATACCATAGGTCCTACTTAGTCGAACACTATACGCTTTTACTTGAAGCCATACATTCCATCTTAATCAACTTCCTCCAAGAGGTTCAGTCAAAACCAACTCATCTTCTATTACTCCTCCAATAGCTTGGTAGCAAAAATCTCACCCCTACAATCACTTAACCACCACCAAACAATTGACAACTTACGCTTTGTAAAACTTTTGCAACACAAAATTGTTGATCTTTTCTCAAAAGAAAGAGGCGAACAAGGGCAAGTTTCACCACACAGAAAATGTTATCGCTCACGGTGAGCACGAAACCAAAAGAAATAACTCGATAATGAAGATATGGAAAACGAAAGTTGAGTTCACAAATGGAGGGTACGCGTCCCTCAAAAAGGGAATAGCAAATAACCACCAATAAGAGAAAAAAATGACATTGCGATTGAAACTCGACAACTCTTGAGTGAAAAGAGCAAAAAAATTTATGAACAATTCGAATAACTACAAGTTACAAAACTGGACTCAAATTCTCAAATATTCCTACTGCACTCTTTCCTTTAACACTGAAATTAATTCTTTGACTAACATCGCTTGCCACAACGCACAAGATAAGATCTTTAGTCCAAACCACAAGGACTAATTAAGAACCAATGAAATTCTTCAATACGTCATATCTGTTCAGAACCGTTCAACTACATAAGAAACATGAGATCCAAATAATCTCAATCACCAAACTCAAAACTTTTCCAATTACGGGATTTCATGAAAAGCAAGCAGATTAATCTCCTTTTAAGGGAACCAACATAATTTTCTTTAATTGCAGCTTCACGTTGCCAACTCAAACCAGAAATCTGTTAAGATTCAATCACATGAATCTCTTAAGAAGCAACAAGACAATTCAATACCTCAATTTATTTAAAATAATTTCAGCTACCAGCTCATTCAATAGCTCAAAGAAAATATCACGAAAGCTAAACTTGAAATATTCTCATCTGAACGATATCACCAAAGGCGATCAAATTACTATGGGTATTAACATCAATTTCACAACAACAATTAGAAAACACTTCGAAAGACCCACGTGAAAAGAATGGGTTGATTCTTTCTCAAAAGAAGAGACAAATGGAAACGACTTTCACCAACTAGAAAACTCATCTACCACTCACCGAACACGGACCAAGGAAGAAACCAATTAAGCAATAAACTTATAGAACATAAGTGAAGTCCACAGTTGAAAGCATAAGCCTCACAAGAAGAGAATATCGAATCTTAACAAGATAAGAACAAATAAGTATTCAAAATCGAAGCACTTGCATCATGAAGAACCATTATAACTTTGCAACATATCGTTACTCGATAACTTCATTTACCACATAAAAGCCCGAACCCTCAAAAGATCATGAACATAAAACTTGAAATTTGATCATTTAGAGAATATCACCATAGGTGATCAAGTTACTACGAGAATTAACCTCATTCTCACAATTTTGACGATTTAATAACATCGACAACATACACTAGTACTGAGAATCATCAAACTTTATTACTTCATCCTAAAACTTCCCAAAGGGAATACAAACCACAAGGTTGAAACAAATTTATTATAACAAGATTATGCTAAGCAATATCAATATCACAAGGCACGATAGCAAAGACTACTTACGAAATTAATCTACTCAACTATTGGTGTTGCTTAACACCTTCTTCAATACTCATTAACAATCGATGATGGTATTAATCATGTGTGTACATACGAGTACTAATTCCATTTGTAATCACATAACCATATGTAAACATAGATTCACATTTCACCTTTGTTCGTAAATCATTTCAAAACATGATTAAATATTCACTAACATAATTTTCTATGAACAAGGTTTCACGAATCGATACACCAAAGACCCATCCGGTCCTTTATGCAAGTTTCAACAATTTTGGCATACCAGAAATAGACAAATCTAGCTCTTACGTAAGATCTATAGGTTACGAACGGATATGGACATCTTTATTTAACCTACACCATGTATCAAATACAAGGACATTTCAAATTAATCAATTTCACTTTCATGGATGGTAGTTAAGAATAATTGATTTGCGCCATGCTAATAACCCAACTTGGTAACTCATATTGTAACAATTTATTCGTTTAGTTATAACTTCTCATTTTAAGCATGGCAAGACATCACAAAAGGATTCTAACACCTTACTATAGCAAAAGAGAGACTTCAAACCTCAACGCTCGAAGTAATCCAAAAGAAACGCATAAAGCCAAAGCTTTCCCATGCAAACGAACTTACAATGAAAACTCTCACAAACCAAGCTATCAAACGAGTAAATGAGTCATTCTTTTCAATGAGAAAGAAGGAGCAACCATGAAAACATCAATCTTGTCAATTGACAACGACCACAAGTGGTAAAAACAACTCAACAGTTGAAAAACAATATTTGTTTCAGAGAACCAAGAGGAATCTATTGAAAACCATAAACTATCATGAACCACAAACCCGGAGAAATTCATCAACCACCATAGGACAAGAATTGCCAAATTCGTAAATCCGAAAGAGAACAACTTTCTAAAGCAACTCACGCTTAACACCGAAACTATGGTAATCGGGTAACTACTCCTCTAACCATGTTCTGCGAACAGTGGTGTAACCTGGTGAATCCCAGAGTAACAACCACAACCCCACTTCTTATCATCCATTAACAACACGCTTCACCAAAATACTCAATTATGAATATACAGGATCATCTCATGACAATCATAGAATTAGTTCATAGATATTGAATATCACAATGAGATCATAGATTAACCACAAGAATGATAGTACGGAAGCAATTCAAGAACATTCAACATGATGAATCACATAACTAGAAATACGGATATGCTGGATTACCCAAACCCCACCTCATCAGCACAAGTGCCATTTTAATATCTTAATTACCACGGACCTAAAGCACGCTCGATACCAACTGTAACACCACGGCTATTCTGGCCAAGATGTCACCTAAAACATCTAACATACATCCATAATGCGGAAGAATTTGAATAAAATCAACTAATGATAGTATCAAAACAACCAAGACATGATGAAGGTATCCTTCCTTCACCATCTAATCTATTTATTTCAGTTCATTGATAATGAAAGTTCACATGCGATAATAATTCAACATCAATGTGGAGAAGGTATCCTTCCTTCACCAATTATAAATTTATTATTACAGTTCATCATTTACGAATGTAAGATAGAACTAAATTTAATCTTGAACATGAATTGGATGATGTGAACAAGTAGTGCGTGTCTACTCCCTCCCAAGTGAGCCAACATCGTGGGTTACCTAAAATAAACAAACAACGCAAGAGTGAGTCCACGACTCACAAGTACAATAAAAAGGGACATAACACACATATGAACAAGTCATCATCATAAGAGAATATGAGCATACATCGAATGAAAACTTAGGAATGCATGGCATGAATGAATGTACTCAAGGATGGACTGCACACATGCTTATACCGGTATAGCGAGTGACACACCCGTCGATGTTCACTTAAGCCCGCACCTTAACAAAACTGCGGGGATCCAAGTCCTATATGAAGAACGTTTCATATAGGTGTCCAAAGCTGCCCATACCGAATTGATGGGTCTTACGTGCCCATACCGGAATTGATGGGTCTTTCAATCCACTCCGTGGACGGGACATGACAATGTCCAAACCTGCCACATTGGAATGGTGGGACTTACATCCACTCCCGTGGACATAGCATGAATAAAAGGATGCATGATATGAACATGAACAATGCTAATATCATCTTTCGGCATTTACTCCACATATTGATAGAACATAACCAATTCAGCATTTCGGGTATCACAAGATGTCACATCATATTCATGTAAACATTCACAATCACAAGACTTAAAACCAACAAAGTACTTGCCTTCGCGTTGCGTGCGTTAGCGAGCAACGATGGCGCTCCCAAACCTGTAGACTCGCGGCCTAAACAATTAAATAACAGAAATAAGAACAACATAGAGCCCATCATGAATTAATATTCTACACTACCCTCTTGCACACCCAAAACATAGTCATAACCCGAATCTGAAATTCCAGAAGCAACATGGAATCCCATCAGGGCAGGAGCACGGTAAAGACCAAAACTAATGATCTGGGACTCCAAAGAGATGAGCCCAGATCCTACACGAGCTTAACAAATATATCTACAACTTTGTAGTTGACGAGATAACCCAATTCGGCCAAACTAAATTGCTAATGTCAAACGAAACAGCAGAATGTAATCTGATGAGCAATTAGAACAGCAGAACTAAAACGTCCATAACTTTTAAACTACAACTCCGAATTGAGTGTTCTTTAACAATCTGAAAAGGTTATGAAATTACCTACAATAACCTAGCTGGCACGACATTCATATTTTGCCTTTAACAAAAAGTGGCACACGGGTCAAAACTAAAGATAGAAACTGACATACAATCTGGACAGACTGACCTACAATCTGGACAGTCACAATGAAAAGTGCATAACTTTTGATCTATAAATCCAAATGAGGTGTTCTTTATCAATCCTGAAAGCTAGTGATATCACCTTAAAAATGTGTTATGGGCAAGACCTCTGAATCACCCTCTAACTAGGCCATATATCAACATATACAGAGACTGCTAATTCTCGTCAGGATTCTGGACAGCAGATAATAAATCTATCATAACGTTTGACTTGAAAGTAGGAATTTAGTGTTCTTGGCGGCCACCGAAAGCTAAGAACGAAACCTACAATACTCTAGGAGATGGGATCCTCTGATTCGGCCTCTAAGATTGCGAAAACAGACGTACAAACTATTGGACAGAATTGAATTTCCAACAGACAGACTTTGATCTAATCAAATTTAATCGGTTTCACTTCTACGACTAATCAAACCACAACAACCGGCAATCGTTACCCTTGGAGACACGCGTGCCCGCTGAATTACCCCCGCTAGATGCTCATCTCCTCTTCTTCTCCTCTCTCCCTCCACCTTTCTCCTTGGCCGACAAAGAATGGGAGAGCATCACCAGAGAGAGCAACGGAGTGCAAGGAGGGCGCGCATTTGTAGCGGCAATCAGTGGGCGGCGAACACTGTAGCAATGCGTACTACAGTGGTGGGCTAGGTTTCCCCTCCTTTTATTAGTGGCCGGTCCTCATGGGCCTCCTAGGCCAAAGCCCAAGCCCAGGTTGTCAAAGAATTGCAGATTTTCCTCGCCTAAAGTTTAATTTCTCTTTCACTGCTTCCTTCATTACAATAAGTTGGAGTATTACAGAAAAACCCCTTTTTCGTTTACTCTCCTTCCGTAGAAACATTCGGGGTATTACAATGTGTGGGTGTTGGTTAGACATTAGTCCCACCTGGCGGAAGAGGGGGCTTCTGGAGGATGGTTAGTCCAATGGTAGGGAAACCTTAGCAGGTATAAATACATTAAGACACTGCATTGTAACGGCCTAATGATAATTGCTTAGTCACACGCATTCGAAAGCGTGCTTTGGCCGACATTAAAAGCATATTATCTCGTGTGGGTAAAGTTGTACAAACTCTGCAGAGTAGAAACTATTCGAATAGCCACGTCCGCGGTCATGGACATGCTAGCAAAGACACTCTAAGTTAGACTTGTTTTTGGTTTATAAAATGATTTCAGCAGATGGTTTTTAGGATGGATAATCCTATGGTAAAAATTGGACGGTTAGCTAAGTGATAGGAGTGTATCCTTCACCATTCATTTAATGGAGGTTACCCACTATTAATTGTCATCTTAAACACTGATTTTAGTTATGGTATAAAAACTGGCCTTAGAAATTATTATTGTTATTTAACCTAAAAATGTTGTTTATGCAAAATAACCCTGCAATTATCATTTGTTTACCTTATGCATGCATTAACTTTCAATATTGGGTGTAACTTGCAAGCACGAAAGTTGTGCTTACTCTTGCTGAATAATCTTTATTCAGGAGAAGACCTCTATCAGGATGGTGAGGATCTTGACGACTAGGCTACGCCCCCAGACGATTGCCTGTGGCAAGTCGTGTGGTCTACTACTATTTTGTCTTTCGCTGTGTTATTTCTTTTCTATTTGGCCCCAGGCCCTTTTCTAATAAACTTAGAGATTATTATTAATAAAGTGCGTGATATGATTGTGCTATCACTTTTGTTTAACTGTGTACACTAGAAATCCTGGACTAGTGTATGAACACAGAGAATTTGGGATCCTTCGCTCCCGGGTTCGACAAAAGCTCTGCTAGCTTATCTCCAGAATAGGTGGTCTTGACGGGTATAAAGTGAGCCACTTTTGTCAAGTTGTCCACAATCACCCAAATGGAGTCAAAACCAGCTTGGGTCCGGGGTAGACTAGTTATAAAGTCCATCCCGGACTCCTCCCATTTCCACTCGGGTATGGGAAAGGGCACCAAAAGACTTCCCGGTCTTTCGTGTACAGCCTTAATACTTTGACAAGTATCGCCTCCTCCCGGCCCCCTCCGACCCTATAAATGGGCCCTAAATATCGCCAGGACCTCCTCATTCCGCTCCCACCACTCACCCCTTCTTCCCCGCTCTCTATCGGCCGGATTTCGCCAGTGAAAAGATTCGGCCAAAGCTTCGTCCGTTGCCTCTTGTGCCGCCGTCGACGACACCCCGGCCCCGAATCCACCACCATCGGCTTCGCCACATCGTCGTCGACCCAGTGCTCGCGCCGTCTTCGCGAGAGCGTGACGGGAACACCATCGCCGCCGCAATCCCAACATCGCCGCCGCCTAACTCCTCACCGCCGGCTATCGCCACTGGCTCAGGTGACCAAACCGTGCGCATCTTAACCCCCACGCCCTCCTCTCTCGTTTGGTGCCATCCATTTCCCTCATCGGAGCCCCTGTCGCCGGCAAGCCCGAGCCCGTGGCGCCGCCATCCACCGGACCTACGTGGCATGTCCACGTAGGCGCCAGGTCAGCGCCACCTCACCATTCGCGCTCATGTGTTCGCCTACGTGGCAGCCTCGTGGCGCCACGTCATCTCGCACGCCAGCACTGCACCCCACCGATTACTATTCTGTAAACCGAGCCCACCGTGGGTGTTGACCGGACCATGGACTTGGTCCATTGACCAAGGGGCCCACATGTCAGCCACTGTGGCATTTTTTCTCCGAATTGTTTTAATTCGGAAATTCCCTGCTGATGTCATGCTGACACAATAAAGCCATTTTCCTTTAGAAAAATAATTCCCAAAATTCAGAAAAAAAAACCCTAATTCTATCATTTTATGTATTTCCAATCTTCCAAAGCTCATATCTTTTGCATCCGAACTCCGATTGAGCCCATTCAAATTTCTAAATTTGTCTAAATTCAAGATCTAGCTAACCAAACCAAAATTATTTAATTTGGAGTTAATTTTAATTATTATTTGAATTTTATTTGAATTTGGCTTATTTTGCGATTAGATTTCGACAACTTCGGAGAGTCAGATTTCGACGCTAGTTGAAGAGCTTATAAGAGGATTGATTTTGACTGTATGATCATCATGATTGTACACTTGGACTACCTGGAGAAAGTACTTGAGAGTACTAGGTGACCTGTTAAGAAAAACAACATCACCTCGATGCAGGTGATCATTAAGGAAAACAACATCACCTCATCTAGCAAGGCAAGTTATACCCTTGATCATATCGATCGCATTATTTTAAATTTATTTAATTCTGTTTTTAAATTATTATTGCATGCATAATTTTTATCCAGTTATTTTAATCCCCTGTTTAAATACTTAGTTATTCCAATTCCTTGTGTATAGCCAATTTGAATATTGTTATCATTTCCTTGTCACCATTAGATAAAATAATATTGGAAATAATTAAATGCTTAGCCAATGCCTAGATCAAATCTTGTATTTGGGAAGTTTTTAGCCATATATTTCAAATTTGAATTAAATTGGATCTATGGTATTGTTTTACCATAAAAGGTTTATAAAATGCCTTTACTTGGAAAATAAAATGAAAATGGGTTTGGACTTGGGCGAAATGGATGATTGGTGGGTGCAGGTTTATGCACGGGCCCAACTGGGTAGGTTGAGGCCCAGTGTTCTGATGGATGTCGCTCAGGTCAATTAAGGACCGGTCTTCGAGCCGCATCTTGCTAGGCCACCACCGTACCACCACATGTCCTCAGTGTGGGGAGTAGGACCTGGCTAATTAATCTGCAATGTTGCACAGTGGTCGTTCCCTACAGATGCAATGGGTAGTCATGTTACGACTTATGTTAGTTCCACCTAGCGCAAGAGGGGGCCCGAACCCGGATGTCTTTATTCCAAAGGGGGAGGCGAAACCTTAGCGAGGGGTAACTACGGTGGAATGACACTTTGTAAAGGCCTTGTCACGTGCTCTAGACTGCTTACCTAAGGTAGTGAGCGGTGGTATCGACGAATGCCGAACAAACTAGAGAAGACGTGTCTTGTGGGTAAAGCTGTACAACATCTGCAGATGTCAAACTATTCGAATAGCTGTGTCCACGGTCATGGACATGCTAGCAGAACTACTCAAAGTTAGACTTTGGTTTTGTTTTCAAATAATTTTGGATTTCTATCCAATCGGGAATTTTGGGCAGGCAGCCTTGTGATAGGAGGGTATCCTTCACCATTCATGTGTGAATGATATCTGACTATAAAATTTAGAATTTTTTTAAAATAAAATTTTAGATATAAAATAACTGCTTTGGAACTTAGTACAAGTATTTAAAGAAAATGCTGCTTTATGCAAATCAACCAATATGCTATCCTTTGTTACATCCATATATGCATGTCATTCTGTTATTTGACGGGTGTAACTTGCGGGCACGGAAGTTGTGCTCATACTTGCTTTCTAAAAATAAAATTTCAGAGGAGAAGACTTCGTTACCAGTGTGGATCTCGACGACTAGGCTGCTACCCCAGTCGATTGCCTGTGGCAGATTGCTGGACTCTACTACTTTTCGTCTTCCGTTGTGCTCTTTATTGTTGGCTGTAAGCCTCTTTTGTAATAAACTCTGTTGATTATTAATAAAGTTGTGATATGAATTTGTTACCATATTTGTTTACTGTGTGAACTAGCTACTAATCATGGGACTAGTTAAGAAATGCACAGAGGATTTGGGATGTTAATCCCGGGTCCTGACAAATTGGTATGAGAGCCATATCGACTGTAGGTCGTGACCTAGTTAGAATGGTCGTTAGTTGAAAACTTCAAAACTTATTTTATAACAAGAAAAACAAATTTTTCTCTCCTCATCTTGGTCATCTATCTGTAGCTTCCTCACAGAAATTCTTTCTCTCCTAATTCTTTCTTCACATTTTAAAAATGTTAAAATTGATCCTTTTCCCCTTATAAAATTAATATAGATGGTCAATACGTTTCCTCCCATTATGATCAAAACCAGAAGACATGAAGCTGTCAAAGAAGCATCGTCGTCAGAGACCACGAGCAGAAGATACGATGTCAGCCCAGCCATATAGTCTAGGTTTGCCAAGACTCATTCTATACATTGAGTTGTTCCACCAAATTAAGAGTCTCGATCGATAGAACATTGTAATGCTTTCGAGTTCATTACCTCGTTTGGGAGTGTTATCTTGCTCTATCCCCTTAGTCCTTCATATTTGTCTCTTCCCTATCCGTTGTCCTCCTTTCCTAAATCCTTGGAGTAACCAACAGATGGTGAACACTCGTCGCTCCGAAAGTGGAACCAACACCAACGATGACGGAAATGCCCCAATTCCACCACCACCAGCAACCAACGGATCAGAATGGCAACAAATGATGGCCAATCAAAACTGTCTGATCGAACTGCTCTCCCAGTCCATCAACAACAATCTAGCTCGACAAGCTACGGCTCCAGCTCCAACTCCACCACCCCAAAGGACCAGTATGTCAGAATTCATGAGGATGCGACCGCCAACTTTCTCAAGTAGTACCGAGCCTATGGATGCAGATGATTGGCTCAGAGTGATCAGTAAGAAGTTGGATATCACCCAGTGCACTGATCGTGAGAGGGTGTTGTTTGCTTCACACCAGCTCATGGGTCTAGCTTCCGAATGGTGGGACAACTTCAACATCTCACATGCCGATGCTCAAGCCATCACCTGGAATGAATTTATGCGAGCTTTCCGCCATACACATATCCCTTCCAGCATGATGACCCTCAAGAAGAAGGAGTTCTTCACACTTTGTTAGGGCAACCTCTCTGTGAATGAGTACCTACACAAGTTCAATCAACTGGCACGCTACGCACCGGAAGATGTTACGAGAGAAGAAGACAAGCAAGAAAGATTCCTTGAAGGACTCCATGATGATTTGTCCGTACAACTGATTTCTCAGGATTATTCTGACTTCCAGCAGCTAGTTGACAAGGCGATTCGTCAAGAAGGCAAGCACTGGGAGATGGAGAATCGCAAGAGAAAAATGGTTGCACAGAAGTTCAACTCTGGGAGCTTTCCTAAGGCTAGAAAGACTTCATCGTATCCAGTCAAAACCCAGCCAACAGCAGACAACCCAATCAACTTGGAGCCCTCCAACACATGTGATGGTGATCAAGCACAGAAAGACCCATCCTATGTTGCAGGCATCACGTGCTTCAATTGCCATGAGATTGGACATTTCGCCAGTAAATGTTCAAAGAAGCAGCAGGCAACAAATCCAACCAACCCTGAGGACAACATCATACAAGCAAACAGGAAGCTGCAGAATTCTAGACGAGGATGTCTATACAATGTCACAGCTCAAGTTCTGCCAGATGACGAGCAGGATGCAGACAACGACAACTCTAGCTGAAAACCTTGTATTCCCAGTTTTCTTTCTATCCACTCCGAATCTCGGGGACGAGATTCCTTTTTAGGGGGGTGTCACATCCCAAAGTTATGTTACCAAAATAAAATAAATAAAAGTTATTGTTTTATTGGATTTTCTGAAATTTGATAGAGTTATATTGCATTATTTGTATTTTTGTTGAAAATTTAAAAGTCAAAAGTAAAATTTATTTGAAGTTCTTGAAGTTTTATTTGGTTTGATCTGAAAAACAAAAATTCAATTAATTTCTAGAATTTTCTGAGATTTTAAAAGCTTTTTCCTAAATAATTTAAAGTCAAAATAATTTATTTTGCAAAATTAATAGCCAACTTTAAGCTGGAAATAATTTTACTAAATCCAAAATAACTCTGGGAATTTCAGTGAATTTTCTCATAATTTTTGGATTTTATTTGCTATTTTCTAAAGCCCTTTTTAATTATCTGAATTGAATCAATTAGAAAACCAATAGAAATTCGCCAAATAGTGTTTGGGCCGAATCTCTTTTGGCCCAGTCCAACTTCCACGCGCATGCGGCCCGCATGGCACGCTCCTCCCGCGCATTCTCCTCCCTCTCTCTTCCCCGTCCGATTTACATCAGACGGCTATCACTTCCCCACGCCATCCCACTTCTCCGCACCATTAGATCGGGATTCAACGGTCAGATCACCGTGTAACGTTCGGGCGACCGAATGTCTTAACCACCGAGGACCGTTGGATTTAAATCCAATGGCCACCGTACCCCCACATCACATTATCTCCCCCACACTGTCGGATAAAAAATCGACGACCCCACACCTTTCTACCTCCCGCGTCTTCTCCCTCACACACCCGCACGCGCCCGCCATTGCCGCCTTGCCAAGCTCCGCAATCACAGCTATTCCCTTCCCCTTTCTTTGCACGGATGCGCGCATTAACTCCCCCGCATCACGCCGCCCTATCTCCGGCCATCTGCCCCCTCGTCCGCGTTCGGAATCGCCGAGAACGCCCCGCAATCGCCGCCGTGATCCCGCCACTGATCCCCTCCTCCCGGCCCCCTCCGACCATATAAAAGGGCCCCCAAGGATCGCCAGGACATCCTCATTCTGCTCCCACCACTCACCCCTTCTTCCCCGCTCTCTATCGGCCGGATTTCGCCGGTGAAAAGATTCGGCCGAAGCTTCGTCCGCTACCTCTTGTGCCACTGTCGACGACACCCCGGCCCAGAATCCACCACCATCGACCTCGCCACATCGTCGCCGACCCGGTGTTGGCGCCGTCTTCGCGAGAGCGTGACGGGAACACCATCGCCGCTGCAACCTCGACATCGCCGCCGCCTAACTCCTCGCTGCCGGCTATCACCACCGCCTCAGGTGACCAAACCGTGCGCATCTTAACCCCCACGCCCTCCTCTCTCGTTTGGTGCCATCCATTTCCCTCGCCGGAGCCCCTATCGCCGGCAAGCCCGAGCCCGTGGCGCCGCCATCCACTGGACCTACGTGGCATGTCCACGTAGGCGCCAGGTCAGCGCCACCTCACCATTCACGCTCGCGTGTTCGCCTACGTGGCAGCCTCGTGGTGCCACATCATCTCGCACGCTAGCACTGCACCCCACCGATTACTGTTTTGTAAACCGAGCCCACCGTGGGCACTGACCGGACCATGGACTTGGTCCATTGACCAAGGCGCCCACATGTCAGCCACTGTGGCATTTTTTCTCTGAATTGTTTTAATTCGGAAATTCCCTGCTGATGTCATGTTGACACAATAAAGCCATTTTCCTTTAGAAAAATAATTCCCAAAATTCAGAAAAAAAAACCCCTAATTCTATCATTTTATGTATTTCCAATCTTCCAAAGCTCATATCTTTTGCATCCAAACTCCGATTGAGCCCATTCAAATTTCTAAATTTCTCTAAATTCAAGATTTAACTAACCAAACCAAAATTATTTAATTTGGAGTTCATTTGAATTTTATTTGAATTTGGCTTATTTCGCGATTAGATTTCGACAACTTCGGAGAGTCAGATTTCGACGCCAGTTAAAGAGCTTATAAGAGGATTGATTTTGACTGTATGATCATTGTGATTGTACACTTGGACTACCTGGAGAAAGAACTTGTGAGTACTAGGTGACCTGTTAAGAAAAACAACATCACCTCAGTACCAGGTGATCTGTTAAGGAAAACAACATCACCTCATCTAGCAAGGCAAGTTATACCCTTGATCATATCGATCCCATTATTTTAAATTTATTTAATTCTGTTTTTAAATTACTATTGTATGCATAATTTTTATCCAGTTATTTTAATCCCCTGTTTAAATACTTAGTTATTCCAATTCCTTGTGTATAGCCAATTTGAATATTGATTATCATTTCCTTGTCACCATTAGATAAAATAATATTGAAAATAATTAAATGCTTAGCCAATGCCTAGATCAAATCTTGTATTTGGGAAGTTTTTAGTAAAATATTTCAAATTTGAATTAAATTGGATCTATGGTATTGTTTTACCATAAAAGGTTTATAAAATGTCTTTACCTGGAAAATAAAATGAAAATGGGTTTGGACTTGGCGAAATGGATGATTGGTGGGTGCAGGTTTATGCACGGGCCCAATTGGGTAGGTTGAGGCCCAGGGTTCTGATGGATGTCGCTGTAATATCCCGACTTTCATTTGAGAGTGCAATACAAATTGAGAGAGAATTAATGTAATTCTCCGATAGTGCTAGAAATAATTTTCGGGAGAGAATAATTAATCGGTAGAAGGTTTCTTTTGAAAAAAAAATGTTTAATCAGGAGAATAGAGGGGGTTTTCTGCGTTTTCCCGGCAACTTGGGCCTGGGCCTTGGCCCATGAGGCCTGGCCGGCCATAGGGGGGAGATGCCACCCTCCCCCAAAACCCTAGCCGCCCCTCCCCCCTCTCCTCCCCACCTTGGCCGCCGCCTCCCTCCTCTCCCCTCCCCCTCCTCATCGTTTGATTAGTGGTAGATGTGATTTGGATCATAATTGATTAGATCGAAATGCTGCGATTAGAAAGTTAGTTCTGTCCAGAATGTTGTGTGGCCTGTTTCGTGATCTTAGAGGCCCAATTTGAGAGGTCCATCTCCTAGAGTAATGTAGGTAATGTAGGTATTGTAATGAGAGTAATATTGGCGAAGTAATCTGATCGTTAAAGCGATTAATGAGGTAGCCGAGATTGTTGGATTATTATCAGAAATGACTTATACGTAGTAAGTAACTCTCTAAGAGCTTGAATCTTTAAAGATAATTGGGTCGAAAAAATATTTTTGTGTTGATGTCAATGCGCAAGTATGTTTGGATTGTGAGAATTTTAGGGATTTAATTTGAGGTTTCCCCTATCTTGCATATGAGAAGTTCATGGTAGGAGTCTTGGAGTTTAATTTTGGGCTTCGCATTTTTTTTTATGCTAGCACTTTGGTCGCCCAATGATTATGTGTAGAGGAAGTAGAATAAGGGTGGATTCCGAACAATGGGATGATCATTGATAGAACCCTTTTGATGAAGTATATTAACGTGTGTGCCAAGGATTCCGAGTTATTTATTCTGAAAAGATTGAGGTGATGTGGTTGTTTGAGAGGGCTATTTTGAGATGTATTGGGAGTCATCTGTCAAAGTATTTCCATCGGTACAAAAGTTGGCTAGAGTATGTTTAGTCGAATCAATAGAGTCTCTCCACAAAGGTGTGGATGATGTATTTCGGATTAAGCCTAACTTGAGGAGGTTAAATTAAGAGGGTTGAGCTCGTGTGGTATGCGATGAGTTTGAATTCCAAGTTTTGATAGAAATTTTATTCCTAAATGAGAAACTGAGAAAAAGGACGTTTTCTCCGGTAGTGAAGCGTTTTCTTGATTCTCGTTTGAGTTGTGTGTTGTTGACTGATGTCTTCCGCAAATTGAGTTTTGCTTTATGTTGCATGTGTGGTTCTGATCAGTTCAGGAAAAAAAAATGATTGATTTGGTTATTCGAGTGATTTGTCCTTTGGCTTTTGTGACGTTTAAGTCGCAAACCGCCCACTTGGAAAGTGGACAGTTTTTTTTCGTGATAAATCTTCGATTCTGGATTTGACTCTTTTAGTACTGAGTGGGCATTGTGTGGTTGCGACGGGAATCCTTACTTTCAGTTGACTCTATTTGTAATAGAGTTGTTCAAAGCAAATTATGTTGCGTGTCTCTCGTTAAAGGAGGTGATCTTTGTTTCGGTGAAGAGTTCGATTGAGAGGTGGAACAAGAGTTCCGTGTGCTATGCGTATGTTGTATGGATTGGTACCAAAGGGGTGGTTAACCCAAAATACTTTGGTTTGTTCTCGACAATTGCGGGGATTAAGTGGTTGGCGTATCGCTAGGACTGCCACGGGTCCATACGCGGAGTACGTATTGTCTGGGTTGTTCTGGTGCTGAGTGGGTACCTGGGAAATATAGAGTTTTGAGGTTTCATTAGATCGGTGGTCCAGCGAATAAGACTTCATATCCGAGTCTTGTCCGGTACGTATGCTGGAGAGATGGAAACGAGCGTTGAGGCATAAGACGTTGGTATCCGTCGAGGTGCCATTGGTCGCGTCAGTGTAAGCGAAAAACGACTTGAGAGCTGGAGTCTCGCCTGTGCGAGCGGTATCCAGTTTTGTTCGCAACAGGTACGTGTTACCATTGTTAAGTATCTTAGTCGCAGTTTTCCTTCGTGTAGATCGGCGTTTAGATTCGGGGTCGAATCCTGTTAAGGGGGGTAGAATGTAATATCCCGACTTTCATTTGAGAGTGCAATACAAATTGAGAGAGAATTAACGATAGTGCTAGAAATAATTTTCGGGAGAGAATAATTAATCGGTACAAGGTTTCTTTTGAAAAAATGTTTAATCAGGAGAAAAGAGGGGGTTTTCTGTGTTTTCCCAGCAACCCTGGCCTGGGCCTTGGCCCATGAGGCCTGGCCGGCCATAGGGGGGGAGATGCCACATTCCCCCAAAACCCTAGCTACCCCTCCCCCCTCTCCTCCCCACCTTTTTCCGCCGCCTCCCTCCTCTCCCCTCCCCCTCCATCTTGCGCCTCCCCCTGCTGGTTGTAGCCCCTTCTCCACCTCCATTGCTGCCGCCCCAAGCCCCTAGTGCAGCACCCCCACCTCCTGGAGCCGTCCCTTGGTGCCGATCTCCCCGTTGCCGGCTTCTCGCGAAGGTAGGAGTGGTGTTTCATGGAATTGGCTGATCAAGAAGGAGGGGAACATCTTCGCGGATCAACCATCATCTTCCTGGTTGCTGCAAGGGTAACTAATGCCAATCCTCATCGTTTGATTAGTGGTAGATGTGATTTGGATAATAATTGATTAGATCGAAATGCTGCGATTAGAAAGTTAGTTCTGTCCAGAATGTTGCGTGGCCTGTTTCGTGATCTTAGAGGCCTAATTTGAGAGGTCCATATCCTAGAGTAATGTAGGTATTGTTCTTAGCTTTCGGTGGCCGCCAAGAACACTAAATTCCGACGTACAGATGAAAAGTTATGTTCGTTTTAGTTTCTTCTATGCAGAATTCTGACGAGAATTAGCAGACACTGTAATTGTTAACATTTGACCTAGTTAGAGGATTATTCAGAAGTCTTTCCCATAACGACTTTTGTACGTGATCTCATTAGCTTTCAGGATTGATAAAGAACACCCCATTTGGATTTGTAGAACAAAAGTTAGACACATTTTAAGTTGACTGTCCAAAACCCTGACAAGAATGAATTATCAAATTGCCTTTTAATTTATGATCAATTTAATGGCAAATTCAGGGCTTTCACCCAACTAGGTTTTTTTAGGCCTGAGTCTTAGATTTGATATTGATAAATAACTCTAAGTTTGGTTAAGCCAATTAGAAGTTATGGCCATTTTCGTGCTGCTGCTCAGAAGTGTCGGGCAGTTTTGACAGAGGATGCTCATCGGTCTTTTGGGGCTTGGTATATTCAGAATTTGGGTTTTCCATCAACTAGGTTGTTGTAGATAATCTTGTTACCTTTTAAACAAGCCTGAGTTTACATTTTTATGAATTTCAGAGCAAAAGTTATGTCAATTTTAGTAGTGCTGCCCATTATAGTTTTCTGATAGAATGTAGTTCAATTGGAGTAAAATTGTGTAGTTAAACGTTGGGGTGTTGGGGTAAGTGTAGCAAGTAGTGTCTTGACTTCATGGTTCTTATTGAGTAAACTAATGATGTAGGAGGTGAGGCTCCGAGATTAGCGGCATCGTCGTTACCTCCTAACGCATCGCAATGCTAAAGGCAAGTACAATGATTTTGTGTGATTTGTAAACACTGGATGCTCAATGATTAGTATTGTGTTTTGTTTGATATGTGAGAAGCTTCAATGTTCATGTTCCATCCACGGGAGTGGAATATCCACGGGAGTGGAGATTATAGTAGACAAGAGGTTCCGATGATTATGTTCTTTGCGTATGCTCTTTCATATGTGTGGAGATGATATTAGTCATTATTCATAAGTTTATTCATGCATCCATATTCATGTTCTGTCCACGGAAGTGGAGCTCCATGGGAGTGGAGTCTAAAGTCCCATCAATTCCAGTATGGGCAAGTGAAGTCCCACCATTCCAATGTGGGCAGTTTTGGACACCCGTATGAAACGTTCTTCATACGGTATTTTGATCCCGTATTTGATAAATCAGCTTAAGTGAACACCGACAGGTGTGTCACTAGCTATACCGGTATAAGCATGTGTGCATCCATCCTTTGATTACATTCATTCATTTCATGCATTCTTGAATATTCGTTCGTGGTATGTTCAGAATTTGTGAAGATGTTGACTTGTCCATATTGGTTATATGTTAATTTATTCCATGTACTTGCTGAGTCTCGGACTCACTCTTGCATTGTTTATTTATTTTTAGGTGATCGTTGATGATGTTCCTCTTGGGAGGGAGTAGACACGCACTACTCATTCACTTCACCTTACACCACTTTAATAAAAGAATTAGCTTACTTTTTCTTTCAATAAGTGATGGACTCAGAATAAATAAACTTAGATGTGGATGATAACTTTCTATGTTAAGGTTGTTTAAATAATCGCTTATGTTCCCTAATCATTCGTTGGATATGATTATCTTAATGGATTCAGTAGACTTAAATATTTGGAATTTGTGGACTGTTGTTGGATTCAGTTCTAATACCTGCTTAGGTTCTAAAAGATGTTGATCTTTTGTAACTTAGTTGATGAATTTTTGTTGAAATTATTCCGTTGTATGGTTATATGTTAGGTCTTTAGGTAGCACTTTGGCTTTCGAATAGCCAGGGTGTTACAGTCGCCCAGGTCAATTAAGGACCGGTCTTCGAGTCGCATCTTGCTAAGCCACCACCGTATCACCACATGTCCTCGCAAGGGAGTAGGACTCGCTAATTAATCGCAATGTTCCACCGTGGTCGTTCCTCACGGATGCAATGGGTAGTCATGTTACGACTTATGTTAGTCCCACCTAGCGCAAGAGGGGGCCCGAACCCGGAGGTCTTTATTCCAAAGGGGGTGGCGAAACCTTAGCGAGGGGTAACTACGGTGGAATGGCGCTTTGTAAAGGTCTTGTCACGCGCTCTAGACTGCTTACCCAAGGTAGTGAGCGGTTGTATCGACGGATGCCGAACGAACTAGAGAAGATGTGCCTTGTGGGTAAATCTGTACAACCTCTGCAGAGTGTCAAACTATTCGAATAGCCGTGTCCACGGTCATGAACATGCTAGCAGAACTGCTCAAAGTTAGACTTTAGTTTTGTTTTCAAATAACTTCGAATTTCTATCCAATCGGGAATTTTGGGCAGGTAGCCTTGTGATAGGAGGGTATCCTTCACCATTCATGTGTGAATGATATCTGACTATAAAATTTAGATTTTTTTTAAATGAAATTTTAGTTATGAAATAACTGCTTTGGAACTTAGTAGAAGTATTTAAAGAAAATGCTGCTTTATGCAAATCAACCAATATGCCATCCTTTGTTACATCCATATATGCATGTCATTCTGTTATTTGACGGGTGTAACTTGCGAACACGGAAGTTGTGCTCATACTTGCTTTCTGCAAATAAAATTTCAGAGGAGAACATCTAATAAAAACGACGAACACCGAAAAAGACTCAAAACCAAATTGCTCCAAAATGCATGGAACTTACACAACAGGAAGATCATGATTTTAAATGAATTTAGCAAGAAGAATCAACCAATTTGGACTAAGCATGCAAAAGTTATGGTCTAAACAATTTATTTCAGCTGGTAAATTCAAATTAAATTTTTCCTGTTACTGTTCATGGCATAATTTTCCAGAAAGCTTCTAAACATGAAATTTTTATGGCAGGTAGATAATGACATCCTAAGAACAGCAAAACTGAGTTTACTACCTTTGAAGTTAACATGAATTTATTATGATTTTTCTAAGTAATGAACTAGTGCATAACTACTTTCAGAGGCATAAACCATATTAAAACATATTCTACACTAAAGCATATTATTGATGGAATCTAACAAATTTTTAGTTCGCTGAATTTGAAATTACAGGGAATTTGTGAGACCCCGGTTTATTAAACTTGTAATACTTAACCTTCCACTGGTTCTAGTATGACAAATAGAATAATCCGCGTCTCGATGAACATGTGCCTCCCAGAACAAGCAGCACACATACATCAATTCCAAGCATGCATCATTTCCATACAACAGAATATAACAAGTCTACCAAAAGACATACATAATATAAGTTATTACAACACAGCCGACCGGCCAAATGACATAAGTAGCAAATAAGTAACAGCGGAAGCAAAAGTTGCCATAAGATGGCTTAAATCAAAAGACGACCGGTTAGCCACATAACACCACAGGGCAACCGACCGCCGCCAAGCTAATCGCCTTAGATCGCCACAACACAACTCACAAAAGTGAGGTCCATCGGACTCACTATCATCCTCTGCACAACACAAGCAAGGCGGTGAGTACAAAAATGTACTCATAAGACTTACTGTAGTGAGCCTATACATAGCTACATGAAAGTTTGTATTCAAAGGAATGTGGTTATATGGTTCTTTGGACGCATAAAGCAAGTTTCATTTGCAATATTGTAATAGATTGAACAGCAGTTTGTAAAATCTGTTTTTAAGCATTTAAATAACAACGAGTAAGCATAAGTAACACGTATCCACCTAGAAGTGACTTTCCCAAAAGTCACCACAACATAGCATGAATCCCTGATTCATGCCACCATCAAGTTTTAATTTTAAAAGGTTGTAGTCTAACACTTGAAAAGCTTATCCAAGCGTGTCCATAACCTAGGACGAGGCTATTCGAATAGTTTTAATCCCTGCAGGGGTGTACCAATGTACCCACACTTCAGACCGCCTTTTTGCCAAGCTATTAAGCACACTTCCTTTGGTATGCCGACACGGCTAAGTCCTACGAACCCTTTCCAATGGAATATGCTAATCAAGAGACGCACGTATGGGGATTAATCCTTAGTGATCTGCGCCGACTAAATATGGATCACAAGGACCCATACGTGGAGCAGACACACCGCCCTCGGCGGTGCTCCTCTCCTACAAACGTGTCCATGTTGCATATAATCAAATATGCAACCCACCACGCGACTCATTAATTAACACACCATAGTACTCGGCTAAGAGAGGTCCCATATCCCTCTAGTGTGGTTAGCACGCACGTAATGCTCGGATAATGATACTCACAAGTAGTTCGGTCCTTAATTGACCCGGGCACCATTCCAATCACACCCAAAAGATCACACCATCTTACCATTGTGCCCAAGTCTAAATTGTTTTCATTTTTAGTTTTAGTTTTGCAATTTAGACATAGCACAAGGCTGAAATATACAGATTATATCAGTTTGTGTGATCAAGGTTATCGACAAGTCGATAACCGCCTATTTCTACCGATAACTAAGCATGGCTAAGCATAATAACACGTAAACTACTAAGTGACAAGGGTCCATCCAGCGAACCCAAAATCACAGCAAGTAACCTAGGCTTCAGTAGTAGAGGAATAAACATTTCCTAATGATAATGCATCTAGTAGGCCAACTATCGACAATAGTTTAAAACAACATAGCAATGCATACATAGAATTTGCAAACAATATATTAGAATTTGAAAATAGTAGGAACAATATGATCAAATGAATGCTACATCTGCTTGCTGGTGAAGTCAGAGTCGATGGCTCTGTGGCTCAATATCAAGAACAAAATTATCTTCTAACCTAACGCGAAAGGCGATAAGCAAATAAGAACGAAGAACACCAAATAAACTCCAACAGCAAAACACATCCAAATCTAATAAAATTTACACAACAGCTAGGGAATGATCTAAGACAATGACAGGAACAAGAATTATGCAATTTGAACTAAGCATGCAAAAGATATGAGCAAAATTCTCTTTCTCAGCCTTAAAGCAATCTAATTAATAATTAACACTGTTCATGGCGAAATTTTCCAGAATGATCTAAGGTCTGAAATTTTTATAGCAGGTAGATTATGACATCCTAATAACAGCAAAGTTGGATTTACTAAATTTGAAGTTATACACATTTACTTATGATTTTTCTAAGTTGTAAATCTAATGCAAGTCATTTTACAGAATTATGAACATGCTCAAATCCTATCCCATATGAAAGTATACTAACAGACGAATTTAACAAAATTGATTTTGCACAAATTGGATTTATACAGAAAAAGATATGCATTTTTCAAGATTAAAGCTATTTCTGGAATATTCAAAATGATAGTAATCAAGTTATTCCTAGTTACACAATTTTTTGCTACTCGAACATGCTTAAATCCATTTTTACAATAAACTACAGTGATAACAAAATTTATTGTTGTTGGAATTATCTAAAAAGCAGTTAAAATGCATTAGTTATGAGTTTCTAAAGTTTTTATATCATTTTCAGTTGTTAAATAAATACTTACCGAAATACAGAACAACCCAAATAAAAGAAAACGACGTGGACGCTCGACAACCCTTGATCTAAAATCCTACGGCTCACGCGCGCCGAAAACAGCGCACGCGCGCGAACTCGAAACAGAGCCCACCGTTGGATCACGATCCAACGGCGCACACGAATGTATACATTCGGACGGTGCGGTTGCATACACGATCCTGGCCGTTGATCGAAAGATCGACGGTCGAGAACGATCAGGGCATCCGAGGGTCCGAACGCACACAAAGATCAGGGCCGCAGATCTAAAAATGAACGGTGGCTACTGATCGCAGTTCGAGGGAGATGCTGACATGTGGGACCGCATGTCAGTGACTTCGAGTCACCCACGCGCTGGTTTAACCCACGTGCACAGTGCACTGGGCCCACTTGTCAGCGACTGAGAGTGGCGGTTAAGACCAAATTAATGCCGTTAATGATTAACATTAAATAGGCACTAACGACTTCTGAAATTTGATTCTAACCCCTCGGGCCCACAAGTCAGCGACCTAGAGGTGATTTCCGACAGCGATTAAATGCGACACATTCAATTAACCAATGATTAATCTTAATGATGTCGGAACAGTACGGGATTGAACCAGAGAGTGATTTAAGGGTATTGGGCCCACTGGTCAGAGGCTCAATGATAACGATTAAGACATCATTAATAACAAATGATTAGTAATTAATGTGTCCTAACCAGATGACGAAAACGGGAGCTGCTGTGCCGGCAAAACCCGAGCGATTTCAACGGCGAATCGCCGGCGACACTGGCCGCGGCGGCGCCGAACAAGAACCAAAATGGATTCGCAATAGCACTACGAACCTAATGGTGGCATTCTCGCCGGCGGTGAGGGACTAGAACGCCGGCTAGCCGGAAAACGAAAATGGGAGCTTTTACTGCTAAGTGCGAAAATAGCGAAAAGCTCAACTGCGGTCCAAGGAAGTGGGTGCCAAAGCTTCTAAGGACTAATAAGAAGCTACCTTAGCGACAAGAACCTTCAAAGATGGCCGGAGATGCTTGATCACGGTGAAAGCTCGCCGGACTTGGAGAAGAAGGTTTGAAAATGACACCCTGAGCCAAATGAGTGATACCAAAGCATCAATATAGCTTCATAACGATTCACAGAAGCTACATGAGCAAGTAATTAGAAAATGGAGTACTCACCTGAGCTGAGGAAGAAGATGACCAAATTTGGCCGAATCTGAACAAACCCCAAATTGGACAATTCCTGAGAATCAAATCCAAAATTAAGTGAGGGGAAATGTTCAAGGAAGTAAATAGATGAGGTTAGGGCAAAGAAACGTGAAGGAGGCCCACTGGAACACCAAGAACACCAATGGAGCTCCACGGGTCAACAATGGCGATTTGCCATTTTTGAGGTGTTAAGCTCCAATATTGAGAATGAAGCTTGATGGTGGTCTAAAGAAATACCAGGAGGCATTGAGAGTGCTTATAAAGCCATGAAAGCATTCGGGTTTGCACCACACATCTTTCGGGCGGCAAAACACAGAGCACAATGCGCGGCCGACATGGAAAAGATGATAGCTGGTGCAATAGGGCATGGCATGGCCGAAAGTGTCTCCCACGACCCATGCTATTGACTAGGGTGGCTGTAGGAAGCATGAAATGACATCTCCATGCCTTGCACTATTTTCGCACGGCGGGAGGTTGAAGATGACCAGCGCGAAAGCTCGGGCGATTCAGAGCCCTACGATCTAAATCGGACGGCTACGAAAGCGCCACGCCTCCTAGGCTTTAAAACGCAACGAAACGTTTCCGAGCCCTAGGATTAGAAACGAACGGCTCAGATTGCTCCACGTTGCAAACTCAATTTACAACGAAGGGACACGCGAGCGTTGGATCTTAATCCAACGGCTCTGATTCAAGAATGCAACCGGAGGGTCCGAAGGTTTCGGCGCATCTCAACGGTTGGATGGAGATCTAACGGTCGACAATCAAACTTGCAACCGGAAGGTCCGAAGTCTTACACGCGCGCGGGCCGTGCGATTTAGATCCAACGGTTGAGATTCAACGCGCGATTTAAAGAGAGGCTCGGTGTAGTTAGTTGACTGGACCGAGTCAAATGGCTCGAGCCCGAGTCTGACTCGAACCCGAGTAACAGTAAAACCAAGTTTGACTTTGAAATAAGAACAGAGACTTTGAATGATTTATTTGAGGTAGCACATTAACTCCAAAAATTATGAAATTTTTACAGGAGCTTGCTAACTCAGATATTAACCTTGTGTAAAATTTTCAGAGGTTTTTATACTGTGAATAAATCTCCAAAAATTCCGTAAGGCTCTGTTTAATGTTTGATGAGAGTCAAACAGTTTGATCGCTTCTAAAAATATTCAAACAATTTCTAAAAATTGTGAAATTTTTGAGAGGGTCACATACCATCACAGAGACTTAGGAAAAATATTTCCAGAGGATGATCACAAGATTTGACAAGATTGTTTTGGAATAACAAGATTTGGATCAACTAGACTTGTGACAATGTATTTCCATAATCCCTTGTACAAGAATTGTTTGGCACAACAGGAAATACATGATGTAAGAAAAAGTTTTAAATTCTACTGATTTTCTTACATTTGAATCACAAGCCCAAAATTGGGATGTTACAAAACCTCCCCCCTTACAAGAATCTCGCCCCGAGATTCTGTTTACTCGGAGAAGAAGGATGGGTAATCTGCACGAAGACGATCTTCGCGCTCCCAAGTTGCCTCATCTTCGAGAATGGTTTGACCATCAACCTTAAGGAACTTGATGACGCGTTCCTTGTTCTTCGTTCAGATTCTTCGAGAATACGAACAGGATGCTCATGATAGGTCAAATTTTCTTGCACATCGAGATTTTCCAACGGAGTTTCCTCAACTGGAACACGTAGGCACTTCTTTGAGTGTGACACATGGAACACGTCGTGCACACTCTCAAGTGAAGCTGGCAACTCCAATCTGTATGCAACGGCCCCAATCCTCTCGATGATGCGATAAGGTCCAACATAACGAGGAGCTAACTTGCCCTTGATACCAAAACGCTGATGGCCTTTCAAGGGTGAGACCTTGAGATAAACAAGGTCATTGGGCTCAAAGCTCAACTCTCGACGACGACGATCCGCATAGCTCTTTTGCCTGGACTGGGCCACGCGCAAATGCTCACGAATCAACTGAACTTGGCTCTCGGCCTCATTGATGGAATCTGGCCCGAAGAACTGACGCTCACCAGTTTCTGACCAGTTCAAAGGGGTTCTACACCTCCTCCCATACAAAGCCTCAAATGGTGCCATGCCAAGACTAGCTTGGAAACTATTGTTGTAGGAGAACTCTGCAAAGGGCAAGCACTTCTCCCACTTCTTCCCATAGGAAAGAACACAGGCACGGAGCATATCTTCCAACACTTGGTTAACTCTCTCCGTCTGACCATTAGTCTGAGGATGATAAGTCGAACTGAAAGAAAGACGTGTACCCATCGCCTTTTGCAGATTATGCCAAAAGCGAGAGGTAAAAAGAGAACCACGATCTGACACAATTGTTCGTGGCACACCATGCAAACATACAATGTGAGACACATAGAGATCCGCCAGCTGACTAACACTGAGATTGGTACGCACTGGCAGAAAATGTGCTACCTTCGTCAATCGATCAATGACAACCCAGATAGCATCCTTCCCAGAAGAAGTACGGGGCAGACCGGTGATGAAATCCATACCAACGGAATCCCACTTCCACTCAGTGCATCGCAAAGGTTGAAGAAGGCCCGGCTGGGCCGATGTTCACTTTGACACGACAAAGACACGCCGCACTCGAAGAACGAACTCGCAATCTCGCTTCATGCGAGTCCACCAGAATCTCTGTCGAAGGTCTTGATACATCTTGGTAGCTCCAGGATGGATAGACAAAGGGGAGTCATGGACCTCGCGGAGAATCAAATCCCGCAATTCTATGACCTTCGGAACCACAAGACGCTGTCCAAACCACACAACACCGTGCTCATCCTCAGAAAAGCACTTAGCTGTCCCCTTCTTGATGTTCTGCTTGATCTGAACCACACCAACATCTGTCTGCTGGGCAGCCTTGATTTGCTCCACCAAAGTCGGTTGCACAACCAAGGTAGCAAGAGAACCATGCTCAATCAATCCCAGATTAAGCCGCTGAAATTCTTCGAGAAGGGTAGGTTGTTGCTCTTGAAGTGACAAGGTATTGCAATACACCTTGCGATCGAGTGCATCAAGAACAACATTGGCCTTGCCCGGTGATACCAATGCCCATATCATAATCCTTGATCAATTCCAACCATCTCTCTGCTCGAGGTTCAGATCTGTCGGGTGAACAAATATTTCAAGCTCTTGTGATCGAATACACCTCACAGCGGTTACCAATTAGGTAATGCCGCCAAATCTTGAGTGCATGCACCACTGCAGCTAACTCCAAATCATGGGTAGGATAGTTGAGTTCATGAGGCCTCAACTGCCTCGATGCATAGGCCACTACCTTGCCTTCTTGCATAAGAACACAACCGAGTCCCTGCCGAGAGGCATCACAATAAATGTCAAAGCTCTTATGCACGTCAGGAAGAACAAGCACTGGTGCTGACGTCAAACGCCTTTTGAGTTGTTGGAAACTCAAATCACAAGCAGAAGACCACACGAATTTCTTTTCTTTCTTGAGCAATTCGGTCATGGGTTTAGCAATTTTGGAGAAGTTCTCGATAAAGCGGCGGTAGTAGCCCGCTAAACCAAGGAAACTCCTCACATCGGTGGATCGACTTGGCTGCCCAAGATAGAACATCGCGACCTTGCTAGGATCCATCGCTACACCACTGCCGAAGAACATGGCCCAAGAATGCCACTTCCTTCAACCAGAACTCGCACTTGCTGAACTTGGCATACAGCTGATGCTCACGCATCTTTCCCAAAACAATCCGCAGATGCTCAGCATGCTCCTCTTCACTCTTGGAGTAGATAAGAATGTCATCAATGAAAACCACAACAAACTTATCCAAATACTCCATGAACACTGAGTTCATAAGATTCATGAACAAAGCCGAGCATTGGTCAAACCGAAAGACATGACGGTGTACTCGTAAAGGCCATAACGAGTAGTGAACGCCGCTTTGGAATATCCTCACTGATCCGACTTGATGGTACCCCAATCTCAAGTCAATCTTGGAGAACACACAAGCTCCAGTTAACTGGTCAAAGAGATCATCAATACGAGGCAAAGGATATTTGTTTTTCACCGTCACTTCATTAAGCGGACGGTAATCAACACACATACGCAGGGTCTTGTCCTTCTTCTTCACAAAAATAACCGGACAACCCCAAGGAGATGAGCTAGGACGGATGAAGCCTTTTGCTTGAAGCTCACCCAACTGCTTCTTCAGCTCCTCCAATTCATTAGGAGGCATTCGGTACGGCGCCTTAGAAATTGGAGCGGTACCGGGCAACAGCTCAATAACAAACTCCAAGTCTCGAACTGGAGGCATACGAGGCAAATCTTCAGGGAAGATATCCACAAAGTCACAAACTGTGGGTACATCCTGAATCCCCATGGCTGGCTTAGCTTCAAGGGCACAAAGATGTGGCCCCTGCAGCTGCGGTGAAATCCCAACTTGCTCGCCTGAGGGACTAGTGAGGAAAACCATCTTCCCGGCACAATCGATTTGCCTCAAGTGTTGGGACAACCAATCCATACCAAGAATCACATCCAGGCGCGAGTCGAGTAAGATGAGATTTGCCAAGAATTCCACTCCTTCAATATTAATAGGAACGCCCCGACATTCTTGATCAGCTCTCATTTCCGCTCCCGGAGAGCGAATAAGCAAAGGAATCCCCAAAGGAACAAAGTGAAGGTCACATTCAGCAGCAAATGATCTCGAAATAAAGGAATGTGAAGCTCGAGTCAAACAATACCGCAAAGGGACGAAAACTAACAAGGAACGCACCCAACACAACGTCGGGTGCCTCCCGAGCCTCCTCACCAAGATGTGGTTGACTCGACCACTCCCGACACTCGGGTCTTCGGATCACCTTCGGTGTGTGTGTGACCATTCTCGCGTCCTCCATTAGGACGAGGGGCTGCTCCAGTCCTCTGAGGGCAACTGCTAGCATAGTGGTCCTTCTTGTTGCAGCGGCGAGTAACATCGCCGGTGGGTTGCGGAGCGCAACCTGCTGCTGGGTCGCAGGTGCACGTGGCTGGAACACGGCCTGCAGGGGACGAGCAACTGGCGCCGACGGCCTCGGCGGTGGTGAAGCCAAAGCACGAGCCCTCGTGCGGGCCCAACACGGGACGAGTCGGGCCACTGTGCGGCACCGATGGGCCTCCCACTTGCGCTTGCGGGACTCACCCAGCGCCTTCGCCTTGTGCTCGGCGACGATGGCCTTGTCAACCAAGGCCTGGAAGTCAGCAAAGTCCACTATAGATAGCTTGTCCTGCAGCTCCTCGGACAAACCATCCATGAACTTCTCCTGTTTAGCCTCATCAGAGGCCACCTCCCCTGGAGCATAATGAGCCAAGTGATTAAACTCGTAAAGATACTCCGAGAGAGACTTGCGCCCTTGTTTAAGCGCGAGAAACTCCTTCTTCTTGAGCTTCATCAGGACATCAGGTATGTGGGCCCGACGGAAAGCAGATCGAAACTCATCCCACGAGACAACGTGGCCTGCGGGCTGCATGGCGAGAAAGTTCTCCCACCAAGATAGTGCTGCACCCTCAAGCTGATGGGATGCAAAGAGTGCCCGCTCCTGCTCCTGGCACTGAGCGATATTGAGCTTTCGCTCAACAAGACGCAGCCAATCATCCGCGTCGAGTGGATCCTCGGATCGAGAGAAAGTGGCGGCTGCGTACGGAGAAACTCCGCAAGCCCACCACGACCGTGGCCACCACCTCCTCGAGCCCGGCGGCGGCGGGAGCGGAGGTGTTCCTCGCAATGACCTCCAAGATCCGGGTCTGGTCCATGCGATTCCGCTCGATCTGAGCCAGAACCTCAGCCATGGTCGGAGGAGGGGGAAGCTCCTCATCGGAACCAGCCGGCTGACTGTTGCGGGTGGTTCTTGTCATCCTGTTCCACAAAGATAGGTTAAAACACAACTCCGGAACAGGAGACAAAGAAAACAACTAACCACTAAACAAAACAACCTTTAAAAACTCCAGTAACAACATAAAATTACAGCAAGATCACGAAGATAACAACCATCTCCCTATTATGACTAACTCGTATGGAAAAACGAGTAATCAATTTTTCAGGAAGATAAATTTCAGAATCTCAACTTCTGTTCGAAACAGCAAGGAACAGGGTGAGAAACTTGCTAAAGAATGGTTAGACACTTAGCTACCTCATATCACTTCTTACCCTTTTATTCCCACAAATTTTAGTGGAATTAACCTTTCATTTCAGCACCCCCTACTAATTAAATGCTAGCTGTCCAGAAATTTATCGCTCGCTGTCCAGATTTTCTTTTTGAGTCTCTGGCCGAAATTTGTAGCTTCCAGTTGCTTCAAATATTCCCAAGACAGCCAACACTTTCATTTTATAACTCTCATGGTGTACCCAAAACCAATCTACTCGATAAACAACTATCTTTTGAAAGAAGATGAGAGGAAAACTCAGCTTTCAAATTCAGTTTAGAATAAGGTAAGATGAGCAAACTAAGATAGATGAGGAGTAAAATCAGAGAACTTACTTAAGATTTTCAGGAAAGCACTGATATTTAGAAAGTAAGTTTTCAAAATATACTAGGGACGACCAAGCTAGGGGTTTCTACGGTCGATGGCTCGATACTGCAAGCTCTGTGAGACCCGGTTTATTAAACTTGTAATACTTAACCTTCCACTTGGTTCTAGTATCACAAATAGAATAATCCGCGTCTCGATGAACATGTGCCTCCCGAACAAGCAGACACACATACATCAATTCCAAGCATGCATCATTTCCATACAATGTAATATAACAAGTCTACCAAAGACATACATAATATAAGTTATTACAACACAAGGACCGCCAAATGACATAAGTAGCAAATAAGTAACAGTGAAGCAAAGTTGCCATAAGATGGCTTAAATCAAAAGACGACCGTTAGCCACATAACACCACAGGGCAACCGACCGCCGCCAAGCTAATCGCCTTAGACCGCCACACAAGGCACAACTCACAAAAGTGAGGTCCATCGGACTCACTATCATCCTCTGCACAACACAAGCAAGGCGGTGAGTACAAAAATGTACTCGCAAGACTTACGTAGCGTGCCTATACATAGCTACATGAAAGTTGTATTCAAAGGAATGTGGTTATATGGTTCTTTGACGCATAAAGCAAGTTTCATTTGCAATATTGTAATAGATTGAGCAATGAGTTTGTAAAATCTGTTTTTAAGCATTTAAATAACAGAGTAAGCATAAGTAACACGTATCCACCTAGAAGTGACTTTCCCAAAAGTCACCACAACATAACATGAATCCCTGATTCATGCCACCATCAAGTTTTAATTTTAAAAGGTTGTAGTCTAACTCTTGAAAAGCTTATCCAAGCGTGTCCATAACCTAGACGAGGCTATTCGAATAGATTTAATCCTGCGGGGTGTACCAATGTACCCACACTTGAGCATCGCCTTTTTGCCAAGCTATTAAGCACACTTCCTTTGGTATGCCTAGGCACGCTAAGTCCTACTGAACCCTTTCCAATGGAATATGCTAATCAAGAGGCATGCGTATGGGGTTAATCCTTAGTGATCTGCCACGACGAAATATGGATCACAAGGACCCATACGTGGAGCGAGACACACCGCCTCGGCGGGTGCTCCTCTCCTACAAACGTGTCCATGTTGCATATAATCAAATATGCAACCCACCACGCGACTCATTAATTAACACACCCAAAGTACTCGGCTAAGAAAGGTCCCATATCCCTCTAGTGTGGTTAGCACGCCTAATGCTCGGATAACGAGATACTCACAAGTAGTTCTCGTCCTTAATTGACCGGGCACCATTCCAATCACACCCAAAAGATCACACCATCTTACCATTGTGCCCAAGTCTAAATTGTTTTCATTTTCAGTTTTAGTTTTGCAATTTAGACATAGCACAAGGCTGAAATATCTGATTATATCAGTTTGTGTGATCAAGGTTATCGACAAGTCGATAACGCCCATTTCTACCGATAACTAAGCATGGCTAAGCATAATAACACGTAAACTACTAAGTGACAAGGGTCCATCCAATGAACCCAAAATCACGACAAGTAACCTAGGCTTGATAGTAGAGGAATAAACATTTCCTAATGATAATGCATCTAGTAGGCCAACTATCGACAATAGTTTAAAACAACATAGCAATGCATACATAGAATTTGCAAACAATATATTAGAATTTGAAAATAGTAGGAACAATATGATCAAATGAATGCTACATCCGCTTGCTCGGTCAAGAAGTCACAGTCCGATGGTCTGCTGTGGCTCAATATCGATAACAAAATTATCTTCTAACCCTACGCTAAAAGGCGATAAGCAAATAAGAACGAAGAACACCAAATAAACTCCAACGACAAAACACATCCAAATCTAATAAAATTTACACAACAGCTAGGAATGATCTAAGACAATGACAGAACAAGAATTATGCAATTTGAACTAAGCATGCAAAAGATATGAGCAAAATTCTCTTTCTCTTTAAAGCAATCTAATTAATAATTAACACTGCTCATGGCGAAATTTTCCGAGAATGATCTAAGGTCTGAAATTTTTATAGCAGGTAGATTATGACATCCTAATAACAGCAAAGTTGGATTTACTAAATTTGAAGTTATACACATTTACTTATGATTTTTCTAAGTTGTAAATCTAATGCAAGTCATTTTACAGAATTATGAACATGCTCAAATCCTATCCCATATGAAAGTATACTATGATTTAATTTAACAAAATTGATTTTGCACAAATTGGATTTATACAGAAAAAGATATGCATTTTTCAAGATTAAAGCTATTTCTGGAATATTCAAAATGACAGTAATCAAGTTATTCCTAGTTACACAATTTTCTGCTACTCGAACATGCTTAAATCCATTTTTACAATAAACTACAGTGATAACAAAATTTATTGCAGTTGGAATTATCTAAAAAGCAGTTAAAATGCATTAGTTATGAGTTTCTAAAGTTTTTATATCATTTTCAGTTGTTAAATAAATACTTACCGAAATACAGAACAACCCAAATAAAAGAAAACGACGTGGATGCTCGACAACCCTTGATCTAAAATCCTACAGCTCACGCGCGCCGAAAACAGCGCACGCGCGCGAACTTGAAACAGAGCCCACCGTTGGATCACGATCCAACGGCGCACCGCAATGTATACATTCTGACGGTGCGATTGCATACGATCTGGCCGTTGATCGAAAGATCGACGGTCGAGAACGATCAGGGCATCCCGAGGGTCCGAACGCACACAAAGATCAGGGCCGCAGATCTAAAAATGAACGGTGGCTACTGATCGCAGTTCGAGGGAGATGCTGACATGTGGGACCGCATGTCGCTGACTTCGAGTCACCCACGCTACCGTTTAACCCACGCGCACGGTGCACCGCCCACTTGTCGGCCCGAGTGGCGGTTAAGACCAAATTAATGCCGTTAATGATTAACATTAAATAGGCACTAACGACTTCTGAAATTTGATTCTAACCCCTCGGGCCCACAAGTCGACCAGGTGATTTCCGATAAATGATTAAATGCGCACACATTCAATTAATCAATGATTAATCTTAATGATGTCGAAGCGATGACGGATTGAACCGAGAGTGATTTAAGGGTATTGGGCCCATCGGTCGAGGCTCAATGATAACGATTAAGACATCATTAATAACAAATGATTAGTAATTAATGTGTCCTAACGGATGACGAAACGGAGTCATTGCGTGCGGCAAAACCCGAGCGATTTCAACGCGAATCGCGGCGACACCGGCATGGCGGCGCCTAACAAGAACCAAAATGGATTCGCATAGCACTACGAACCTAATGGTGGCATTCTCGCCGCGTGAGGACTAGAACGCCGCCAGCCGAAAGCGAAAATGGGAGCTTTTATGCTAAGTGCGAAAATAGCGAAAAGCTCAGCTGCGGTCCAAGGAAGCGGGTGCCAAAGCTTCTAAGGACTAATAAGAAGCTACCTTAGCGACAAGAACCTTCAAAGATGGCCGGAGATGCTTGATCACGGTGAAAGCTCGCCGGACTTGGAGAAGAAGGTTTGAAAATGACACCCTGAGCCAAATGAGTGATACCAAAGCATCAATATAGCTTCATAACGATTTACAGAAGCTACATGAGCAAGTAATTAGAAAATGGAGCACTCACCTGAGCTGAGGAAGAAGATGACCAAATTCGGCCGAATCTGAACAAACCCCAAATTGGACAATTCCTGATAATCAAATCCAAAATTAAGTGAGGGGAAATGTTCAAGGAAGTAAATAGATGAGGTTAGGGCAAAGAAACGTGAAGGAGGACCACTGGAACACCAAGAACACCAATGGAGCTCCACGGGTCAACAATGGCGATTTGCCATTTTTTAGGTGTTAAGCTCCAATATTGAGAATGAAGCTTGATGGTGGTCTAAAGAAATACCAGGAGGCATTGAGAGTGCTTATAAAGCCATGAAAGCATTAGGGTTTGCACCACACATCTTTTGGGCGGCAAAACACAGAGCACAATGCGCGGTCGACATGGAAAAGATAATAGCTGGTGCAATAGGGCATGGCATGGCCGAAAGTCTCCCACGACCCATGCTATTGACTAGGGTGGCTGTAGGAAGCATGAAATGACATCTCCATGCCTTGCACTGTTTTCGCACGGCGGAGGTTGAAGATGACCAGCAAAGCTTCGGGCGATTCAGAGCCCTCACGATCTAAATCGGACGGCTCACGGCGCCGCCACGCCTCCCGGCTTTAAAACGCAATGAAACGTTTCCGAGCCCTAGGATTAGAAACGAACGGCTCAGATTGCTCCACGTTGCAAACTCAATTTACAACGAAGGGACACGCGAGCGTTGGATCTTAATCCAATGGCTCTGATTCAAGAATGCAACCGGAGGGTCCGAAGGTTTCGGCGCATCTCGACGGTTGGATGGAGATCTAACGGTCGACAATCAAACTTGCAACCGGAAGGTCCGAAGTCTTACACGCGCGCGGGCCGTGCGATTTAGATCCAACGGTTGAGATTCAACGCGTGATTTAAAGAGAGGCTCGGTGCAGTTAGTTGACTGGACCGAGTCAAATGGCTCGAGCCCGAGTCTGACTCGAACCCGAGTAACAGTAAAACCAAGTTTGACTTTGAAATAAGAACAGAGACTTTGAATGATTTATTTGAGGTAGCACATTAACTCCAAAAATTATGAAATTTTTACAGGAGCTTGCTAACTCAGATATTAACCTTGTGTAAAATTTTCAGAGGTTTTTATACTGTGAATAAATCTCCAAAAATTCCGCAAGGCTCTGTTTTAATGTTTGACTGAGAGTCAAACAGGTTTGACTGCCTCTAAAAATATTCAAACAATTTCTAAAAATTGTGAAATTTTTCAGAGGGGTCACATACCATCACAGAGACTTAGGAAAAATATTTCCAGAGGATGATCACAAGATTTGACAAGATTGTTTTTGGAATAACAAGATTTGGATCAACTAGACTTGTGACAATGTATTTCCATAATCCCTTGTACAAGAATTGTTTGGCACAACAGGAAATACATGATGTAAGAAAAAGTTTTAAATTCTACTGATTTTCTTACATTTGAATCACAAGCCCAAAATTGGGATGTTACAGAATTACTTGTGTCTTTTACAAATTTTAAACAATTACTTGTGTCTTTTACAAATTTTAAACAATTAGTTCGCTGAATTTGAAGTACACATTTTCTTACATTTGAAACACAAGTTGAGAATTGGGATGTAACAATACTCAAGGGGAGGTGATCCAAAGGACTAAGGAAAAGGCGCAACGAATCAGGGCCATCTTGATCAGGTGGTTCTAAGAGAGAGGAACGTTCGGACCGTGCGAGCGCATCCTTACATCGTAGCCGCCCAAACTAAATCGGACGATCCATAATGCAAGGGAGCGTTTGGACAATCCTAATGCCTCCTCTTGATCAGGCCATCCAACCAGAATCTAAGGGTCCTGAGCAGAGGTAGGCGCGCACGCAGTTTGGGCTTAGGAGGCCCAATCAAGGAAAATTTTCAATGGACCAGTTCAAAGGGGAAAGGATCAACGGCGGAGATCCAAGGAAAGAGGTCGAAGGGGTTTAGCGCGGGGTAGCCTAAAGGGATCCCGATAGTTAAGATCTATCAAAGGGGAGGTCCAACCACAAGGAAGGTCTAAACCTAGGAGATTTAAACCAAAGGATAGCACAAAGGAGGTCCAAACCACAGAGGCCTAAACCAAAGAGGGAGGTCTGAACTCAAAAGAGGTCCCGACCACGAAGGAGGTCTGGACAAGCGAGGGTCCCAAAGGAGGAACAAAGCAAACAAAACACAAAAGCTAAAAACCAAGGAACACCAGAGAACTCCAATAACGAGGAGCTCGAACCAATCAAGGCTTAGTTGAAGTTTAAATTATTTCCAATTAAAGCTCCCCTCTTTCAAAAGTTCCAGGTTAACCTTGAGCAAGGCAATAAATCAAATGGTTCCTTTTTAGGTCTTGAAATCCAGCAAGAACTCTAAGACAAATGGGACGTTACACTGGAGTTGAAGTACGAGTAGGGTATACTCGAGGCATCCCACATGCCTTCGCAAAACATCGGTCGGTGTAATGCCCGGTGCGGCCACAATGAAAGCACATCATGTTTAGGTGGAAGTTGTTGCTGCCCGAGAGCTGATTTCCCCCACTGTTTCACTGTCCCGAAGGTGGTGGAGGCCTTGACACAAAGGTAGGTGGCCTTGGTGGTGCTGGCGCTTGAGATCGGGGCGGTTGGGGCTGCTCGGTGCGTGGCCTCGGAAAATTGCCGCTTGCTGGAATCAGTGCGGCTCTCTTCCTCTTTCTGGACTCATCCAAGGCTATGCTCTTATGCTCCACCACAATGGCCTTGTTGACCATGTGCTGGAAGTTCCTAAAGTCATGTACAGCAAGAGCTAGCTGCATTTCCTCTGTCAAACCGTTCATGAAACGGTTCTGACAGCGGGCATCAGTGGAGACATCATCAGGAGCATAGCGAGCTAGGAAATTAAACTCGTGGAGGTACTCAGTCACACTCTTATTTCCTTGCTTAAGGGCAAGGAACTGTTACTGCTTGATCAACATTACCCCCTCAGGGATGTGGGCCTCCCTGAAAGCTACTCGGAACTCGTCCCAAGATGGAACTTGTCCCTCGGGTTGCATGGCGGAAAAGTTATCCCACCATGCGCTTGCGGCGCCTTCCAGCTAGTAGCTAGCGAATAGGACCCTCTCAATGCCAGTGCACTGAGCGATCGCCAACTTCTTCTCTATGGTGCGGAGCCAGTCCTCCGCCCCCATAGGGTCTTCAATGCCAGAGAAAGTTGGAGGATTGGTTCGCTAAAAATCAGCGAGTCCCCCATGAGCTCGAGGTGCAGGAGCTCCTCCACCGGGCGGGGCTGGGGCGTGTTGCGGCGCAGCTGCTTCCGAAATCCGAGTCTAGTCCATCCTATTTTGCTCGATCGAGCCGGGACCTCCACCATTGAAGGAGGTGGTGGCAAAACTTCCTCAGCCGATGTGCCTCCCGAGTGCGGCATGGATGGCTCACCCGTGCAAAGAGTTTACTCACAGTAGCAGAACGGGGTCCTCGGGATGGAGATCCCGCACTAGGTTGAGCCCTGGAACGCGTGTTAGGTCCTGCCATCCTATTGTGCCAAGGAAGGTTAGAAAAAGGACCAAAGTTGCGCTTGCAAAAGTGTGGATTAAAATCTGGATAGCAAGCACACAATTCATAACTAAGCATGCATAATGGTATAAAATGCACAAAAACTTAACACCAAATGGGCGTACAAAGGCACTAGGGCCAGTACAAGATCCATAAATTCAAATCATAGTTTTTCGGTGCAATTACATTCATATGGGCCCGTAGGCGAATGGTAGCTGCCCGAAACAAAAGTTCTTGCAAGAAAAATAGCAATAGTTTAATAACTACTAACCTATTACACAAATTAGGGATACATGCTCGTTGAACACATGTCTGGACAGCGAGCTCACTACTTTAGCACCTAAATATTGTTCTGGTCGAAGTTCACCAGAAACTCATCAAGAAGATGATATCCAGGCGATCCTGTGTCCTCAGGGTCCTCTGGATTGGCAAGACGTAAAGGAGATCCTTGCTCTACCACATGGCCTCTCGCAGGTTCTGGCCTATAAGTACGAGCAAAACCCACTGACATATGGGCCTGGCGTCTCGTCCCATAGATGGGTACTCATCCTCTCACTTCAGGAAGACGGTACACCGGTGGTGCTGAAGCATACGGGGAGATCTCATTTGCGTTGTATACCACATGACGGTCAACGATCCCCATGCTATACATGAGTTGCAGGTGCTCCTGGGCCACCACGAGACGTTGACGAGTCTCGTACAACTCATGCATAGCGCACCTATGGATTTTGTCCATGATATGAACTAATCTTGCTAACTGCCTAACTTGGGGATCTTCCCCAAATTAGATTCGGGCAAAGGTGTCCACCTCCGCGCCATGCTCTCGCATAGGAAAATGGTCGTATGGTGGTTGGGACAACTCGGTCAAGTCATGATGCAGGTGGCTCATGGCCACATGAGCCACTTCCTGTAAAGCCATGGCCTCAGAAGTGCCACGTGCCTCGAAACAATACGGAATGCTCCCCGTAACTTGTCTTGTGATGATGTTGATCACGGCCAGGTATTCCTCCATGCCTGGTCCTGCGGCGGTAGATGGAGTATTGGGGTAGATACGTGAATTTAGCCCTCCACATCATATCTCGAAGAAGCGCCGGGTATCTGTCCACATCCTTAGCTTGAGTTTGTTTGACAAGATATTGATGATTCATCTAAGGCAAGAAAGGCAAGGTAAGTGATTTTTGCAAATTAAAACAAGAATAAGGTGAGAAAAGATACTACGATGGATGAGGAATAAAAGACATTCCTAACTTAAACTTGCTGAAATTAATTTAGTAACTTGAAAATAACTTGACCAAGGACTTGCTAGACTTAACGCCCATGCTATCTCTAACCTACAGTCAGTATGGCTCTGATACCAACGCTGTGGGGACCCCCGGGTTACTTCCGCAAGACCAAGGCATTCCCGGTCTTATGGAGATAACTCTAGGTCTCCCGTGAATGGATTCCAACTTAACTCCATCTAAGTGAGAGGCTTGATCGACAACTAGAGCCCCGATGATCATGCGTATCGCTCCTCTGCAAGTATCGCATGATTATCGGTTCTCCAATAGTCCAAGCACTATACTTAGTGAGTTAAATGGGAAGCCACGAACAGCAAGCATGAGATCATGTTGGCTCCCAAGATCAGTGACCAACATGCCCCCAAACTCACATTTAGCATTGATCACATCTATACAACACTCATACATAAATAGTTCAAAAGACATACATCATAGTAATCCAAGTTTACAACTATTACAAGTGGCCAACCGGTCAAATTCAAATAAGATCATAAAGTAGCAGCGGAAGCAAGTAAATTAACCAAAAGACCAGCATGGTATGCCCCATAACCCATCGGCAACCGACTGGGAGTTAAATGATAGCACTACTCATCAGTGTCGCCTAAATCGACACTGACAAGCTCCTCGGGCGAACAATCTTCCTCACTTGTAAGCTAGTAGACAAACCGGCTGAGTACAAAGCTACTCGCAAGTCTTACACAAATAAAAAATAGTTATGCATAAGGTCATTCATAGGATGGCTCATATTGGCTTAATTTTGCGAAAGGGACGCAACAATTTACAACCTACACATACTAGTTTTTCATTTGCCACTTTGAAATCAGATTTGAAGTAGAAGTAAAGCATGTGATCCAATAATAATTTCAATGACACATGAATCAACACAAACAACAAAGTGGCAGCCCACTTTGGCAAAACAAAAATGCATGAACATCCCATTCATGTCGTGTACCAAGTTTACCCACAATTTAAATTCAAAGTCTAATAATAGTAACTCCCGAACTCAAGCGATTGTCCATAACCGTGAACACGGCTATTCGAATAGTTTTATCTCTGCAGAGGTGTACTACTTTACCCACACGACTCGACTAGCCCGTAAGCCACTGGAATTTAACACACTTCCTAAGGTGTGTCGGCCGGGGAGATCGAGATTCGGTATTTTTCGGCAATAAAATCCTATTGAGATAGACCACCCATGTAAGAAGAAACCCCAACTTAGTACAAATGCATATAGCAAATGCTAAGTGGGCAAGCAGGTTACGTCAGAGGGGCCAGTGTAAGGTAGTTAGTATGTTGGGTGAAACCAACATAGGTAATCGTGCTCATTCGCACAGTATATATTACACTGGGTTTCTAAGGAACATAGGATTTTACGGTCTCAATGTCCTCGCACCACCTGCGGTCTAAACCAATAAAACTTTCCCCCTACTTGACCAAGCGATGCCCATATCCCGCGTGTGGTAGCACAAGTTTTACCTGAATCAACGGCGTTACCAAAGTTCGGTCCTTGTTGGTCCAGACAAGTCTACCACATACCCAATCTCATGCACGAAGGCACCATCACTAGCAATCTCTTGTCCAGACCCAAAACTCATTTTAAAATGACAAAATTTAATTCATAAAACAGATACGAAGATCTGGAATAAAAGGAATAAGAAAGTGTATGTTTCCCATAATTGTTGGGTTATTCCCGACAATCAAACTACTGTTTCTAGACTTGCATGGCTAAACAAATCCGAACAATATAAATTCACACATCCTATCTTAAGCATGTGGTGCTGGAATAATTCAAGGATAACCTCAATGAATAGGATATAACTAATCTACACATCACAAAAATAGCGACATTATCAAAATAGCAAGCAAGCAATTATCATTGCACTATCTTAACAAAATTGGGATCAAATATGATGCAAAAGAAAGTTCAAATGATGCTTGCCTTGCTGGTAGATCAGTTGTTCACTCTCAATTGCGTACGAGTCAGTATCAATCGTTTCGGAATCTATAGAATAAAGATACCGATAAACACTGAGAAATATCTCAAAAATCAAATTGCTAAAAAAATGCATGATTTTTCTACAGCGGTTAAATCATGATTTTCGATGAATTTAGGTGAAAGAATCATTATATTTGGATTTAGTACGTGAGAGTTATGGCAGTTTGAATTTTAGTTTCCTGGAAAATCCAATTTAATTAGGATATGTTACTATTCATTGATTTTAATTATTTGATGAAAATTTGCAGAGTAGTGGAGGATAAAGGAATTACATAGATAAATAGAGAATAATAATATAAGCTCAAAATAATTTGGTTCATCTCATTTGGAATTTTTATGAAGTAGTTATGCATTTTCAAAGTTATCAGCCTTTATCTATTGTAAAAATAATGGAGTTAATGAGTTATTTTCCAAAACTACCATCTTTGTTATATAGACATGTTTGAAATCTATTTTAAAATAAATTTCATTAAAAATTAAAATTATAAAAAATGGTTTAACTGTTTTTGGAGATAAAATGAATAAGTTATGCATTTATCAAGTTAATACAATTTTCAATGTGCAAATAATTCGTTTTCGGGTTTTGGTCTGTGCAAAAAGACCAGAGGGAGGTTGTTAGGGTTGTCTTTGCAAAAATGGCCAGAGGGTGGTCTTTGCAAAATAGCCACAGGGTGGCCTTTAGGGTGGGTCTTTGCAAAATGACCAGAGGGTGGTCTTTAGGGTGGTCTTTGCAAAATGACCCCGAAGGAGGTCCTAGGGGTGGTCTTTGCAAAATGACCATGGCAGTGGTCCTTAAGGTGGTCTTTGCAAAACGACCCCGATGGTGGTCCTTAGGGTTGTCCTTGCAAAATGGCCACGGGAGTGGTCCTTAAGGTGGTCTTAGCAAAACGACCCCGAGGGTGGTCCTTAGGGTTCTCGTTGCAAAATGACCACGGGAGGTCATGGCTTACGAAAATAAGATTATACAGCCCGCGCTCTTTCTCGGTGGCTCGCCGGCGCTACGCGCCACGGCGGAGCCGGCCAAGCGCACGAAAAGGTCCACAATAGTATTTGCGCACATGTGGGTGGCGGTGACGATAGTTATTATAGCCCGTACCGGCGGCTAGCTGGAGAGGGGCAGCGCTACAACTACAGCGAAAATGCAAAACACAATAAAGCTCCGCATTGTCCTCTTAAGCGTGTGCCCGAGCTCCTAGGGACTATTAGTGTGCTACCTGAGCTAGGAGGGTGCTCGGAGAAGCCTGGGGGTGGTCGGAGCTGTGCCGGTACTGGAGAAGATGATGGTGGTAGCACGGTTTAATGAAAAGAGAAACCCTTGAGCAATCCTAAGGACCGTGAATGGTCTGAATTGGTTAAGGACCATGTAAGGATGCTTTAGTAACAAGGAATCGAGTCAGTGGCTTACCAGAGCAAAGTGGGAGAAGAAAAGTTCGTCCTTCAGCCGAAAAGGTTAAAACTTCAATCCATCTAGATCTTGTCGTGCATTGCCAAAATAGGTTTAGGGGTTTTGCTCAGTGGTCTAAAGCATGTAAGGTGACGCGTAAGATTGACAAAGAACCTCACCAGAGATGAGATACCCAAAAAAGGGTGGCGTTCAGTGCACGTACTGGAACAGCCGAGAGCGTCGGTGGTGGTTCAGAAACTACAAGCAAAGACAAGAGCTCGCATAAGCAAAAATGGACACGGGGATGAACCTAGAGCAAGGAGGAACCAAAAGCTTGAAACTTACCCAACAATGGAGTTGGAATGAGCTTCCCTCTCCTCAGCCGAAAGAGGAGAAGTGAGTTGAGTTGAAGGACGCAGAGGGGTATTATGCTCATGCGAAGATGGCAATGGACGCGGCGTGAAGTGAGGGAGCTCCAGGAGTGGCTCAATTGTGCAGTGGATTGACGGCGTGAGAATCCCACAATGGCTCGGAGCAAAATGCCTCAGCCGCGTGGAGCTCAGCTCCTACGTGAGGTTGAAGAAGGCGTTGACAGCGCGAGCCCACCTTGCCAGTGACTCAATCGCATGTGCGCGAGGCTATGTTAAGTGGGTCCACGTGGGCCATTGGATTTTGATCGGACGGTTCAGGTCAAGTGCGACGTTCAGATGGTCTAAACGATTCTTTTGATCTAGACCGTTGATTTCACAATGGATGGTCCAAACGTGAGTGCAACTAGGCGGTCTGGTCAAGTAAGTTGGCTCGGGTTGGACTCGAGTCTGAGGCACAGTGCAACCTGGTTTGGGTTTGAAGTTTGACTGAGAATTAAATTGTTTTCTCAACTTTGACCAAGGACTTAAAAATAGAAATAAAATTTCTAATAATATAAAATGAATTAGAGTGGTTCCTAGGAAGGTCTAGTGTCCACACAAATTCTTAAACATCACTATTAATGGTATAATTTGTATAATAAAAATTCCAACTTAGTGTAGGTCATTGAATTGTGTCTGAATTTACTGAGGGTTGAAACTGTAATATTCCGAAAAGCGAAAAGTCGGTTGTTGTGGAGAGTAGTTTTAGTATTCATGAGCAAAGACCTTAAGTAACTTGTTAAACCAGGATTTTGAGGGGGAAATTGTCGGTTCACGGCAGCACTGGGCTGGGCCAAGGCCCATGAGGCTTGGCCGGCCAAGGGGAGGGCACCTTTTCCTCTCCCCCAAACCCTAGCCGAATTCAGCCCCCTCCATCCCTTGCGCGCCCCTCTCCCATCTCCCCACCTCCCCACCTCTCCACCTCCCTTCCACCCTCCTTGCACCTCCTTTTCCCCCATTGTTGCTGTCCAAGAAGGAGGAAGAAGATCCCTTGGGTGGCGGCCAAGAAGGAGGAGAAAAGGGAAGAAAAAGGAGAAGAGAAGGGAAGAGAAAGAAAGAAGAAAGAAGAGGGAGAAGAAGGATTAGCAGCGGGGCGTGGTGGTCGCCATCCCGCTGCGTGCTCTCGTCGTTTCGGCAAGGGTAACCCGTGGTTCTTAGTTTTAGGTCTTTTTCTAGTTGTTTCATTTTCGGGTGCCAGTTCGTCGGTATTCTGCAGCAGTGAAGATCGTTGTTTTTTATTAGGTTATGGGCAGATTTGGGTCTGGGTGTCTCCTAGAAAGTTGTAGATATCGTAGTTACCTTTCATTGCCGACAAGAATCAAGTCGTTTGGACTTCGGTAGCCAAAGTTATGATTTTTCTAGTGTTAGTAGGTTTCTGGTGGGTGACAGATTGGACAGAGGCTAATTAACCTGACCTAAACACATGGTTAGAGGAGTTTCCAGAGGGTCTCACCATAACGAAAAATGAGGCTAATCCTCTTAGCTTTCAGGAAAACTAAAGATCACTAAATTTGGACGAACGTAGAGAAGTTATGATAGTTTCTATGTCGCTGTCCAGAAACCCGACGGGAAATGTTTGCTCTGATTAAATGGATTGGTAGGGCTATAAGATGGCCGAATCAGAGGGTCACCCCAACTAGGTTTATTTAGGCAATTCAATTATCTTTCCAGAAAGTCCAAGATCATCCTATTTGGACTCCCGAGCAGAAAGTTATGAATTTTGAATTCTGCTGTCTGCAGTGGCGATCGCAAGAAAATTAGAAAAGTTAGAAATGTTAAAAAGTTAGCGATTTTCAATTGTGATGTTATGTATGATTTTGGTCCTTTATGCTAGTCTTAGTTTGGGGTTATATTCTTGTCCAGGTGGCAGCGAGATCCCAAAGGCAGCACCCACTACGCGTCCACCCGTTTTTATGCGGTTGAGGCAAGTATTCGGGTTAAATGAAATTTCTGTTGTATGTCATGATTGAGTTGTGAATTGTTATTGTTGTCATGTGGAAGTAACGTTGAGATGTCCTAGAGATGATGATGATTGCATATTATGACTGTGGTTATTTGATAATGCTACCGTTTACATGATTAAAGTTTATATTGAAAATGTTGAATGAGAAGGAATAGATGTTATATTCATGCATATTTTGAGCATCTGAAACTTGGTCGTGGTGACCAAGTGATTGAGTTGAGGTCCCCTGTCGAGCAATGACAAGGCTTGAGGTCCCACATTTATGAATGTGGGCAATACGTCTGAGGTCCCGACATTTTGATGACGGGCAAAGGTCCCTATACAAGTTGATGTATAGGCTCTTGGTCCTGTGCGGAGGGTACGAGCATGGGTATCCATTGACGGATGAATACCCGCATTACGGTAAAATGCGTAAAGAGATAAAGAACAAATAGTGCATAGCATTATCATTGCATTTTCTTTGATATTTTGTAATGCCATGAATGATGTTGGCCAAAGATGTTTATACTATGTTGTCCTTATGATCATGTAACCTTGTTGATACTTCTTGAGTCCTATGGCTCACCCTTGCTTTGTTTTGATATAGGTACTTCAGTAAAGACGTCATGCATGGGCGGGAGTAGATGATTGGAAAGCACACACTACCTCACATCATTAATACATTTGTTACTTTAGTTTCACACAAGAATAAATAGATCACGAGAGACACTCATGGTGGTTTTATGATTCGATTGATGGAATAGTTACGGTTGTGAGAATGATGTTATTTGATTACATTGGATGAATGTCTTTTATGCATGGATGAGTTGGATTATGAAATTATTGATAAATGTTATGTTTACTTGTTAGAAACTTATTATTATTGATTATACAAAGGAGACTCGTGTGAAAAATTTGTAAACTTGTTCTAGTTGTAATTAGTTTTGGTAGCATTCCGGGCTCGTCTTGAGTTGGGGTGTTCTGATTGGTATCGAGAGCGGTCGTAGGTCCGCGGCATCGAATATTAATTTTGACACACTAAGCACAATAGGTGGGATTGGGTTTTCTTTTGCATTGCACAACGCTATTGTCATTGTATGTTTATTCTTGAATTTTGGTTCTAGTTAATCTTACGCTTATTGTGGGTAGTTTCGTTGTGTTGTTCTTAGATGGCAAGAGGCGAGGTCGTGGTCGTGGCGGCAGGTGCCGCGAGGCCAGCAACGCCCCGCCGTGGTTCGTAACTCTGTAGTGGTGAAGCTAGTCCCGCGAGGTCGAGGAAGAGGTTGCATCGCGACTCACGGATCGAGCTCCTCGGTGTTCGGTTCTGTCCCCCAATGGTGGCCCCGCGGTGGTACCCGGCGCGCTACTATGGGATCGTGCATCGGTGGAACGCTCTGCGCCTTGACACTTTTGATGGTTTGGGCACTCCGGTGGATGCGCCAAGCGGCGTCACATGGAGAGGCACTTTGGTGCTTTGGGATGTCGTGCGAGTTGAGCGCGAGCTTGTGGCATTTCACCTAGGGCAGCGGACATCGGTGGGAGGAGTCTTGACAGCTAGGACGGCCGCTCATGGCCTGTTACATGGGAAGTGTTTGTGGAACGATTTGGAGGAGGTTTTATCCAAAGATCTTTTGTGGAAGGATGGAAGTCTCGTTGCGAGCTACAAGCGAGGTAAGATGTCGGTGTCGGAGTATGAAGCGGGTTTAACAACCTGATCCGCTTTGTCTGCGGTGGCAATGCAGATGAGGCAGAAAGGCTAAGAGGTTTCGTAGGGGGCTCGTGCGGGAGTTCGTCGAGTTTTGGGAGCGCTAAATTGCGTGATTTTAGCTCCCCAGTAGAACAAGCCGAGGGCATGGAGCTAGAGATGCGGCTTGGGAGGATCTGCAGTGCAGGAGGTACCATGGTTCGTGATGGAGCTAGTGGCAGCGTAAGAAGAATTTTGGAGGAGGAAGTGGGTCATCTCTCGAAGCGGTTCCAAGAAGTTCAAGGGCCAGAATTCCTTCAAGTCCAGAACCACAAGGCCACGATCATCTTTTACTTCGGATCGCGGTGAGTGGGCCTAGGTTGCGCTTGATTCGAGCGGGGTATGAAATGTTTCAAGTGTGGCAATGAGCATCGGCGCGTCAGTGTTCTTGGTCAGATCTTGTCGCCACCGTGGTCGGAGGGCCACAAGGCATTGGTTTGTCGGCGGAATCCCGCGGTATTATCAAATGGGAACCGAACCAGCGTCGGCACCAGAGCAGCGGCGTCTTCGCGAGGGTCGATTCGGATGTTAGCGCCACACCTACTCGGTCTTGGGGTCACCCCGCCTATTTTCAAAGACTGGAGGATGCGCGCGGTACTTTGGCCACCAAGCCTTCAAAGCACCGTTTCTGTCCAGTGCCTTCAGCACCTCCTGCGATTGCGCGCCCTTCTCGAGGTGTCGAGTTCCTACCGCACCAGCGTGAGGCGATTTCCTATGCCATGCCGGCAGAGAGTCGGCAGGTCGCCCCGATGTGGTGACAGTGCGCTCTTAGTGGACTCGATGGAGGCTTATGTTCTTTTGATTCAGAGCTACTTTCTCTTTTGTATCTTTAGAGTTTGCTAGTCGGGCCAATTTGAGTATGCGCTTTATCTCGATCGATTGTAGTCAATTCTCTGGTGGAATTCTTGCTAGCTCCACATCGATCCGGTTGTGTGATCTCATTGGATGGGAAAGATTTCATTGCTAATTTAATGGTCCCGAAAATGGAGCCATTTGATGTTATTTTGGGTATGGGTGGTTGCATAGTTTTGGCGATTATATCATGCTTTTGGAAGACAAGAACTCTGCTGGCACCTTCCGGTCATGAGGTGGTTTTTCAGTAGTGCCCTTCCTACTCCCTTTGCGTGTTGGCTAGTCTGCTTCCGTGAGTCGAATGCGAAGAGTGGATTTCTTTTGTCTCTAATTGGGAAGCCAAGTTCTTCTTTGGCTTGAGTTAGTCCGGTGGTTCGGGAGTTCTTAGATGTTTTTCCAGTGAGTTGCTGGATGCCCCCTCCGTCCCGTGGAGTTTGGATTGATTTGATCTGGGAGCTCAACCGGTTTCCATGACCCCGCATCGTCTGCGCGCGTCCATTCCGGGAGGAATTAAAGAAACAGTTGGATGATCTAAAAGCGAAAGATCTTATTCGACCTAGTGTGTCTCCGTGGGGAGCTCGGTATTGTTTACCAAGAAGAAGGATGGTAGTTGGCGTATGTGTATCGATTATCGTGCTCTTAACGGTGACCATCAAGAATAAATATCCTTTGCCTCGCATTGAAGACTTATTTGATCGGTTGAGAGGGGCAAAGGTGTTTTCAAAGATAGATCTTGATCGAGTTACAACCAAATTCCAAACCGAGAGGAGGATATTGAGAAAACGCGTTCTCCACAAGGTATGGGCACTTTGAGTTCAAAGTTATGTCTTTTGGACTAACAAATGCCCTCGCTGTTTTTATGGAAACTATGAACGAGATAACGCATGAGTATCCGGATGATTTTGTCGTAGTTTTTATTGATGATATTTTGATCTATTCAAAGACCAAGTGGATCATGGCGTCATCTCGAGGTTGGTGTTGGAAACACTAAGAGAAAATAGGTTCTATGCCAAGTTCAAAAGTGCGAGTTCGATGTCCAAGTGGGATTTTGGGGCATATTATCAATGATAAAGGTATATCGATCGATCCAGGGAAAATTTCCACGGTGGTTGAATGGGCAAGACCGACCAATGTCAAGGAAGTGAGAAGTTTTACGGTATGGCGAGCTATTACGGCGTTTTGTGCAAGATTTCTCCATCATTGCAAAGCCGTTGTCCGTGCTCACTCGAGAAAGATGTGAAGTTTTGTGGGACGATGATTGTGAGCACGCTTTCGGACTTTGAAGGAAAAGTTGGTGATCGCCCTCGCTTCTTACTATTCCCGAGCACAGGAGGCGATTCACGGTGTACTCGATGCATCTCGAGTTGGTTTGGGTTGTGTGCTCATGCAGGGCGGAAGGTTACGGCTTATGCGTCTAGATACCAAGAAGCATGAGCGAGAATTATCCAACTCATGATTTAGAATTGGTGCAGAGTGTTCGCCTTGAAGCTTTGGAGGCATTATCTTTATGGCGAATCTTGTGATATCTTTACCGATCACAAGAGTCTTAAGTACATTTTACACGAGGATTTGAATCTAAGACAAAGATGGTTAGAGTGATCAAAGATTATGATCTCACAATTGATATCATCCCGGCAAAGCTAACGTGGTGGTGATGCTCTTAGTCGCAAGGCGACACCGCTACTTTGATTGTCTTATTGCGGATTTTGACCGCATGGAGATATCGTATTGCTATGCAGGGACTGCTCATGCCGAGACACAGTGATTTTGGGGTCACCATTCCACGTTAAGTACAAGAAGCGCAAAAAATGACCCATTTTTGCGAGAGGGTCGAGCGTTTGGACACAGGAAAGGAAGGAATTTCAGTTTGGATGGGTGTGGAGCATTGCGATTCAAGGGACGATTATGTGTGCCACGTAGCGGAGTTAAGGATGACATCTTAAAGAGGCACATCGCACTCAGTATCTTCGTTCATCCAGAGAGACGAAGATGTACCGTGATTTGAAGCGAATTTACGGTGGAAAAGAATGAAGGTGGACATTGCTAATTATGTAGCCTCTTGTGGTGTTTGTCACAGTGAAGGTGAACATAAACGTCTGCGGGATTATTGCGACCTTTGAGGTACCCCAATGGCCATGGGATGATATCTCTATGGATTTTGTTGTTGCTTTTGCCTCGCTCGCGAGGTAAGGATGCAATTTGGGTTATAGTGGACCGATTCAACAAAGTGCGCACATTTTATTCCTGTCCGTTCGACGAACTCAGCTAGTGATTTGGCCCCTATCTATGTACGTGAGATTGTGAGACTGCATGGAGTGCCAAAGACAATCATTTCTGACAGGGATGCTAAGTTTGTATCCAAGTTTTGGGAGAGTTTGCAGAATGCTTTGGGCACGCAACTTCGTTTGAGTACCGCTTTCCATCCACAGACAGATGGACAAACAGAGCGTACAATTCAGACATTGGAGGATATGTTGAGAGCCTGTGTCTTATCTTGGAAGGGAAGTTGGGAAGATCGGTTGCCTTTGGCGAATTTGCTTATAATACAGATTATCACTCTAGCATAAAGGCCGCTCCGTTTGAGGTTTTGTATGGACGTAAGTGTAGATCACCCCTCTGTTTGGGAAGTCAGGGTGAGAAGGCGATTCTAGGCCCGTTGGGTACAAAAGACGGTGGAGCGAGTGGCCTTGGTGAGGCGTAACTTATTAGCACTCGAGCGCATGAAAAGCTATGCGGATGTAAGACGGAGGGACTTAGAATTTGAAGTGGGTGATCAAGTACTCAGGGTGTCACCCACAAAAGGAGTAGTGAGATTTGGTACCAAAGGAAGCTTAGCCCGAGGTACATTGGCCCTTTCTCGATCCTGGCCCGATTGGGAAGTTGGCATACCGACCGGACCTCCCGAGTCCATGAGGGTGTACACAACGTGTTTCATGTCTCCATGTTAAGGAAGTACTTGCAAGATCCGAACATCACATTTCTTTGGAACCTTTAACCATTGAACAAGATCTCCTTCGAGTCCAAGCCGGTGAGAATTTTAGAAAGATCGAGAGAAGGCACTAAGGAATAAGACCTTGAAGTATGTAAAGATACTTTGGTCGCAGCAAGTGAACGAGGAAGCTACTTGGGAATTGGAATCTCGCATGCGCGAAGCCGTATCCGAATTATTCACTTGGTGTGTATTCTCGGTTGCTAAGTTTCTTCCAGCTTTCTCCGTGCTCTTAGCGTTTAGAATTCGGGTCGAATTCATTTAAGGAGGTAGAATGTAATATTCCGAAAAGCGAAAAGTCGGTTGTTGTGGAGAGTAGTTTTAGTATTCATGAGCAAAGACCTTAAGTAACTTGTTAAACCAGGATTTTTGAGGGGGGAAATTGTCAGTTTACGGCAACCTGGGCCTGGGCCAAGGCCCATGAGGCTTGGCCGGCCAAGGGGGGGAGGGGGGCACCCTTTTCCTCTCCCCCCAAACCCTAGCCGAATTCAGCCCCCCCCTCCATCCCTTGCGCCGCCCCTCTCCCATCTCCCCACCTCCCCACCTCTCCACCTCCCCTTCCACCCTCCTTGCACCCCTCCTTTTCCCCATTGTTGCTGTCCAAGAAGGAGGAAGAAGATCCTTGGGTGGCGGCCAAGAAGGAGGAGAAAAGGGAAGAAAAAGGAGAAGAGAAGGGAAGAGAAAGAAAGAAGAAAGAAGAGGGAGAAGAAGGATTCGCAGCGGAGCGTGGTGGTCGCCATCCCGCTGCGTGCTCTCGTCGTTTCGGCAAGGGTAACCCGTGGTTCTTAGTTTTAGGTCTTTTTCTAGTTGTTTCATTTTCGGGTGCCAGTTCGTCGGTATTCTGCAGCAGTGAAGATCGTTGTTTTTTATTAGGTTATGGGCAGATTTGGGTCTGGGTGTCTCCTAGAAAGTTGTAGATATCGTAGTTACCTTTCATTGCCGACAAGAATCAAGTCGTTTGGACTTCGGTAGCCAAAGTTATGATTTTCTAGTGTTAGTAGGTTTCTGGTGGGTGACAGATTGGACAGAGGCTAATTAACCTGACCTAAACACATGGTTAGAGGAGTTTCCAGAGGGTCTCACCATAACGAAAATGAGGCTAATCCTCTTAGCTTTCAGGAAAACTAAAGATCACTAAATTTGGACGAACGTAGAGAAAGTTATGATAGTTTCTATGTCGCTGTCCAGAAACCCGACGGGAAATGTTTGCTCTGATTAAATGGATTGGTAGGGCTATAAGATGGCCGAATCAGAGGGTCACCCCAACTAGGTTTATTTAGGCAATTCAATTATCTTTCCAGAAAGTCCAAGATCATCCTATTTGGACTCCCGAGCAGAAAGTTATGAATTTTGAATTCTGCTGTCTGCAGTGGGCGATCGCAAGAAAATTAGAAAAGTTAGAAATGTTAAAAGTTAGCGATTTTCAATTGTGATGTTATGTATGATTTTGGTCCTTTATGCTAGTCTTAGTTTGGGGTTATATTCTTGTCCAGGTGGCAGCGAGATCCCAAAGGCAGCACCCACTCTACGTCCGCCCGTTTAAATGCACGGTTGAGGCAAGTATTCGGTTAAATGAAATTTCTGTTGTATGTCATGATTGAGTTGTGAATTGTTATTGTTGTCATGTGGAAGTAACGTTGAGATGTCCCTAGAGATGATGATGATTGCATATTATGACTGTGGTTATTTGATAATGCTACCGTTTACATGATTAAAGTTTATATTGAAAACTGTTGAATGAGAAGGAATAGATGTTATATTCATGCATATTTTGAGCATCTCAAACTTGGTCGGTGGTGACCAAGTGATTGAGTTGAGGTCCCTGTCAGGCAATGACAGGCTTGAGGTCCCCACATTTATGAATGTGGGCAATACATACAGAGGTCCCCGACATTTTGATGACGGGCAAAGGTCCCTATACAAGTTGATGTATAGGCTCTTGGTCCCCGTGCTGAGGGCATGTGCATGGGTATCCATTGACGGATGAATACCCGCATTACCGTAAAATGCGTAAAGAGATAAAGAACAAATAGTGCATAGCATTATCATTGCATTTTCTTTGATATTTTGTAATGCCATGAATGATGTTGGCCAAAGATGTTTATACTATGTTGTCCTTATGATCATGTAACCTTGTTGATACTTTTTGAGTCCTATGGCTCACCCTTGCTTTGTTTTGATATAGGTACTGTAAAGTAAAGCGTCATGCATGGGCGGGAGTAGATGATTGGAAAGCACACACTACCTCACATCATTAATACATTTGTTACTTTAGTTTCACACAAGAATAAATAGATCTGAGAGACACTCATGGTGGTTTTATGATTACGATTGATGGAATAGTTACGGTTGTGAGAATGATGTTATTTGATTACATTCGGATGAATGTCTTTTATGCATGGATGAGTTGGATTATGAAATTATTGATAAATGTTATGTTTACTTGTTAGAAACTTATTATTATTGATTATACAAAGGAGACTCATCGAAAAATTTGTAAACTTGTTCTAGTTGTAATTAGTTTTGGTAGCATTCCGGCTCGTCTCGAGTTGGGGTGTTCTGATTGGTATCAGAGCAATTTTGAGGTCCGCGGGCATCGAAATATTAATTTTGACACACTAAGCACAATAGGTGGGATTGGGTTTTCTTTTGCATTGCACAACGCTATTGTCATTGTATGTTTATTCTTGAATTTTGGTTCTAGTTAATCTTACGCTTATTGTGGGTAGTTTCGTTGTGTTGTTCTTAGATGGCAAGAGGCGAGGTCGTGGTCGTGGCGGCGGTGCCGGCGAGGCCGTGCAACGCCCGCCGAAGTTCGAACTCTGTGGTGGTGAAGCTAGTCTGCGAGGTCGAGGAAGAGGTTGCATCGCCTCACACGGGGATCGAGCTCCTCCAAATGCTTCGGTTCTTTGTCCCAATGGTAGCCCAGCGGTGGTACCCGCGCGATTACTATGGGGCTCGCATCGGTGGAACGCTCGCGCTTTGACACTTTTGATGGTTTGGGCACTCCGGTGGATGCGCCAACCGTTTGCGTCACATGGAGAGGCACTTTGGTGCTTTGGGGATGTCGTCCGAGTTGAGGGCGATTTGTAGGCATTTCACAAGGGGCAGCGGACATCCGGTGGGAGGGAGTCTTGACAGCTAGGGCGGCCGCTCATGGCCTGTTACATGGGAAGTGTTTGTGGAGCGATTTGGAGGAGGTTTTATCCAAATCTTTTGTGGAGAGGATGGAAGTCTCATTGCAGAGCTACAAGCGAGGTAAGATGTCGGTGTCGGAGTATGAAGCGGGTTTTAACAACCTGATCCGCTTTGTATGCAGCGTGGCAACAGATGAGGCGAAAAAGGCTAAGAGGTTTCAGAGGGGCTCGAGCAGGAGTTCCGTCAGTTTTGGGAGCGCTAGAATTGCGTGATTTTAGCTCCTGGTAGAACAAGCCGGGGCATGGAGCTAGAGATGCGACTTGGGAGGATCTACAGTGCAGGAGGTACCATGGTTCAGATGGAGCTAGTGGCGACGTAAGAAGAATTTTGGAGGAGGAAGTGGGTCATCTCACGAGCGGTTTCCAAGAAGTTCAAGGGCCGCAGAATTCCTTCAAGTCCAGAACCACAAGGCCACAGTCATCTTTTACTTCGGATCGCGAGTGAGTGGGCCTAGGTTGCGCCTGATTCGAGCGGGTATGAAATGTTTCAAGTGTGGCAATGAGCATCGGCGTCAGAGTGTTCTTGGTCAGGATCTTGTCGCCACTGTGGTCGGGATGGGTATCCATTGACGGATGAATACCCCGCATTACCGGTAAAATGCGTAAAGAGATAAAGAACAAATAGTGCATAGCATTATCATTGCATTTTCTTTGATATTTTGTAATGCCATGAATGATGTTGGCCAAAGATGTTTATACTATGTTGTCCTTATGATCATGTAACCTTGTTGATACTTGCTGAGTCCTATGGCTCACCCTTGCTTTGTTTTGATATAGGTACTTAGTAAAGACGTCATGCATGGGCGGGAGTAGATGATTGGAAAGCACACACTACCTCACATCATTAATACATTTGTTACTTTAGTTTCACACAAGAATAAATAGATCACGAGAGACACTCATGGTGGTTTTATGATTACGATTGATGGAATAGTTACGGTTGTGAGAATGATGTTATTTGATTACATTGGATGAATGTCTTTTATGCATGGATGAGTTGGATTATGAAATTATTGATAAATGCTATGTTTACTTGTTAGAAACTTATTATTATTGATTATACAAAGGAGACTCTGTCGAAAAATTTGTAAACTTGTTCTAGTTGTAATTAGTTTTGGTAGCATTCCAGGCTCGTACTGAGTTGGGGTGTTACAGAAACCAATCCTAAAAATTTGGAAAAAATTATATTAATTCATGATAATTCATATAATATTTGAATAAATTATTTCCAGAAGATGTTTACAAGCTTTTATTGCTGTTTTGAGTTCGAGTTCAAATTTGAAGTGTATGTTTAATCTTTGTTTGAGATTTTCCATGTGCAATATATAAAGTAAATGCTTGAAAATAATGATGCATGCTCATGAGATGCATAGTAATTTTCTTTATTAACTTGGGGATGTGACACTCTCCTCCAACACCCTTTGTCGCGGAAAATAATCCTATAAGACCTGGTCCACAACTTAATTGATGTAGACCAACTTTATCATATGACACGTGTCTTTTTACGAATCTCAAAGCGCACAGCCTCACAAATCACTGATGCGAATTTTCACGAATTGAATAATAAAGGCTATTATATCACACTTTGAGATTCGTAAAAGAACACGTGTCATACAATAGAATTGATCCACATCATCAATGGAGTTGTAAACCAGCGATTATTTTCCCTTTGTCGCCAAACGCTCTTCCACTTCACGCCGCACGCCTGGCTCCCCACGCCAACTCCCTCAGCTGCTAGCCACTCTCCTGCTTCACGCCGCCGATAGGAGGACGCGACCCAAGCCCCACCCCGCAACCACCACCGCCACCCACCATGGCCATGGTGACGGCGCCCGCAGCTCTCCTCCAATGCCCTCCGCCGCTAAGTGCTCTTCCGCTTCACGCCGCTCTACTCCATGTATGGCTGTCGTCCATTTCTTTTTCCTTCATTTTTTTCATGGCGACCAGCGGTGTTCTTGTTTTGGCTTTGTGCGTGCGTAGCCATCCATGCCGGCGACAGACAAGAGATGCGAGTCACGATATGTTCTCCTCATCCCGTGTTGAGATGTTCATTGTTTCATGTATGTTTCTTGCTGTGTTCATCTTGTATTCTCATTTTCCTTGGAATTGGTTGCGATGGATGAAGCGATTGAACGCCTCGCCGAGGAGGTCGATCCAGATTGCTAACATCATCGAGCTCGAGAAAGCCCACCAATAGAAGGTATCTGCTTTTTTGCGTCATTAGTAATCACAAAGAATGTTTGATTGTATTGTGTTTGGTTTTCAACACATTATTCAATTGAGTCAATCTATTTGATGCGGTGGAGCTCACCCCTTCGAGAATTTCACATCGGTGTTAGTGATGCAGTGGTGGGATCCGTCATGACCAACAAGTACAACTACGGATACCCCGCCGCAAGATACTACGGTGGAAATGAGTACGATTGTGCTCTATCGCTTTGTTGTTCTCTGTATTATTTGAATGAAAATACGCACATCTTAAGAGAAATTATGTCTATTTGAGTGAATAATGTGAATTGGTGGTTCTTCTCATTTTGCTTGCACTGAGGTACATTGATATGGCAGAGTCATTCAGCCGGAACGTGCTTTGGAGGCTTTCCGCTTGGACCTAGAAAAGTGGGGATCTTTGCGACTTTAAAAGTTCATGATTTTTATTTTTTTATGCAGATTATTATTTATTTTTCTACTTGTTTATCATTTGACATTTTATAAAGCTCCTAGCTACTTTGGTGTTTCAAATGCATACCTTCATTGAGGGGCAGTGGTACTAAGATGTCATTTGAGTTTGTTAAAGATATGCGATAGCACTGACTGAGATGCCTCGATATATCTTTCTTAGTGGGAAAGCTGGTTTTGTTTGGACTATAATGCTTCTTTTCCCAGTATGACCCGTTTTGCTATAAATCCACACTATCTACTAGATTGTCCTTTTTGTTTTTTCAGTATAGACATCAGTTACCTTGGAGAACCCGAAACATTTTCAATTGGTACTTTTACATGCAAAGCATTGTAGTAGAATACTAAAATATCAATATTGCAGTCATTATGAACAATGTAGTCTATGAGAAGCAATGAAGCTAAGAACTATGATGAAAATGCATGGTCTTAGAGATATAGCATAACGGACTATATCCTATTTTTATTTTCTTCTTCTCTCACCACTGTATATGTTGCTCTTAGTTCTGCTTTGGCTCAATTGTCGATAAGATGGCACTTTATATAGGTTTAGGAGATGTGCTTCACTAATATTCCAAATAAAAATGGTGTGAATTTTATAGTGGTTATGGTTGCACAAGTAGTTGATACCACACTAATTTCAGTTTGTTTTTGTATTCTTCTAATAATAATTGCTTCAAAATTTGTGCAATTTTTACTTGGGATATATTGGAATGGAAACATGCCTCATAGACCATTGTTCATTTTTAATCATGGGAATTACCTCGTATTGGGAACATCTTACTTTTATTCCTGTTCCGGTATAAAATTATTCCGACTAAATAACTACATCGCACAATTGGTGTTCTATTTTGCCTACATAAACTTGCAAATTTCATTTGCTTTTCTTATGGCAACATACTTTTCTAATGTCGACTGCACTCTTGGTATGCTTCACGCTGGTGTTCATATTTCTTTCTTGAGATGGTAGCAAGAAATTATCTACTCAAATTGATTGTAACTTTCTTGTGCAGTGACAGGATACCTCTATATAATTGGGGTTGTCTTTTTAGGAGTATTTGTTCAGGCCTTTTGTTGAAGATATGTCCCTCAAGTATGTGCCCAACCTACTTATTGTACTAAAATCTTTATGCAGTTACTATGGCCAAGTCTATTAACGTATGTCATTCTACCCGTGGAATATTGTTGTGTGTCACCAGGACTCAACACCCTTTATTTATCGTGTGAACGTTATAAACCCCTCAACATGAATGAATCATTATTATTTATTAGACTCTAACTCTAACAATACTACCACTTTTGACTTTTCCTTAGAAATTGTAGAAGAAAACCAACACAATGTATTGATGTGGCAGGCCAGGTGGCAAATATATAGTGTACATGGAGACTAATATTCTAATCAAAACTAAATATGGTACTAAAATTTAGACTCCTACTCTAACATGGACTCTTATCTAACAATAACTCAACAATATTCTTTTGTGTTCTTTAGGAAGTTGGATTACGCTGATGGAGTTCTTACCTGCTTTCTTTGTACCGCATAATCTATAAATTCTCACCACCTATAGCAATTGAAAATTATACAAACTTTTCTAGAATACAGTGGAGAGATGATGTGGATCCAACTAGCAAGCTAGCGGGATCGCGTTGTTTGGCCCTTATCTTTCACGGTACACCTTGATCGTAGCCTTCTAGCCCTTGCGCAGCACAAGAACAATAAGGCCTCCTTGATAATCCTTCTCCCACGCACACCACAGCATGTGAACAAATGGTAGTAGAATCGAAGTTCCAGCGAATAAAATCCAACACCTCAATTGGATTCAACATGGGAGGGCTAGGGCGGCCCGATGCGTCGGCGCGATGAGGTTCAGCAGCGGTGGTGCTACAGATTACAATGACTACGGTGTTTCGGTAATGCTTCCAACTAAATAACACATGCATGAGCATTAGGGGTCCACGTGGAGCTCATCGGGACTAAGAGGGAGGACAGAGATGGTCGAAGAAGGCCTGGTGAAGTTGACTGAGGCAGCAACAGGGAGGATGGCGTGGGGAGCTCGTTGAAGACGATGGGGAAGTACAGAGAGGCTTGGGGAAGCTTGAAGATGCTCTCAGAGTGCTCCTAGTGTAGAGAATAGGCTCAGGGCATGGTGAAGCTCCAGCGGTGACGGCGACAGCCAAAATGGCTGGAGATGGGAAAGGAGTCGTCGACCGTTCCTGTGGACCAAATGAGCAATTGAGTGAGGGGAAATGCTCCTCGTTCTCTGAAACATTAGATGACGCAAGTGGCGAAAAGAAAAACCCTTCGGGGTGCTGGCAGCGATGTGGCAGTGGTATGGCCAGAAATAGAGCTCGTGTTTCACTAGAGCTTGAGTTCCATGGAGGTGGGGAGAAGGTAGGAAATGGCGAGGAAAGGGAAGAAGGAAACTTTGGCGACCTTCTTATAGATGTGAGTATAGAAGACTTGTGAGGGGGAAGAGTGTGCCCACGGACAATGACGACGCACTAGGTTGCGGCGATAGGACAACGGGCAGGGATGGGCGAGGAGCAGGGTAGCGGGCGATGTGGGTGAGGGAGGCGAAACCAGGAGCACGACCAAAATGGTGGGCAAGGTGGTTGGCGCGCTGGAGCAAGCGCGCGGGCGGAGCTGGCCATGGTGCAGGTGTGCGCTGGCAAGGGCGAGCGGAGGTGGACAAAAGGTCCTAGCAACGGGGCCCTCTAGCCAGTGAGAGAGAGAGAGTTAGGTTAAGTTTTGGATTTAGAAGCGGAGAGGTTTGCCAAATTTTCGTACTAATCAAATGAGGTCCAACTTTTATGAAAATTTTTGTGAGATCTCCTGAACTAGTGTAGTTTATTATGTAAATTTTTCAGGACTTTTTATTGTCTCTAGTTCTCTCCAAAAAATCTTTAATATTTCTGTTCTTATGTAAATTCATTGTCACAATTAAAACAATTCATATAGGTTGTTTAGTATTTTTTTGCTGAGCAATTATGCTCAAAATAATTCTCTCAACTATTTTTATTTTGTTTTATCTAAATTTCCTTTAAGAGCATGTTTGTTTGAATTTCATTATTTGCTTTTAAACAAAAGTTCAAAAATCATACATGATTAGATTTTCAAATCCAAAATGATAAAAAAAATGATTTTCCCCATGCATTTCTATTATGTATTCCCAAAATGTGGATTTTGGGATGTTACAGACCTACCCCCCTTACAAAGAATCTCGTCCTCGAGATTCATTGGACTCGATAAAGAAGTAGGGGAATTCGGCTCTAAGACGGTCTCCTCGTTCCCACGTGGCTTCATCTACGGTGTGGTTGCCCCACTAGGCTTTTAGCATCTTGATGGTGTGGCTATGGTTGTATCATATGGCTTCGTCTAAAATTCGGATCGGGTCTTCCCGATAAGAAAGATTCAGTTGGAGATCAATGTTCTCCAACTGAGTGAAGTCAGTTGGGGCTCGAAGACACTTCTTGAGTTGCGATATGTGGAATACATCGTGTACATCTGAGAGTTGAGGTGGCAACTCCAACTGGTATGCTACTTCACACGTTCTTTCGAGGATGCGGTATGGACTGATATGCCGAGGTGCCAGCTTCCCATGGACTTGGAAACGACGGACACCTCGCAGTGGTGAGACCTTGAGGTAAACAAAATCGTTTACTTCAATGCTTAGTTCACTGTGACGACGGTCGGCATAGCTCTTTTGTTGCGACTGCACTTTCTTTAAGCTTCTTTTTATAGCATCTACTTGGTCTTGTGCTTCTTGGAAAATAGCCAGAGATGAGGAAGAAATGAGGTTCAGTGAGTTCCTGTGAACCAAAGAGGAAATCGAGTGAGGGGAATAGATCCTGGTGCTCTGGAACAAAATATGACACGAGTGGCACGAAGAAAAACCCTTCGGGGCGGCGGAAATGGTGGTGGTGGTGCGATGGCCGGAAGGGAGCTCGGGGTTCTTTGCGATCGGGCTCGGTGGAGGATAAGAAAAGGGAGGGAATGGCGAAGGATGTGAGGCAAGCTACGGATGGTCTTTTATAGAATGAAGGTGTGAAGGAACCACGAGAGGGAGACAATGCCCGTGGGCAAGGGTGGCGACGTTCTTAGAGGCGCTGACTGAGCAGCGGCCAGGGATGGGCGAGCCGGGGTAGGGCATGGGCGTAGGGAGCTGACGGGGGCGGTTGGGTGGCGAAACCATGGGGCGGTGGGCCAAACGGTGGGCGCGCGGTGACACGCTTGCAAGCGAGGCATAGCTCATGTGTGCGTGCGCTGGCGAGGGGGCGAGCGAGGCAGATGATGAACCCTGCCAGTGGGGCCCACTTGTAGTGAGAGGGAGAGAAGGAATTGGGTTAGGGTTTTTGGATTTAAAGGCTGAGGTTTGGCTGAATTTTTACACCGAGCAAACTAAGTCCAAATTTTTAGAATTTTTTGTGAGGGCTCTTGACCTAATTTAGTTTCTTATGAAAACTTTTCAGAAGCTTATCTCTTCTGTGATTTTCTATAAATTCCTATAATTTTATGGTCTTATGTAATTGTATTTGTTTTTCTTAATAAAATTAACATAAGTTGTTTAGTAAATTTTACCCCGAGAGATTATGCCTAACATAATTATCTCACATATTATTAATATGTTTTTATCTAAATTGCTTTTAAGTGCATGTTTGTTTGAATTTCATTATTTTCTTTAAACAAAAGTTCAAAATTCAAACATGATTAGATTTCATATGTAGCACGATAAAAATGATTTTTCCATTGCATTTAAATTATGTATTCCAAAAATGTGAATTTTGGGATGTTACATTCTACAACCAAATTAGTTTATATGAAACCCTAAGTTGAACGATGTCCTCTGATTCGCACCCAATAGAAGGGCCAACACGCACTCTACGATCGCAATTCCAAAATGTGAGTACACTTCATTGTGGGGTTTCTTGTGTTAATTGTTGTGGGGTTTCTTCGCTACCATGGAACTTCGGGTATCTTTTGTAGGTATAATTACCGTTAGTAGCTGGCGCTATCTACGATGCTTCAACACACCTTTGGATCATTTCCATGATCGATGGGTTACGATGGCACAACAAAGCACGCCGCGGATAGCGGAAAGCTTCTTCAAGTGAAGCATTTTGTATTGACTTTCTTACCAATTGTTATAGTTGCATGATTAGCCCTGCTGCCTTGAAACTTGAAAGTAATGTTAGATGAACCACGCTTGCACACTTGTACTTGCAGCGAGGAATACTCACTAATGCATCGTCATCATGCGGTCATCGATCATTTATATTGTTGCAAACCAAAAGCAAAAGATTTTTAGCACTTTTTCCTTGCTCTAACATTTTTTCATATCCATCACAAGACAATGCATTGTTATAGCGGCTCAAGGAGTGTTACACTAAACAAATATCTGATTTAATGTAGGTCCTATGAATCACTCTAGATCAATGGATGAAGATGAGATGAACTCCATAATAGAAGTTGGTGGGAACTCTTATCCCAACGCTATCTATGAGGCATTTCGCCAAGGGCTATCACAGCCACATGCCGTTCAAGAAATGGTCCTCTCACGGCTATCTTGATTGACATAGGTAGCTTTCGTAGTCAAAGCTCGTTGTGCCAAATGCTCTATTGGAGTGGGACGAACACACACAAACAAGGTTCAAAGAACTTCTACTTGAGGCCTTGAGGAATCTATGAGGCTCACCAATGGGGTTGAGGCACTTGCGGGCAATCAATAAACGAGGAGGTCGAATTATGGATCAAGGAAGGCAGCATCGGAAGGAAGAGTAGGTGGCTATGCCGTTAAGCGTGGACTAAGACATACTGATTCTAACCAGAAGAGAGAATTTTTATCCGTACATATCTCATAAGCAAGTATTCTATAATGCACATCGTAGAAATGGATTTTATGATTCTATCCATGAGTTACTAATTTTAGTTTTCAACAACATTTAGTAGTCATTCAATTTGAAATGTGAGAAGCTCTATCTTTTTCTTAAACATACATAGTTAGTTTACGATTTTATCAACAATGGACCTTTGTAAAACACAATATTCCATTTCATCTCTCTATGAAAATCTTACGCTGTTTTGCATTTTATTACTCACAAATCACATGTGCTTTCTTTTCTTATATCCTGTATGATACGGGGTCGCCCGATCTTCTCGACGTAGGATCAAGATACTCACGTGTGGCCTCTCGAATCGTAGTGATCCTCCGTTGCCAGTGCAAGAACGAACACTCTTTAATTCGCAAGAACACACGCTACTGGATTTCACGACCACCAAGCGAAGTCCTATCGCGCTCCCAATTCCCAATGGAAGGTTGAGCGATCTCGATTAGCAAGAACTCTCAATTTTCCTATTGATGCCCTCGGCTATCAAGAAGAAAACAATCTGCTTTTATTTCAATGTCATCGTGTCTCTTCCCTACAATGGAAGTGGCGACTTATACGCCTGACCAAAACCCTTACGCTCGCATAGACTCTTGCATGGGCCTTGGGCGCCGTTGAATCGAGTTTGGTTAGGACTAAAACCACACATATTAGCCTATACTAATGGTCCACCATTGACCTCGACCGAAACATACAATAACCGGTTACATGTTTGGTTGGTAGAGTAACGTGCATGGCCTTGGGCTATTAAAGCATCTTTGGGCTAATGTGCATGTTGAACTAATGTGCATGTTGACCTAGCTTGCGTGTTGGTTTGACCAAGCTTGTATGTTGGCTTGATCGTGATCGTGGCTTGCTTGACATGTTGGTCACCGAACAACCAAGCACATGACTTGATCCTTCATGGTTTCAAAATCTTGATGTGTTCAAAGCGAGAATACACAAAGAACATGCATGAGGTAGTATATTGTTCTCATCAATACAAGGAAATTTATTAAGAAACAAATTCACCTGTTTATTTAAAAGCTTGGCTCGTGCTCTAGTTATGGGACCATTTTGTGGTGTTTCATGAACACTTGGAGATATGGTAGTAGGGGTGTCCTCATCATCCTCCCCCTCTTGAAAAGGAGTCGTCCTCGACTCTGTGTCGTCTTGCCCAAAGAATGGGGACAAATCAGCAACATTAAAAGTAGTGCTTACACCATAATCATCTCCTGGAAGCTCTATCTTGTATGCATTGTCATTAATCTTGGCAAGTACTCTAAAAGGGCCATCACCACGGGGCATCAACTTTGATTTACGCTTCTCCGGAAAGCGTTCTTTGCGAAGGTGTACCCATACTAAGTCGCCTGGTTCAAATAGCAATTTCTTTCTAGACTTGTTAGCTTTAGAAGCATAAGTACGTACCTTATTTTCAATTACCTCTTTAGTCTTTTCGTGGAGCTTTTTCACAAAATCAGCACGCTTCGAAGCCTCCATATTATCACGTTCTTGTAATGGAAGTGGCATCAAATCAAGTGGCGTGGTCGGTTTGAAGCCATACACCACCTCAAATGGACACAATTGAGTAGTAGAATGCACCGCTCTATTATATGCAAATTCAACATGCGGTAAACAATCCTCCCACTCTTTTAAGTTCTTTTTATCATTGTCCGCAAAGAACATTGAGAGTGTACGGTTCACCACCTCCGTTTGTCCATCGGTTTGTGGGTGACAAAGTTGTCGAAAAGAGTAACTTTGTCCCAAGCTTAGCCCACAAAGTCTTCCAGAAATAGCTCATAAATTTCACATCATGATCTGAAACAATGGTACGAGGCACGCCATGCAATCGCACAATTTCCCTGAAAAACAAGTCAGCTACATGCGACGCGTCGTCGCTCTTATGACAAGGAATAAAGTGTGCCATCTTAGAAAACCTATCCACAACTACAAAAACAGAATCCCTCCCCCTCTTAGTTCTAGGCAATCCTAAAACAAAGTCCATGCTAATGTCTTCCCAAGGAGCACTAGGAACTGGAAGGGGAGTATACAAACCATGTGGATTGAGTTTAGACTTAGCTTTATGGCATGTAACACAGCGCTGAACAAACCTCTCAACATCTCGCCTCATCTTTGGCCAATAAAAGTGATCATCCAACATCATGAAGGTCTTCTCCTACCAAAATGTCCCATAAGCCCCCGCATGAGATTCTGCAACAATAGTATACATACGGAAGATTGGAACACATAGTTTGTTAGTTCGAAATAGAAAACCATCATGGATATGATACTTGTCCCATCCTTTCCCATCTTTGCATTTAGAATATGGTGCTGAAAATTCATGATCGAAGCATATAATTCTTTCAAACTCTCTAATCCAGGTACCTTTACTTCCAACTGAGTTAAAGCACATTCTTTCTAGACAATGCATCACTACCACATTCTCTTTACCTTTCTTGTATTTAACAATGTATGGAAAAGTCTCAATGAATTCAACCCACTTAGCATGTCTACGATTTAGTTTAGCTTGACCTTTCAAATATTTCAAAGCTTCATGATCAGAATGAATGACAAATTCTCTAGGCCAAAGATAATGTTGCCAAGTCTCTAAAGCACGCACAAGAGCATATAATTCTTTGTCATAAACAGGATAATTTAATTGTGCTCCGTTTAGTTTCTCACTAAAGTATGCAACAGGTTTTCTTTCTTGCATTAAAACACCACCAATACCTATCCCACTAGCATCACATTCAATCTCAAAAGTTTTAGTGAAATCAGGTAAAACAAGCAATGGTGCTTCAGTCAAACACTTCTTTAATTCAGCAAAAGCTTTATCTTGTGATGCTCCCCATTCAAAAGTAACCCCCTTTTTAGTTAATTCATTTAATGGGGCAGCAATGGTGCTGAAATCTTTCACAAAATGTCGGTAAAAACCAGCAAGCCCATGAAAGCTACGAATTTGACTAACATTGACAGAGTAGGCCAATTTGAATAGCTTCAACTTTAGAGTTGTCTACTTCAATTTCTTAAGCTGAAACAACATAGCCTAATAACACCACTTTGTTTGTGCAAAAAGTACACTTCTCAAGATTAGCATACAATTGTTCAGTTCTTAGCACTTCTAGCACTTGTCTAACGTGTTCAACATGTTCTTCCAATGAGCGGTTATATATCAAAATATCATCAAAATAGACTACCACAAATTTACCAATGAAGTGTCGCAAAACATGGTTCATTAAACGCATGAATGTACTAGGAGCATTAGATAAACCAAAAGGCATCACTAACCATTCATACAAACCAAATTTTGTTTTAAGCGCGTTTCCATTCATCACCATGTTTCATTCAGATTTGATGATATCCACTACATAAATCAATCTTAGAAAAGATAGTAAAGCCACTCAATTCATCAAGCATATCATCTAACCTAGGAATAGGATGACGATAACGAATGGTAATATTGTTGATAGCTCTCAGATCACGCACATTCTCCATGTACCATCTTTCTTAGGAACAAGAATGACGGGGACGGCACAAGGACTAAGACTTTCACGTACATACCCTTTTTCCATGGCGTCTGCACTTGCCGCTGAATTTCTTTTGTCTCCTCTGGGTTTGTGCAGATGCAGGTCGATTGGGAAGTGGAGCCCCCGGTACTAAGTCAATTTGATGTTCAATGCCTCGAATAGGCGGTAGACCAGCGGGTACCTCCTCCCGAAAGACATCCTCATAAGCCTGCAAAACTTGAGAAACCACACTAGGAAGAGAGGTTAAGTCATTAGTAGAAAACAAAACATCTTTGTACAGCAATACAAAGTGCATCAAAGTGGGATCATCTCTCATCTCTCTCAAATCAGATTTAGTGGCTATCATGACTAACTTTTTCTCTCCCTCATTGCTATTTCTTTTTCCATTCAGTTGTAGATTGTGACTCTCACTCACCTTTTGTGGAATCACACTCTTTTGCTCCTTCCCTCTCTCATTCGCTACTTTTACCTCAATCTTTTGCATGTTATCAATCACAATTTGAGAAGGGGTTAATGGTCGTAGCACTATTTCTTTATCATTCCACATGAATTTGTATTGATTAGTTCTTCCATCATGAATCACAGAACGATCATATTGCCATGGTCTACCTAATAACAAGTGACATACGTCCATGGACACAACATCACATTCTATGGTATCATGATAAGACCCAATTTGAAAGCTAACATCAACAGTATATTCAACATTCATAGAGCCATCATTATTCAACCATTGAATTTGATATGGATGTGGATGTTTCTTGTATTTCAACCCAAGTTTAGTGCAAAGTTCTTTACTAGCTAAATTGTGGCAACTACCACCATCAATAATAACTTTGCAACACTTACCATCTTTACTCACCCGAGCTCTTGTTTGAAAAAGATTGCAACGCTGCTCATGAGTGGGTTTTGCTTGCACACGCAACACCGTCGGTGTACATACAAGGATAGGACCAGCCTCGGGGTCACAAAAACCATCCTCGTGCGCCTCCCTCTCATGTCCTTCCTCATGTACATCTCCAAATCTTTCAAAATCAGCAAGGGCCTCACCTTCCTCCTCGCTAGTAGAGTCATACTCTCCATTCTCCAATAGCAACATAACCTTGTTATTTGGACAATCTTTTTGCATATGACCTCGTCCAAGGCATTTGAAACACTGGATGGCACTACTTCTTGCTGTAGAACCCACTGAAGACGAGCTAGAAGGTGTTGGACCTTTCTTGGCAATGGGTGTTGTTGTATTTTTCCCGCTTGGTGCAGCACTGGTACTAGGAGCAAAACTTCCACTAGATGGATTAGTTTTAAAAGAATTGAAGCGGGATGTGGGTTTACCTCCTGTAGGTGCTGAACGGGGTGGAAATGATGAGGTTCTTGTTGCTCTCATATCTTGTTGCACTTGTCTTTCAGCCTTGGTTGCTTGATGCACCAACTCTACCATGTTGTTGTAGAAATTTGAAACTCGGTGATGCGCTTGATGGAAGGGTGCAACCCAGCAAGGAAGTGAGCCATTGTTTGTTCTTCTTGCTCAAATATATTAGCTCGAATCATGGCCATCTCCATCTCTTTATAATACTCTTCCACCGTGAGAGTGCCTTGCTTCATTTGCTGTAATTTATCAAATAAATCACGTTTGTAATGTTTAGGAACAAACCTTGCTCTCATGTGATACTTCATCTCTTCCCATGTCGTGATGGGAGATTCGTCGTACTCTCTCCTTTGATTTTGAACTTGTTCCCACCATATGAGCGCATATTTATCAAATTCAAGTGCAGCCATGTGTATTTTCTTTTCTTCAGAGTAATTGTGCATACGGAACACCTTGTCCACCTTGAGCTCCCAAGTGAGGTAATCTTCGGGATCATGTGTTCCTGAAAATGTTGGCATAGTAAATTTAAGCTTACCAAATTTCTCTTCATGAGGCCGTTCATTGCCGTGGTGGTGTCGGCGGTGGTATCTATCATCGTAGTGGTACAAGTCATCATCGTCGGTGAGGTGCTCCTCCACCTCGGCCTCCATGCCCACGCCCCTTCGGTCCTTGGCGACTCCCCTCCTCCTCTCCCGGTGGAGGTGGCGTATGGTTTGTGCCACCACACGGTCTCGCCGTTGTTGAGCATCCTGGGCGACTCGTGCAACGACCTCCTCATCTTGTGGGGGTATGCGAGCCGGTAGATGCACACTATTGTCTTCTTGTTGCTGACGAAGTGCCCGCATGACATCATTCACGATGCCCGTACGCAACATATTCATTTGTTGATTGAGGTCAATGCGGAGATCCTGCATATCCGTCTTGAGCTCTAATCCCAGTGCAGTGGTGCCAGCTACAAATTCTTGTTGTAATGCACTCCTCAATGCCTGATGTTGGAAGCGAGTCACCGGGGCATTGAGATCAACAGCATGCTCCTCACCATAATTATCTTCTCCACCTGACATGGTTAGATTGTGCAAAAGAAAACACAAACAACAAGAGTGTATATGGATGATTAGTCAAAAGCACTCAATCTCTCTTTTCTCTCCCAAGTAAAGTTCTTACCCTTCCGAAGTGAATTAAGGTCAAAAGAAACTTACACTTGGTGGAAGCTACAATAGCAAAGTGATGATCAAGCGAATTTAAGAGTGGTCACAATTGCACAACAACGGTTATTTAATGGAGCTTGGTATGGAGGTGTATATCCTAGCAATCTGAAATTCTTGATGTTGTAAAGCTAAGTAATAAGCCAAGCTAGAATATTTTGCCTAAGTCTTTGATCCAAAGGATTTAAGCGAAGTCTATGAACGCACACGCAAAGATAAATGTGACTCAATGCAAACAAAGGAATGAGCTAGTGAGATGCAATCTGATATTGAGATGAAAACTAGCTCGTTTTGCACCAAGTACTAGGAGAGACGCTAGCCAATTGCAATAATATGAAATGTAAGGGCACAAGATTGCTCAAAGAAATTAAATACACAATCTGAATATTATGAGCCAAGGTTATCTTGTTCCCAAATTTCGGCCAATATCTTCTTCTTCTTCTTCTTCTCTTTTTTTTTCTTCACAGCCACATTTTTTTTTTAACTTGTGGCTTGTCTTTTGTCGTTCTTTTTTTTTTGTTGCCGAAACTAGGGTTTAAACTCTTTTACACAAGCTCAAATTTTCAGTAAGCGTAAATAATTCAATGAACAGCCCTTAAACAATTATCAAACACTAGTCTCAAAGATGAAGGAATTTTTTCACACATTGTTCACGACCTAATGTCTTCAGGCGTTCGCGCACTATTGTAGCTTGACCTCGGTCGAGAAAGCGCAAGCTGCAGCGCGCAACCGTCGTACAACTGCGGCGGTGAAACCGTATCAGGATTGCAGCGTGGGACATCAGTAGCGATCAGTGCGTAGCGATCGCGAAACACCTCAGCGCTCGTGCCTTTGTGCGATCTGCGCGTTCATGCTGCGTAAGCAGCGCGGTCGTTTTTTTTCGTGTACTCGAGGAGTTCAATACCCAAAGATTTTCAGAATTTTAATTGGATACAAAGATTAAGCAACGCAAAAAAAACACTACGATCAGCACTAAACAAAAATTCTAATGGATTAAAACCTAACTAAACTCACAGGAAATAACAGATGCGAAAACTAGGGTTTGGAATTTTGTGTTGCAATTTTTGGTTTATGGACTCTAGGTATCAAGAACGACAAATAAAATCAATCTAATGTAGGGATAAGTAATCCTCACCGAGTCAACACAGCTCGATACCAAGATGATGCTGGTCGCCCGATCTTCTCGGCGTAGGATCAAGATACTCACGTGTGGCCTCTCGAATCGTAGTGATCCTCTGTTGCGGTGCAAGAACGAACACTCTTTAATTCGCAAGAACACCGCTACTGGATTTCCACGACCACCAAGCGAAGTCCTATCGCGCTCCCAATTCCCAGGAAAGGTTGAGCGATCTCGATTAGCAAGAACTCTCAATTTTCCTATTGATGCCTCGGCTATCAAGAAGAAAACAATCTGTTTTTATTTCAATGTCATCGTGTCTCTTCCCTACAATGGAAGCCGGCGGCTTAATCGCCCACCAAAACCCTTACGCTCGCATAGACTCTTGCATGGGCCTTGGGCCAGCGTTGAATCGAGTTTAGTTAGGACTAAAACCACACATATTAGCCTATACTAATGGTCCACCATTGACTGGCCAAAACATACAATAGCGGTTACATGTTTGGTTGGTAGAGTAACGTGCATGGCCTTGGGCTATTAAAGCATCTTTGGGCTAATGTGCATCTTGACCCTAGCTTGCGTGTTGGTTTGACCGAAGCTTGTATGTTGGCTTGATCGTGATGTGGCTTGCTTGACATGTTGGTCTGCCGAACAACCAAGCACATGACTTGATCCTTCATGGTTTCAAAATCTTGGTGTGTTCAAAGCGAGAATACACAAAGAACATGCATGAGGTAGTATATTGTTCTCATCAATACAAGGAAATTTATTAAGAAACAAATTCACCTGTTTATTTAAAAGCTTGGCTCGTGCTCTAGTTATGGGACCATTTTGTGGTGTTTCATGAACACTTGGAGATATGGTAGTAGGGGTGTCCTCATCACTGTAGATTGGTTTAGCAAATTATCGATGTTGTTTTGGTTCTAAATATTTATGCTCCTCCCTGTGCTATTGCTGTGTAACATCCCAATTTTGGGCTTGTGTTTCAAATGTAAGAAAATGAGTAGAAATTAAAACTTTTTCTTACATCATGTATTTCCTGTGGTGCCAAGCAATTCTTGTTCAAAGGATTATGGAATTACATTGTCACAAGTCCTTTGATCCAAACCTTGGCATTCCAAAACCATCTTGTCAAATCTTATGATCATCCTCTGAAAATATTTTCCTAAGTCCTGTGATGGTATGTGACCCCTCTGAAAAATTTCACAATTTTAGAAATTGTTTGAATATTTTTAGAAGCGATCAAACTGTTTGACTCTCGAGTCAAACATTAAAACAGAGCCTTGCAGAATTTTTGGAGATTTATTCGCAGCATAAAACTCTCTGAAAATTTTACACAAGGTCAATGACTCAGTCAACAAGCTCTGTAAAATTTCAGAATTTTTGGAGTTATTTTGCTACCTCAAATAAATCTCTCAAAGTCCCTGTTTTTATTTCAAAGTCAAACTAGGTTTCTTGTTACTAGGTTCGAGTGGGACTGGGCTCGAGCCAATTGATTCGGTCGATCAACTAATCGCACGAGCCACCCTTTCAAAGCGCGTGCGATATCGGCCGTTGGATTCGGATCGCGTGGCCACGTTCGTGTGAGCATTCGGACCCTCGGTTACATTAACAAATTGGGACCGTTGGATCTCGATCAACCGTCCAGTTCTGAGGGCAACGGACCGTCCGTGAACTTCGCTAAATCGTGACCGTCCATTTTAATCCACGGTCGTGGTTTATCTTCTCGTTCTTCTTCCTCCTCGGCTTCTCGGAGCGCGGGCGTTCATGGCGAGAGAAAGAGAGCATGGGGGCTTGTGGTGTCACCTCAAGATGCTTTAAATCAACGTCTCTCTCGCAATGCATTTAATGCGCAGCAGGCTTTCTCCTCTATGGTCACGTGCTCACTTGCTCCCATCATTTCGTGGTCCATGGCCGCACCATGAACCGAGCTCACCATGGGCTCATGTTCTTGCTCGAAACCCTAATTCCTTTCCTATAAATAGCCCCTCTAGGTCCTCCTGGTGTTCCTTTGCACCACACTTTGCTCTTCTCTGAGTTTGAGCTCAAGAACACCTCTCGCCCTCAAAACACCATTGTTGGCCGTAGAGCTCCAATGGCGGCCTTGGTGTCCAGTGGTTCATCTTCAACATTTCTTGCACCCTTTTGAACTCCTCAACCTCCTTTATATTTCCCCTAACTTGGTTTTGGGTTGCATTCACAGGAATCGCTCAATTTTAAGTTTGGAGATTTTCGGTTGGTTTCACCCCCTTTCTTCTCCAGCTCCGGTAAGTGGTTCTTTTTGCAATTAATTGCTTTTGGAGCCTCTTTGAGCTATAATGAAGCTGTGGTAATGATTTGGTTCTACTCATTTTGCTCAGAACCTCATCTTCCACTTCATCTTCTTCGGCTCCGGTGGACTTCATCGTGTTCAAGTCCTCCCCGGCCATCTTTGGAGCTCCTCTCGGCTAAGGTAGCTTCTTTGTAGTCCCTAGGAGTCATGGCACTCGCTTCCTTGGACTGCAGCGGAGCATTTTGCTATTTTCGTGTTTAGCCGTAGGGTTCCGTTTCGTTCCGGCTGGCCGGCGTTCTAGTCCCCACGCGGGCGTGATTGCCACCACTAGGTCCGTAAGGTTATTGCGATTCCATTTCACTACTTGGTTGACGCCGCAGAGACCGGTGTCGCGGCGATAAGCCGTGGAAGTAGCTTCGGGATTTTGCGGGAGGAACTCCGTTTCGTCATTGTTTAGGGCACGATAATTGCCTAATCATTGGTGATCATTGGATGTCATTATTGTGTCTTAATCCGGGCAATGTGTCGTGACTTGTGGGCGAGGGTTTAAAATCAAATCTCGTGATCATTAGAATCTATTTAATGTCAATCATTAGAATCACTAATTCGGTCTTAACCGCCTGCTTAGTCGCTGACTTGTGGGCCCGGTGCCTTTGTCTTGGCGTGGGTTAAATCGTTGCGATCGTGACTCGTGATCAGCGACATGCGGTCCCACTCGTCGATGCCTCTTTTGAACTTGATCTATAGCGCCGTCCATTTTGCGATCTGCGGCCCGGATCTTATATGCATTCGGACCATCGGTTCCCCTCATCATCTGGGCCGTCCATCTCGTGATGCGGTGAGATCATGAGTGCATTGGACCTTCCGGTTAGATATGGGTTACGAGCCGTTCATCTTGTGATCTGCGGTGCGTAGTTCGCGAGGCAACCGCATCGTCGGTTGCATACACTGCGTGTGGCCGTTGGATCTTGATCAACGGTGGGTTTCAATTAGGCTTGCGGCATGCGCTATTTTTCGCGCGTGAGCGTAGGATGTTAGATCTAGGGTTGTGGGTTGTCCACGTCATTTTTATTGGGTTGCTCGGTATTTGGTAAGTATTTGTTTATCAGCCGAAATGATATAAAAACTTTAGAAACTCATAACTAATTCATTTTAAGCGCTTTTAGTTAATTCCAGCGTAATAAATTATGTTATCACTTTGGCTTATTATAAAAATGGATTTAAGCATGTTCGATGTGAAAAATTGTATAACTAGGAATGACTTGGTTTCTGTCATTTTGAATATTCCAGAAAATGAATAAAACTTTAGAAAATGCATATCCTGCTTTGTGTATGTCCAAAATGAATGATTCCAACTTTGATAAATTTGTTATTAACCCAAAGTTAATATAAAAATGATGGTAAGTCCAAGATTGCAACAGAAACCTTGATTAATGATTTAGTACCTATTTTCAGCATTTAGAAAATTCTGGAAGGCTTATAAAATGCACAAGTAATTCTCTGTAAATGCAAAATATATATGATAAATCCTAGAAAACCCCTCTGTTGGTATACTTCATTGTAAAATTAGTTTTGAACATATTTATGCTCCTGGATAGTGCATTATGCTAATTCTGCATCTTAGAAAAATCATAACTAAATCACTTTAACTCCAAACGACCTGAAATTTTATATGGGTTACCTCTATACCAGTAGGTAGCTACCATAAAAATTTCAGCCTCAAAACCTTTCTAGAAAATGTTTTTGCTACAGTGCTAATTTTGGTAGAAAATAAGTTTTTAGGCAATATCTTTTGCACCACAAATCCAAATTAGGTTTTCCAGTTTCTATGTCTTGGTATATTCGTATTTCACCTTGTGTATAAGTTTAAATCGCATTTGGATGATTTTTGCTTGCTCTTTTGTTTAAGTGTTGCTAGTCTTATTGGTTGTTCTTGGTTCTTTTGCCTTTCGCTTAGGATTAGACATTTGCGGTAATCCCGAGAACGACCCTCCACAACAGTTTGAGCAACAGCAAGAAGGCAAGCAGTTTGATCATGTTAATCCCAGTATTTTAAGTATTTATGTTGATTACAAATTCTATGTATGCATTGCTACTTTGTTTTAATAGTTGGCCTAGTAGATGCATTTCCTTAGCAAATGATTATCCTCTACTACCATGAGCCTAGGTTACTTGCTGTGATTTAGAGTTCGTGGATGGGCTCTTGTCACTTAGTAGTTGCGAATTAATTGCTTAGCCATGCCTAGCCGGTAGAAATGGGCGGTTATCGACTTGTCGATAACCTTGATCACCTAAAACTTATTATGATTTATGATTTCCACCTTGTGCCATGTCTACTTATGAAAACTAAAACTAAAAACAAAATGATTTAGACTTGGGCACAATGGTAAGATGGTGTGATTGTGGGGTGTGGTTTGGAATGGTGCCCGGTCAACAAGGACCGAACATCTTGTTACACTAAACCAAGCATTTTAGCGTGCTAACCACATTAGAGGGTATGGGACCTCTCTTGACTTAGTACTTTGGCGTGTATTGGCTCCGAGTCGCAGAGAGTCGCGGGAGGGATGGTCTTTGGGAGCATTGTAGTGTCCAAAGGCTTCCCCGTGATGGTGGTTGTCTTTCGCTTGCAATGTAAGCATATGGGTTTCTATCCATATGAGCGGCTCGTAGTTAATACACAAGATTGGAAATGTCTCGTAGGACTTAGCCGTGCCGGCATACCTTCCAAGTGTGCGTGTGGCTTAAAGGCGATGCAAGTGTGGGTACATTGGTACACCTGCGGGTTAAAACTATTCGAATAGCCTCGTCCTAGGTTATGGACACGCTTGGCAAGGTCTTTCAAGAGTTAGACTACAACCTTTTAAATTAAAACTTGATGGGTGAGTGCGAATCGGGATTAGTGCTATGTTGTGGTGACTATTGGGATAGTCACTTCCAGTGGTTACTTGTATGTATCTGACTTCACTGTTACTTTGATAACAAAATAAATTTGCAAACTTGCTTTTAAAATGTATTACAGATTGCAAATAAACTTGGCTTCATGCAAAATGAGACATATGACCTCCACCTAAATAAGCTTGCATGTAGTTTATGAATAGGTCCGCTATTCCACACGTCATCTTGCGGGTACAAAGACAATCTTTGTACTCGGTTGCTATGCTTAATTGTTTTGTTGCAGAGGAAGAAGGTGAGCACAGGGCCTCACTTTGTGTGCTGTGTTGTGGTAGCTTAGGGCGACTAGCTTGCGGTCGGTCGGTTGCCTTGTGGTTATGTTGGCTAACCTAGGTCGACTTTTGTTCTAGCCATCTTATGGCGCTTTTGCTTCATTGTCATTCTTGTATATTGTTCTATTTGGCGGTCGGCTCTCTTTTATAATAACTTTACTTATTGTATGTCGTTGTTGAACTTAGTGATGTATGTGTATGGAATTGATGTGTAATTTTGTGATGATGTACATATCTGCAATTCAGGAAGCATATGTCCATCGAGGCTTAGAATGTTTAATTAGTAACGCTAGAACCAATTGGAGGTTAAGTGTTACTAGTTAAATATTCGGGTCCTCACAAAGTTGGTATCGAGCCATCTTGACAAAGAAACCCCTAGCTTGAGTCGCCTTGTAGGATGTTACGAAAACCTATTTTCAAGAGTCAAATGGTTTATGAAAATTAAGTAAGTTATCCGATTTTACTCCTTATCTATCTTAGTTTTCTTCTCTCATCTTGTTCTAGTTTGAGTTTTGAAAATTGTTTCCTCTCATCTTCTTCCAAAGGATAGTCCTTATCGTTTAATTTGGGTTTTGGGAACCAATGAGTTTGGCAAATTGAAGTGTTGGCTGCCCTTCTACAAGGTTTTGAAGCCTGGAATGGAGAATTTCGACTAGGAGCTTGGATGCAAAATCTGGACAGCAAGCGTCAATTTCGGACAGCAAGCTCAAAGGTTCTAAAGAAGGTAGATAATGAGAGGATAAGTCAACTAAAACTTGTGGGAATGAAAGGGTAAGAAGTGATATGAAATTAGCTAATGCCTATACTCTATCGGTGGTTATACCTTGAATTTTGGACTGTTTTGAGCAGATTTTAGTTCTGAAATTTTGGGTCTTCTCAAGCGATTACTCGTTCTTCCATACGGGTTAGTCGTTTGGAAGTGGATTCGGTGACTTATGACCTCATGTTCTTTTGTGGCTGTTAGTGGGTCATTTTAAACTAAGTTTGGATTCTTGTGCTCTTGGGCCTTGAAGCGTATCTAACTTGTCCGAGTAAATTAGGATGGTGGTGGGACACGTGGCGGCGGAATCAGTAGGGTAGTCCCGATGAGGAGCTTCCCCTCCTCAGACCATGGCGGAAGTCCTCATGCGGATCGAACGCAATCGTTCGGAGGACCGTAGGGTGTTGGAGGTCATCGCGAGGAACACCTCCACTCACTCTGGTGCCTGCGGATGCGGAGGAGGACATCGGACTCGTGGGGACTTGCGGAGTTCCTCCGTACTCGACCTCCTACCTTCTCCCGATCCGAGGATCCCTTGGGCCAGCACGGCGGGCGCGTGCGGTTGAGCTGAGCTCAACGTTGCTCGATGCCGGAGGCGAGGCGGGCACTTTTCGCATCCCATCGGTGGAGGGTGCAGCACTCTCATGGTGGGAGAATTTCCTCGCCATGCGACTGCGGGACACGTGGTCTCGTGGGAGGAGTTCGGTCGACTTTCGTCGGGCCCATGTCCCATGGCTTTGATGAAGGCAAGAAGAAGGAGTTCCTTGCGCTCAACAGGGCGCAAATGCGTGTCGAGTACCTCCATGAGTTCAACCATTTGGCGAGGTGCGCTCCTGTTGAGGTGGCCACCGGCGAGGCCAAGCGGAGAAGTTCATGGAGGGTTTGTGCGAGGAGCTTCAGACAAGCTCTCTATCGTGGACTTCCGACTTCCGGACCTTGTGGACAAGGCCATCATCGCGAGCACAAGGCGAGAGCGGCGAGAAGTCATCGCAGCGCAAGTGGGAGGCCCAGCCGTCCGCATGCCGGCCTCGTTAGTCCGTGTTGGACTGCCGTGGCCCGTCCTCGAGCTTCCTACCGCCCGAGGCCTTGGCACCAGCTCCACGTCCTCCGCGGGCCGTGGCTCGATCCACGTCGCTGCGACCCAAGCAGCGGTGTTCCCGCAACCCCGCCGCCGCGTCACCGCTTCTCATCGCCACAACAAGGGCCACTACGCGAGTAGTTGTCCTAAGAAGATCGGAGCGGCCTCGTCCTAATGGAGTGCGCGGCAAGGGAGTGGTCACCCACGACCGAGAAGACCCGGGCTTGGGAGCGGCCGAGTCAACCATATCTCGGCCGAGGAGGCACAGAGAGGCACCCGGCGTGGTGTTGGGTACGCTCCTTGTTAATTTGCGTCTGCTCTGATTTTATTTGACTCTGGGCCTCGCATTCTTTTATTTGAGGTCTTTTCTTTGTTGATTGTGGGCTTCACCGTGTTCCTCTGGGATTCCATCTTGATTCGCTCTCGGGTTGGAAATGAGTGACCAAGTATGCGGGATGTTCCTATCCACATCAAAGGTGGGATTCCGTTGGCATGGACTTCATCACCGGGTTGCCCGTTCGTCCAAAGGAATGATGCTATTTGGGTCGTGATCGACGAGTTGACTAAAGTGGCACATTTCCTCCTGTCAAGACTCGACCGTGTGGGGCCTTTGGCGAACTTTATGTCTCGAGGATTGTGAGTCTTCACGGTGTCAGAAGGCGATTATTTACGATCGTGGTGCACTTTTCACCTCGCGGTTTTGGCATAGTCTGCAGAGACTATGGGGACCCGCCTTCATTTCGATCTGACCTTTCATCCTCGGTGATGGCGGGCAGATGAGTCAACCAAGTGTTGGAAGATATGCTCTGTGCTTGCGTTCTTTCCTATGGGAAGAAGTGGAGAAATGCCTACCATTTCTTTGAGTTCTCCTACAACAACGACTTTCGGGCGGCCTCGGCATGGCGCCATTTGAGGCTTTGTATGGGAGGAGGTGTAGAACCCCATTGAACTGGTCGAGGCGGTGGCGGCGATTCTTCGGGCGATTCGATTAATGAGGCGAGAGCCAAGTTGATTGATCGCGAGCATCTGCGCACGCCCGATCCGGACAAAGAGCTATGCGGATCGTCGTCGCCGTGCGTTGAGCTTTGAGCCCAACGACTTTGTGTATCTCAAAGTCTCACCCTTGAAGGGCCATCAGCGTTTTGGCATCAAGGGCAAGTTGGCTCCCGATATGTTGGGCCTTATCGTATCGTCGAGAGTTGGGCGATTGCATATAGATTGAGCGCAGTGCACTTGAGGGTGCATGATGTGTTCCATGTTTCACACTGAAGAAGTGCCTCCGTGTCCCAATCGAGAAACTCCGTTGGAAACTCTCGATGTGCGGGAGGATTTGACCTATCGCGAGCATCTGTTCGCATTCTTGAGAATCTGAGCGGAGAACAAGGAACCGTGTCATCAAGTTCCTTAAGGTTCGGTGGTCAAACCATTCCGAGGATGAAGCAACTTGGGAGCGAGAAGATCGCCTTCGTGCATTTTCCTTCTTTCTTCTCCAGTGACGGAATCTCGGTCGAGATTCTTGTAAGGGGGAGAGTTGTAACATCCCAATTTTGGGCTTGTGTTTCAAATGTAAGAAAATGAGTAGAAATTAAAACTTTTTCTTACATCATGTATTTCCTGTGGTGCCAAGCAATTCTTGTTCAAAGGATTATGGAATTACATTGTCACAAGTCCTTTTGATCCAAACCTTGGCATTCAAAAACCATCTTGTCAAATCTTATGATCATCCTCTGAAAATATTTTCCTAAGTCCTGTGATGGTATGTGACCCCTCTGAAAAATTTCACAATTTTAGAAATTGTTTGAATATTTTTAGAGGCAGTCAAACCTGTTTGACTCTCAGTCAAACATTAAAACAGAGCCTTGCAGAATTTTTGGAGATTTATTCGCAGCATAAAACTCTCTGAAAATTTTACACAAGGTCAATGACTCAGTCAGCAAGCTCCTGTAAAAATTTCAGAATTTTTGGAGTTATTTTGCTACCTCAAATAAATCTCTCAAAGTCCCTGTTTTTATTTCAAAGTCAAACTAGGTTTCTTGTTACTCGGGTTCGAGTCGGACTCGAACTCGAGCCAATTGATTCGGTCGATCAACTAAGCGCACCGAGCCACCCTTTCAAAGCAGCGGCGTGCGATATCGGCCCGTTGGATTGGATCGCGTGGCCCACGTTCGTGTGAGCATTCGGACCCTCGGTTACATTAACAAATTGGGACCGTTGGATCTCGATCCAACCGTCCCGATTCTGAGACAGCGGACCGTCCGCGAACTCGCTAAATCGTGACCGTCCATTTTAATCCGGCGGTCGTGGTTTATCTTCTCTCGTTCTTCTTCCTCCTCGGCTTCTCGGTGCGCGGCGTTCATGGCGAGAGAGAAGAGAGCATGGGGGGCTTGTGGTGTCACCTCAAGATGCTTTCGTCAACGTCTCTCTGCAATGCATTTAATGCGCAACAGGCTTTCTCCTCTATGGTCACCGTGCTCACTTGCTCCCATCATTTCGTGGTCCATGGCCGCACCATGAACCGAGCTCACCATGGGCTCATGTTCTTGCTCGAAACCCTAATTCCTTTCCTATAAATAGCCCCTCTAGGTCCTCCCAGTGTTCCTTTGCACCACACTTTGCTCTTCTCTCGAGTTTGAGCTCAAGAACACCTCTCGCCTCAAAACACCATTGTTGGCCGTAGAGAGCTCCAATGGCGGCCTTGGTGTCCAAAGTGGTTCATCTTCAACATTTCTTGCACCCTTTTGAACTCCTCAACCTCCTTTATATTTCCCTAACTTGGTTTTGGGTTGCATTCACAGAATCGCTCAATTTTAAGTTTGGAGATTTTGGTTGGTTTCACCCCTTTCTTCTCCAAACAGTAAGTGGTTCTTTTGCAATTAATTGCTTTTGGAGCCTCTTTGAGCTATAATGAAGCTGTGGTAATGATTTGGTTCTACTCATTTTGCTCGAACCTCATCTTCCACTTCATCTTCTTCGACTCAGGTGGACTTCATCGTGTTCAAGTCCTCCCCGGCCGTCTTTGGAGCTCCTCTCGGCTAAGGTAGCTTCTTTGTAGTCCCTAGGAGTCATGGCACTCGCTTCCTTGGACTGCAGCGGAGCATTTTGCTATTTTCGTGTTTAGCCGTAGGGTTCCCGTTTTCGTTTCCGGCTAGCCGGCGTTCTAGTCCCCCACCGCCGGCGTGATTGCCACCACTAGGTCCGTAAGGTTATTGCGATTCCATTTCACTACTTGGTTGGCGCCGTAGAGACGGTGTCGCGGCGATAAGCCGTGGAAGTAGCTCGATTTTCTTGGGAGGGAACTCCCGTTTTCGTCATTTGTTTAGGGCACAGTAATTGCCTAATCATTGGTGATCATTGGATGTCATTATTGTGTCTTAATCCGGGCAATTGTGTCGCTGACTTGTGGGCCCGAGGGTTTAAAATCAAATCTCAGCAGTCATTAGAATCTATTTAATGTCAATCATTAGAATCACTAATTCGGTCTTAACCACCCGCTTAGTCGATGACTTGTGGGCGGTGCAGTGTCGCGGCGTGGGTTAAATCGTTGCGGTCGTGACTCGTAGTCAGCGACATGCGGTCCACTCGTCAAGCACCTCTTTTGAACTTCGATCTATAAGCGCCGTCCATTTTGCGATCTGCCCGGATCTTATATGCATTCGGACCATCCGGTTCCCCTCATCATCTGGACCGTCCATCTCGTGATCTCTGGTGAGATCATGAGTGCATTCGGACCTTCCGTTAGATATGGGTTACGAGCCGTTCATCTTGTGATCTGCGGTGCGTGGTTCGCGAGGCAACGCATCGTCGGTTGCATACACTCGTGTGAGCCGTTGGATCTTGATCCAACGGTGGGTTTCAATTGAGCTTCGCGCGCATGCGCTATTTTCGGCGCGCGTGAGCCGTAGGATGTTAGATCTAGGGTTGTGGGTTGTCCACGTCATTTTTTTTTATTGGGTTGCTCGGTATTTCGGTAAGTATTTGTTTATCAATCAAAATGATATAAAACTTTAGAAACTCATAACTAATTCATTTTAAGCGCTTTTAGTTAATTCCAACTGTAATAAATTATGTTATCACTTTGGCTTATTATAAAAATGGATTTAAGCATGTTCCAGTAGCAGAAAATTGTATAACTAGGAATGACTTGGTTTCATCATTTTGAATATTCGAGAAAATGAATAAAACTTTAGAAAATGCATATCACGCTTTGTGTATGTCCAAAATGAATGATTCCAACTTTGATAAATTTGTTATTAACCCAAAGTTAATATAAAAATGATGGTAAGTCCAAGATTGCAATGAAACCTTGATTAATGATTTAGTACCTATTTTGACATTTAGAAAATTCGGAAGGCTTATAAAATGCACAAGTAATTCTCTGTAAATGCAAAATATATATGATAAATCCTAGAAAACCCTCTGTTGGTATACTTCATTGTAAAATTAGTTTTGAACATATTTATGCTCCTGGATAGTGCATTATGCTAATTCTGCATCTTAGAAAAATCATAACTAAATCACTTTAACTCCAAATGACCTGAAATTTTATATGGGTTACCTCTATACCAGTAGGTAGCTACCATAAAAATTTCAGCCTCAAAACCTTTCTAGAAAATGTTTTTGCTACAGTGCTAATTTTGGTAGAAAATGAGTTTTTAGGCAATATCTTTTGCACCACAAATCCAAATTAGGTTTTTCCAGTTTCTATGTCTTGGTATATTCGTATTTCACCTTGTGTATAAGTTTCGTCGCATTTGGATGATTTTTGCTTGCTCTTTTGTTTAAGTGTTGCTAGTCTTATTGGTTGTTCTTGGTTCTTTTTGCCTTTCGCTTAGGATTCGACATTTGCGGTAATCCCGAGAACGACCCTCCACAACAGATTTGAGCAACAGCAAGAAGGCAAGCAGTTTGATCATGTTAATCCCAGTATTTTAAGTATTTATGTTGATTACAAATTCTATGTATGCATTGCTACTTTGTTTTAATAGTTGGCCTAGTAGATGCATTTCCTTAGCAAATGATTATCCTCTACTACCATGAGCCTAGGTTACTTGCTGTGATTTAGAGTTCGTGGATGGGCTCTTGTCACTTAGTAGTTGCGAATTAATTGCTTAGCCATGCCTAGCCGGTAGAAATGGGCGGTTATCGACTTGTCGATAACCTTGATCACCTAAAACTTATTATGATTTATGATTTCCACCTTGTGCCATGTCTACTTATGAAAACTAAAACTAAAAACAAAATGATTTAGACTTGGGCACAATGGTAAGATGGTGTGATTGTGGGGTGTGGCTGGAATGGTGCACAGGTCAACAAGGACCGAACATCTTGTTACACTAAACCAAGCATTTTAGCGTGCTAACCACATTAGAGGTATGGGACCTCTCTTGACTTAGTACTTTGGCGTGTATTGGCTCGAGTCGCGGGAGTCGCGGGAGGGATAGTCTTGGGAGCATTGTAGTGTCCGAAAGGCTTCCGTGATGGTGGTTGTCTTTCGGCTTGCAATGTAAGCATATGGGTTTCTATCCATATGAGCGGCTCGTAGTTAATACACAAGATTGGAAATGTCTCGTAGGACTTAGCGGGTACCAGACATACCTTCTAAGTGTGCGTGTGGCTTAAAGGCGATGCGAAGTGTGGGTACATTGGTACACCCCTGCGGTTAAAACTATTCGAATAGCCTCGTCCTAGGTTATGGACACGCTTGGCAAGGTCTTTCAAGAGTTAGACTACAACCTTTTAAATTAAAACTTGATGGGTGAGTGCGAATCGGGATTCGTGCTATGTTGTGGTGACTATTGGGATAGTCACTTCCAGTGGTTACTTGTATGTATCTGTACTTCTTTGTTACTTTGATAACAAAATAAATTTGCAAACTTGCTTTTAAAATGTATTACGATATTGCAAATAAACTTGGCTTCATGCAAAATGAGACATATGACCTCCACCTAAATAAGCTTGCATGTAGTTTATGAATAGGTGCTATTCCACACGTCGGTCTTGCGGTACAAAGACAATCTTTGTACTCGGTTGCTATGCTTAATTGTTTTGTTGCGAGAGGAAGAAGGTGAGCACTGGAGGGCCTCACTTTTGTGAGTGTGTTGTGGTAGCTTGCGGGCGACTAGCTTGGCGGTCGGTCGGTTGCCTTGTGGGTTATGTTGGCTAACAAATGTCGACTTTTGTTCTAGCCATCTTATGGCGCTTTTGCTTCATTGTCATTCTTGTATATTGTTCTATTTGGCGGTCGGCTCTCTTTGTAATAACTTTACTTATTGTATGTCGTTGTTGAACTTAGTGATGTATGTGTATGGAATTGATGTGTAATTTTGTGATGATGTACATATCTTTGCAGTGCAGGAAGCATATGTCCATCGAGGCTTAGAATGTTTAATTAGTAACGCTAGAACCAATTGGAGGTTAAGTGTTACTAGTTAAATATTCCGGGTCCTCACATGCTGAAACAACTCTTTTAATTTTTTTTGCCAAGCCATGTGAGTACCTCTTAATCCCAATTGGTGTGATGTGCATACTGCATTCCACTTTTTATTCATATTAAATATTTTTCCGTCTATGTCACAAGCCACAAAGATAATCACATTATAACAAGGTTATTTCTCTCTACTATATATATTAATACTTGTATAAGTAGTCACCTTTGTTCATAAGATTGACGTGTGAAAAGAAGATTAATTAAGCAATGCCATGCTTTTATTTTCATCATTTTTAGTAGAAAGTTGAATTAGAATTTATAGTGTACATTACGAGTAGTGTTGATATTTAGCTTTTCATTAGTTGGAACACTTGGTTATATGTCGAAATGCAAAACAAAAACATTGGTTATATGCGAATGCATAATAATAATAGAGAAGCGAATGTTTAGCTACAAACACGTCACAAACAAACAACGTGCGCGATTGCACGATACAATCACGGTATGAATGATGATCCCTAACTTTTACGTGGAGAAATAATTTCTGCAATCTCTCTCTCTTTTTTTTTCTTTTCTTGCAGAGAGGAAGCAATCAAGCTGCTGAAACTCCAACCATAGTGAGTGATGAAGATGTTCTATCTGTTCTAATGGAACAGCATGAGCTATTTCTAAGCTCAACATGATCTCGGCTGATGAAATTGCAGGTCCGTAGATTGCTTTGCCTTTTTTTGGTTGTGACTTGTGTAATTGTAATGTTGCCAAAGAAAAAAAAATGTCAACTATTCTCCAGCAGTCTGAGTTACATTTATGTTGACTGATCAGATATATGTTCCAAGTTATTGATAAAACGAAAAAATGATACATGTATTTTCTGTCCTATGTCATGGTGTTCCAGATTGTAAGAGGTTTCATTTGATATTTCATACTGAAATATGGTTAGTTGAATTAGCTACATAGCTGTCTATTGCAATCACAGACTTCTCAGCCCCTGTGCTGTTCAGTAAACTGTTGACTGATGTCTTTTCAAAGTGCAATTGCTCAAAACCCTCAAAAACCAAAGGTTGTATCTTACTATTTGAAGTAACTTGCGGATTGTGCATCAAAGGTGGGAAAGAAAAGACATCAGGGGTGTTATCGCAGGGATGGAGAAGATGTTTGATCATGCTGTCAGTAATTTGCTACTTTTTCCTTCTGCATGCCATGATCGGTATATTTGACCAACATCATCATCACCATTGCTCTTATGCTTTTCAGTTTTCACTAACCCCTTAATCCTGATAATTACCCTTTATCTAATTTATTGGATATGGACATTTCATAGGTAGTGAGCCAATTGACAAGATTATGGTTATTCTTATTCCTTTCATGTTCATTCACTGTAGCCTAAAACTCTATGAATTCATTTCAGAGTGCGAAGCTGGAAGAGATTAGATTTGCTGATGGAAGACTAAATGATATTTCGTATTGGCCTAAGGTACTTAATAATTATGGTTAGATGCTAATCTTTTCTCAGGTTTATTGATTATACTTATTTTCTGCAATTACAATAATACACCTGGTGTCAAAACAAATCCAAATCAGTGCGCAGCAACATGCGTGTTATCATCCTAGTTACTATGAAAGTTGATGATCAAAGTTACTTGTCGGAGACCGTGTCTTATCCAAAGCATGGTATATTCTTGAACGGAGGGAGTATTCAACAAGCTGTAGAGAAAATTCATGGAGGCCCTTACGAAAATCTAGAAGTCCGACACTTTATGAAAGCAAAGAATTCCGAATAGAATGATTTTGATTATCAATTTCTTGGTAAAAAAAACTTCATCCAATTTTGAATTATCAAAGCAAGAGCTTTATGTTTCTGATGATGGATGAGCGACGGACTTAGAGAAGCAACGCAAATGAATATATTCACAGAGAAAGGAAGAGAATGTATTGCACTCTGGCCTCAGGGAAGCAAGATACAATGGTGTAAAATATATAAATCTCGATCCTAAGTTGTTGCATGCAACGAACCAAAACTGATCGTGTTTCAAAACGACATGACAACACGATGGCGTACAAATTAACCGTGTGAAAGACACGAAAAAGTAGATAGAATTTAGTTGGTTTGCTCCTTATTCCCTTTCGCAAGATGACGCTCCTTAGCTATTCTTTGCGGTCTGAAGGAGCACTTGGTCTCTTCCACGGTGGAGGAGAGGGATCAATTTGGGGATGCAGTCATGCACTCATCTTGTCATAATTCACTGAGACACGACCGCCTATATATACATACAAAATATAAGCACTTCTTGTTTTCAAGACAACCAACAAGGATGATTGTGTTTGGAAATAAAATTTCTGGCTAAAACGGCAATACGAGCAAGTAAATTAATAGCCAGCGCAAGAAGGGAAAAAAACCTGCTGTTGATGCTCTTGCGTGTGGCGGTGGTGGTGCATGGGGTCTTTCAGGGGTTGGAGTAGGATTTGGATTAGAATAGTCAGTTGAAATATATTGTATGGGTTTTGCTGTTTGCCCATCTGGAACAAAATAACATAATTAATAAATTGTTAACGAAAATTTGTAGTTGGGACCATCAAAAGACACTAATGAATTGCATGCCCAAGAACATCTCATGAAAATTATAACAGATAGAGTTAACACGATATTGTTGGGACTTTCCATAAGGCCAGGAACAAAAATCAGAGTTTGATACTTATAAGTTGAATACCTTATTGTCATGCCAAAAGAAAAACAGTAACTTGTTTGACCAATTTACCATGAAAATGATACAAAAAAACCATTTTCCAATCTCAGAAAGTAGAGACATCCGGAGTAATTTAGAGAAGTTTAGATAAACTTCAAGCTCAAATTAACAACAGATCCATACAAGTAAAGAAGAATACCTGATTGAAAATTTGCTTGCCGAATGGTTGCTAGTGCTGGGATGAGAATTAAGGCGACCAAGTAGGAAGAAAAGAGAGGAGAAATGGGACTACCCATGTGTTTCTACGTAAACAAGTTTTTGATATGTGTCTCCTTAGTTGTTATGCAAAACAATGCTATACAACCATTATATATATACTAGCTGATAGTAAGATGATTGGAAATAACTAATGGAATGTTCTTTTGTAGGTAAAATTTCCCAATGCAACAATCGTTTTCAAGCATTTGCCTATACCTGGCCTCATATTTCCTGGCGTTAGGTCATTAGAGAATGTAATCAAGACATGATATAACAAAAAAAGTTGATGTTTTTCTTCTAAAAACCAATGGTTCATCTCCATTTGAAACTTACAAAGAAGTATAAAAAGGTAAACATTCATGAAAAATTGAAAGAAGGTATGTAAATATTCTGAAATAAAATTTGAAGTAGAAGGTATGAAAGTAATAACTGTCTATTGAAATAATTTCAAGGTATGAAAGTAATAGCTGTCTATTGAAAGAATTTCAAGTATGAAAGGTAAACATTCATAAAAATAAATTTGAATGGAAGATATGAAGTTAAGCACATGCTGTTTTTCTTTTTTTCGTCCCAGCAGAGACCTGCTAGCTGGCATTATTTCAAAAGAAACAGATGCAAAAGGTTGCGTGTCCTAGTCTGGCGCATTATATCAAAAGAAATAAGCTTAGTCATTTTGTGGAATTAGACCCGTTGCAAGGAGTTGCTGGAAATGCATAAACATAATAATGATAGAATTTAATTTGAGCAATTATGCAACTTTGGAATTTGGTAATGGGCTATTATTTATTGGGACTGCTTTATAACACTGAACTATTTTTTTGGGGGATTTAAGTTGAGTTTCTTACCATTGGATGGGTTTGAAGATTCATGCTCTAATCGGTATGTTCATCTTCTCTGGCGATAGCGGCAGTGGGTTTAGGATTCAGGTTCATCAGGTTAGGTTTTGGGTACACCGAGGCCCAGCTATAGAGGGAGAGAGGGACGGCTGGGTTGCACGGCGGTGGTGGTGGCCCAGCTATAGAGGGAGAGAGGGGTGGCTAGGTGGCATAGTGGCGGTGGAGCCACGAGCAAAGAGAAGGGTGTTGGACAACAATGACAAGCGGTACAATGACATCTCGGCCAATTGTAACATCCCAAAATTCACATTTTGGGAATATATAATATAAATGCATTAGGAAAATAATTTTTAGCACATTACATATGAAAATGTAACCATGTTTGATTTTTGAACTTTTGTTTAAAAACAAAATAATGAAATTCATATAAACATGCACTTAAAAGAAATTTAGATAAAATAGAATAAAAATAGTTAAGAGAATTATTTTTGGGCATAATTGCTCAGGGAAACATCTATTAAACAACTTATGTGAATTTCTATTAAGAATAACAAATGAAAGCACATAAGAACAGAAACTTGTAAGATTTTTCAAGAAAATCACAGACAAGGTAAAATTCCTAAAAAAATTAAAAAATAAACTAAACTAGGTCAGGAGCCTTCACAAAATTTTTCATAAAATGTTGACTTTGTTGGTCGGTACAAAAATTCAAAGTGAAGCCATCGACCATAAACCCAAAACCCTAATCTATCCTCTCGTGATAGGACACACCTGGTAGGGTTATTCATCCACGTCCCCTTGTGCCTATGCCACTCACCCAAGCACCATGGCTCATGTGTTGCAGCGCTTGCACCAGCCACGCTAACCACTCGCCCACGCCTTTTGACTCGCGCCTGGCTTTCTCACCCTCGCCTCGCCTCGCCGTCTCCGCCGCACCCATCCCCGCCCGCCTTGACCTGGCCATGCCCGAGCACGTCACCACCATTGCTGCGAGCACGCTCGCTCCTCATGTGTTCTCCGCTCCCATCGCCTATAAGAAGGCCAACGGAGCCCTCTTCTTCCCTTTCCTTGCCTTTCTCCACCTTCTCCACCGAGCTCGTGCGCAAGAAGCGCGACTTCCATTCTTAGCCGTCACACTTCCACATCACCACCGGCACCTGGAGGTTTTTCCTTTGCCACCTATGTCATATCATGTTCCAGAGAGACGAGTATTTCCCCAACTTTATTTCTTCTTTGGTCCATAGGAGCCGAACTTTATTTCTTCCCATCTCCGCTATTTTCGTAATATTGTGAGAGTTTGTGGAATTAGACCCATTGCAAGGAGTTGCTAGAAATGCATGAACATAACCAATATTGCTGGCATATATCTTGTGTGAATTTCTGTGATAATGAGAGAATGTAATTTGAGTAATTGTGCAACTTTGGAATTTGGTAATGGTGTCAGACCCCTGGGCGTGGAACACCCAAAGCCTTGTGTGTGTACCATACTAGTCCCATGATCAGTGGTTAGTACACACATTCACAACATTTGGCATTCATATCCATACATTCACATATACAAAGTAAAGCAAAAGGGTACTTAACTTAGGCATTTGGAGTTATTACATCACTAGCCGACTGGCCTAATAAAAACATGTATCAACATAGTAAAAGCAACAGTGGAAGAAGTAATGAAAGTAGATATATTCCAGCGGCATGCCTATCCAACCCTCAGGCAACTAATAAGAGACAAAGTCTAGATAGACCCGTCACTGAACCCTCTAGTTCCGGATGCGAAGAACGTATCGTTGGGCGTTGGTTCATCTTCAAACTCTGAACAACAATATAAGCAAGATTGAGTACAATGTGTGCTCATCAAGACTTGTAGTGTATCACAAAGTTTATATAAATGTAAGGCTATCAAAGGATGAGGCTCTACTCTACAAGTTATTTAGCTTAAAGCCATTTTTATTTGTAATATCAACACGTAATAATTTGTAACAGAAGTTTAAAAGCAGTTAAATAGAAACAGGACAGTAAGTGAGTAATTGAATGAATAATAACGACAACTCGTAACCCTCCTCAACTGTGAGTAACATTTTATTTTTAGCCATAACATGGCATTCAACTCAAATATAAAACCCACAAGTCATTTCCCATGTTCATGACCGCACTAGGCTTGCTCATGACCGTGAGCCATGACTATTTAAATAGATTTACACTATGTAGAGGTGTAAAGCTTTACCTATAGTGCACGAATTTTCTAGTTTGTTTGGCATCCGTCGATACCACCGCTCACTACTATAGGTAAGCAGTCTAGAGCATGTGACTCACTCAGCCTTTACATCATCTAGTCCTACCCTTGCACTACCCCAGTGAATGGATACCCTCACTTCACCTAGGTTTACGCCACTGTCTCAGTGAGGCATTCGCAGTTGTGTTAGCAAGTTTTGTGCCCAACACCGTGGTGAAGCTAACCCCTTTGAACAAGCCTACACCGGTCACATCCGCACTACTACACCTACCTACGTGCATGGCTAGTGTTTAATGACTTAATTAGCTTACGACCGTCCCATACCAGTACATTTGGTTGTACGCTTAGGCTTAGATTGATGGTACCGACGTTCGGTCCTTAATTGACCCGGGCGAGAATCTCCCCCTATCTACTAGTGAGGTACACCCCTCACTCTTGTCAGAATACAACATAACTCGCCCGCGTCAAAAACAATATTTTTCATTTTATTTTTATACAAAAAATAGAGGTACACCCCTATGAGCATTTTTCATAAAACTCCCAATTTTATTTTTATCATATTGTTCTTTTAGTACTTTTATGGAAAATCCATCACTCTATTAAGCAGTTGTGCGATAATCGCACTTGAAAGCTCCCAACTTGACATTATATATTGTTTAACCCATAACCTAATGGCTACAACAGTAAGGGGATCAACATTTCAAGGATGTTCATGCATCGAATAGGATTTACATATACTGTATTCCCAATTTAGCAATTCTTCAACAAACATACTGTAATATCTCGATTATCATTAGTGAGTGCAATAAGATTAGAGAAGGAATTAAGGGAATAAAAAGAGGAAAAAAATTCAGAATTTAGAGGGGAATGGGCTGCAAACCAAAAATCAAGCGAGGGGGGAAAATCAGCCCTTTTGGCCCATGGCCCATGGGGGAAACGGCCACCAACAAAAGTGGAATTGTTTTCAGGATGAATTGTCAATTTTGAATTTGACTCTTTTGGTGGAGAGTTGGCATTACATGGTTGCGACGAGAATTATTTATTTTCCGTTGGATTCTCTTTGTAAAACAGTTGTTTAAAAACAAGTTATGTTGTGCATTCTTGATTAATGGAGGTGCTTCTTATTAGATGAAGAGTTCGATATTGAGCATGTTGTGTGCTTTTGTACCAAAGGAAAGTTGGCCCAGGTACATTGGTTCATTTTTCACGAGTGTGGGATTAGAAAGTTGGCGTACGCTTTGACCGTCTCGAGTCCATACGCAAGGAATGCCACATCTAGTATGTTACGTGCAAAGTGAGTAATCGAGCCATTCAAAGCTTGAGATTTTGTTAAAGACATTGACCATCCGTCGGGACCTGCATTACGATTACGGACCCTCTCGTGTATAATGCACTAGTCCAGGATCACGCTAGTGCACACAGTGTCAACATAGGCAAATATCGATCCACACAAGCGATTAATAGAGTAAACGATTAGTTTGAATAACAAATAAGGGTTTTGACCTTATGGTCGAGTTTACAACTTAATGAGCCACGCGAGCTATGCAGAGAATAAAACAGTGGGACAGAAATAACTCCAGTGGAAATTCCATCAATCACCACAGGCAACCAACTGGGATCCAGACTTTAACGATCAGCACCTTCAACGAACTCCTCCTCGAAGGCAGGCGAAGACTCCTCCACTTCTGTAGGTTTGGGCGCAAGTTTTACAACAAGCATGAATACACAACCGTACTCGCAAGTCATACCACATAATGCAATTTATAAATGCAGGCTTATTCCAAAGGAAGTGGCTTTTGTGGTTCTTTTGCAGAAATACAATAATAGATTGAAATGTAATTCAAAACAAATAGACGATAATAATTTAACAGTTATTTTCACAAAGACAAAAAGCTAATCAATTTAATTCACATAGCCATATGACTTGGGTCACATCACCCATCCCAAATATTTTATGAAAACTACCCTCGTGTGAAATCCACGAGCATGTCCATGACCGTGGACACAAACTATTCGAATAGATTGATTTTACACTTGCGAGTTTGTACACTTTACACACACGATACAACTAGTGTTGCAAGCACTAATCGTAACAAAACAGCGATCAGAAATTTTGTCTCAAACATTGACATTCCGGTGTGCTTTACCGCCACCAACCTACAAAGAAAGCAACCGACACAGCACCGTTGGACTCGAAGACGCGAACCGCTCATAAATGTGTACTACGTGGTAGTCCACATACCTCCATCCTGTCACGAAGCCTAACCTATCAACTTGAACATCAATGTCGACTCCATCACCTACTAAGTTAGGCCCGTCCCATCGGGCATGTCATCGTGACATCAAGCTCGGTTTAATGGCACACAAAGTTAAATCCTTAATTGACCAAGGCAAGACTTCCATTTTCTAACTATGCCACAAAGATCATCTTTCCCATTCACACGTCCACCATATCACTTAGTATCCACCACTTGCCTTAGTATAAATCTTTTATCACCCGATTGATTTTAGTGCAACACATGCTATCACAAAGTAATAACACATAGCACACACGGTTTTACACAAAGTTCCATAGTTACTTAGTCAAATTTCATATTTTCAACTCAAATGATATGTGTGACTGCGTGGCATGACTAAGCAATACTACTCATATCTAACCAACCCACGTTGGTGCTACAATAATACCAACTAATTAATAAACCAAACTAGGGTGACAAGGATTATGACATACAAAGACAAAATGGTTTTAATAGATTGGGATAATAACTACACCCAAAAGCATTTAAATAATTACATAAAGTAGAATGCAATACTTTGAATCAATATAACTTTTGAAAACTGGGATTCAATATGTTCAAAGGTATAACTTGTCTTGGAAAAAGTCTAGGTATTGATCTTGGTCTTGGTGTAGTCCTTCTTCCTCGAAGTTCCCCGAAGTATCGACGTTTATTCGCAAACGACGTAAACAAACAAAACAAAATAAATAACAGAGGCAAAATAAACTCCAAAAAATTAATAAAAATCTCAGATAAATAGATCTCAAATTTAGATGGATTTAGGAATTTGAATGGGCTCAATCGGAGTTCGAATGCAAAAGATATGGACTTTAGAAGTTTGAATCTAAAAGAAATCCTAAAAACTGAATATTGGATTATTCCGAATTATTTTTCAAAGGAAAAATCGGATTATTGCACAACGATGGCGTCGAGAAAGGATTTAGGAATTAAAAGAATTAACAGAAATAACCGGCATGTGGGACCCACATGTGGGTCTCGAACTGACGTCACTAGGATCTCACTGAGCCTCGGGAATGCAGGTTGCTTAGAATGCCACGCCGCACGCATGTGCGGTGAGCCGCCAAGACACGTGGGGTGACGCATGCGCATTACAACCTAATAGCTACAATAGTAGGGGATCAATATTTCAAAGATGTTCATGCATCGAATAGGATTTACATCTTTGTATTCCCAATTTATCAATTCTTCAACAAACACACTGCGCATGCATAATAGATTTTGCAAAACAAAGCACGAGAATTAAAATAGTAGGATCAACATGATCAAAGGAGGTGCTTGCCTTGCTCTGGATGTTCTCAATAGGAGGTTGGTCGATCGTCGAAAATATCTTTTGAGCAATCAACGTCTAATAAAAAAAGAGCCAAAACGAATTAAATAAAGTAATATAAATTCAACAGATAATTAAATCCAAATATTTTTTGCATATTTTGGTAGAGCATGATTTTAGATGAATTTAGAAAAAATAATCATGTTATTTGGAGTTTTTATGCAAAAGTTATTAAAGTTTTAATTTGATTTGGTTTGAAAAATCTCAAAAAGAAAAGATGACATCGACACAGATATTTTGAGGTTTACACTTTCTAGTAGAGAAAGCGTATTATCTCATATGTTCTTTTAGAGGTTTACGCTTTCAAGAAGAAAAGGTATATTATCCTCCTGACTCATAGGTTTACACTTTCCAAAGAGAGAAGCGTATTTTCTTAGAACTAAAAGCGTGGTTTTTATTTTCTTCCGATTTTTATTATTCTGACATGTGGGGTCCACTAGTCAGTGACTAGGCTCACAAGAATAGTGTGTAGACCGAAGGTCTATGCGCGATCCATGGGATGGTGCACTTTGTGCACTTAAAGGTTGTCAAAACCCACATGTCGGCTCACTGCGAAACTCGATGTTAATGAATTGCATTTACTATTTGGTGGGCCTATGCGTCGGTGACTCAAAGCATTAATTAGCCAATAATTTAAACACCGATTTGCCTTAACGCCGATGAATTACACTTTTAATCGTTGCTCATTGCATGTCCTTGTTCGGACAGACACATAGCAACTCGGCGCTGCGGCGGCGCGCGCCGCAGACGCATGGCGCATGGCGTGGCTTTCGAGATATCCAAATGGGTTCCGACGAGTTGCGGACCCACCGGTGTTGCGGCGAGGTGGGTTGGCTGATGCGACGGGCGGACGACGGTTCAATGGCGGTGGTGCTACGGGTTACAACGACTACGGCGTCTTGGTAATGCTTCCAACTAAAGAATACGCACATGAGCATTAGGGTCTCGTGGAGCTCACCGGGACTAAGAGGAGGACAGAGATGGTCGAAGAAGGCCTAGCGAAGTTGACCGAGGCGGCGATAGGGAGGTTGGCGTGGGGGCTCGTTGAAGACGATGGGAAGTACAGCTAGGCTTGGGAAGCTAGGCTTGGGGAAGATTGAAGATGCTCTTGGGTGCCCCTGGTCGGCATGCACCACCATCTCGGTAAGCTCCGCATCCACTGAGCGCTACCGCGTGGGAAAACCCCTACCCGGTCTTTCCTCCTCCTTTGCTTCCTGGTTCCACCAAGGTCGGAGAAAGAGAGCTATGTGGCTTCATTCCGCTCCCTTTCGATTGTCGACATTGAGACGGGCGGGCCTCAAGGCTCCAAATACTCCATCGCAGGGCCACCCACCACCAACCGAGTGGTGACAAACCGACACCCTCACAACCACAGACGACACCAACAATTTCTCCCAATCCAATCCCTAATTTGACAATTTCCTCTCGTGCTAGTCTCGCCCAACCCTTGCCCTAGGCGGCGTAGCGGCCGGGCGGCTAACAAAGTGAGCGAGCGAGGCCAAGCATGCGAGGGCGGGCGCGGCCAAGCCCAAGCAGAGCACCATGGGCCGAGTCGTGGCGCTGGCCACTGTGTCGCGCTAGGGGCCGAGGGGCGAAGGGCGTCGGGCGGAGGCGAGCTGGGGCAACCACCATGGCGAACCCAAGATGTGGCGCTGGTGGGTTTGCGGCAGAAGAGACGGCCGAGGCGGAGCTGACATGCACGTGGGCACGCAGGAGAGGCGCCCGAGGAGCCGAGCCGCAGAGCGGGCCGTGGAGCTGGCGTGAGACAAGGCGCCGACGCCACACCGTGACCGGCGGCGGCGCAGGAGGAACCAAAGGAGGCGCCATGGAGGAAGAAGCAAGGGAGCCACAGATAAATGGAAAAAGGAAAGGGAGAGAAAGAATGGGAATGGGGTGAGTAGTAGGAAGAAGAAGAAAGGATATGGGGCATGGGATATTTGGGCTTATTTTCCCGTCTTTATAATAGTAAGTTATGTTACGATATCTAAAGTATTTTATTTATGTGTTGCTTGCTTTACTACATATTAATAAAATACATTATATAAACACATGTGGCACCCTATGGAGGAAGTGTGCTTAGCGGTAGCGGCAACTGAATACCATCTCGAGAGAAGCGGAGATTTTTCGGTCGATCGGCAAGAATGCTAGTAGTCTTACGACAATCGCAGGCAGCGATACTTGTATAATAGGCTCAAGAAGGGCCATAATTATACTCTCAATGGACACAACCTTGGTCATTGAAGAAAACTTGTTGTACCTAGAATCGACTAGAACTCAAGGATATTACGCTAACGGTTCCACAGAGTGAAGAAGAGTATGGTACAGAATACCTGCTCATTACAAAGCGTGAAGAAAATAAAAAAAATAGCATTAGAATGTCTTCCTTCATATGAAACTAGGCTATACTACACTAATATTAAGGCACCTATAACCTGTACTGCCCTGAAAACCGTATTTAGAAGCTCTGAACTTTTCTATCTCTGGCATGATAGATTATGTCGCCTAGGTCTTAGGATAATGAGAGATATAATTAACAATTCACAGAGACATATTATGAATGTAAAGAATTTCCCGAATCAGAAACATTTTTTGTGCCCCGCATGTGCCACCGAAAAATTAATTATTAGACTTTTTGCTCTAAAAGCGAAGGATGAAGTTCCTACATTCCTGGAACGCATCCAGAGAGACATTTGCGGTCCTATACAGCCCCTGTAAGGGTTATTTAGGTATTTTATGGTGCTCATCGATACTTCCTCGGAATGGTCGCACTTATGTTTATTGTCTACGAGAAACCGTACTTTTGCAAAGCTAAATCTTGCAGATAATTAACAATTGAAAAATAATTTTTCTGATCATCACGTGAAGTCCACCTGAATGGACAACGCCAGCTAATGTACTCCCAAGGCATTTGATGATTATTGTATGAAAATAGAAATTAAAGTTGAGCATTCTGTACCGCACATCTGCACCTAGAATGGATTAGCAGAACTTTGAAGAATTGTAATTTACCAACTACATGTTGGGGACACGCAGTCCTGCTTGCAGCAGCTCTCATCAATTTTAGACCGTCGGCCTATAACATCCATCCACCTATGCAACTAGCGCAAGAGTCAGCACCAAAAACTTCTCATCTTCGCAGGTTTGGTTGCAAAGGTTATATACATATACCACCACCACAGCGAACTGCAATGGGTCTTCTCCGAAAGTCTGGATATACGTTGGTTATGAGACAGCATCCATAATCAGGTATTTGGACCATATGACCGGAGATTTGCATAATGCCCGATTCGCTGATAGTATATTAGATGAGGTAATTTACCCGTCATTAGAGGGAGAAAATCAACTCTTGATAAAAATATCAAAAAATAACGTGACAAACCACGGAAAGAAAATAACTGAAGTCTAGAAGACAACATTAGTCACTCTCTTTAAGGCTGGAAGAATCGCCGGCCTCCCAGCGTGTCCACGTCGACATTTCCCTGCTATCCGCCAATCGCGTGCCTGCGGTTCCCTAGCCGTCCGATCGCACTCAGCAGCGCTGCGAGACGTTTGCTGCCAGTCCCAGCGTATGCGGCCCCGCGAGGCTACGCACACACCGTCGGCCGTCCGAGCGCATCGTTCGCTCGCTTCTCCCGGCCGCAGAAACGTGGATGCAGATTTAATGCGACGTTACACCCCGTGGGCCGTCCGAACGCATAGTTCGCTCGCCTCTCCCGGTCGCGGAAACGTGGAAACGTATTTAATGCGACGTCCTGTCGTTCAGGCCACGACCGCCACGTCTGCTGCGAGATGCCGAGTTGATGCCTTAGCGTTTCAACTGTAAACCGGCTATGCCACCGTTTGGCCACCACAGTCGGTATTGTTCAGCGAGATCGCATAACTGGGCTCTTCACGTGCTTCCTACTTTCTTGCCGACGCACCTTCCCGACTGCTGTTCTTCGTCGTTGACCGCCTACGCAGCCTTCCACCAGTCAAGTTTGCCTCCTAGGATCAGCCCCGTTTCTCTCCTTGCCTGTTTTCTGTTACTCTCGGTGGTTGCCATCAAAGTTTTTTGTTGGTTGAGGAGCGCGAGTGGGCGCGCTGGCTAGGTGTGGTGGAGACCACCCAGCCAGCCAGGGATCGAGTCCTGGGGGACTTGGCCTGGTTTCTCACCGGGTTAATTTGTAGTTTGAGTTGAGGTTCGAGGTGGAGGACTGTGCAGAGGTACAGTGGCACAGGAGAGCTTTAGGCTCTCAGCCCGTCACGGTTTGAGCGATGCTCCCGTGGTTGCTTTCAGAGATAGGGTGCTTCTTCTTTTTTAATGTGGACCGAATAAGGTTAAATTCCGGACATAAAAAAAAAAGTTTTTTTTGTCGGTTCTTGGTCTTCTGATTAGATTTCAACTGTTTGGTAGCTATGCAGATGTAAGTGCCCTTCGCTGAGCCGTGGTAAAGCTGTGACTCATTCTTCCGACCTGCCTTCCTCGTGTACACGCCCGTGCTTGCTATCAATAAATTTCTCTTCCAATCAAAGTTGTGTTGGAATATGGGTCATTGATCTAGCGGTATGTTATTGACTTTTCCTCTCTGCTACATTTCTAACAGTAATATGTTATTCTCAGCTGGAGTCTTCCTTTTGTTGTTAGTTGAATGTACTAAGTACTAACCAAGCAATCAATTGGCAGCATCTTGAGCCATACGCAACAGGTGCTTCAGTGAAACTAAATGGTCATTCTGAAATGAAGACTTCGTTTGGTACCGCTATGCCGTTACAAAACGACAGTGGTTCACGGTCTAACATAGGGCGATCATCTGTTCTACAAAATCCAGAGAATAACTTCAAGGTTTCTACAGGAAGACCCTCGGTTTCTCAAATTTCAGATTCTGCACCCAAAGAGATAAAATCAACAGCTTGTATGTCACTGATATTCTCTATCTGTTCTTTTTATAGTATTTAACATTGAAACCCTTCATATACCTAATCTGTCCTTTATCTGTTCTTGCCATACTAAAGCAAGTGGGTTGGTCTCAAGCACACCTCAAGAAAGCTGGGATTGGCTCCAGTACTAAAACAGTTGGAAATTCAACATTTGCATCTGGTGGCACCACCTTAAAAAGAAGTTCACTGAAGAGCAACAATGCTTCTGATCTTCAAAATTTCAGTAAAGCTGATGTGGTGCCTTTGATTGTTCCAAGAACTAGCTCAGGAGCAGAGCTGGCTACTGATTTTGTAAGTGATGCTGCTGATGCACCTGTTGTTCTTTCTAACGCAGGCAGAAGGGTAGAGCCTGCTACTGTCCAGAATAAGCTCAAGAATGGAAATAGCCTCTGATTCTGCGCCTGTTGTTTCTAAGGCAGGCAGAAGGTTGGAGTCGGCTGCTGATTCTATGAAAGAAAGTGCTGATGCAGCACCTGCTGTGGTTCCCAGGACAACTTCAAGAATGGAAATGCCCTCTGATTCTGCACCTGTTTTTTCTAAGGCAAGCAGAAGGGTAGAGCCTGCTATTGATTCAAGAACAGAAAGTGCTGATGTGGCACCTGTCATTGTTCCCAGAACAACTAAGAATGGAAATGACTTCTGATTCTACGAGAGAACTTTCTGCTGGAAGAGTGTTTTCGCCATTCAGAGTCCAATCAAGATATACTGAACAACAGAAGTTAGCCAATGACAAAGTTGATACAGACAAAGTTGATGCGGGAAGCAAGCATGAAACAAATTACTTGCCAAATATTTCTTCCTCGGAGGAATGGTGTCATTCAAACAGAAAATTCTGAAGAAACCCGTCAAGATGTAAAACACAGCACAGTTAACAGGCTTGGATTTTCAAGTTCAGCAGAACCAAATATAAGTCACCGCATTGAGAATTGTATGACCTGCATGCTTAACTTATCTGTTTTATGTGATGCTGCTACATTTTGATTTAAATGATGTTTCACGGCTATTACCTGTGCTCGATTTCCGTCACGTGTCTAATAGACATGTACTCACAAGTCACATCTCTTGGAATGGTGGATTTAAAAACTCACACAAAAGCAATGATTCTTATATGATTTTAATGAAATCAATGATTCTTATATGATTTTAATGAAATTTCCATTCTTCTACACCGAGCCAAGAATTTTATGAGCAACTAAGTTTCTTAGTTCGAGGTGTTAGTTATTTCTACACCGATATATTTTGCATGTGTTGTGGTTGTCAGCTGAATTTGATTCAGTAATGACGTCTTTATTTAGTATTAGCTGGACCAAGCATGGTTTGCCAGACTTATGTTAATCTTTTGAGAACATGTTCTCCGTTCTCTTGTTGAGTTGTTACTTATTAGATATCTCAGTGGAGAATTTTCTTTTGGGTAATCATGTGTCACCGTTTAAAAATTCCTAGCAAATTTCATACTGTAACTAAATTGTAACTGCTTTGAGCATTTGTTACTCTTTCACAGATCTTTCTAGAATACGTAAGCCAAGAGATAACTCTATATTGAACTTTCAAGAGCAGGTATATATTTTAATATCTTTGATGTTTGCTATAATATGTTCTGTGGGTCTGAATCCTAAGTATCATATAGGAAGAGCAAGATCAGTTGTTTCTAATTGGGAAGGGAAGGATCAGTCCCTAGCCGTGAAAAACCAACAACAAGCAATTCTGCTTCAATGGTTCATAGAGGCTGGTTGTATTCATCGATATGTCCGAGACAACCCATAGTCTTTTATAGCATTCTGCTCCTTTCCTGTTCTTTCTGTTAAATTCACCATCTACACCACTTCTGTTTTGTAGTTGTTACTTGATGATATTGTTATATCGTCTTTAACCAATTGCTATAATATGTTCTGTGGGTCTGAATCTTAAGTATCATATAGGAAGAGCAATATCAGTTGTTTCTAATTGGGAAGGCAGGGATCAGTCCCCTAGCCGTGAAGAACCAACAACAAGCAATTCTGCTTCAATGGTTCATAGAGGCTGGTTGTATTCATCGGTATGTCCGAGACAACCATAGTCTTTTATAGCATTCTGTTCCTTTCCTGTTCTTTCTGTTAAATTCACCATCTACACCACTTCTGTTTTGTATTTGTTACTTGATGATATTGTTATATCGTCTTTAACCAATATGGAATTTTGATATGTTATATAAATAAAGTAAGGAAAATACTACTGTGAGGTTGTAACTCCCTGTTACTTGAGTGGTTATGTCAACACTCATCATATGGATAGATGGTTCTTTTTTTTTCTTCCTTGGTTCCAGGTATTTGAATTAGCACATACTGTGCTTGTCCTGTATATTGTTATATCGTCTTTAACCAATATGGAATTTTAATATGTTATATAAATAAAGTAAGGAAAATACTACTGTGAGGTTGTAACTCCCTGTTACTTGAGTGGTTATGTTAACGCTCATCATATGGATAGATGGTTCTTTTTTTCTTCCTTGGTTTTAGGTATTTGAATTAGCACACTGTGCTTGTCCTGTAATAATCTGATATCATCTTTCCTGATGGCTTCTGTTCTCCAATTCATGTCCATGAATATCATGGACCACAGATACAGCTTGACTTAACCCATTCTATCCCTTGAAAATTAAACTAAAGAAAAACCCAATGGATCATCAATGTTACTCTTACCCCATGCTGGACCAACAAATGAAAGAGTTGAGGACCTTACCTTGTTTTAGCAAAGCAGCTTATTCCTTTAAAGTTATAGTAGAATTCACTCACTTAAATGTTTGTCTATCCCTAACTTTTACGTGGAGAAATAATTTCTGCAATCTCTCTCTCTTTTTTTCTTTTCTTGCAGAGAGGAAACAATCAGGCTGCTGAAACTCCAACCATAGTGAGTGATGAAGATGCTCTATCTGTTCTAATGGAACAGCATGAGCTATTTCTAAGCTCAACACGATCTCGGCTGATGAAATTGCAGGTCCGTAGATTGCTTGGCCTTTTTGTGGTTGTGACTTTTGTAATTGTAATGTTGCCAAAGAAAAAATAATGTCAACTATTCTCCAACCGTCTGAGTTACATTTATGTTGACTGATCAGATATATGTTCCAAGTTATTGATAAAACGGAAAAATGATACATGTATTTTATGTCCTATGTCGTGGTGTTCCAGATTGTAAGAGGTTTCATTTGATATTTCATACTGAAATATGGTTAGTTGAATTAGCTACATAGCTGTCTATTGCAATCACAGACTTCTCAGCCCCTGTGCTGTTCAGTAGAGTAAACTGTTGACTGATGGATTTTCAAAGTGCAATTGCTCAAAACCCAAAGGTTGTATCTTACTATTTGAAGTAACTTGCAGATTGTGCATCAAATGTGGGAAAGAAATGACATCAGGGGTGTTATTGCAGCGATGGAGAAGATGTTTGATCATGCTGTCAGTAATTTGCTACTTTTTCCTTCTGCATGCCATGATCGGTATATTTGACCAACATCATCATCACCATTGCTCTTATGCTTTTCAGTTTTCACTAACCCTTAATCCTGATAATTACCCTTTATCTAATTTATTGGATATGGACATTTCATAGGTAGTGAGCCAATTGACAAGATTATGGTTATTCTTATTCCTTTCATGTTCATTCACTGTAGCCTAAAACTCTATGAATTCATTTCAGAGTGCAGAAGCTGGAAGAGATTAGATTTGCTGATGGAAGACTAAATGATATTTCGTATTGGCCTAAGGTACTTAATAATTATGGTTAGATGCTAATCTTTTCTCAGGTTTATTGATTATACTTATTTTCTGCAATTACAATAATACACCTGGTGTCAAAACAAATCCAAATCAGCGGCGCAGCAACATGCGTGTTATCATCCTAGTTACTATGAAAGTTGATGATCAAAGTTACTTGTCGGAGACCGTGTCTTATCCAAAGCATGGTATATTCTTGAACGGAGGGAGTATTCAACAAGCTGTAGAGAAAATTCATGGAGGCCCTTACGAAAATCTAGAAGTCCGACACTTTATGAAAGCAAAGAATTCCGAATAGAATGATTTTGATTATCAATTTCTTGGTAAAAAAAACTTCATCCAATTTTGAATTATCAAAGCAAGAGCTTTATGTTTCTGATGATGGATGAGCGACGGACTTAGAGAAGCAACGCAAATGAATATATTCACAGAGAAAGGAAGATATGTATTGCACTCTGGCCTCAGGGAAAGCAAGATACAATGGTGTAAAATATATAAATCTCGATCCTAAGTTGTTGCATGCAACGAACCAAAACTGATCGTGTTTCAAAACGACATGACAACACGATGGCGTACAAATTAACCGTGTGAAAGACACGAAGAAGTAGATAGAATTTAGTTGGTTTGCTCCCTTATTCCCTTTCGCAAGATGACGCTCCTTAGCTATTCTTTGCGGTCTGAAGGAGCACTTGGTCTCTTCCACGGTGGAGGAGAGGGATCAATTTGGGGATGCAGTCATGCACTCATCTTGTCATAATTCACTGAGACACGACCGCCTATATATACATACAAAATATAAGCACTTCTTGTTTTCAAGACAACCAACAAGGATGATTGTGTTTGGAAATAAAATTTCTGGCTAAAACGGCAATACGAGCAAGTAAATTAATAGCCAGCGCAAGAAGGGAAAAAAACCTGCTGTTGATGCTCTTGCGTGTGGCGGTGGTGGTGCATGGGGTCTTTCAGGGGTTGGAGTAGGATTTGGATTAGAATAGTCAGTTGAAATATATTGTATGGGTTTTGCTGTTTGCCCATCTGGAACAAAATAACATAATTAATAAATTGTTAACGAAAATTTGTAGTTGGGACCATCAAAAGACACTAATGAATTGCATGCCCAAGAACATCTCATGAAAATTATAACAGATAGAGTTAACACGATATTGTTGGGACTTTCCATAAGGCCAGGAACAAAAATCAGAGTTTGATACTTATAAGTTGAATACCTTATTGTCATGCCAAAGAAAAACAGTAACTTGTTTGACCAATTTACCATGAAAATGATACAAAAAAACCATTTTCCAATCTCAGAAAGTAGAGACATCCGGAGTAATTTAGAGAAGTTTAGATAAACTTCAAGCTCAAATTAACAACAGATCCATACAAGTAAAGAAGAATACCTGATTGAAAATTTGCTTGCCGAATGGTTGCTAGTGCTGGGATGAGAATTAAGGCGACCAAGTAGGAAGAAAAGAGAGGAGAAATGGGACTACCCATGTGTTTCTACGTAAACAAGTTTTTGATATGTGTCTCCTTAGTTGTTATGCAAAACAATGCTATACAACCATTATATATATACTAGCTGATAGTAAGATGATTGGAAATAACTAATGGAATGTTCTTTTGTAGGTAAAATTTCCCAATGCAACAATCGTTTTCAAGCATTTGCCTATACCTGGCCTCATATTTCCTGGCGTTAGGTCATTAGAGAATGTAATCAAGACATGATATAACAAAAAAAGTTGATGTTTTCTTCTAAAAACCAATGGTTCATCTCCATTTGAAACTTACAAAGAAGTATAAAAAGGTAAACATTCATGAAAAATTGAAAGAAGGTATGTAAATATTCTGAAATAAAATTTGAAGTAGAAGGTATGAAAGTAATAACTGTCTATTGAAATAATTTCAAGGTATGAAAGTAATAGCTGTCTATTGAAAGAATTTCAAGTATGAAAGGTAAACATTCATAAAATAAATTTGAATGGAAGATATGAAGTTAAGCACATGCTGTTTTTCTTTTTCGTCCCAGCAGAGACCTGCTAGCTGGCATTATTTCAAAAGAAACAGATGCAAAAGGTTGCGTGTCCTAGTCTGGCGCATTATATCAAAAGAAATAAGCTTAGTCATTTTGTGGAATTAGACCCGTTGCAAGGAGTTGCTGGAAATGCATAAACATAATAATGATAGAATTTAATTTGAGCAATTATGCAACTTTGGAATTTGGTAATGGGCTATTATTTATTGGGACTGCTTTATAACACTGAACTATTTTTTGGGGATTTAAGTTGAGTTTCTTACCATTGGATGGGTTTGAAGATTCATGCTCTAATCGGTATGTTCATCTTCTCTGCGATAGCGCGGTGGGTTTAGGATTCAGGTTCATCGGGTTAGGTTTGGGTACAGGAGCCCAGCTATAGAGGAGAGAGGCGGTGGGTTGCAGCGGTGGTGGTGGCCCAGCTATAGAGGAGAGAGGGTGGCTAGGTGGCATAGTGGCGGTGGAGCCACGAGCAAAGAAGAAGGTGTTGGACAACAATGACAAGCGGTACAATGACATCTCGGCCAATTGTAACATCCCAAAATTCACATTTTGGGAATATATAATATAAATGCATTAGGAAAATAATTTTTAGCACATTACATATGAAAATGTAACCATGTTTGATTTTGAACTTTTGTTTAAAAACAAAATAATGAAATTCATATAAACATGCACTTAAAAGAAATTTAGATAAAATAGAATAAAAATAGTTAAGAGAATTATTTTTGGGCATAATTGCTCAGAAACATCTATTAAACAACTTATGTGAATTTCTATTAAGAATAACAAATGAAAGCACATAAGACAGAAACTTGTAAGATTTTTCAAGAAAATCACAGACAAGGTAAAATTCCTAAAAAAATTAAAAAATAAACTAAACTAGGTCAGGAGCCTTCACAAAATTTTTCATAAAATGTTGACTTTGTTGGTCGGTACAAAAATTCAGTGAAGCTATCAGCCACTTAAACCCAAAACCCTAATCTATATCTCCTCTCGTGATGTAGCATTGCTGGTAGGGTTATTCATCCACGTCCCCTTGTGCCTATGCCGACTCACCCAAGCACCATGGCCATGTGTTGCGCGCTGCACCAGCGCTAACCACTCGCCCACGACTTTTGACTCGCCCCCAGCTTTCCTCACCCGCGCGCATCGCCTTTGTCATTTGCACCATCCTGCCGCCTTGACCTCAGCACATCTGAGCACGTCACCACCATTGCCTGCGAGCACGCTCGCTCCCTCATGTGTTCTCCGCTCCCATCGCCTATAAGAAGGCCAACGGAGCCCCTCTTCTTCCCTTTCCTTGCCTTTCTCCACCTTCTCCACCAGCTCGTGCGCAAAGAGCGACTTCCATTCTTAGCCGTCACACTTCCACATCACCACTGGCACCCTGGAGGGTTTTTCCTTTTGCCACCTATGTCATATCATGTTCCAGAGAACGAGGAGTATTTCCCCCAACTTTATTTCTTCTTTGGTCCATAGGAGCCGCTGAACTTTATTTCTTCCCCATCTCCGGCTATTTTCGCCAATATTGTGAGAGTTTGTGGAATTAGACCCATTGCAAGGAGTTGCTAGAAATGCATGAACATAACCAATATTGCTGGCATATATCTTGTGTGAATTTCTGTGATAATGAGAGAATGTAATTTGAGTAATTGTGCAACTTTGGAATTTGGTAATGGTGTCAGACCCCTGGGCGTGGAACACCCAAAGCCTTGTGTGTGTACCATACTAGTCCCATGATCAGTGGTTAGTACACACATTCACAACATTTGGCATTCATATCCATACATTCACATATACAAAGTAAAGCAAAAGGGTACTTAACTTAGGCATTTGGAGTTATTACATCACTAATGATTGGCCTAATAAAAACATGTATCAACATAGTAAAAGCAACGATGGAAGAAGTAATGAAAGTAGATATATTCCAGTGGCATGCCTATCAACCCTCGGGCAACTAATAAGAGACAAAGTCTAGATAGACCCGTCACTTGAACCCTCTAGTTCGGATGCGAAGAGCGTGTCGTTGGGCGTTGGTTCATCTTCAAACTACGAACAACAATATAAGCAAGATTGAGTACAATGTGTGCTCATCAAGACTTGTAGTGTATCACAAAGTTTATATAAATGTAAGGCTATCAAAGGATGAGGCTCTACTCTACAAGTTATTTAGCTTAAAGCCATTTTTATTTGTAATATCAACACGTAATAATTTGTAAATGAAGTTTAAAGCGATTAAATAGAAACAGACGATAAGTGAGTAATTGAATGAATAATAACGACAACTCAGTAACCCTCCTCAATGTGAGTAACATTTTATTTTTAGCCATAACATGGCATTCAACTCAAATATAAAACCCACAAGTCATTTCCCATGTTCATGACCGCACTAGGCTTGCTCATGACCGTGAGCACACTATTTAAATAGATTTACACTATGTAGAGGTGTAAGCTTTACCTATAGTGCACGAATTTTCTAGTTTGTTTGGCATCCGTCGATACCACCGCTCACTACTATAGGTAGCGGTCTAGAGCATGTGACTCACTCGGCCTTTACATCATCTAGTCCTACCCTTGCACTACCCGGTGAATGGATACCCTCACTTCACCTAGGTTTACGCCCTTGTCTCGATGAGGCATTCAGATTGTGTTAGCAAGTTTTGTGCCCAACACCGTGGTGAAGCTAACCCCTTTGAACAAGCCTACACGGTCACATCACTTACTACACCTACCTACGTGCATGGCTAGTGTTTAATGACTTAATTAGCTTACGACCGTCCCATACCAAGACATTTGGTTGTATGCGCAGGCTTAGATTGATGGTACCGAGCGTTCGGTCCTTAATTGACCGGCGAGAATCTCCCCTATCTACTAGTGAGGTACACCTCACTCTTGTCGAAATACAACATAACTGCTTGCGTCAAAAACAATATTTTTCATTTTATTTTTATACAAAAAATAGAGGTACACCCTATGAGCATTTTCATAAAACTCCCAATTTTATTTTTATCATATTGTTCTTTTAGTACTTTTATGGAAAATCCATCACTCTAATATGATTGTGCGATAATCGCACTTGAAAGCTCCCAACTTGACATTATATATTGTTTAACCCATAACCTAATGGCTACAACGATGGGATCAACATTTCAAGGATGTTCATGCATCGAATAGGATTTACATATCTTGTATTCCCAATTTAGCAATTCTTCAACAAACATCTGTAATATCTCGATTATCATTAGTGAGTGCAATAAGATTAGAGAAGGAATTAAGGGAATAAAGAGGAAAAAATTCAGAATTTAGAGGGAATGGGCACAAACCAAAAATCAAGCGAGGGAAAATCGTTACTTTTGGCCCATGGCCCATGGGAAACGACACCAACAAAAGTGGAATTGTTTTCAGGATGAATTGTCAATTTTGAATTTGACTCTTTTGGTGGAGAGTTGGCATTACATGGTTGCGACGAGAATTATTTATTTTCCGTTGGATTCTCTTTGTAAAACAGTTGTTTAAAAACAAGTTATGTTGTGCATTCTTGATTAATGGAGGTGCTTCTTATTAGATGAAGAGTTCGATATTGAGCATGTTGTGTGCTTTTGTACCAAAGGGAAAGTTGGCCCAGGTACATTGGTTCATTTTCGACAGTTGTAGGGATTAGAAAGTTGGCGTATCGCTTTGACCGTCTCGAGTCCATACGCAGGAATGCCACATCTAGTATGTTACGGTGCAAAGTGATGGCGAGCCATTCAAAGCTTGAGATTTTGTTAAAGACATTGACCATCTGCCGGGACCAGATTACGATTACGGACCCTCATGTATAATGCACTAGTCGAGGATCACGCTAGTGCACAGCGGTGTCAACATAGGCAAATATCGATCCACACAAGCGATTAATAGAGTAAACGATTAGTTTGAATAACAAATAAGGGTTTTGACCTTATGGTCGAGTTTACAACTTAATGAGCCACGCAGGGCTAACAGAGAATAAAACAGTGGGACAGAAATAACTCCAGTGGAAATTCCATCAATCACCACAGGCAACCAACTGGGATCCAGACTTTAACGATCAGCACCTTCAACGAACTCCTCCTCGAAGGCAGGCGAAGACTCCTCCACTTCTGTAGGTTTGGGCGCAAGTTTTACAACAAGTGTGAGTACACAACTGTACTCGCAAGTCATACCACATAATGCAATTTATAAATGCAGGCTTATTCCAAAGGAAGTGGCTTTTGTGGTTCTTTTGCAGAAATACAATAATAGATTGAAATGTAATTCAAAACAAATAGACGATAATAATTTAACAGTTATTTTCACAAAGACAAAAAGCTAATCAATTTAATTCACATAGCCATATGACTTGGGTCACACATCACCCATCCCAAATATTTTATGAAAACTACCCCTCGTGTGAAATCCACGAGCATGTCCATGACCGTGGACACAGCTATTCGAATAGATTGATTTTACACTCTGCAGAGTTTGTACACTTTACCCACACGATACAACTAGTGTTGCAAGCACTAATCGTAACAAAACAGTTCAGAAATTTTGTCTCAAACATTGACATTCCCAGTGTGCTTTACCGCCAGACCAACCTACAAAGAAAGCTAGTCTGACACACACCGTTGGACCTGAAGACGGCGAACCGCTCATAAATGTGTACTACGTGGTAGTCCACATACCTCCATCCTGTCACGAAGCCTAACCTATCAACTTGAACATCAATGTCGAGACTCCATCACCTACTAAGTTAGGCCCGTCCCATCAGGCATGTCATCGTACAGTCAAGCTCAGTTTAATGGCACACAAAGTTAAATCCTTAATTGACCAAGGCAAGACTTCCATTTTCTAACTATGCCACAAAGATCATCTTTCCCATTCACACAGTCCACCATATCACTTAGTATCCACCACTTGCCTTAGTATAAATCTTTTATCACCCAGTTGATTTTAGTGCAACACATGCTATCACAAAGTAATAACACATAGCACACACAGTTTTACACAAAGTTCCATAGTTACTTAGTCAAATTTCATATTTTCAACTCAAATGATATGTGTGACTCGTGGCATGACTAAGCAATACTACTCATATCTAACCAACCCACGTTGGTGCTACAATAATACCAACTAATTAATAAACCAAACTAGGGTGACAAGGATTATGACATACAAAGACAAAATGGTTTTAATAGATTGGGATAATAACTACACCCAAAAGCATTTAAATAATTACATAAAGTAGAATGCAATACTTTGAATCAATATAACTTTTGAAAACTGGGATTCAATATGTTCAAAGGTATAACTTGTCTTGGAAAAAGTCTAGGTATTGATCTTGGTCTTGGTGTAGTCCTTCTTCCTCGAAGTTCCCAGTATCGGCGTTTATTATAAGCAGCGTAAACAAACAAAACAAAATAAATAACAGAGGCAAAATAAACTCCAAAAATTAATAAAAATCTCAGATAAATAGATCTCAAATTTAGATGGATTTAGGAATTTGAATGGGCTCAATCGGAGTTCGAATGCAAAAGATATGGACTTTAGAAGTTTGAATCTAAAAGAAATCCTAAAAACTGAATATTGGATTATTCCGAATTATTTTTCAAAGGAAAAATCGGATTATTACTGTGATGGCGTCGACAAAGGATTTCGAGGAATTAAAAGAATTACGAAATAACGAGCATGTGGGACCCACATGTCGGTCTCGACTCACGGTGGCTGGTCTCACCGAGCCTCGAGTCTGGGTGCTTAGAATGCCACGCGCACGCGCGTGGCGGCCGAGTCGCCGCGACACGTGGGCTGACACGCACGCACATAACCTAATAGCTACAATAGTAAGGGGATCAATATTTCAAAGATGTTCATGCATCGAATAGGATTTACATCTACTGTATTCCCAATTTATCAATTCTTCAACAAACATACACGCATGCATAATAGATTTTGCAAAACAAAGTACAGTAATTAAAATAGTAGGATCAACATGATCAAAGGAGGTGCTTGCCTTGCTCTGGATGTTCTCAATAGGAGGTTGGTCAGTCGTCGAAAATATCTTTTGAGCAATCAACGTCTAATAAAAAAAGAGCCAAAAACGAATTAAATAAAGTAATATAAATTCAACAGTAATTAAATCCAAATATTTTTTTGCATATTTTGGTAGAGCATGATTTTAGATGAATTTAGAAAAAATAATCATGTTATTTGGAGTTTTTATGCAAAAGTTATTAAAGTTTTAATTTGATTTGGTTTGAAAAATCCTGAAAAAGAAAAGATGACATCGACAGCGTATTTTTGAGGTTTACACTTTCTAGTAGAGAAAGCGTATTATCTCATATGTTCTTTTGAGGTTTACGCTTTCCAGTAAGAAAAAGGTATATTATCCTCTGGACTCACCGAGGTTTACACTTTCCAAAGAGAGGAAGCGTATTTTCTTAGAACTAAAAGCGTGGTTTTTATTTTCTTCCGATTTTTATTATTCTGACATGTGGGGTCCACTAGTCAGTGACTAGGCTCACAAGAATAGTGTGTGGAGAAGGTCTATCACGCGATCCATGGGATGGTGCCTTTGTGCACTTAAAGGTATGGGACCCACATGTCGACTCAAGCGAAACTTCGATGTTAATGAATTGCATTTACTATTTGGTGGGGCCTATCGTCGGTGACTCAAAGCATTAATTAGCCAATAATTTAAACAGCGATTTGCCTTACGGCGAATTACACTTTTATATCATTGCTTTCTGATGCATGTCCTTGTTCGGACAGACACATAGCAGCTCCGAGCGCTATGCGGCCGCTAAATCGCCACGCGGTGGCGCATGGCGATGCTTTCGAGATATCCAAAATGGGTTCCCACGAGGATTGCGGACCAATCGGTGTTGCGGCGGGTGGGTTGGCCTGATCGCGACGGCCGAGCGAGGTTCGTGGCGGTGGTGCTACGGGTTACAACGACTACGGCGTTCGGTAATGCTTCCAACTAAAGAATACGCACATGAGCATTAGGGGTCTACGTGGAGCTCACCGGACTAAGAGGAGGGCAGAGATGGTCGAAGAAGGCCTAGCGAAGTTGGCCAGGCGATAGGGAGGTTGGCGTGGGAGCTCGTTGAAGGCGATGGGAAATGCAGACTAGGCTTGGGAAGCTAGGCTTGGGGAAGATTGAAGATGCTCTTGGGGTGCTCACAGTCGGCGTACCCACCATACAATAGCTCGGCATCCACGAGCTACCGCCGGAAAAACCCCTACCCGGTCTTTCCTCCCTCCTTTGCTTCCACTGGTTCCACGATGTCGGAGAAGAGAGCTATGTGGCTTCATTCCGCTTCTGCTCGATTGTCGACATTGAACGGCACTAGGCCTCAAGGCTCCAAATACTCCATCGCTAGGCGGCCCACCCGGCCCAGAGTGGTGACAGCCGACCCCTCACAACCACAGACGACACCAACAGCCCCTCCCAATCCAATCCCCAATTTGACAATTCCCCTCTCGTGCTAGTCTCGCCCAACCCTTGCCCTAGGCGGCGGTAGCGCCAGCTGCGGAATCTGACGAGGCGAGCGGCCCGACATGCGGGGGGCGGCGAGGCCAAGCCAAGAGAGCACCATGGGCCGAGTCGTGGCGCTGGCCACCAGGTCGCGCTAGGGGCCAGAGGGGGCGAGGCGACGTCGGGCCGGAGGCGAGCCTGGGGCAACCACCATGGCCGAACCCAAGATGTGGCGCTGGTGGGTCGGCGTGCAGCAGGCACGGGCCGAGGCGGAGCCACATGCACGTGGGCACGCAGGAGAGGCGGGCCGAGGGAGCCAGGAGCCGCAGCGGGCCGTGAGCGTGGGGGTGAGCTGCGTCGACAGCGACGCCACACCAGGAGCCGACAGTCGGCGGCAGGAGGAACCAAAGGAGGCGCCATGGAGGAAGAAGCAAGGGAGCCACCAGGATAAATGGAAAAAGGGAAAGGGAGAGAAAGAATGGGGAATGGGGTGAGTAGTAGGAAGAAGAAGAAAGGATATGGGGCATGGGATATTTCGGCCGAGCACCATCCATTCGACCATGGAGCAAGAACACCAGAAGATGAAGCAATGGAAGAAAGAGGAAGGAAGAAAAGCAATGGGGGAAGAGGAAGGAAGCCAGGAGCTGTCTTAGCCGAATGGCCCATGGTCGGCAGGTATGCTCAATCCTGAAAAGCTTGACGTGTTGGAAGGTGGGGTTCGAACATGAGACCTGCTGCCCCCTCGGAGCTTGTCCTCAGCGTCAAATATAAAAGAGACAAAAGAAGTGGGGTACATAGATACTTGTCTCTACAGGACTCCAGTACTGGCACGTACATTTGCAATTACGCTTTCTTATTCCATCCTATTCTAGCAACAAGAATTCAACCAGGCTTTATATTTTAGAATCACTCCAAGTCTCAAAAGCTTCAAAGGAAGGAAGCACAACAGGATATAAAAGACTCACCGCCGGTGGACAAGCTGTGGACGGCGGGCACGAGCGGCGGACTGGCCGATGCCAGTCGAGGCCAGCGGGAGAGCCGCGGACGGCAGGGACGAGCAGTTGGCGGCGAGGACTAGTGGCGGACGGAGCCCAGGCCGGGCCGGCCGGCGGGGCGGCGTGCTGCTAGGAACGGTAGCCTGCCCCCTGAGAGTCGATGGGGAATGGGGCTTGCTACTACTGCTTCTAGGTGGACTACATGGCCAGACTGTTGGGCTTTAATGTTTCATGGGCTGCGGTGTGAAGAGGTACTATGATATTACCGATTTAGCACTTCCGGATAATACCGAGAAAATCTCAGATAACTCATGTATCCTGCGGATACCTCTCTCCCGAATCCGTTTATGATTCCGACAAATACAATACGATGCTGATTCCGAATCCAACAAAATCAGCCGCATATCGATTTCATTTTCGAATTCGCTCTGAAATGGGTCGGTCGGTTGGTGGAAAGTATCTGCTCTGGTGCACCCTTGCCCCAAAGCCTCTTGGCAACGAGCATCGTCCTTATGCGCATCCTCTAGCTGCGCCGCCACCTCCACTACAGCGGCGGTGCACCATCATCTTGGCGGCCCTCCTGAGCCGTTGCTAGATAGCCCTGTGCTTGTGCTCCTCCATCGGCAGTAGGTCGGGTCCTGTGGTGGAAGGGGCCAGAGCGGAGACAACAGGGGCTAGGAGGAGCTATGGATCCCTCATGCTTCAAAAATATTTAGACCACCTTGAACTTTTATGGAACAAAAATCTAGAAACATATATATGGTCGCTCAATTGCTTAAATGTTACAATATTAAGGCTATGCTTAGTTATCTAATCAATATTCGCATGTACTTATGCACAAAAGATTAGTTCATCTTCTTGTATTCCCAAGAAGTAGCTAATAGCTTCTAACCTTTTGACTTTTTTTATCTCTCACAATCCTAAATACTCAATGCATTGAAAGGAACATTACGAGACAGAGTAAACTTTACAAGCGTACAACTCCTTATTCCCTGTTCACCTTTTTTTTGCATTTTTTTCTCCCTAAAAGTTCTCCATACCAGAGATGGATTGAATTCTTCAAGAGTGCGTTGTGAACTTATGATAATTTATTGCAATGAAATGTCGGTGAGTACAGGTTAAGTAAAATCTAAACATAGTAGTTTCTCTTATCTTTTTTACTTGTGTTTTGTGTCTAACTCTCATGCAATTGTTAGACATCAAAATAATATAGAGCTTTTTGTAGATCGTTAGGTAGATAAATGTCAAGCAATATATTGTTATATTGGGTGTTTAGAACTCTCTTTTGAAACCAAAGAAACTTCGTGTCTTTTTATTCAATTGGCCCCCTCATATAAAATTTGTAGCTCCTCGAAGGGGCTAGGGACACCATTGCGGGTAGACCTTGTTGTTCAGTCTTTGATGCACTGACACATGGTAGATGAGTGCCTCCGCGCGACCTTGCCTTCACGTTGGCGACCTTGATCGTCTTCTCAAATTCCACCACCACGCACTCCTCGTCCTAGCCTCTTGAGAAGCCATTGAAGTACAATTTGTTGCAAATGTATATATACTAGTAGCCTACAGCGCTTGGCGTATGGGGAGCGTGAAGTCGATGATCATATTGAATCTATAGATGCTAATGCTAATGAGCTAAGGATAAGTATGCAAGATCATTATGAAGCAACGAAGGTGCAATATATCATTAGTCTATTCATCGGTGATCAAGGAAAAGTATAGCATTAGTTTATAAGGAACACGGTAGTAGGGTGTGTTACAATGATAGTTGTAAGTTTAAAGTCCGTATATTGATCGATCGGATGTTATGGAAGCATTAAATGTGGCCAAACTTTATGAGCACTACGGTATGTTTGTCGAACCATACATGATCTGATTCCAAGCGTGGCCAAAATCGTGCGAGCTGAAAGTGATGAGGCTCCCAATGTGAATCAAATAATAAATTATTTTTTTACTTGTTCGCGTCTAACTAACTTTACATTTTGAACTAATGGCTTTTGAATGTTATGACTATAGGTATGCGATAACGTCGAAGAGACAATAGCAATGCATAGCATAATACAAAATCATCGCATAAGGTAGTAAGCACTAAAGAAATCAACTGAACCACAAGTTAAGCAAATTCAAAGAAAATGGAAAAAATAGTGGACAATAGACCATAACCGAATATCAATAATCACTTACATTTCTTGTGTGTTTTTGGGAGAACCAATGGCATTATCGAGAGGACCCGGTTTATTAGACATAATGCTTAGTCTTCCATTGACTCTAGCATCACAAATCAAATAATCGAACCTCGAGATATGTATACTTCAATCGATTATACACACTGTTACAAAATTATGCATCAATTCCATCCAATCGCATAGAACAGAAACACAACAATAAAAGACATACATAATAGAGACTTATTACAACAAGGGCCAAGGCCAAATAACAACTAAATAGCAATTAAGCAGTGGAAGCAAAAAGTGCCATAAGATGGTGATAAACAAAGAGCCAATTAGTGTGCCTTTACCACAAGGCAACCAAGCGGGCATAAGCTAGTCGTCAAACCAAGCACATCTCACAAAGGAAGCCCTTGGGGCTCACCTTCTTTCTGCAACAAAAATATTAAGCAAAGCAGCCGAGTACAAAAATTGTTTTTGTACTACATAGAATAACGTGTAAGAATATGAGAACTATAATTAACTACATGCAAGCTTTATTGAAGTGGAGGGCTCTGGACTTACTTTTAGCATAAAGCCGGTTTTCATTTGCAATAATGTAATAGATTCAAAGCAATTTGACAAACTGTTTGTAATTGTTGAAATAACACGATACAATAATAACAACAACAATAAGGACAACACAGAAGTAACTAACCCATTAGTCACCACAACAATAGTATGAATATCCATTCATACCAACCCATCAAGTTTTAATTAAATGTTGTAGTCTAGTTCTCACGGGCGTATCAGGCGTATCCATAACCTGGGGCGAGGCTATTCGAATAGTTTTAACCTGCGGGGTGTACCAATGTACCCACACTTGGACCGCCTTTAAGCCATAAAAGCACACTTTGAAGGTATCTGCACAGCTAAGTCCTCTGAGGCGCTTTCCAATATTGTGTATTAACTACGAGCCGCTCGTATGGATAGAAACCCATACGGTTACATTGCAAGCCAAAGACAACCAGCCATCACGGGAAGCCTTTGGACACTACAATGCTCGGCACCATCCCTCCTGCGACTCCTGCGACTCGAAGCCAATACACGCCAAAGTACTAAGTCAAGAGAGGTCTCATACCCTCTAGTGTGGTTATACGCAAAAATGCTCGATCACGGTGGCGCAAGTAACTCGGTCCTTAAATGACCGGGCACCATTCCATCACACGAAGCACACCAACATACCATTGTGTCCAAGTCTAAATCATTTTGTTTTTAGGTTTTAGTTTTCACAAGTAAACATGGCGCAAGGCTGAAATCATAAGTCATAATAAGTTTTATGTGATCAAGGCTATCGACTAGGTCGATAACAGCCCAATTCTACCGGTAACTAAGCATTGCTAAGCATCATATCGTAAAGACAAATAAAAGGCCTAAATCATTCACGGGCTCTAATTCACGGTGAGGATAATATTCTAAGGTAGTGGCGGGTGAACAATTTAAGAAACAATGCAATAGGATTAGCTACCTCTATTAGACAAAATTAATCATTGACACAAAAGCATGCATACATACAAGTAAAACAAAGTATTAGATTTTAAAAGTAATGGGATGGAGTGGATATGATCAAACTGCTTGCCTTGCTGTAGATCACTTTCTTGCTGCAGAGGATTCACTCACGTAAATAATAATTCCTTGGAACCCTACTTGAAAAGGCGATAACCAAATAAGAACAAGAACTCCAAATAAAACTCCACAACAAAAGTTCTCCAAATACCATGAAATTTATACATCAGCAAGATTATGATTTTAGACAAATTTAGGAACAAGAATCAAGTCATTTGGATTAGGTAGGAAAAAGTTATGACTAAAACAATTTTCCTCACCTATCAATTCAATTTAATTCCTATTTGTTCTGTTCATAGCATAAATTTCTAGAAAGATCTGGAACTTGAAATTTTTATGCTAGTAGATACTAGTATTCTAAGGTTAGCAAAATTTAGTTTCTTGTATTTGGAGTTAAATTGAATTTATTATGATCTTTCTAAGTTATAAATCTAAGGCATGGTTAATCTCAGAATTAAAGACTACTTTAAAACATGGGTTATGCTAAAGTACTTTATGAGATGCATTTATAGAACTTTAGTTTGATAAATTTAGACTACTGAGAGAAAAGATATGCATTTTGAAGTTAAAAACAATTAATAAAGTGCAAAAAAGCTTTGGGACTTAATATGGAAAACAGAGCTCAAAATGGGAGGTCGTGGGCGTTGATGAAAAATCACCGGCACCACGAGCCTGAGCAGAACTCCACCACGAGCACAGGCGGCAAGACCTCATCGCGCCTAGGGAGGTCTTGGCGTTAGATCCGAACTTGATGGTCGATGTGGCGAAGGAGGTCCTTGGTGGAGGTCTAAAGGAAGTGCGGATGGTGAGATCGAGAAGAGGAGGTCTTGGCGGCTAAGATCTGGCGAGAGGTCTTGGCTGCGAAAATCCACCGAAGGATTTAGATCAAAGGCCCACGATAGAGGTGCAAAAAGGCCGGAAGTGCGGCTGTTAGATCTAAATCTTACGATCCGAAGGCGATGGGAGGTCTTAGAATTTCAATCAACGGAGTGCAGGCAGTCAAGATTTCTCGGGAGGTCACGGCGGTCTAGATCTCGAGGGAGGTCCTCGGCTTAAGTCTCAGGAGGTCCGGCGACTAAGATCTCTCAAGGGATGTCTTAACGGTCACGATCCGGCGAAGGAGGTCTGGGCGGTAAGTTATGAGAGAGCGCTTGGGCGGCTAGGATCTCAGGAGGTCATGGATGGCCAAGATCTCTGAAGCAGATCTAAAGCGGCCCGAGGAGGTCTGGGCGTTAGATGGAGATCAACGGTCTGAGCTACGAGGAGGTCCTCAAGTGGAGGATCTAATCGGAGGAGGTCGGGACGGTCAAGATCTACCGGGGAGGTCTTGAGCGATCAGATTTAAGCGAGGAGGTTCGATGCGACGGGGTTTTAGCGGGAGAGATGCGGGCGGCTCGGATGGATGCAGGGAGGTCTGAGCGGTCCCGGATCAAGGCGGAGGGAGAGTGCAGGCGGCTAGGATCTCAGGAGGTCCTAACGGTCTAGATCTAGGCGGAAGGAGGTCTGCGGCTTCTTTACAGGACCGAGGCGGTCTTTTTGCAAAGAGGACCCCAATGCGGTCTTTTGCAAAGAGGACCCCAAGGCGGAGGTGATCTAGCGGTGGGATTTAACCTATGGAGGTCTTTAACGGTCTAGATTGAGCCTAGGAGGTCGGGACTTAATGACACCTGACTTGCCGACAAGAACAGCATTAAACACTAATGATTGGGCCTAGGACAACTTAAATGCTAATCATTGGCTACAACACTTGTCGAGTAGGCACGACAAAAACATGAGTTTGGTTTTTAGCTCACCGTCGGCGGCAGGCCTCGCCGCGAGAACCAAAGCGCGGTGGGTTCCAAATAGCAGGAGAACCTCACGAGTGCCAGCTACACCTAAACACCTCCTACGGCGGCTGGCGAGATGACAGCCGTGAGGCAAAAATCTGACAAGCGAAAAACCATCGGGGAACAAAAGGATCGGGTTTCCAACACTTGATACTAACACAGGGAATGAAAAGGTCGAGGATGGTGTAAGAACTCCGGTGGCGGTGGTGCTCGCGGAGATGAGGAAAACGACACTCCCGGCCACGAAAAGCAATCTCCCAAGCTGTCAACCTCTGTGAAGGTTAAACAAAACAAGTTAGGGAGGCTTGAGGTGACCAAGAGAACAAAGGGCAGTCACTAATGCAATATTGAACCACTGGGCCGAAGGTGCTTTGGGAGCTCAAAAGATGCAGTAATCTGGGAGAGGAAGTTTCTCAGGTTTGCGTGAGGGCAAGAATGTAGAGAGGAGCTTGGGTGGCAACAAAGGCAACCAGAGGAGCTAAGGAGGAGCTCGGGGCCCTATATGGCGAGAGAGCAAAGTGGAGCAGGTTGAGCTCCACGGTGCACTCGAGTCAAAAGTCCACGCCATGAAAGTACATAAAATGGCAGGCGGTGGAAAGAGGACTTTGGAAAAGGTCTTGACATGCATTAAAGGTTGGCGAGCTAGCCGTTGACAAGAATATGATTTGACAAGTCCTTTGCTTAAAACTACCCAAGCTCGGCACACATACAAGCGCGTGAAAGCGATGATGACCAGTCAGAGGTCCCACCAATCGATGAGGAACAGGGAGGACGATCAAGAGAACATAATGGTTGGGGAGGCTTGATTGGAGTTGGGGAGGTCGGGTGGTTGGATTTGAAATGAAGGGTCCCGATTTTAAGTGAGACTGGAGGTCCCAACACTTAGGGAGGTGCAGGCCCGGATCTGAAGATAGGCGGCCCACGGTCACCCAGCGCTAGGGGTGGTCGGAGAGGTCTTTGAGGATGCCTAAGGTGGTCTTTGCAAAAATTGCAAAGGAGGTCCTATGGGTTGTTTCTGCGAAAGACCAGCGGGGTGGTCTTTGCAAAAATGCCAGCGTGGTTTGAGGAGGTCTTGGGAGATCTGGAGGAGGTCGGGAGGGTTGTCTTTACCAAAGCGGACACGGGGTGGTCGTGCAGTGGGAGATCGAGGTTGTCTTTGCAAAAGGACCGAGAGAAGGTCCTGCGGTGGGAGGTCTTTACAAAGACTAGAGGAGGTCTTTGAGGAGATCCAGAAGATCTAAACCGTAGGACAAGAATCCAGCGGTGAGGTGGTTTGCACCCAAAGCGATAAGTGAGGTGGTCTAGGCGGTTGGGTTCAACCATGATTGAGCGACTCAAGCAGAACAAAGGTTGACTTAGGGTTTCATTTGAGTAAGAACTTTGAGAATTTTAGAGATAGCAAACTAATTCCAAAATTTATAAAATTTTCTGATAGCTTGCTAACCTTGAGATGAACCTTGTGAAAAATTTCTAGAGTTTTTATCTGAGAATTTTCCTAGAAATTTCCCAAGGTCTTGAGCTAGGGTTTTGACCAAGGGTCAAAGTGGTTTGACGACCTCTTAAAATGTTCAAACAATTTTTAAAAATTGTGAAATTTTCAGGAGGGTCACACAATAACCCTAGAACTAAGAAAACTATCCCAGAGGATGATCACAAGGTTGGACAAGAATGTTTTTGGAAGACAAGGTTTTGATCAGTGACTTGTGACTTGTAATCCCATAATTCTTTTGCAAGAATTCTTTAGAAGATACAAAATTGCAAGATGTAAGAAAAAGTTTTAATTTCTACTCATTTTCTTACATTTGAAACATAAGCCAAACTTGGGATGTTACATTATCATTCTTTGGTGGAGATGGTATTGTCCTCGGAATGCTCCTTATTTTCCATGCCATGTAAGCAACCCATGCGGAATTAGTTAAATGCGGATAGACCGCATCATGTGTGCGAAGGATGATAACATAGAGGAGAATTTTTGTGTGGTCTTAAGTATGTTATGTTTGGCCCCAAAGTGACATGATTAGTAAGAAAATATCAAAGCGGATATAGTGGAGCTATGACCTATTAAGTAGTTGATGCTTGAAAAGCCTCTTCGAGTAGAAGGTAGTGTGTTGTGTGGGTCCTTTATTACGACCTCGGCTTAGAAATAAAATAGGAAAATATGCCAAATCAGGCGAGATTGATTGCTCCTAAAATAGTATGTCTACTTGGCTAGGCATGAACATCCCAAATAAATACCTACACGTGTACGAAAAGGCTCAGTGATGAGGGATGCATTAAACAATCAGACGACAGGTGGCGGCATGAACTTTTGAAAAGTCTAATAGAACAGATTCTACATAAACTAAGAAATGTTCTTTGGGCCATGGAGGCATATGCTCTTTTGAGTTTTGCAAAGGCAGTTCACAAATATTAAGAAGGGATATGGTTGAGATAAACCAATAGAACAACTCAACGTCGGGAGGCGATTATAGTACTAATCTTTCGGCATGTAAAACCTATGACAAACATATTTGCAAATTGAGCTATGCATAGAATGCGTGGATAGACTCAATCAAAGTGTATCTTCCACATCACTCAAAACCCCCACATATATTCCACTATTCCACCATTATATATCATCAAATATTCCAAGACGGTACATCCACAAAGCTGCTTTTGCTAAGCACGTATCTGTGAAACAACAATACTCATACGAATCAAATGGTCCTTGGCGAGACAAACTCCCAAATTGAGAAGAATGGGCAGCGAGAAAGAACTACCAATTTGACCAAATCAATAATTAATGAACTCAGAATGAACCAACACAATCAAATCCACAGGTGTTTAATTAGATTCAGCGGATGCTATAAGCAAGCCGACTTGAGAAAGGAAGGGACACGCGCATACAAAGCTGAACAGAAGTAGATAAAACAACATGCGAAGGAGGCAAGCATGCGGTGAAGTGGGAGAGGTTGGCGGCGATCCGAGCGGTGGTGAGGAACAGCGGAGGCAGAGAGGATGTCGGGACCGGGTATACAACCCGGGACCCTACTGTGCATTCGAGCTAGTCCATGATCGATAGCTAACTTCATACGATTACAACAAAGATGTAATCGTAACCATACAACCAATTAACGATGAAGCAGACAAATTAATATTACTTGGTAGCAAAAAGACCTTATGGTCAAGTCTTACAAAGTGTGCCACACAGGGCTTAGCAACAAAAGACAACTTGCAGCGGAAACAAAATATCTTGTGGTGGTCAGTCGACATGCCCACGAGCAATCAGTGGAGGACACGACCTAGTTCGCATAACCTTGAGTACTCCTCTTCATAGAACTCCAAGCTTCCTAGATCTTCTTGATGGTGATAAATCAGAGGGCATAAAGCCGTGAGTACTTTGATGTACTCAGCAAGCTGCAGGGAAATGTATGTAATTATTATTCATGCTAGGCTTGACAAGGATAGCTTTATGTTTTAATTTGCAGAAAGTAGCATTCTGATAAATCTGATGGTAGATTGTAAAGCACAATTTTAAAGATTAATACAAAAGTAACAAGTTTCTTGGAAAACAACAAGCGAACTTCCCAACCATTACACCCAAACCATCACCATTTTTGTGAAAAACTCTACCTTGCGTGAAATCTCGGGCATGTCCATAATCGGGGACACGGCTAATCGAATAGTTTTACACTCTCAGAGGTTATGCGACTTTACCTACAAGAGATAATTGACTTATAATGTCCGTCGACACCTGCTGCAGAAGGTGTGCGACTAAGTCATTATCACAAGGCTTATACAAAGCTTTGTTTTGATTCGGTTACGCTCGCTAAGGATTCTCTTCTAGGGTCTTACTCCGCTTGATTCATGCGCCCTCTTGCGCGTTATCAACAAAAGCAGAACCGACTCAAAGCATTGCTAATTAGTTGGCGAGTCCACCCCATCACGGACATGTGGTTGCAGTATGACCCAAATCAATGGTTCAAAGTTAAGTCCTTAGTTGGCTGCTCAGGCGAGACTAATCCACATCCCAATGTGCGTTCGGCACCCACACTCACCGCCCACTCTTGAGTATAAAACATTTCGGTTCAACGGCCAAAGACCACCTAGCCTTGGCACAACATCTTTTGATAGTAGCGGCGCATACAATTCCATAATTCATTTAATCATGTTTATTCATACGAACATGTGATCATGAGTCCCAACGTACAACTATAGCATGGCTAAGCATATTCACGATACCCATGTTGGTAGTTTATCAATGTCCAACTAAAATAGCCCATCCTATGGTGTCAAGGGTTGAGTCATTCAAGGATACATGTCATTTGCAATTTATCAAGGAGGCATACATCGATTAAGCGATTATTTATTCCGAAACCATTTATTATAAAACTAGCGATGCATGTTTATATCAAACAATATAGTTTTATAAAGTGGGTGCGATATGGTCAAGGTCTCGACTTGCCTTGCTCAATATCTTGTGCTGGTCCTTTTCTTGCTCAAGATTACGATAATTATCTGATAAACCCCAATATTACGATAATCCTCACCATATTCTTGTCACCTCAGTTGCTGTCCCAACGTAACTCCAGTTCTAATTACGAAATCGATCGAACCAAGAACATCGAAAGCATTCAAATGAAATCCAATAAATCCAAATACAACGAACAAAGGAAATATTTCAAGCAAGCGAGGTAGATCCAGCGGGAGAGAGAATGTCACGGGAACATTCCTCGAGGTTACCTAGATAGGAGAGATTACAGGTTAGGTAATACTCTCGGATCTACTTCCGGATCAAGAAGGGTTATGCTCACGAGCGGATAGCGATGGGTGATAGCTAGGGTTTAGGCGATGTTGATTGGTGGTTGAGAAGGGTGAGTTTGGCCTACAAAGATGGCCAAATAACCTATACCATCACGGGAGGACTCAAAGGACACTACACACAAGGTCGGTGAAGCGATCGATGGGAGAATCGTTGATGGTGATGTTGATTTCCATGATAGGCCACCTAGCACTCACAAACACTCTCTCGAGACATTCTATGTAAGCATCCACGATGATCATACAGTCAAAATCAATCCTCTTATATACTCTCAAGGTGGTTGCTAATAGGAGTCATCTAATACTGAATCACCACAATAGTCCTTTAATCAACTAGGGCTCACCGGTCAGTTAACTACTAATAGGCCACGCAGACATATCTTGAACTTTATCGAATCGATATCACAGTTGAAGTGTTACTTTTAATCGCCACACTTAGTAGATAATTGACTAACAATTCTTAGCTAGCATTCTCCACACGCTTGCTAATTACTTAAATTAACTATACTAAGCTAACCCATGCTAAGGACACGCTAATTGACCTCATTATGACAATTCAATCTGGTAATTGAATAATTCACTACTAACCTAGTCCAAGAATTATACTGCCATACACTAGTTCAACTATCCTCTATTAATCAATCCCTATTATCCATATTCTAATTAACCTCTGAACTCACAGGGTTCATTAACATTGATCAACTACTCTTCTGTCACTGCTAGTCTTCCCTTAAAACACTACTAACCATTTATCCTCACAAAATGATCCTACTGAACACACATGCACTCAAAAAGTCATTGGATTATGAGCATATGCATATGCCCAATCATGGTTCTATCACTTTTATCCTAATCTTAATTTATAAAGTCCATTAATCCTTTGACATAAAGTTATATACATATACCCAGTCCCATTCTGCTTACTTGATGTTAACTCACTTAACCTTGGTCACTGATTACTAAATGACACACCAATATATATACTACTCTGTTTACCAACCGATCAACAACTACTATTCACTTCAATACTAATCCTCCTAAATTAATCCCTACAATTTCATAATGCTAACTGAATACTTAGCAACTAATTGCTTAACTCAATCCAACTATCACTACTACAAAAAATGTCATCACAGACGGTTCTAAACCGTCATCACAGACGGTTTTGTGAACCGTCTATATTTATCGTCTGTGATAACGGCGTTCATCACGAGCGGTTTTCAAGCAAATGCGTGAAAATAACTATCCGAGCGGTTCTTAACTAGAAGCAAATGCGTGATAATTAATCCTGAGCGGTTCTTGTTGAGCAAATGCAGTGATAATCCATTTCACGACGATTTTTAACAGAAGCATGCGTGATAGTAATTATCACGAGCGGTTCTTATTGAGAATAAATGCGTGATAGTTTTGTATTGCAAAAAAATCAGCATACGTTGTTTCCATTCTACATAGAAGCGTTGTTTGCAGCCTTAGGACCTTGGCGGCTCGATCCTTCCTTCCCTCCTCCCTTTTTGGCATCCACCTCTCTTAGCATACATCATCAACAGAACCCCACGACTAGCGGCTTCACCCCTTTTCATGCATAGAACAAACCACATCAAGCAAAACATCAAAAGATAAATAATACTCAATATGAAACCAAAAGGGAAGGAGGGAGCGGAGGAGGAGGCTGGCGGGTAGCTGCGTGGTAGCCGTGTTAAGGGCCGAGGCTGCCCAGTCGAAGGCGGCATCCGGTGGAGCAAAGGAGGAGGAAGGAAGGATGAGAGCCGACTTGAGGTGTAAGGGCGAGGAGAGAAGACAACGTTGGGGTAGCTATAATATATAAGGGCGGCGTCAAAATACTTTGCCTCCAGCGCGCAGCGTTCAAAATTTTGAACTCCCACCTCCCGCGCTGCGAATCACGAGCGGTTCCATACAAAAACCGTCTATGATGACATATCACGAGCGGTTCGTATTATGAACAAATGCGTGATAAGTATATCATCACAAGCGGTTCTTATCTGAACAAATGCGCGATAATGACCTCATTCTGAGCGGTTGGTATTAGAACCATCGCGACTTGAATTTTACCATGGCTTGGAATTTTCTTACTCTCGATTTTACCATGGTTTGAAATTTATAAGGACAGCGTCAAAATACTTTGCCTCCAGCGCGCGTTCAAAATTTTGAACTCCGCCTCCGCGCTGCGAATCACGAGCGGTTCCATACAAAACCGTCTATGATGACATATCACGAGCGGTTCGTATTATGAACAAATGCGTGATAAGTATATCATCACAAGCGGTTCTTAATATGAACAAATGCGTGATAATGACCTCATTCTGACGGTTGGTATTAAGAACCGTGCATGACTAATTTTACCATGGCTTGGAATTTTCTTACTCTCGATTTTACCATGGTTTGAAATTTTCTTACTCTCTGATTTTACCATGGTTTGAAATTTTCCTTACTCTCTGATTTTACCATGACTTGGAATTTTTCTTACTCTCTCATTTTATCATGGCTTCAAATTTTTCTTACTCTCTGATTTTACTATGGCTTCAAATTTTCCTTACTCTCTGATTTTACTTACTCTCTGATTTTACCATGGCTTCAAATGACGGGTCGGCCAAGGAGAGCTAGGAGAGAGAAGAAGGTGGAGAAGAAGGGAGGTTAAAGCAGGCGCGCTTAGGTGTGAAGGGCGGGGAAGGGGAAGGCCGGGGGTGGCGTGGAGGATGAGGCGGCGGAGGCGATGCTTTCGATTGCTTGATTGAAGAATGGGAAGGGAGATGAGGCTTGGGAGGAGAGGAAATGGCCAAGGGGGCAGAGAAGGGCTGTGACGCTGCCTCTTATGGGCAGCAGAGGGGTCGATGCGATGATGCACTCGGTGATGCTGTCATGGGCGAAGGACGCGAAGTGATGATTGCGGCATGGGCATCGCGCAGGTGCAGAGCGAGGGCATGGGCGTGGGAAAACCATGGGCGCAAGGCTGAATCCAGTGGGTGGTGAAAAGATGGGAAAAAGACTAGGGAGATAAATAATTTGGTCCAAAGGGTTTTCTAGAATTTAGAACGACTTTTGGATTGCAGAAAAAGCAATAAATAACTTCAAATAATAATTTTTTGGCTTTTAAGTCTAAGAAAACTCAAATAAACCAACTTTTTTTTTAATTAATTGAACTTTGATTAATTCAAGTTAAATAGTTTTTGATTTTTTTAAATTTTTTCAAGTTAAGCTTTGCAACTTAAACAAGCGGTTATTTTTTAAAATTTTGAAAATTTCAAAAACTCTGCAATTTAGGGATGTTATAGAGGACGAGGAGCCAGGCGAAGAAGAGGAGCAGGATGTTGGTGGTCCAAACACCGGGGTACATGAACCACTCTGTGTTCTTGTTCACGTCCACCAGCGCTGCCTCCATGTAGTAGGGTTCCCTTCTCCGCCCCATCCCGACCTGCCGATGACGATGATGACGGTGCGCTATGGCTGCAGTGGGACCATCGGATCTTGAAGCATGTAGGAGAGGAGGGATGGGAGAAGACAGAGGGGAGGAGGAGTGCTTGAGGGATGACGGCGTGGGAGAAGGTGGTGTGGCGTCGCGGCGGACCGCCTTGGGGTGGGATCTGGGGGCCTTGGCCACCGCTAGATCGCGCGAAGGATGGGGCCAAGGACTAGAGTGTCAGGTCTAACAGCTAGAACCAAAGTCACTCTGAAGAAGAAGAGAGAACAGGGAAACTAAGTAAGATGGATGCTCAAGATGACTTGATACCATTTCACCGAAAGATCTACGGTTGAGAAGTGATCGATTAGTTACTGTTGTCGTTTTCTGTCTTTCCTTTACGCTAAACAGTGATTAGCACTAGTTTTACTTCATTCACAAAGCTGTAATGCCTTAATCGCACTCAATCTCTTTTAGCTATAATCTTTATAAACCTCGAAAATGGAATGGAAAAGGCATCAGGAATCTTATGCCAGATATCTAGTTAGTCCTCTTAACTGTAGCGTTCATTCTTGCACTTTACCCAAATATGACTCAAACCAAGAGGATTTGACAAATTGGTATCAGAGCATCGTCGATCCTTGGAAGAGGTCAAATCCGATGCTAGCTGGGTTGTGATCTGGTTAGCACAATAAAATCCCTGGTTGGCTTGGATCTAGGTGGCGATTGAGAAAAAAGAAAGAAGAGAGGGTTAAGGACTAGATCCTGAGTAAAATCCCCGATCCTGTTCAGAATCTGCGAGTGATTGAAGATGACCAAGACGGCTATACGATCTGAGGGCAAAAATGCAGAGATTGTGGCTGTGAGACATGAGGCAGCTGAGGCCAAGAACAAGGTTGAGTTAGTCCAGCAACAAATGGAGGATCTACAAACACAGGTCAGTAGTATACAACTTCAGATGAATCGAATGGAGTTGATGTTGCAGGGAATTTTTGGGGCACATAATCGTACTACCAAGACTCTCACAGGGGTAGGTATGCCACCAATGAGGCCTGAAGACCTGTGAGAAGGCATGCAGATCCACCATCGAACACTGAAATAAAACTGGAAGTACAAAGAAGACTCAGTGGATTGAAACCAGTTCAAGTAAATAGTACCCAAGGGGTCAACTTCAATGGGAATCTAGAGGGAAATTATTATCACCCACCTACAGGACTGTCAGACCCGGGAGTAACTCTCCCAAATCCTCTGTGCATTTCTGAACTAGTCCCGTGATCAATAGCTAGTTCACACAGTAAACAAATATGGTAACAAAATCATATCACAACTTTATTAGACCTTCCCATTTGGAGGAAAGTTTGTTCCGATTAGACTGGGATTGGATAAGCCTCAATACCAAGTCACCTACAGCGAGGCTGCGAGGTTGGACCTTACGATCGTAGTATCTGCGCAGGGCTTGTTAGTAGACTACGGAACGGATTAAAGCCTTGTCCCTCTTTTCCTCGAGCAGGTTGATGTCGTTTGCTCGAAGCTATTCTTAGATGGATTCGTTAAACTTTTCGACTCGTGCTGACCTGATCTTTAGTTCTGGCGGAAGCATGGCTTCGGCACCAAAAACTAGAAAGAAAGGTGTTTCTCCTGTAGCTCGGCTAGATGTCGTACGAATTGCCCATAATACTGAAGGTAATTCTTGTACCCAAGCCCAGCGCTTTACAAGTGATCGAAGACTGGTCTTGATTCCCTTCATTATCTAGCCATTCGCTCTTTTGGCCGCCCGTTGCTTTGGGGTGGGCAGCGAGCTTTCTTATATCTGAGTTCCCAACTCGTCATAAAATTCCTAAAATTTTGCGCTTGTAAATGTTGCCATTATGCGTGATAATTCAATTGGTACTCCAAATCGAGTGATCACGCATCTCATCATGAACCGTTTCTTTTTACATTGTTATCGATCCACGAGCTCAGCTTCTATCCATTTTGTGAGCGTATCGATGGCCACAAAGAATTGAAACCTCTGGAGCTCGGGTACGGTCCTAGGATATCAAGACCCAGTGCAAAGGCCAAGATAGAGAATTGTTTGCAAGGCTGGCGGTTGGTGTATTTACTGCTATGAAACTATGCTTTGTACACACTTTTAACCACTCCACGGCATCGTAGAGGGCTGTTGGCCAATAAAAACCTTGCCGAAAGGCTTTACTGACCAGCGTTTTGTAAGAAGCATGAGTTCCACAGATGCCTCCGTGTATGTCGTGAAGGAGTTTTAATCCTTCACTCTGCAGAATACATCGCATGAGTACCCATTGTGTTCCTCTTTTATAAAGGACACCTTCGACCAAAGTATACATTTTGGCTTTTCGGGATAATCGATCTGCTTCGAGATCGTCGTCGGGTATGGAACCCGTCTGAAGATACTTGTAGATGGGAGTCATTCGGGTATCTTCGTACTCTAGAAAATTTGTTTCTATAGGAGCGTCTCTAGTTTTCAACTAGGGACGACTTAGAGTTACTCTAGAAACACCCCTTTGATCTTGGGGCTCGGGAGGAAGCTAGGCAGGCCAATTGGTGCAAGGAAATTATCCTTCGAGGATAAATTGTACCTCAAAGCCCAAAAGTGATTTTCTAACTTTGAACTTCCGATAAATGCAGGACATGATCGGATTAGAAACCTTAGTACTCTTTTAGGCTTGATTCACGACTAGTTGAGAGTCTCCTCTTACGAGTAGTCGTCGAATCGAGGCGCTTTGTGGCTCGTATACCGGTGGCAAACCGTGATACGCCCGCGTTATTAGTGGCACGAAAGTTTAATTGTATGGCATACTTTAGGCCTCTCAGATGGGAAATTCGGGACCACCCGACCCCGACCCACTTATCGTGGCGACCGTCAAGTACATCATCCAGTGCGTGGGAATCGTCTTGGGGATCTGAGCAGTTCGGGATTTGTCCATTCGGCGACAAAATCTACCAAGATCACGGGATTTAACAGCCGTTGGGGACCACGAAATGGGCGTCGAGCGCCCCAAGTTCGGTGACCATTTGCCATGCGTCCATTGTTTCCCTATTACGGAGAATCGCTCCCAGGAAACTCGGATGGCACTGACTAGTTTGTGCTTTGAAAATAATGCGTAGTTTCCTCGAAGACATGAGGAGGGCATATAGAAGTTTTGAACTGAGGGTGACGCTCCTTAGGTCCGTGTAAAACCTTACTAACATAGTAAACTGGTCGTTGGATGTTCTCATGTTCTACGACCAGCACTGCGCTCACTGCCTGTGGCGTGGTAGCTAGATAAATTGAGAGCATTTCTCCTGGTTTCGGGAAAACCAGAACAGGAGCACTCGTAAGATACCTCTTGATTTCCTCAAAGGCTAGGTTAGCCCTCATGTTTCCTTAGAAGTTTGAAGAAAGACGGTCATTCTTCTCCCAGACGTGCTATGAAACGACTTAATGCCGCCATACATCCTGTGAGTTTCTGGACTTCTTTTAGTGTTGGAGCGCATCGAGTGATGGCTTTATCTTTTGAGTTTGCTTCAATTCCTCGTGCAGAGACCAGGAATCCAAGTAATTTTCCTAAAGAGACCCCGAACACACACTTCTTGGGATTAAGCTTCAAGTGGTGCTTTCTGAGGTTGTCGAAAGTCTCCTGTAAATCTGTGATATGATTGAGCCGTTTGCTGCTTTTTACGACTAGATCATCAACATAAGCTTTCAAGTTTCGGCCTAGTTGAGGAGCAAAAGTCGTTTGCATCAACATGAAAAAAGCTCGATATTTTTAGGCGAATGGCATTTGACATAGCAAAATATTACAAAGGTGTAATAAATGCGGTCTTCTTCTCATCTTCTTGACACATCTTGATCGGTGGTAACGAGTATGCATCTAGAAAACTCAACATCTCACATCCGTGATAGAGTCAACTAGGTGATCGTCTGAGGTAAAGAAATCATCTTTTGGACAAGCTTTATTAAGATCGATAAAGTCCACGCATCGCCATTTGTCGTTCGACTTTCTAACCATTCTGAGGTTAGCTAACCACTCGGGTGGTTAACTTCTCTTATGAAACTGCTTTAAGCAACTTGTCCAATTCGACCTAATAGCATCTCGTCGATCGGGGAAAATCTCGTAACTTTTGTTTCTGGTACTTTGTCGGTAGTAAGGTTGCTTTGTGCTCGATCACTTCCACGAGGACTCGGGCATGTCGGATGCTTTCCACGCGAACATATCGTTTGCGGAGAAAGTGATGAGCGTCTTCCTATTCGAGTCGGAAGAATCCCGGTGCAAGCAGATCTTGAGGCTCCCTGCGTCGGAGGAACCTCTTTGACACAGTCGTTCGGCTTAGGTGCGACTTTGAAGCCGACTTGCTAGTCGAAGTGACTTTAAATCTCGAGTTGGTAGTTGTCCAACCATCTCGAGGAAGCGTGATGCGAGAATCGTCATCTTCTTGTCACAATATATTGTTATTACTCCTTTGGGACCTGGCATCTTAAGACATTGATACCCATAATGAGTAGCTGTAACATCCCAATTTTCTGAGCTTAAAAATCTTTTAATAGTTAGTAGGGAGAAAATTCACCATTTGGATTTATTTGAATTTAAATTCAAAAGCTTAATATTGGACTTTCCAATCAAAAATATTTAATGTGAATAATCCCAACATGAACATTAGCCAAAACTATTTTATTTGGGTTCCTTGTGCTCAGATGTATTTTCTTGATTTTTCTAGAATTTTTCTGAGTTCATTTGCTATTTTCTATTGCTTATTTGAATTTCTGGTATTTTCTAAAATAGAAAAGCATTGAAAATCTCAGAAAACAACTCGGGCCGAATCGCTCCGGCCCAAACTCCTTTTTCCCTCGCACGTGGCCCGCTCGCGGCCCAGCTCCGCGCGAAGCCCAGCTCCCGCGCGCGCCGCCTCCATGTCTTTGACGTGTGGGCCCCACGCCTTCGTCGTCCCCCTCGCGCCCGGCTTCTTCCTCGCGAGCGGCCGCGCCGTCCGCCATGTTTCCGAGCTCGAGTCCCGTACAACAACGCCTCCTTTCCTTTTGAACCCGTTCTAGAAAACGCGTAGAATCTTATCCCCAACCTCCCGCATCCTCTCGGATCAAAATCAAATCACGTTTCTGTTTCTATCTCCGATTTCCTTGCGAGTTCATCTCGGACTCTTTTTAGGGTTCGCCGTTGCACGCCGCCCTAGCCCCTCCCGGACCCTATAAAGGCACCGGGATCGCGTGGCGTCGCACGAACCGCTCAACCCATTGCGCGCAAGCCTAGCGCGCGCGCCTTCGAGCTTTAGGGTATTATCGCGCGGCGTTCTTCTTCAGTGCGATGCCACGGTGACACCTGCCTCGTGGAGTGCACGCCGTCATTGCCGTCACGGGCTACCTCTAGAGACCACCGCCACCTGAACCTCACGGGCCCCGTCAAACAAAACCGGCGACTCGCGCTCAACCCTCGCCGCCGGCCATCTCCGTCGACCACGACCACCCGGAGTTGCACCCAGAGGTTCGCAATAGCGCCCTCTACACGCCGGTACCACTCACCGTCGGTGGATCGCTGCCGTTCGCCGTTGTTGTCGGTTTCCGCGCCGTCGTCCGTCGATCGGCGTGGCCGTCCACGTCGGCAGCCACCTCAACGGCCGCGCCAAGGTGTCATCCCGAGTGGCAGCTGCGTGGCATCGCCGTCATCTCGCACGTGTGCGCCGTCAGCGCCGGTCGTGGCGGCTGGCGACATGTCGCCATGCAGGATTGGTCGGCTTCGAGTCACGTGCGGCCATCGGTCTCCAAATTCCGAGGCTCGGTAGACCTAGTCTACCGTGAGCCGTGTCTCTGATATGTGGGTCCCACATGTCAGTGAATTCTTTTATTTATCTTTTTGAAATTACGGTGGCGTCGGCATTGCGCAATAATCGATTTTCTTGAGAAATAATTCGAAAATTCGGAAAATCCAAATTAGGGTTTCTTTTAGATTCAAAACTTCCAAAGGCCATAACTTTTGCATCCTAACTCCGATTGAGCTCATTCAAATTTCTAAATTTATCTAAATTCGAGCTCTATTTATCTAAGATTTTTATTTAATTTTTGGAGCTTGTTTTAGCTTGTTTTGTTTTGTTTATTTCGTTGAAGAAGGAGCACCCCAAGATCAAGATCAGTACATAGACCTTTTCCAAGGCAAGTCATACCTTTGATCATCTTGAACCCAGTTTTCAAATTACTTTGTGTTAAAGTATTGCATTTTATGTTAATATGTATTTAAATGTTTTAGGCATAGTTATTATCCAATTTGTTATCACCCCTTGGCCTTGTATGTCATAATTCCTTGTCACCTAGATTGGTTTATTAGGTGGTAATATTATAGCACCAACGTGGTTGGTTAGATCGAGTACAATTGCTTAGTCATACTCTGAGTCTCACATCTCATGTAAGTTGCAATTATTGAATGTGACTAAGTGACTATGGAACTATGTGTAAAACTATGTGCTATGTGTTATTACTTCGTGATGGCATGTGTTGCACTAAAACCAAGCTGGGTGGTAAAGGATTTTAGGCGAGGCAAGTGGTGGAAGTGTGTGATATGGTGAAAGGCTGTGTGCTTGGGTTTGATAATCTTTGTGACTTAGTTAGAACATGGAAGTCTTGCCTTGGTCAATTAAGGACTTAACTTTGTGCGCCATTGGCTGAACCTTCTTTATGCGACCACATGCAGGTATGGGGCGGGCCTAACTTAGTAAGTTATGGATTCGGCATTGATGTTCAGGTGGATAGGTTAGGCTATGTGACAGGGTGGAGGTGTGACTACTTGGTGGTTGCATCGCGGGACGGTTCGCCGCTTCCCTGTCGAGCGGTGTGTGTTATACTAAATCTATGTGAGCTAGTATAGCGGGAAAGCACATCAGGAATGTCAATGTTTGAGATGAAGTTTCGAACTGTTTTATTCGATTGGTGCTTGCTACACTAGTTGTATCTTGTGGGTAAAGTGTACAACCTCTGCGAGTGTTAAACAATCTATTCGAATAAGCGCGTCATGATCATGGACATGCTCGGGATTTCACCACGACGGGTAGTTTTCATAAAATGTTGGGATGGGAGCTGTGTGACCTCAATCATATGGCTATGTGAAATAATCTGTTTAGTTTTGTGTCTTATTGGAAACAATTGTTAAATTATTATTATCTATTTGTTTTAAATTATGCTTTCAATCTATTATTCATATTCAATTGCAAATGTTGCTTTTATGCAAAAGAACCACAGAAGTCTTTTCTTTGTAGTAAGCTTTGCATCTATAAATTGCATTACGTGGTATGATTTGCAAATGCGGTTGTGTACTCACGCTTGTTGTAAAACTTGCGCCCAAACCTCTGAGAAGAGAGGAGTCTGCTTTGCTTTCGAGGAGGAGTTAAATCGAAGGTTCTTGATCGTTAAGGTGCGGATCTCAATCGGTTACTGTGGTGAATTGATGGGATATCTGTTGGAGTTATTTCCGTTCATTCTTTGTTTTATTCTCTGTTAGTGTAACATCCCAAAATTTGGCTTTTCAAAAATCTTTTGAGTAGTTTAGGTCCCTGGAAAATTTCACCAATTTTATTTGAATTAATAAAGCTTAATTGGGAATTTTCTAAATTAAAAATATTTAATTTGACTAATATAAACGTGAATTAAAGAAAAACCTGTGTTATTTGGCTTCCTTGTGTTTCAAGGAATTTTTTGGTATTTTCTGAGATTTTTTCGGATTTATTTGCTATTTATTTGATCTCATTGATTTTCGGCTTTTTATTTTAATTCTGAAAATCAGCTTTTTCTCTCTCCTGCCCACGTGCTCTGATCACTCACGATGTCTTTTCATCTTCGACTCGAACGAGCGGAGAGAGTCCGATGCGTGCGTTGCAAACTCAAACCTTCAAAATTCCATATCTTCCTCGTTGCATATAAAGCGGCGTTTGCGCTCACGCGTCCGTGTTGATCTCCTCTTCCAATCCACGAATCGGTTTCCTCCAAACCGATCTATTTTCGTCGCAATCTCAAAAACCGAGCTCAACGCGGTTCTTCTTGGTGACTGCGCCGTCCGACGTCGCCGGCGAACCGTCTGCGGCGTTGGCCGCGTCGTCGCCCTCGTCATGGTTCCATCCACTTCACCGAAGATCGCGAACACCGTCGGCCATTAAAAACAAACCGTGTTCATCATGTTGCTCGCCTCCTCGGTGAGTTTTCCAAAATCCGATCACGCCATCGCGTCCAGGCTCATCGTTTCCTTTCCGTTTTGCCCCTTCGCGGCGCTCGTCGCCTCGACCGCGGCCACCCATACCTGCTTGTTCATGCATGTGTGTGAGGACTAATTTATTTGGCTTGTAATGTAACGACCACGGCCTAGCATCACAAGTCAAATAAGCCAAACCTCGAGATATGTATACTTCCCGAATGCGGTATACACCTCGCCACAAATTATGCATCAACTCCATTCCAAACATAGAGTCCAAACATTACACTACTAATCGGAAGGTAAACAACGATGATTATTACAGACCAGGCCAGTGGCCAAAGATACACAAATAACGAGAAGATAGAGCGGAAGCAAAGTGCCATAAGATGGCTATAAACAAAGCCAATCGGCGTGCCTTCAACCCACAAGGCATCGGCCAGGACCGCCAAGCCTAGTCGTCAAACACGAGCGGCGGCACAACTCACGTGAGGCCCTTGGGCTCACCTTCTTCCTCTGCAATAAAAACATTAAGCAAAGCAGCGAGTACAAAAATTGCTTTTGTACTCATAAGGCTGACGATGTGACTAGCGGACCTATTCATATGCTACATGCGGGCTTATCAGGTGGAGGCCATATGTTTCATTTGCACAAAGCTACTTTATTTGCAATAATGTATCTGTTCAAAGGCAAGTTTGTAATTCATTTTCTTGTTGAAATAACTACGAATTAAAGATAGATACAAGTAATCACACAGAGTGACTATCCCAATAGCCACCACAACATAGACGAATCACGATTCGTACCACAAATCAAGTTTTAATTTAAAAGGTTGAAGTCTAACTCTTGAAAAGCTTACCCAAGCGTGTCCATCACCTAGGGCGAGGCTATTCGAATAGTTTTAACCTGCTGGGGGTGTACCACTGTACCCACACTGAGACCGCCTTTAAGCCAAAGCACACTTCGAAGGTATCTGGCACGACTAAGTCCTCTGAGACTTTTTCCAATATTGTGTATTAACTACGAGCAGCTCGTATGGATGAAATCCATACGCTTACATGGTAAAGCCGAAAAGACAACTACCTTTGCGGGTAAAGCTTTTGGACAACTACCATGCTCCCAACACCATCCCTCCTGCGACCTCCTGCGACCGATGTCAATACGCGCGATACTAGGTCAAGAGAGGTCCCATATACTCTAGTGTGGTTGCTTGCGAAATGCTGGATAACGGTACTCACAAGATGTTCGGTCCTTAATTGACCGGGCACCATTCGATCACACCCAAAAATCACACCATCTTACCATTGTGCGCGTCTAAATCGTTTTGTTTTCAGTTTTAGTTTTGCAATTAACATAGCATAAGTGAAACATAAAAACAACAATAATAATTTTATGTGATCAAGATCATCGACTAAGTCGATGATCGCCCAAATCTACGATAGCTAAGCATGGCTAAGCAAGCCGAACTCGTAATCTACTAAGTGACAAGAGTTCATCCAACGAACTCTAATCACGACAAATAACCTAGGCTCGGTAGTAGAGATCAATATTTCACCTACGAGGATAATGCAACTACAGTTTAACTAATCAATTTAACACAAATTAAACAATGCATACATCAATTTGAAACAAAATATTAGACTTTAAAATCTGGGATTAAAATGATCAAGCGCTTGCACTGTTCTGCTGCTGCTCAATAGGCTCAACACATTGCGAGAGGATCACTCTCGATAAAACGAGGCAAATGCAATCTATCGATCGAGCAAAAGCAACGAATAAGAACAAATAACAAACAAAACTCAAACATTCAAAACCATCTAATGAGCACAAAACTTACATAGCAGCTAGAACATGATTTTACAAAATTTTAGAAAGCAGAGAACATTTTATTTGGAGATATGAAGAATTTTCTAGGAATTTTCTAAGTTAAAATACACATAAAAGCACCATTTAATTAATTAACAAAATTTTATGAATAGAGATACATTTAAAACCTATTACGATAAATAGAACATTAAAAATGAAAATTAACAAAATTGGTTTCACTAGATTTGGATCAAAATTGAATTAGTTATGAAATTTCTAAGTTTAATAGAATTATGAGTGCAACAGAAATACATTACGGAAAAACTAAATGCATTTAATACTTTTTCTACCGGCGCTCAACGAGCCATAGTCACCGACAGGCGGGACCGGCGAGAATGCTGACTGGGTCAACTTTGACCCAGCCTCGGCCGAAGCGGCGGCGAAGCGGTTAGGAAATGCGCTTTCCGGCTACCAAGCGTCTTGCCTGAAACAATAATGAAATCGCTGCTATCAGCGAAGCGTATTTCTAAACTTTACGCTAATCCTTAACCAGCCACGAGGGCCCACAAGGCAGACTCAAGGGTGAAATAATGGTCGGTGCGATCCCAAACACGCTTAAGCCGGGCCCACATGTCAAAGATACAACCCAAAGATGATTACGGTAATAGAGAGATTAAACCTAATGCTGCCGGCTCACCGATGTTCACGGGGGCGGCGGCGCGACCGCTGTGATCTAGCTAACGGAGGGTCTCGGGGCAAAGGTTATACCTACGGGTCGGCGAGAGCTCGCGAACTTGATGGCGAACACGGAACCTCGAGGATGCGGCGGCGGCGGCGAGCAGGCGGAGAAGAAGACACGGCTCGCGCGGAGAAGGCGTCGGACTTCTAGAAGACTCGGAAGGTGTGCTTAAGCCGCCTCAACAGCGGGAGCATTAAGCACGCGATAGCGCGAAGAAGAAGGTCGGCGGCGGGTTGCGGCGGCGGAACACGTGCTCGGAGAAGAACCGACCACACGCCTCGACAACGCGCAAAGGCAGCGAGCCTAGCATTAGCCTCGGAGAATGCGATCCCGAGACCAGAGTTGAGGCTAGTGACTCACCAAACGCCCAAGCGACTTGAGTGTAGGCTGCCGGAGGCGGAGGCGATGAAGTTGCACGGGCGATCCACTGGATGGCAAGGATCGGTGGGCAAAATGGGCGGCGATGAGTAAGGAAGCGAAAGGTGGGGTTGCGGAAGCAGAGTGGCAATGAGCGGTGGCGCTGCGCTCGGGTTTTCTCGGCGAAGCTAAGAAATGGGCGGAGAGAACTAAGAGCGAGAAAGCGAGGAATGAGTGGGCATGGTGAGTTAGTGAAGTGCGCAACGCCGGAGAGGACACGCGTCCTGGCGTGGCGGCGGCGAGCTGCGTGGCACGCATGCGGTGCCGGCGAACTCGGCGCGCGGCGGAGCGAGGAAGAACGACAAGAGGCCTACTCGTCGGCGGCGGCGAAGCGGCGAGCGGAACCAAGTGCGGTGCGTCGGTTGGTTCAGCTCAACCCAGAAGATGCCGACCACAAGATCTAGAATGGACGGTTGAGATCCCTGGATGCAATCGGACAGGTCGATTAGCTGAGCGTGCGTGGACCGTGCGATTTGCATCGGACGGTTGTGGGCGATTGGACTCGCGCGATGCGGCTGAGCAGCGGCGGCGGTCGGACTCAGTCGGAGTTTGAGTCGAGCAGAGAGACGATGATTTTAGACTTTTGATTTTTAGAAGGCTGAGAGGATTTGGGGAATTTTTAGAGGTAGCTCTAGAGCTCCAAAAATTCCGAAATTTTTATGGTAGCTACTTTGGACAGAGAACAACCTTGCATAAATTTTCCAGAAATTTTTATGCACATAATTGTTCCCAAGAAAAATCACAAGCTGCTGTCCTAGGGGTTTGACCAGAGTTTAAACTAGTTTGACTTGGCCTTTTGAATTAGCAAACAAAATCTAAAAATTGTGAAATTTTTCAAAGAGGTAACAAGGATGATCAAGATGATAGGAAAAATATTCCCAGAGGATGATCACAAGTTTAAGGTCAAGGATTTTGTTGACAACAACTTCCATTCACAAGAATAAATTCTAGAAAATGGAATTTGCTAGGGAAAAATGTAGAAAGTTTCAAATGATTCCATGAGGCATCAAAGTTTTTATTTCTCCTCATAATTTTACATTTGAAACACAGACCCTAACTTAGGGCTGTTACAAATCTCCCCCCCTTACAAGAATCTCGCCAGAGATTACGATCAACTGAGAAAAGAAGGGCGGGTGATGCGCGCGGAGGCGATCTTCCCGCTCCCAAGTGGCTTCATCCTCGGGTGATTCGACCACTTTGAACCTTGGGAACTTGATCGCACGGTTCCTTGTTCTTCGTTCGGCTTCTTGAGGATACGAGCAGGCGCTCACGATAAGGCAGATCTTCACGCACATCGATATTTTCAATGGCGTTTCCTCAGCGGAACACGAGGCACTTCTTCAATTGCGACACATGGAAAACATCATGCACTCCTTCAGTGTAGTTGGCAATTCTAACTTGTATGCAACGGCTCCACTTTCTTGATGATGCGATATGGCGGAGCATATCGAGGAGCGATTACCCTTGACACGAAGCAGCGATGACCCTTGGTGAGACTTTGAGATACACAAAGTCATTGGGTGAAACTTCGACTCACGGCGGCGCCGTCTGCATAGCTCTTTTGCTGGGGTGAGCTACGGCGCAAGTGCTCACGAATCAAGCGCACTTGACTTTCGCCTCATTGATTGAATCTGGACCAAGCTGTCTTTCCCAGTTTCGACCAGTTCAATGGGGTTACGCATCGTCTCCCATACAAAGCCTCAAGCGGTGCCATCAGAGACTAGCTTTGGAAGTTTGTTGTTGTAGGAGAACTTCGGCAGCGGTAGTCACTTCTCCCAATTCTTCCCATAGGAAAGAACACAAGCACGAGCATATCTTCTAGAACTTGGTTGACTCGCTCCGTCGACCATCTGTTTGAGGATGATAGGTGAAATTGAAAGAAAGAGCGGGTCCCCATGGCCCCACAAAGCGTGCCAAAGGCGAGAAGTGAAAAGAGAGCCACGATCGATACAATCGTTAGTGGCACACCATGTAAGCTCACAATGCGGAGATATAGAGATCCGCCAATTTACTAACTGCGAGGGTGAGTGCGTCTTGGCAAAAAGTGTGCTACCTTTGTCAACGGTCAATAACCACCGGATAGCATCCTTCCCGAAGAAGTGCAGGCGGACCGGTGATGAAATCCATGCCCACAGAATCCCATTTCCACTCACGGTATAGGTAAGGGCTGAAGAAGACCGGCTGGGCGATGCTCGGCCTTGACCACGACAACATCGTCGCATCGGCAACGAACACGGCAATCTCGCGCTTCATGCGAGTCCACGAAATCTCGGCGAGATCTTGATACATTTTGGTGGCCGGGATGGATGGACAAAGGCGAATCATGGGCTTCACGGAGAATCAAATCCGCAATTCGGAACCTTTGGAACCACGAGGCGCTGCCCAAACCACACAACATCATGCTCATCTTACGTGAAGCACTTGGCTGATCCATTCTTGATGTTACGCGATTTTACCCACCAACATCGATTCTTTGTCTTGACTTGATTTGATCCACCAAGGTTGGTTCCACAACCAAGGCGACAAGGAACCATGCACAACCAAACCCAAGTTGAGGCGCTGAAATTCTACAAGAAGTGCGGGTTCTTGCTCTTGGACCATCAAAGTATTGCGATACACCTTTCGGCTAAGTGCATCGGCAACCACATTGGCCTTGCGAGATGATCTGAATACCCATGTCATAATCTTTGATCAATTCCAACCATCTCCTGCACTGAGGTTCGGATCTGGTTGGGTGAACAAGTACTTCAAGCTCTTGTGATCGAATACACTTCCACGTGATTCTGATCGAGATAATGCCGTCAAATCTTGAGTGCATGAACTACGCGACAAGCTCTAAATCATGGGTGGGATAGTTGAGCTCATGAGGTCTCAATGCACGGATGCATAGGCAAGCGCCTTGCCTTCTGCATAAAGCATCAGAGTCCCTAACGAGAGGCATCGCAATAGATATCGAAACTCTTGTGGACATCGGGAAGAGTAAGGCTGGAGCTGAAGTTAAGCATTGTTTGAGCTCACGAAAGCTCTCATCACAAGCGAGAGGACCACACAAACATCTTGTCCTTCTTGAGAAATTCGGTCATTGGCTGCGATCTTGGAGAGTTCTCGATAAAGCGGCGGTAGTAGCCGCTAAACCAAGAAAACTCCGCTTTGTCGGTGACTAACTTGGTGACCCCAAGATAGAACATCGATCTTCTTTGGGATCCACAGCTACGCCTCCATTGAAAGAACATGGCCCAGAATGCCACTTCCTTCAACGAACTCACATTTCTTGAACTTAGCATATAGTTGGTGCTCCATAATTTGCCCAAAACAATCTTGGATGCTCGGCATGCTCTTCTTGATCTTGGAATAGATAAGAATGTCATCAATGAACACCACCACAAACTTATCCAAATACTCCATGAATCCGAGTTCATGAGGTTCATGAAATAATTTGGAGCATTGGTTAAGCCAAAGACATGACGGTATACTCGTAAAGGCCATAACGAGTAGTGGCCGTCTTGAGAATATCCTCACCCTAATCCGGACTTGATGATATCGAGTCTCGAGATCAATCTTGGAGAACACACGAGCCCCAAACAAGCTGGTCAAAAGATCATCAATGCGGGCGAGAGGATATTTGTTCTTCACCGTCCAACGCATTAGCGACGGTAATCAACACACATGCGCAAAGTCTTGTCCTTCTTCTTCACAAAGATCGCGGGACAGCCCCAAGGTGATGAGCTGGGGCGGATGAAACCCTTTGCTTGGAGCTCACCAAGCTGCTTCTTCAATTCTTCTAGCTCATTGGGAGGCATCGATCACGGCGCCTTGAGATAGAGGCGATGCCGGGTAGCAACTCAATGACAAACTCGGATCTTGAACCGGAGGCATCGGGTAAATCATCGGAAAAACATCCTCAAAATCACAAGCGGTGGGAACCTCTGAATCTTCAAAGTGGCTTTGCTACAAGTGCACAAAGGTATGACCCTTGCGGTGCGGGGAAAAGCCAACTTTGTTGCGAAAGGTTGGTGAGAAAACCATCTTCTTGGCTGTCGATCATCCCATGTGTTGGGACAACCAATCCATGCCAAAATTACATCGAGCTCATTGAGTTGAGCGAGGATGAGATTTGCCAAAATCCTCCTTTGACTTGATAGGAACATCCCGACATTCTAAATCGGCTCTCATTTCCGACCGGAGCGAATGAGCAAAGGAACCCCAAAGGAACACGGTGAAGACCGCTAGCGGCAAAATGATCTTGAAATAAAGAATCGATGCTCGAGAATCAAATATCTGCGAGCGGGACAATAATTGACAAGAAGTGTACCCATCCGACATCGGCGCCTCTTGAGCCTCCTCGGTGAAAGGTGGTTGACTCGACCGCTGCTCACACCACAGGTCTTACGGATCATCTTCTAGTCGGTGGGTGACCACTCCCTTCCCGCGTCCTCCATTGAGCGAGGGCTGCTCCAATCTTACGAGGCGAGCATTAGCATAGTGGCCCTTGTTATGGCGGTGAAAGCAAGTGACCTCGGCGCCGGATTGCGGAGGCCAATCTGCTCTTGAATCGCGGCGCACGTGGTGGCTCACGGCTGCGGTGGGCGGAGCTGGCGCGATGGCCTCGGCGCCGGTGGAGCAAAAACGGGCCCAGTGCTGGCCCGGCCGAGGACAGTGAGGCTGGTGTGAGTAGGCGATGGGCCTCCCATTTGCGCTGCGGGACTCACCCAGCGCCTTAGCCTTATGCTCTGCAGCGATGGCCTTATCCACTAAGGCACGAAAGTCGGAGAAGTCCACAATAGATAGCTTGTCTGCGGCTCCTCGGACAAGCCATCCATAAACTTCTCTGCTAGCCTCATCGAGGCCACCTCCCCGAGCATAACGAGCCAAATGATTAAACTCGTAAAGGTACTCAGTCACGATTTGCGCCCTTGTTTGGCGCGAGAAACTCTTTCTTCTTTAGCTTCATCGAGGCCATCGGTGTAATATCGACTTTCCTTTGAGAGTGCAATTCAATTTGAGAGGAATTAATGTAATTCTCAGATAGTGTTAGAAATAATTTTGGAGAAAATATTTAATCAGTAGAAAGTTTCTTTTGGAAAAAGCTTGTCGGGAGTTTAGAGGGTTTTCTGCATTCTCTCGGCAGCAGGCTTGGGCCTTGGCCCATGAGGCTGGCCGACCATAGGGGAGGTGCCACCCTCCCCAAAACCCTAGCCACCCCACCTTTTCCCTCTTCCCTCCTTTGGCCCACTTCCTCTCCCCCTTGCGCCTCCTCCTGTCCAGCACCTCCCCCTTGCAGCCCTTGCTGTACATCCCCATCCATGGGAGGTCTCCCCTCCATTGAAGTCAATTAAAGGAAGGAGAAGGAAGCGCGGGCTGTTTGGCCAAAGGAAGGGAGAATGAGGAGAGGAAGGGATCTTCTTCTTGGATTCAACCAGCGTCTCCTAAGGTTCTACAAGGGTAACGAGAGGTGTTCTTTGCTGTTTAAGTTGTATTAGATGCGAATTCGATTAGTTTGATTGGATTAAATTGCTGCTGCTACAAATTCAATTCTGTCCAGTTTCTTGCGCGGCCTGTTTAGTATGCTTATATGCAGAATTAGGGATTTTGATCTCCTAGAGTTATTTAGAGGATGCTCTTAGCTTTCTGTGGCCGCCAAGATCACCTCATTCAGACTTTCGAGTCAAAAGTTATGATAGATTTACTATCTGCTGTCCAGAATACTGACGAGAATTAGCAGTCTCTGTATAGGTTGATATATGGCCTAGTTAGAGGGTGATTCAGAGGTCTTGCCCATAACAAATTTTGAAGGTGATATCACTAGCTTTCAGGATTGATAAAGAACACCTCATTTGGATTTATAGACCAAAAGTTATGCACTTTTCTTTGTGACTGTCCAGATTGTAGGTCAGTCTGTCCAGATTGTATGTCAGTTTCTATCTTTAGTTTTGACCCGTGTGCCACTTTTTGTTAAAGGCAAAATATGAATGTCGTGCCAACTAGGTTATTGTAGGTAATTTCATAACCTTTTCAGATTGTTAAAAAACACTCAATTCAGGTTGTAGTTTAAAAGTTATGGACGTTTTAGTTCTGCTGTTCTAATTACTCAGTCAGATTCTGTTCTGCTATTTCGTTTGACAGTTAGCAATTTAGTTTGGCCGAATTGGGTTATCTCGTCAACTACAAAGTTGTAGATATATTTGTTAAGCTTGTGTACGATCTGGGCTCATCTCTTTTGGAGTCCCAGATCATTAGTTTTGGTCTTTACCGTGCTGCTGTCTGATGGGATTCCATGTTCTGCTGGAATTTCAGATTCGGGTTATGACTATGTTTTGGGTGTGCAAGAGGGTAGTGTAGAGTATTAATTCATGATGGGCTCTATGTTGTTCTTATTTCGGTTATTTAATTGTTTAGGCGCGAGTCTACGGGTTTGGGGCGCCATCGTTGCTGCTAACTTGCGTCATAGCGAAGGCAAATACTTTGTTGGTTTTAAGTGTTGTGATTGTGAATGTTTACATGAATATGATGTGACATCTTGTGATACCGAAATGCTGAATTGGTTATGTTCTATCAATATGTGGAGTAAATGCGAAAGATGATATTAGCATTGTTCATGTTCATATCATGCATCCTTTTATTCATGCTATGTCCACGGGAGTGGGCTGTAAATCCACCATTCCAATGTGGGCGAGTTTGGACATTGTCATGTCCGTCCACGGAGTGGATTGAAAGACCCATCAATTCCGGTATGGGCACGTAAGACCCATCAATTCCAATATGGGCAGCTTTGGACACCTATATGAAACGTTCTTCATATTGGACTTGGATCCCGCACTTTTGTTAAGGTGCGGGCTTAAGTGTTTCCGACGGGTGTGTCACTCGCTATCTGCGTATAAGCATGTGTGCGATCCATCCTTGAGTACATTCATTCATGCCATGCATTCCTAAGTTTTCATTCGATGTATGCTCATATTCTCTTATGATGATGACTTGTTCATATGTGTGTTATGTCCCTTTTCTTGTACTTGCTGAGTCGTGGACTCACTCTTGCGTTGTTTGTTTATTTTAGGTAACCCACGATGTTGGCTCACTTGGGAGGAGTAGACCACGCACTACTTGTTCACATCATCCAATTCATGTTCAAGATTAAATTTAGTTCTATCTTACATTCGTAAATGATGAATGTAATAATAAATTTATAAGTGGTGAAGGAAGGATACCTTCTCCACATTGATGTCAATTATTCTGCATGTGAACTTTCATTATCAATGAACTGAAATAAATAGATTAGATGGTGAAGGAAGGATACCTTCATCATGTCTTAGTTGTTTGATACTATCATTAGTTGATTTTATTCAAATTCTTCGCATTATGGATGTATGTTAGATGTTTTAGGTGACATCTTGGCTTCAGAATAGCGAGGTGTTACTGTTTGGTATCGAGCGGGCTTTAGGTCCATGGTAATTAAGTTATTAAATTGACACCTTTGTACCTGATGGGTGGGGTTGGAAAATTACATTGCTTTGCAATATCATTATTATGTTTCATTTTGTTGAGCAATTGTTGAATTGTACGTACTATCATCCTTGTTGGTAATATATGATCGCTATGATATTCAATATCTATGAACTAATTCTATGGTTGTTATGAGATGATCCTGTATATTCATAATGGAGTATTTTGGTGAAGCGGGTTTTAATGGATGATAAGAAGTGGAGGTCGTGGTTGTTACTCAGGATTCACGAGTTACACCAGCGTTCATGAAGCGTGGTTAGAGGAGTAGTTACCAGTACCATACTTTCGGTGTTAAGCGTGAGTTGCTTTAGAAAGTTGTTCTCTTTCTTGATTTACGAATTTGACAATTCTTGTCTGTGGTGGTTGATGAAGTTCTCCTAGGTTAGTGGTTCATGATAGTTTATGGTTTTCAATATATCCCTCTCGGTTCTCTGAAACAATCATTGCTTTTTGTCTGTTGAGTTGCTTTTACTACTTGTGATCGTTGTCAATTGGCAAGATTGATGTTTTCATGGTTGCTCCTTCTTTCTCATTGAAAAAGAATGACTCATTTACTCGTTTGATAGCTTGGTTAGTGAGAGTTTTCCGCTGTAAGTTCGTTTGCATGGGAAAGTTTTGGCTTTATGCGTTTCTTTTGGATTACTTCGACGTTGAGGTTTGAAGTCTCTTTTCTTTGTAGTAAGGTGTTAGAATCCTTTTGTGATGTCTTGCCATGCTTAAAATGAGAGTTATAACTAAGCGAATAAATTGTTCTGATATGAGTTACCAAGTTGGGTTATTAGCATGGTGCAAATCAATTATTCTTAACTACCATCCATGAAAGTGAAATTGATTAATTTGAAATGTCCTTGTATTTGATACATGGTGTAGGTTAAATAAAAACTGTCCATATCCGTTCGAACCTATAGATCTTACGTAAGAGCTAGATTTGTCTATTTCTGGTATGCTAAAATTGTTGAAACTTGCATAAAGGACCGGATAGGTCTTTGGTGTATCGATTAAGTGAAACCTTGTTTATAGAAAATTATGTTAGTGAATCTTTAATCATGTTTTGAAATGATTTACGAACAAAGGTGAAATGTGAATCTATGTTTACATATGGTTATGTGATTACAAATGGAATTAGTCTGTATGTACACACATGATTAATACCATTATCGATTGTTAATGGTATTTGAAGAAGGTGTTAAGCAACACCAATAGTTGAGTAGATTAATTTAGTAAGTAGTCTTTGCTATCGTGCCTTGTGATATTGATATTGCTTAGCATAATCTTGTTATAATAAATTTGTTTCAACCTTGTGGTTTGTATTCCCTTTGGGAAGTTTTAGGATGGAGTAATAAAGTTTGATGATTCTCAGTACTAGTGTATGTTGTCGATGTTATTAAATCGTCAAAATTGTGAGAATGAGGTTAATTCTCGTAGTAATTGATCACCTATGGTGATATTCTCTAAATGATCAAATTTCAAGTTTTATGTTCATGATCTTTTGAGGTTCGGGCTTTTATGTGGTAAATGAAGTTTATCAGTAGCGATGTGTTGCAAAGTTATAATGGTTCTTCAGTGATGCAAGTGCTTTGATTTCAAATACTTATTTGTTCTTATCTGTTAAGGTTCGATATTCTCTTCTTGTGAGGCTTATGCTTTCAACTGTGGACTCCACTTATGTTCTATAAGTTCATTGCTTAATTGGTTTCTTCCTTGGTCCGTGTTGGTCACGAGTGGTAGATGAGTTTTCTAGTTGGTGAAAGTCGTTTCCATTTGTCTCTTCTTTTGAGAAAGAATCAACCCATTCTTTTCACGTGGGTCTTTCGAAGTGTACCCATAGTAATTTGATCTCCTTTGGTGATATCGTTCAGATGAGAATATTTCAAGTTTAGCTTTTGTGATATTTTCTTTGAGTTATTGAATCAATTTGGTAGCTGAAATTATTTTAAATAAATTGAGGTATTGAATTGTCTTGTTGCTTCTTAAGAGATTCATGTGATTGAATCTTAGCAGTTTCTGGTTTGAGTTGGCAGCGTGAAGCGCAATTAAAGAAAATTATGTTGGTTCCCTTAAAGGAGATTAATCACTTGCTTTTCATGAAATCCGTAATTGGAAAAGTTTTGAGTTTGGTGATTGAGATTATTTGGATCTCATGTTCTTGTGTAGTTGAGCAGTTACGAACAAATATGGCGTATTGAAGAATTTCATTGGTTCTTAATTAGTCCTTGTGGATTGGACTAAAGATCTTATCTTATGCGTTGTGGCAAGCGATGTTAGTCAAAGAATTAATTTGGTGTTAAAGGAAAGAGTGCAGTAGGAATATTTGAGAATTTGAGTCAAGTTTTGTAACTTGTAGTCATTCGAATTGTTCATAAACTTTTGCTCTTTTCACTCAAGAGTTGTCGAGTTTCAATCGCAATGCTATTTCTCTTAATGGTGGTTATTTGCTATTCCCTTTTAGAGGAGTGCGTGCCCTCATTGTGAACTCAACTTTCGTTGTCCCAGGATCTTCATTACAGTTATTTCTTTTGGTTTCGTGCTCCTTGTAGGCGACAACATTTTCTGTGTGGTGAAATTTGTCCTTGTTCGTCTCTTTCTTTTGAGAAAGGATCAATAGTTTTGTGTTGAGATCTTTACAAAGCGTAACTTTGGCAAGCGTGTGGTGGTGGTTAAGTAATTGTAGTGGTGAGATTTTGCTACCAAGCTATTGGAGGAATGGTAGAAGATGAATTGGTTTGACTTTGTACCTCTTGGAAGGAAGTAGATTCGGATGGATTGTATGGCTTGAGAAAAAAAGCGTATAGTGTTTGACTAAGTAGAACCTATGGTATAGTGTAGTTCGAACTTTGGTTCATGTGGAAATGTTGGGGATTATCAAATGTATGAAAACCTTAATCAATTTCTGAGTAACATAATTGGAAAGTATTGCGATGTTGTGTGAGTGATTCTGATGATGTCAATGAGTGAGAATGTCGGAATCGTGGGGATGTTAGAGATTTAATCCGATGATTTCATTATTTGTTATAAGAGGAATTCGTTGTAGAGGTCTCGGGGTTAAATTTGGGTTTCCATTTTCATGCTAAACTTTTGGTCGCCCTTGATTTGTGTGTAGAAGAGATAGAAAAGCTGGAGTATTCGAGTAGTGGAATGATTGTCGATAGAACCCTTACGATGTAGTTCTTGGCGGGTGTCTTGAGGATTCGATGTGTTATTCTGAAAGTTGGAGGTGATGAGATTGCATGGGTTTTTGAGGTGCTTTGGTGCCTTCTATCAAATTAATGTCATTAGTTGAATGAGTTGTCCAGTATTGATGGAACCAATAGAGTCTCTCTACAGCGGTGTGGATGATGTATTTCGGTTTAAGCCTAATTTGAGGATGTTAAATTAAGAGGTTTGAGACCGTGTGGTATGCAATGAAGTCGAATTTCAAGGTTGGATAGATGTTTTATTCCAAAAAATGAAACTAAGGAAAAGATGTCTTCTTGTTTAGTGAATCGTTTTCTTTATTCTCGCTTGAGCTTTGTCTTTGTTGACCAATGACTTAGTAAGTCGAGTTTGACTCAATTTTGGTATGTGTGGTTCTTATCGGTTCGGGAAGAATAAAGGAAGTTTTGATTTGGGCATTTAAAATGATTTCTCCTTTAGTTTTGTAGCGTTTATTAGCAATTTGCCACTTGGAAAGTGGAAAGGTTTTCTTGATGAAATTACGATTTACGGATTTTACTTTTCGATTACTCGATTGGTAACGTATAGTTGTGATGTGAATCTTTCTTATTCGGATGTGTTTTGCGGTAAAAGAGTTTGCTTAAAAGAATTCGATTGTATGTTTCGGTTAAAGGAGGTGATCCTTGTTTTGATGAAGAGTTCAATTGAGAGGTGGAGTAAGAGTTCCGTGTTCTTTGTGCTTGTCGTGTGGTTCGGTGTCATTGGGTTGTTTTAGCTAGTTGGCATATCGCGGGGTGTCTCGAGTCCATGCGCGGATGCGTAACGTCTTGGATGTTCTCGTGTTGAGTGAGCACACAGTAGAACGAGTTTGGAATTTCGTTTGCGCCGTTGACCATCGAGTGAGATCTTACCTTGAGTCTTGTCCGATGAGTGTACACGGAAGTCTGGGTTGAGTGTTAGTTCGGCGTCGCGTTACGTCGTTGTGTTGTGGTATTTTCGGTCAGAGGAGGCTACTTGCGAAGTTGGAGTTTCGCATGCTTGAGCATTTGCGGTGTGGTTAGCGGCAGTGCGTGGTTACCGTCGTTAGTTCCTAGTTGTGGTTGTTCTTTCGCATAGATCGGCGATTAGATTGAGTCGAATCCTTTTAAGGGGTAGAATGTAATATCCGACTTTCCTTTGAGAGTGCAATTCAATTTGAGAGGAATTAATGTAATTCTCCGATAGTGTTAGAAATAATTTTGGAGAAAATATTTAATCGATAGAAGGTTTCTTTTGGAAAAGCTTGTCGGGAGTTTAGAGGGGTTTCTGCGTTCTCTCGGCAACTTGGGCTTGGGCCTTGGCCCATGAGGCTGGCCGGCCATAGGGGAGGTGCCACCCTCCCCAAAACCTAACCACCCCACCTTTTCCCTCTTCCCTCCTTTGGCGCCACTTCCTCTCCCCCTTGCGCCTCCTCCTGTCGGCACCTCCCCCTTGCAGCCCTTGCTGTACATCCCCATCCATGGGAGGTCTCCCCTCCATTGAAGTCAATTAAAGGAAGGAGAAGGAAGCGCGGGCTGTTTGGCCAAAGGAAGGGAGAATGAGGAGAGGAAGGGATCTTCTTCTTGGATTCAACCAGCGTCTCCCTAAGGTTCTACAAAGGGTAACGAGGCGTTCTTTGCTGTTTAAGTTGTATTAGATGCGAATTCGATTAGTTTGATTGGATTAAATTGCTGCTGCTACAAATTCAATTCTGTCCAGTTTCTTGCGCGGCCTGTTTAGTATGCTTAGAAGCAGAATTAGGGATTTTGATCTCCTAGAGTTATTTAGAGGATGCTCTTAGATTTCGGTGGCATAAGATCACCTCATTCAGACTTTCGAGTCAAAAGTTATGATAGATTTACTATCTGCTGTCCAGAATCCTGACGAGAATTAGCAGTCTCTGTATAGGTTGATATATGGCCTAGTTAGAGGGTGATTCAGAGGTCTTGCCCATAACAAATTTTGAAGGTGATATCACTAGCTTTCAGGATTGATAAAGAACACCTCATTTGGATTTATAGATCAAAAGTTATGCACTTTTCTTTGTGACTGTCTAGATTGTAGGTCAGTCTGTCCAGATTGTATGTCAGTTTCTATCTTTAGTTTTGACCCGTGTGCCACTTTTTGTTACAGGAAAAATATGAATGTCGTGCCAACTAGGTTATTGTAGGTAATTTCATAACCTTTTCAGATTGTTAAAGAACACTCAATTCAGGTTGTAGTTTAAAAGTTATGGGCGTTTTAGTTCTGCTGTTCTAATTGCTCGATCAGATTCTGTTCTGCTATTTCGTTTGACAGTTAGCAATTTAGTTTGGCGAATTGGGTTATCTCGTCAACTACAAAGTTGTAGATATATTTGTTAAGCTCGTGTAGGATCTGGGCTCATCTCTTTTGAGTCCCAGATCATTAGTTTTAGTCTTTACCGTGCTGCTGTCTGATGGGATTCCATGTTCTGCTGGAATTTCAGATTCGGGTTATGACTATGTTTTGGGTGTGCAAGAGGGTAGTGTAGAGTATTAATTCATGATGGGCTCTATGTTGTTCTTATTTCGGTTATTTAATTGTTTAGGCGCGAGTCTACGGGTTTGGGGCGCCATCGTTGCTGCTAACGCGTCATACATGCGAAGGCAAGTACTTTGTTGGTTTTAAGTCTTTGTGATTGTGAATGTTTACATGAATATGATGTGACATCTTGTGATACCGAAATGTTGAATTGGTTATGTTCTATCAATATGTGGAGTAAATGCGAAAGATGATACTAGCATTGTTCATGTTCATATCATGCATCGTTTTATTCATGCTATGTCCACGGGGTGGGCTGTAAATCCACCATTCCAATGTGGGCGGGTTTGGACATTGTCATGTCCGTCCACGGAGTGGATTGAAAGACCCATCAATTCGGTATGGGCACGTAAGACCCATCAATTCCGGTATGGGCAGCTTTGGACACCTATATGAAGCGTTCTTCATATAGGACTTGGATCCCGCACTTTTGTTAAGGTGCGGGCTTAAATGTTTTCCGGCGGGTGTGTCACTCGCTATCTGCGATATAAGCATGTGTGCAGTCCATCCTTGAGTACATTCATTCATGCCATGCATTCCTAAGTTATCATTCGATGTATGCTCATATTCTCTTATGATGATGACTTGTTCATATGTGTGTTATGTCCCTTTTCTTGTACTTGCTTTGAGTCGTGGACTCACTCTTGCGTTGTTTGTTTATTTTAGGTAACCCGATGTTGGCTCACTTGGGAGAGGAGTAGACACGCACTACTTGTTCACATCATCCAATTCATGTTCAAGATTAAATTTAGTTCTATCTTACATTCGTAAATGATGAACTGTAATAATAAATTTATAAGTGGTGAAGGAAGGATACCTTCTCCACATTGATGTCAATTATTCTTGCATGTGAACTTTCATTATCAATGAACTGAAATAAATAGATTAGATGGTGAAGGAAGGATACCTTCATCATGTCTTGGTTGTTTGATACTATCATTAGTTGATTTTATTCAAATTCTTCGCATTATGGATGTATGTTAGATGTTTTAGGTGACATCTTGGCTTCGAATAGCGGGTGTTACATCGAGGATGTGGGCCCGACGAGCGGACTGAACTCCTCCCACGAGACCACATGGCCGCGGGCTGCATGGCGAGTAGTTCTCCCACCATGAGAGTCTGCGCCCTCAGTGGTGGGGCGAAGAGTGCCTTCTCTGGAGTGCAGCGCGGCGATGTTGAGCTTCGCTCAACCATGCGCGACCAATCATCCGCATCGAGAGGTCCTCGGGCGGGAGAAAGTCGGCGGTGCATGCGGAGGAACTCGCAAGTCCCATGAGTCGGTGCCCGCCACCACGGATCGGAGGCACGGAAGGCGGAGGTATTCCTAGCAATAACCTCCAAATGCGTATACGGTCCATGCGGTTTAGCTCGATCGGCGAGAACCTCGACCATAGTCGGAGGAGAAGCTCCTCATCCCTACCGGTGGTGACTACCACGCGTTGTCCGGCCATCTGTTTCACTAGGACAAGTTAGCAACAAGCCTAAGAGCAAGAAAGCCAATACTCAAAAAACGGTCAAAAACAAACACAAAGCAAGTATAAGAGTTGAGCTACAAGATCAATCTCCGGCGACCAACCCGTATTGGCGAGCGAGCAATCGCTAAGGAAGATAATGTCTCAAACTTCAATCATTGGTTTAATACAGACCAAAAAGCAAGGTAAAGTCCTACCAACAAAATTTAAACACATAATTAACTCATTTTACACCTTACCTATTATCCCCACAATTTATAGTTGGATTAATCTTCATGGTTCTCCCAAAACTAAATCCACTAGGATGCGCAACTATCTTTTGAAAGGAAGAGAGAAACCAAGTTTTAAAACTCAAATTGGGGTAAGATGAGAGTAGAAGGCTACGATAGGTAAGGAGTAAAATCGAAAGTCTGCCTAGGTTTTCATAAACCTTTTATAATTTGCAAATAAGTTTTCCAAAATATCCTAAGGACGACTATGCTTGGTTACTACGGTCGGGATGGCTCGATACCAACTTTGTGAGGACCCCAATTTATTTGGCTTGTAATGTAACCAACCACACAGCCCTAGCATCACAAGTCAAATAAACCGAGCCTCGAGATATGTATACTTCCCAGAATGCAGTATACACACCTCGCCACAAAATTATGCATCAACTCCATTCCAAACATAGAGTCCAAACATTACACTACTAATCAGAAGGTAAACAACAGTAGATTATTACAGACCAGGGCCGACCGGCCAAAAGATACACAAATAACAGAAGATAGACAGCGGAAGCAAAAGTGCCATAAGATGGCCATAAACAAAGCCAATCAGCGTGCCTTCAACCCACAAGGCATCTGACCGGACCGCCAAGCCTAGTCGTCAAACACGAAGCGATAGCACAACTCACAGAAGTGAGGCCCTTGGGGCTCACCTTCTTCCTCTGCAACAAAAACATTAAGCAAAGCAACTGAGTACAAAAATTGCTTTTGTACTCACAAGACTGACGTGTGAACTAGCAGACCTATTCATATGCTACATGCAGGCTTATCTGGTGAAGGCCATATGTTTCATTTGCACAAAGCTACTTTATTTGCAATAATGTAATACAGTTCAAAGGCAAGTTTGTAATTCATTTGTACTGTTGAAATAACTCTGAATTAAAGATAGATACAAGTAATCACACAGAAGTGACTATCCCAATAGCCACCACAACATAGCACGAATCACTGATTCGTACCACAAATCAAGTTTTAATTTAAAGGTTGAAGTCTAACTCTTGAAAAGCTTACCCAAGCGTGTCCATCACCTAGGGCGAGGCTATTCGAATAGTTTTAACCTGCAGGGTGTACCACTGTACCCACACTTGAGGCGCCTTTAAGCCAAAGCACACTTCGAAGGTATCTGGCACAACTAAGTCCTCGAGACTTTTCCAATATTGTGTATTAACTACGAGCCGCTCGTATGGATAGAAATCCATACGCTTACATGAGTAAAGCCGAAAAGACAACTACCTTTGCGGGTAAAGCTTTTGGACAACTACCATGCTCCCAACACCATCCCTCCTGCGACCTCCTCGACCGGAGTCAATACGCGCCAGTACTAGGTCAAGAGAGGTCCCATATACTCTAGTGTGGTTATGCGCGAAATGCTGGATAACGGTACTCACAAGATGTTCGGTCCTTAATTGACCGGGCACCATTCGATCACACCCAAAAATCACACCATCTTACCATTGTGCGCGTCTAAATCGTTTTGTTTCGGTTTAGTTTTGCAATTAACATAGCATAAGTGAAACATAAAAGCAACAATAATAATTTTATATGATCAAGATCATCGACTAAGTCGATGATCGCCCAAATCTGGTAGCTAAGCATGGCTAAGCAAGCGAACTCGTAATCTACTAAGTGACAAGAGTTCATCAACGAACTCTAATCACGACAAATAACCTAGGCTCGGTGGTAGAGATCAATATTTCACCTCTGGGATAATGCGACTCTGGTTTAACTAATCAATTTAACACAAATTAAGCAATGCATACATACAATTGAAATAAAATATTAGACTTTAAAATACTAGGATTAAAATGATCAAGCGCTTGCACTTCTTCTTTGCTCAATAGGCTCAACACATTGCAGAGGATCACTCTCGATAAAACGAGCAAATCGCAATCTATCGATCGAGCAAAAGCAACGAATAAGAACAAATAACAAACAAAACTCAAACATTCAAAACCATCTAATGAGCACAAAACTTACATAGCAGCTAGAACATGATTTTACAAAATTTTAGAAACAGAGAACATTTTATTTGGAGATATGAAGAATTTTCTAGGAATTTTCTAAGTTAAAATACACATAAAAGCACCATTTAATTAATTAACAAAATTTTATGAACAGAGATACATTTAAAACCTATTCTGATAAATAGAACATTAAAAATGAAAATTAACAAAATTGGTTTCACTAGATTTGGATCAAAATTGAATTAGTTATGAAATTTCTAAGTTTAATAGAATTATCAGTGCAACAGAAATACATTATGGAAAAAACTAAATGCATTTAATACTTTTTCTACCGGCGCTCAACGAGCCACAGTCACCGACAGGCGGGACCGGCGAGAATGCTGATTGGGTCAACTTTGACCCAGCCTCGGCCGAAGGCGGCGGCGAAGCGGTTAGGGCGTCGCTTTCCGGCTACCAAGCGTCTTGCCGAAACTATAATGAAATCGCTGCTATCAGCGAAGCGTATTTCTAAACTTTACGCTAATCCTTAACCAGCCACGAGGGCCCACAAGGCAGACTCAAGGGTGAAATAATGGTCGGATGCGATCCCAAACACGCTTAAGCGGGGCCCACATGTCAAGATACAACCCAAAGATGATTAACACTAATAGAGAGATTAAACCTAATCTGCCGCGGCTCACCGATGTTCACGGGGCGGCGGTGCGGCGCCTGCGATCTAGCTAACGGAGGGTCTCGGGGCAAAGGGTTATACCTACAAGTCGGCGAGAGCTCGCGAACTTCGATGGCGGCGACCACAGAACCTCGAGGATGCCGGGGGCGAGCGGAGGCGGAGAAGAAGACACGGCTCACGCGGAGAAGGCGTCGGACTTCTAGAAGACTCGGAAGGTGTGCTAAGCCGCCTCAACACGGGAGCATTAAGCACCGCGATAGCGCGAAGAAGAAGGTCGGCGGCGGAATTGCCGGCGGCGGAACACCGTGCTCGGAGAAGAACCGACCATACGCCTCGACAACGCGCAAAGACAAAAAGCAGGCCTAGCATTAGCCTCGGAGAAATGCGATCCCAAGACCAAGTGTTGAGGCTAGAGACTCACCAAAAGCCCAAGCGACTTGAGTGTATGGCTGGGGGCGAGGCGATGAAGTTGCACGGCGATCCACTGGATGGCAAGGATCATGTTGGGCAAAATGGGCGGCGATGAGTAAGGAAGCGAAGGTGGGGTTGCGGAAGCACGGCGGCAATGAGCGGTGGCGCTGCGCTCGGGTTTTCTCGGCGAAGCTAAGAAATGGCGGAGATAACTAAAGCGAGAAAGCGAGAATGAGTGGGCATGGTGAGGTAATGAAGGTGCAGCGACGCCGGAGAGGACGCGCGTCCACGAGTGGCGATGGCGAGCTGCGTGCGCGCATGCGAATTTGCCCGGCGAACTCCGTGGCGCGCGAGAAGCGAGGAAGAACGACAAGAGAGCGCACTCGTCGGCGGCAGCGGCAAGCGGTGCGGCGGAACCAAGTGCGGTGCGATCGGTTGGTTCAGCTCAACCCGAAGATGTCGACCACAAGATCTAGAATGGGCGGTTGAGATCACGGATGCAATCGGACGGTCGATTAGCTGGCGTCGTGGACCGTGCGATTTGCATCGGACGGTTGTGGCGATTGGACTCGTAGCGGTGCGGCTAAGTTTGTGCTGGTGGCCGGCGGCGTGATCGGACTCAGTCGGAGTTTGAGTCGAACCAGAAACAGTGATTTTAGACTTTTGATTTTTAGAAGGTGAGAGGATTTGGGAATTTTAGAGGTAGCTCGAGCTCCAAAATTTTAAATTTTATAGTAGCTACTTTGAATGAGAACAACCTTGCATAAATTTTCGAGAAATTTTTATGCACATAATTGTTCCCAAGAAAAATCACAAGCTTCTTGTCCTAGGGGTTTGACGAGTTTAAACTAGTTTGACTTGGCCTTTTGAATTAGCAAACAAAATCTAAAAATTGTGAAATTTTTCAGAGAGGTAACAAGGATGATCAAGATGATAGGAAAAATATTCCCAGAGGATGATCACAAGTTTAAGGTCAAGGATTTTGTTGACAACAACTTCCATTCACAAGAATAAATTCTAGAAAATGGAATTTGCTAGGGAAAAATGTAGAAACTTTCAAATGATTCCATGAGGCATCAAAAGTTTTTATTTCTCCTCATAATTTTACATTTGAAACACAGACCCTAACTTAGGGCTGTTACAATGTGCACTGTTGCGTCCATCTCTATGTTGTTTCGTTCATGTGTGTTTACGTGTGTATTGGGTTCCATGGCTTCCTTTGGATTTCTTTCCCTCTGTTAATCCTTCTCTAATCCTTGCAGTACCAGGCCGCCACCTCCTTGCATCAAAATTGGCATGTAACTTCGGTTCATGTTCTTGTCTAGCATCCAGTACGTGAATATATGGTTTGTTCTCTAGTCACCTTCTCTCTCTGTTAATTATTTCCCTCATACATGCTTTGCCAATTCAATGCAAAATCTTTGCTAAAACCTTGCCATGCAATTGCACCTAAACCCAACGTGCAGAGGTTTGTTCTCTTTTCGTTCATCTGCTCTATTGGCATCTTCTTGTTTTCTCTCAGGTGTGTGGACCTACAGGGGCTACATATCATCCAATCAGTATATATATAGCAGAACAAACTCTTTTCTAGCAACTTGGTCCCACTTGTCATCCACACCATCCAATTCGCCCATATATCTATATCTCTTACATGTCGACCCCACATGTCATCCACCCAATTAAAAACCCTAATTATTTATCTCTCTTACATGCGGGTCCCGTATGTCAGTCAAATCTTGGTCAACCCTTGTCTATGAGCTTGGTCCACCGTGGACTAGCATATCTCCGTGGACCTGGTATATAGACCAGTGGCCCACATGTCAACCCCTAATCCTATTTTCGGGAATTAATTTAATTCTTGAAAATCCTTTTATCTTATTGGTCCCACATGTCACTCTCTCTACCTTATTTATGGAATTATTTTAATTATAGAAATCCGTAAATTCCAGTCGGTCCCACCTATCATACACTCATTCTGTTTTTAATATTTTCGGAATAGAATATTATGAGAATATTTCGTAGAGCTTTTCATCATTTCATGTGAATTCCAATCTTAGAGAGCCATATCTTCTTCATCAAATTCGATTGAACCCATTCAAATTTCTAAATTCATCTAAATTCAATATCTATCTTCCAGTACCATTCAATTTCAATTTGGAGTTTATTTTATTTGCCTTTTGAATTTAGTTTGTTTTGCTTTCTTTCTCGTTAGACGCCGAAGTCCCGGAATCGTCCGAAGGAGCTGAAGATCAAGCAAGTAGAAGATTGAAGATAAATTAAGATCATCATTGCTATAGCAAGGCAAGTTATACCTTTGATCATATTGAATCCCAATTTTTAAAATTACTTTGATTTAAATTATTGCATTTACTTTAAGTAATTATTTAAATGCTTTTGGGTTTAGCTATTAATCCAATTTGTTATATCCACTTTGTCTATTGTATGTCATAATCTTTTGTCACCTAGATTGGTTCATATTTAGTTGGTGCTATGGTATTACCAACGTGGGTTGGTTAGTCTGAGTAGATTGTAGCCATGCAACGAGTCATCATCATCACGAGTTGCAATTATAAATTTGACTAAGTGATTATGGAACTTTGTGATAAAGCGTGTGTGCTATGTGTTATTACTTTGTGATAGCATGTGTTGCATAACCAACGAGGTGGGAAAGGATTTAGGCGAGGCAAGTGGTGAATCTTGTGTGATATGGTGGACTTTGTGAATGGGAATGTTAATCTTTGTGATCTAGTTAGAACATGGAAGTCTTGCCTTGGTCAATTAAGGACTTAACTGCGCACCATTGAGCCGAGCCTTCTTTATGCGACCACATGCACGGTATGGGGCGGGCCTAACTTAGTAAGTTATGGATTCTTGGCATTGATTACTCGGGTTGTAGGTTAGGCTATGGGTGGAGGTGTGTACTACAAGGTAGTCGCATCGCGGGCGGTTCGCCGCATCCACGTCCAACGATGTGTGTTATGCCAAAGCGCCGTTTGGGTTGGCATAGCGGTTTGTAAGCACATCGGAGTGTCAATGTTGAGATGAAGTTTACGAACCGTTTTGTTATGATCGATCGCGGCCACCTGCGGTTATATCGTGTGGGTAAAGTGTAGAACCTCTGCAGAGTATTAAACAATCTATTCGAATAGTCGCGTCCGCGGTTGTGAGGACCCGGAATATTTAACTAGTAACACTTAACCTCCAAATGGTTCTAGCATTACTAATTAAACATTCTAAGCCTCGATGGACATATGCTTCCCAGAATTGCAGCACATGCACATCATCACAAAATTACACATCATTTCCATACAACATACATTAACAAGTCTAGTAAAGGACATACATAAAGTAAGTTATTACAAAAGAGCCGACCGGCCAAATAGCACAATATACAAGAATGACAGCGGAAGCAAAAGGTGCCATGAGATGGCTAGAACAAAAGTCGGCCAGGTTAGCCACACAACCCACAAGGCAACCGGCCAGGACATAAGTTAGTCGCCACACAAGCTACCACAACCACACTCACAAAAGTGAGGCCCATCAAGCTCACCTTCTTCCTCTGCAACAAATACATTTAAGCAAGATAGCCGAGTACACAGGTACTCATAAGGCGGCGTGTGGAATAGCAGACCTATTCATATGCTACATGCAGGCTTATTTAAGTGGAGGTTATATGTCTCATTTTGCACAAAGCCAACTTTATTTGCAATAATGTAATACATTTAAAAGCAAGTTTGCAAATCTGTTTTGATGTTGAATATAACGAATTAATAATAAATACAAGTAACCACCTAGAAGTGACTATCCTAATAGCCACCACATATACGAATCCCATTCGTACCACCCATCAAGTTTTAGTTTAAAAATGTTGTAGTCTAGTTCTCACGGGCGTATCAGAGCGTGTCCATAACCTAGGATGAGGCTATTCGAATAGTTTTAACAACTGCGGGGTGTACCAATGTATCCACACTTTAGACCGCCTTTAAGCCACAAAGCACACTTAGAAGGTATGCGACGCGGCTAAGTCCTCTGAGCGCTTTCCAATATTGTGCATTGACTACGAGTGCTCGTATGGATAGAAACTCATGCGCTTACATTGCAAGCGAAAGACAACCGGCCATCACGGAAGTCTTTGGACACTACAATGCTCGGCACCATCACTCTTGCGACTCCTGCGACCGAAGCCAATACACGCCAAAGTACTAAGTCAAGAGGTCCCATACCCTCTAGTGTGGTTAGCACGCAAAATGCTCGATGCGGTGGCGCAAGTAACTTGGTCCTTAATGACCGGGCACCATTCGATCATACCGAAGCACACCAACATACCATTGTGCCCAAGTCTAAATCATTTTGTTTTCAGTTTTAATTTTCATAAGTAGACATGGCACAAGGCTGAAATCATAGATCATAATAAGTTTTATGTGATCAAGGTTATCGACAAGTCGATAACGCCCATTTCTACTGAAGCTAAGCATGGCTAAGAAATTAATCGCGAACTACTAAGTGACAAGATCTCATCCACGAGCCTAATCACAGCAATAACACAGGCTCACGGTAGTAGAGAATAATCATTTGCTAAGAAATGCATCTACTAGGTCAACTAACGACAATAGTTTAACATAAACTAGCAATGCATACGTAGAATTTGTAAACAACATAAATACTTAAAATACTGGGATTAACATGATCAAACTGCTTGCCTTGCTGCAATTGTTCTTGCTGTAGAGGAGGATCCTCGGGTTCAATATAATCTTGGAACCTACAAAAGCGATAAAACCAATAAGAGCGAAGAACACCAAACAAAACTCAACAGAAAAAGACATCCAAATCCAATGAAATTTATACAGAAGCTAGAGGTTGATTTTATACAATTTTAGAAACAAGAATCACTCCATTTGGACTTAGCATGAAAAGTTATGCCTAAGCAGTTTCTCTCGGCTGAAAAATCATAATTAAATTAATTTTGATTACTGTTCATGGCAAAAATTTCTAGAATGATCTGGAATCTGAAATTTTTATGGTAGGTAGCTAAGGTCATCCTAAGAACAGCAAAGTTGAGTTTACTCCATTTGGAGTTGAAATGAATTAGTTATGATTTTTCTAAGTTCTAAAACTAGTAGGTCATTAATTTCAGTGGCAAGGATCATATTAAGGCCTATTCTACACTACAGTACATTCCTAGTGGGTTTTAACAAAATTTGGTTTGCTCAGTTTGGAATTACAGAGAATAAGTTATGCATTTCACAAATTTTCAATGAATTTCTAGACAACCTTTTTCACTAAACAAGATCATGCAGTTTATATCATTTTCTGCTACATAACAGTGCCTAAATTCATTCTCATATTGAAGTTCATTTCATGGCAAAGCTACTGTAACTTGATTCATTCAAAAAGGAGCTATAATGATAGAGATATGCATTTTTGAAATTTGAACAATCCAAATACTTTGAAAATTTGAGCTCTCGGGAGGTCTAACCGACTTAACGAAAATGGGAAGGTCATGGGCCGTCGATCCTTCATCCCGCGGCCACAGACCTCGAAGCTCAGCGCACAAAAGACCTCCTCCCGCTCTGGGGAGGTTTGGGCCGTTGAGATCGGATCCAACGGCGACGACCCGTGCATTCACAGCGCACACAGAGGAGGTCCTCGCACCTAGAGGTGGTGGGACCGTCGGATCAAGATCGCGGCCACGACCTCAGGGAGGTCCTAAGGCTAAATCTACGGAGGAGGTCTGGCCCGTTAGATCTAAATCTAACGGTTTAGACACGAGGAGGAGGTCCTAAAGCTACGGATCTAAAGGATGAGGCCCTAGGCGGTCAAGATCTCCGGGGAGGTCCCGAGCGGCTAAGATCTCGCAAGGGAGGTCTTAACGGTCACGATCGAGCGAAGGAGGTCTGAGCGGTTGGGATTTACGAAGGAGGTCCTATGCGATAGGGTTTCTACGGGAGGAGATGCGGGCGGCTCAGTTAGACCTAGGGAGGTCTGAGCGGTCCGGTCGGCGGAGGAAGTCGGAGGTTCTCTGTATAAAAGACCGAGGTGGTCTTTTACAAAGAGGACCACGAGGGTGGTCTTAGGGTGGTCTTTACAAAGGACCACGAGGAGGTCTTTTGCGCGAGGAGAGGTCCTAGCGGCTAGATTGAGATAAAGAGGTCATGGGCGGCTAGGATCTAACGGGGAGGTCCTAGTGCTTAAGATTTTCACGAGCAAGATCCAACGGCTAAAACTAATCGGTGGAGGTCTTTAACGGCCAAGATTGACCCAAGGAGGTCCTGTGACTTAGCGTTTTCATGAAAACAACCAGCGGCCTGGTCGAACCGGGAGTGATCTTAAGCGGCTGCGATTAAGCTAGGGGAGGTCATGAGATTTCCCTACAAGGACCGGGGTGGTCTTTTGCACGAGAGGACCTCAAGGAGGTTTTTGCAAAGAGGACCCCAAGGCGGAGGTGATCCTAACAGTGGGATTTAACCTCGGGGTCTTTAACGGCCGGTTTGTGGGGAGGTCACGGCACTAAGACTTTAGCGGACAAGATCTTACAGTCGAGGATCAAACACGGGGTGATCTGGGCGGCGCGATGAACCGGGAGGTCAATGACTAAGGCTTTAGCGGAGGAAAACCCTACGGTGAGGATCTAACACTAGATGCTCCTAAGCGGCCACGATTGAAACTAAGAGGTGGGGACTTAACGATACCCACGGCTTGCCGACAAGAACAACATTAAACACTAATGATTGGGCCTAGGACAACTTAAATGCTAATCATTAGGCCACGAGAACTTGTCAGAGTAAGGCACGGCAAAAACACCGATTTGGACTTTAGCTCACCGCGGCCAGGGGACCTTGCGGCGAGAACCAAAGGCACGGTTGAGTTCTAAATAGTGAGGAACCTAAAGGTACCAAAAACTAGGGCTAGAACGCACCCTACGTGACTGGCGGGAGATGACATGAGGAGACCAAATCGTCAAAGCGAAAAGCTAACGAAGTTCAAGGCGACCGGGTTTCCAACACTAAAGTACTAACGTGGGAATGAAGGAGGTCCAAGAATGGTCGCGAGGAGCTCGGTGGCGGTGGTGCTCGCGGAGTTGGGAAGACAACCAACTCGGCCCGAAAACAAGCTCCCAAATTGTCAACCTCATGAAGGTTAAACAAAATAAGTTATGGAGACTGGAGTTGACCAAGAGGGCAAAGTGACGACCAATAATGCAATATTGAACCCTTTGGGCTCGGAGGTCTTCAAGGAGCTCAACGCCTAGCAATGGAGGTCTCGGAGTTTTGAGAAATGAGCTCAAGTGACTACAATGAGGCTGGATGAGGAGAGAGTCTAAAGATAGAGTGAGGAGCTCGGGGTCTTTTTCACCAGGAGCAAGGCCCTAGCAGCGGCAACCACGGGTACACGCCAAAGTCCAACCAATGGACATGCTAGATTTGACAAGGCAGGTAGGTAGGGGATGACTTCTTTTAGGGCTAGGCTCTGACACAATTAATGCATGGCGAGAAGAGGCGTTGGGAAGGACCACAAAGGTGATAGGCCACTTGCTCCCAGCGCTCGACCACGACACGCGCAGTGCGGGAAAAACCATGCTGTCGGACTCGGGAGGTCGTGAGGAAGAAAAAGCGAGGGCCGAGGAGGTCTGGACGTCCTGATGCACTCGGGGTGGTCTGGGCGTCCCGAGATCACCGGTAGAGGAGGTCGGCGCGCGGGAGGTCGGGGAGGTCGTCGACATTTGGATGAAAATCTAAAGGCACGGACCACACAGCGGCGAGATCGATGGGAGTGCAGGGCCTGGATGGAGATCAATGGCCCGGCAGCGCGCGGTCGAGCAGGAGGAGTGCAGGCGGCTAGCCCGAGAGTCAGTCGAGTGCGACTCGGTCTAAGTCGGACTCAAACCTAGGTTCAACATTTGAGTTCCAACAATAGCTGATCTATGGAGAATTATTTAAGGTAGCAAACTCACTCAAAAATTATGAATTTTTGCAGGAGCTTGCCAGCTGAGTTATTGACCTTGTGTAAATTTTGCAGAGGTTTTTGTGCTATACTTTTCCTCCAAAAATTCCACAAGGTGCTGGTCCTGATTTGACCAGAATTTAATTGGGTTTATTGACCTCCAAAAATACTCAAACAATTTCTAAAAATTGTGAAATTTTTCAGAGGGTCACACACCAACCAGAACTTAGGAAAAATATTTCCCAGAGATGATCAAAAGGTTTGACAAGATTGTTTTTGAAGGATCAAGATTTGGATCAAAGACTTGTAACTATGTATTTCCATAGCTCTTGTACAATAATTGTTTAGTACACACAGGAAATACATGATGTAAGAAAAAGTTTTAATTTCTACTCATTTTCTTACATTTGAAACACAAGTCTAAAACTTGGGATGTTACAGCGGTCATGGACATGCTCGGGGATTTCACACGAGGGGTAGATTTTCATAAAACAATTGGGAAGGGACAACTGTGTGATTTAAGTCATATGGCTATGTGAAAGAATTTGATTAGGCTATGTGTCTTTGTGAAAACAAGCTATTAAATTAATATTGTCTATTTGTTTTGAATTATGCTTTCAATCTATTATTCATATTCAATTGCAAATGTTGCATTTCTGCAAAATAACCACGAAACCATTTCCTTTGGAATAAGCTGCATCTATACATTGCATTACGTGAGTGCGACTTGCGAAATGCGGTTGTGTACTCACGCTTGTTGTAAAACTTGCGCCCAAACCTACAAAAATGGAGGAATCGTCGGTCAACAAGGTCTACTTCAAGGATCGAGAAGAACTAGGTCGCGCACCCGGTAGGTTGCTGTGGGCATATGGATGGACTTCAGCGAGATTATTCCGTTTCGTTCATTGCAACTTCTTGAGCTATTCTCCTACGAGGCATTAATTGTAGCTTTGACCTTAAGGTCTTTACTCGATATTTATTATTATTTGCCTATTTATTAGTCATCTTTGCATATGGAAATGATATTTCATCGATGTTGCCACTATGTGCACTAGCGTGATCTGGACTAGTGCGATATACGGAAGGGTCTAGAATTGTATTTTTGGGTCCGACGATTAGCCCTGCGTGGCTTAATAAGTGTAAACTCAACCATAAGGTCAAAACCCTTATTTGTTATTCAAACTAATCGTTTACTTTATTTATCGCTTGTGTGGATCGATATTTACCTATGTTGACCTTTGTGTGCACTAGCGTGATCTGGACTAGTGTAGTATACAGAGGGTTTGAATCGAAGTGCAGGTCGACGGTAGCTATTAAGAATCTTGCCAAAGTAGGTCGTCCGAGTATGACATTATATGCGTATCGAAATCGACCACATCAAGAGACCTTCTTTGTCTGAAATTGCTTGGTGAGCCAAGCGTTAAGGAAGAAAAACTTGACCAATTGGTTTGGCGAAGACCGATGCGATTAGTGAAATGAATATCGTACCAGCCTTACCTTTGTCCTGGGTACCTGCATCTCGTCCAGGGTACTCGTAAACAGTATGTTTAGCGAGCTTCCACCATCAACTAAAACACGATTGACTCGACAATTGTTGATGGTGGGTTCGACCACGATCGGAAATTGACCTGGTCTAGTCGAAGGGATCGGACAATCACTACACCATGGCACACTATTAAGGGCAATGCAACTGCCGGGAAAAATTGCGTTCAAAGGCAATTTATCTGCCGGCAATACTTTCCGGCACTTATGGCTGCGTAAAGTCTGCAGGAAAAACAATTGCGGCGAATGTGTATTCTGGCGATTAAGCGCCTAGAAAATAATTTTCCCGGCGATTAGCTTTTCCCGACAATTAGCTTTTTATAGTATTGCGATTATATGTATTGCGGCGGTTATTATTGTTGTTTTCCACGACACTTAAGCGACCCTGTATTGCGGCCCTTGATTAATTAGCGACCCTTGATTGTTTTCAAATAATGCATTCCACGACATAATCTTTACGACCCTTGATTTCAAGCAAAGTAAATCATGGGACTATTTCATTAATGGGATTAAGCAGTTAACAAAATATACAATGTTGAGTTAGTGACTATTTTTTCATATGTGAGCGGCATTGAAATATACGGCCATAATCTAAGATGGTTGTTTTAAGATGACCGTTTGATAAACTCTTAATGAATAGGAAAACCAATTAAAGTTACCTTGATAATGTACATTTATAAATTAAAAAAAGCGGAGGAGATTTCAAATAATGCATTCCCTAATTCTAAAACATCGATATGGTATAATTGTATCTTAGGCACACCTAGAAAGAGCTTCATAGAGTCCTAACAAAAAAAAGGAGCATGGGGCAAACTTAGAAACAGCTTCATAGATAATAGAACAAAATATTATCAAGGTACTTCCATGGCAAGGTACTTCCATGGCGACCTCGGATGTAGAAGCGACATAACACAAGCATCATCTTTGATAATGTTCATATTGTATCTGAGACTCCATTCTCCACAGCTGTTTGTGGAGTAATATAGCGAGGAAAGTACATAATTATTCTCACAACATCATTAAGCAAAAATATAGTAAATCTTGCTCGCTAATCTCACATATTTGTAACGAAGCACCTCACCATCGAAAAACAAATAAAAGATCAATTCATACTCTCATTTGCATTCTTCCTACCGAAAGAGAAGGAAAAAACTAATTTGTTTGTAAAATGGCGGGGAAGAAGCGAAGCAATAAGAAGAGACCTTGAGTTTACAAATAATCAAAAGTTCTTGATGATCCATGTCCGAAAGATGGACTTGCAAACTGTTCAAAGGAACGATTTAAGTGTAAGCGAGATCTTTATTCTTGTCCATAGGATAGTAGATAATAAAAGCGAGATATGTTAAGAAACACAAACACAAAAAAATATACAAGTAATAAAGGCATGAATAATGGGTTAGGTAGTAGATAAGTAGAATATTTTAAGCTTTCAATGTCCATAGGATAAGAAAAGAGCAAACATGTAAAGGGCTTCTAGTGGCCATACTGCATGAAAATATGTTAGCAATCTGACACCAAGGAAAAAAAACAAAATAGCTTCTGAAGTTTGTAAATTTAATAAATGTAGTTTTTAGATCTCAGTATATGCAACATGAAAAATCAATAAGAGTGTTTTTCTAATACCGAACAAGCTGTCAAACTCTAGTATCAGAGGATATGTATATTACAACAACAAAACCATCTCAAGTACTCAGTATAGTATAAATTGTCCATAGATGTTCACAGGGGACACAATTGTAACATATGATCTGGCCACATGGAGTGTATACCTTTTGTATATGTATTTTTGGTGAGCTAGTAATGCAGGTATAAGGTCTCCTATATTGCACAGCTGCATAATAGAAAGAACAAAAAGTTGATTAACTAAAAGGATTCACCAACCTGATCAAACATGTCAATGTAAACTTACAACAATCTTTCAATTGGTATTCCATTATGATGCGAAATCATTCCAAAGGAACACAACAAGAGTAAAGTACTATGAAAACATTGGAGAATTTGCTCAACCATAACCATTTTGTATCTCTAATTCCTAAATAAGCAATGCACTTATTAGGTATTAACACACAACACTTACTATGAGAGATGGTGCATAGGATAATATGGTAGCACTTTTATTGTTTGCATAGAACACATCACAATCATATTGCAATAATCGAAGTAGGAACAACATCTCATAATCAGACCATCACAAAAAGTTAACACAAAAAATGCAGCCATTAAGAGGAAAAGAGACTACTCGACTGTGGAACCATGCCATTCTGAGACCTTCTACTTTGTCACCATCTTGCACACAAATCTGCCGCAAAGCTGCGATTATCAATGCCACCAATATTGTACACAATCAGTAAGACATCATGCTGAGCCCACTAATGCAAGCATCAATCAACCCTGCATATTCAAAGTTCCCCATGTAATCTAACCCCAGTTCTTCGCATCACAGAGCAAGGGGAGGAAGTCAGGAGGTAGGGAGGAAAGGGGGTGATACCTAAGTGCTAGCCATAGCCGAATCACCACCATCACCTCACCTACAAAAAGTAGACTTAATCAGCATTACAAGTGTTGAAATATTCACATGCTCGATTGGATCCACTTTCTTCAAGTCACTTATTCTAATTGGCGCATAATGGAACTCGAGTAAACTTTTAAGCAATAATACAAAGCGGTGAAACTTATTGGCCTTTTCGAGAAAATAGTTTACTTAGCTATTTTCTTTGAGTTTAAATTGAATGCCAACTTAGCTATTTAGAAGGAAATAGATTGATGGGAAGGACAAGCGATCGTAAGATATGCACAAGTTCATTGTCGAATGCAATTACTACCCTGCACTTCTCAAGTAAATGAATTGAAAGCCATGTATTTCATATGGTCATCATGGAGCGTATGTCAATTAGTGAACACTTGATGCTTACTTGTGGTTCTCGGGCAACTAGAATGAAGTAGCAAATAAGCCCATCTCATGATCACGAGGAATACATATATAAATCAAGAAATATATTATTAGAACACATCACAATCATATTGCAATAATCGAAGCAGGAACAACATCTCATAATCAGAACATCACAAAAAGTTAACACAAAAAATGCAGCCATTAAGAGCAAAAGAGACTACTCGACTCTGGAACCATGCCATTACTAGAACCTTCAGTGTAGCTAATATCTATAACCCTAGGGGTGTAATCTCTCTGTATATATGTTAATGGCGTGTTAAACTATCCATATAGGAATATGGGGTAGGAGAATAGCATAAACCACTGCTATGCAAAATAATACCTTAGATGTCCATTCTCTGCTACTTGCACCAGTAGCAAGCAAATGTTAGGCACAAACATATCTCATTCTAAGGCACATATGGAAATGACCAACACTATAAAACAAAACTATTTAGAGTTCAAGGATAAAGCAGAATTACAAAGTAACATTAGTGTGTGCAGATTGAGGTTTACGCCTCAACCCATCCTCATAGTCAAGTAATCACAATTCACAAGGCATCAACAAGGTTGAGTTTTCTTATGGATCTAAGGCAATGATTCTGCTAAGTATATGTATGTGGTTTATCCTTGAAAAATTCAAGTATATGTAGGTATTTATGAAATTTGTAACCATGGGATCTTGGCAAGTCCCTCATAAGTCATTGTACATGACGATTATTTGCTTTTAAAATATTTTCAGTTAGAAAAACTGTATTTAAAAGTTTAAAATTTTGCTAAATTAACTTGATTAACATAAACTAGGCAATGCTTTATAGGCATACAATTTCCATCAATTCAAAGAAGATTTATTTGACTTTGTCTTTGCATTACATTACAATCAGGCCTTTTGCACATTTGGTGCTATCATTATCATGCATTACTCAACTTAAAAGTGATCATTCATATATCACGAAATTGATGATATCTAACCTTCAAGAATACAAATTCATCATGTCTTTTCCTTAAACCTATGATACCTTAAACCTATGATACTTGTGTTTTCACGAGCTTGACTTCTTGCCTCATCTGTCATATCTACGGGCTAGATGTCTAGCATCCTCTAAAGTGCACCCATTACCAAGCGCTCTCAACATGTTTGCGTTCCTTTTCCATTAGAGAACAAGCCTTTCCATAGTATGTAGCGACTTTGGATAAAGTATTACCACTTGTACATGTGTTTTCAATGTCATATTTACGCTATCGTCGGACAATTTATTTCCTAAAAATGTTGGTTTTAGAGCTTATCGGCATACATTAATGTAAATATTGAATTGACATTATAAGCGACTAATGACTAGTAATGTTAAGCTCAAACTTACTCTATTCGGTGATAGGTAGTTGGACAAACATACTGACGAAAACACTACATTCGAAGTTTTTGGTACTAACACTTAATAAATGTAAATTTAAGAAACAAAGTATACAAATGCAAAGTCGGATAGGCTCACTGCTTTACAAAATAGTATGACATTGTTATACGCATAAGTTAAGAAATGAGTGAGCCCATCGGCATCTCGCGCATGTATTGACCATGCAATTGCAAACACAAATGTATAGTATCATTGCAATAAATAATAGCACGGAGTGGCAGCGTTACCTTGCATAAGGGCGATAAGTAATGCCTCCTACAACAACATTATTCTGATAACCATCATTGACTTGTGAGTTCTACAAAAATAAATTAGTTACCTTGTGTAAGTACCATTCAAGAGATTTAATAATCTTAGAAGCAATTTCCGAAAAACAACCACATTGACTATTTCTAAATTATAAAACATAGTCACATTGCATTGGGCATTACCTATCCATAATGAGATGGACAATATACTCTTTGGGCATATTAGGAAGGCTGTCGAGCAAAGATATTCTTCAAACCTACCAACACAGGGAGACATAGCGATTGATAACAACTCCGGGTTTTAAGCAAAATGAGCTAGCACACTCACCAAATCATATGTTCATCAACTCCATTGTTAGAATAGCACATAAATTTCAGCCTCCCCGCATCTTCCTGCAGAACAAATTCACCTACCTCAGCAATATCACTGTATCAATATTCAATAGATATAATCTTGACATCTTGTATCAGTGAATGAAAAGTTATTCATTTACCTGTATATTCTTTCTTGCAGCATGTTATTCCACACTTCCACATGTGATGCAATTTCAATGTAATTGTCTTCATATTTTCCTCAACTGTGTATACAAACTACAAAAAAACATCTTTCTGAACTAAGGTGTTACTAACTAATTCCCTTCAGATTTCAACTTTCAGTCTTGCTAATTCACTGGAATTCAGCTCACATGTCTAAATTCATAAAGGAAATTTCACTATTGTAACAACCATGGTTATTTGTTAAGCAAATTTTGAGTGATCTAAAGCTCAATAAAGTACTATGCTTGCTCTTTCCTAACACTCCATAAAAAGGAGTTGGTTAGCCTCTGTTAGTTACGAAAATTCACATTTATCTTGGTTTTGTCATATTTGAAAGTTTGTTGTTAGATGAATGCCAATTTACTATGGAATTAAAATCCAACTCTTTGGAGTTAATCGAGCTATTACCCATCTAACAAACCTGATAATTTTCAGATTAATATTCATGTAACCTACCACGGCAAGATCGGGCGGCGGGAGGTCGGCGGCGCTCGGGGCCGGGCGGTGGCAGGATGCCGGGTGCGGCGGCGCGGGCTGGGCCCGGGAAGGCGGAGTCGGCGCGGTGCTCTGGTGGCACCGTGGGCGGGGAGCGAGGCCGGCGAGGAAGAGGAAAGCGATGGCGTAGGAGAAGAGAGGGAGGGGAGGCGGCGGTGCGGGCGTACCTCGGTCGGCGGTGTAGATGGCGGTGCAGGTCGATCGGCGGTGGGAAGCTTGATTCAGCGGCGGGGCGTGGCGAGCACGGTCGGCGGTGGGGTATGCGCGGCGAGGCACGAAACCTGGCGGTCCTCCCCTGGCTTCGCTGCCTTGGGCGAAATAGCGGCGGCTTCCCTCGCCAACGCCGCCTAGTCGCGCCTCGGCGGACTTCTTGAACCCTAGGAGGAGGTGGGGTGGCGTTGGGTGGTGGAGCGGCCGAGGAGGTGGGCGCGGCGGGAGGAAGAGCGGCAAGGGAGGTGGGCGGGCCCGGGTGGTGAGCGGCGTTGGGAGGTGAGCGGCGGAGGAGGGTGGCGATGGGTGGTGCGGTCGGAAGCAGCGGCCTTTGGGAGGAAGAAATCTTTGGAGGAATTAGGGCGCGCGGCGGCGGGAGGAGGTTGGTGCGGCGGGAGAAATAATTCTCACCTCACTCGCTTTTTTTCGATTCTGCGCCAAAGGATGGGTAGTAATCGGCGAGATAAGATGACATAGTTGATATTTTCTAGAGTAGTTATATTGTAGCTAATATTAAAACATTGCGGCGAGATAAATTGTTTTGAAAATAATTATTCTTGGCGAGATAATAGGACCTTTAATCTTGTGAATATTGCGGCGGATGTTTTGCCACTAATCCTTTTTTCGTGATTAATTGCCCTTAATACTATGTCATGGTGTAGTGAATCACCTTTCTCGAAAGTAATTGTGATTTCCGACCACTTTGGTAACTTATTGACGAGAGGTGAGTCGATTGTATTTACCTCACATTCGACAGCCTTCAACTGTCTCCGCGACTCGTATGCCGAAGATCCCCCATAGATGTGATCGATGGTGTGTTGTGAATCCTGGAACGGCATCTTCTCATCATCCGACTCCTGTCCACTTGTTTGGTCTACCTGTTCAAGAGTAGGAAGTGGTCCCTTGCTAGAGTAATAGTCTTCGAGTTTCCGTAAGAAAACTTCGGTGAGTTCTGAATCACGCCCTTCTTTTTTATGAAAAGTACACCACATGGGTTTGTCATTCCTCCTATCTTGGCGCTTACCTTTGCCTCGATCGGGATTCTGCATGGAGTTGCGTGGCTCTTTGTCGCTTACGGCTAGGACCTCCTTAGAACCGGCAGATGGAGATTTGCATCTCTTTGCTTTGTTCTTGGATTTCTTAGCCTTTTTATCCTTTTTCTTACCACCTTCGCCCACCTCACGAGGATATCATCTTAGTGGTCGATAGTATTGTTCCACTCATTGTTTGTGGCGATCGCATATCTATCGACCATCTCAAAGAGTTCGGCGACGGTGGTGCGTGGATGTAAGCGATGTCCTCTGTTATTCTACTACTAAGGACTCCTGCGAAAGCCACGAACACGGATGAGTCGAAACTTGAATAAATTTGAACATGGTAAACGCGATGAATTGTCGAAGCATTTCATGATCGTTCTGTCTTATCCGTTGCAGGTCATCCTCCTTTCTAGGGCGATTGTAGGTGCCCTTAAAGTTTGCCAGCAAAAGATCGCAGAGGTGCTGCCACGAGTAGATCGATTCGAATGGTGGTTTAAAATCCATGATCGAGCGATCCTTGATCTGATCGAAGGTAATTTGCCATGACATGCTCTCCTCCTGCTTCTGCTCGAATAGCTGTAGTGTAGATCTGGAGGAATTTGATGGGATTTTGAGTTCCATCAAACTTCTCCATGTTATTTGGTCAGCGAGGCGGCCCAGTGACGCTTGAAGGTCGAGTGGCGCCCGACACCGAGATAAGTTCTTGCCTCCTTTGTAAAAAAGGGTTAACGTCACGGGTGATCGTGCTCGGCGATATCGATTCTGGGTGGGTGGGCCTATGATAGGCCTCAGCTTTACGAGGGAAATACTCCTCGTATTCCGCTTGCCGCCGTACATTGTGCTCCTGAAGTGAAGAAAAATCACCTCTCCTGGGAGCTCGTTGGTCTCTAGTCGTCCAACGAGTTTTCCTCGGCTCAGGAGAACGACGTGGGCGACGATCATATCGTTTTTCATGCGATGAATTATGCGAGCGGTGGTAGAAGATGAGTCATCAGACTCGACTCCTGGTTGTGGTCGATGAAGGCGCTTGAGTTTGGCCATCGTGTTGCGAAGCCTTTGTGTGATCTCTTCGGCAAAGAGATCATACCCTGGTGCTCGAGCGAGTTCCTGGGTCGGATTTTCCAGCAAGTCGTTGATGTGCTGGAGCTCTTGAGCTTCTTCCGACTGGAAATAAGCACGCTCAGGGAGATTCTTCTGAGCTGCTATCTTTCTTCGTCGTGTTGTCTCAGAATAGCCTATATCAGATCCCTGAGTTGGTTTTAATGGAGTGCGAAAATGTTGAGGATGTCCCGCGCGTTCATTAAAGTGTTCGTCTCGTTCGCCAGAGGTGGTGTCTTCGCCATTGCCACGAGGGGGTGTAGAGTGTGCCCGTCAGGGAGCATCGTCAATCCTTCTTCCGGGAGAATGATTCTTATCGGAGGAAGGGCGAAGACCTCCGTGGATGACCTCCACTTGTGCTCGAGGCCTCCTCGCGAGGAGTAGTCGGCGACACCATCTGGCGACTTGGAGTAAACCCCTCCAAGTAGGGAACTCGGGTTATAACCATCTCGTCTGCGAGATGGGTCTGCGTCGGGATGGTCGGACTTGGAGGAGCAGCGTGTTCGATCCTCTTCCTGCGGAAATACTCGGAGAGAGAACCATCGAATCTGATGGAGTTCGAATGATGGCTTCGAACTTTGTCTTGCTAAGTTATGCGCCTTGGGGACTCGAACACTTGGAGGAAAAACTCGTTGTGTTGCGAATCGCCATGGGCAGCCACTGTTGGTGGTCGTATTGACCCTTGCCCCGAGCGGGTTCCTCAAGCTGGCGTCTGGTTGTGGCGATAAGGATCCCTCGACCTCCGTGATGTGCAGATCTCAGAGATCGATAGAAGATCTCCAAAGCGTATCTGTCGAAGATTCAATACTTGGCTCCTAGTCGAAGCCGACGTCCATGTCAATATTTGCGTGATCGGCCAAGTCGAACCAATTCTTCTAGTTCCATTCTCCTGCCATGGTAGCATCAAAGAGAAAAGAAAGAAGCGTGACAAGGAATGCAGAAAGATCCCCACGGTCGGCGCCAACTGTCGGTGTTTTAGAACCGAACTTACGTAAAGATTGTTTGATTTGGGGGGTCTCCACAATTGATCACGCAGACGAAAGAGACACGGGGATTTTTATACAGGTTCGGGCCTTCACTTGAGAGAATAACAACCCTACTCCTGTGTGTACTGTATTGGGTATGCTGATTACAATCAGTGGAAAGACTTGCGCTAATCTGCTACTGATTGTCTCTCAAAAAGCCTCCCACTCTATCTCCAAAAGACACCTATTTATACTACGTTGTGGTGGCGGTTGTCGTTCCAGGCTAATTAGTCGCTCATTGTTGCGTAATAATGAGAGTAATTACTGGAGTAGTAACTTCCCCATGTTGTCCAACGGTTATTAGTCAAAGATAGTGGAGTATTATCGTAGTTATTTCGGTATAACTACATAATTTGTTGCTTGATTCTCACCAATAAATGAGCCTTCTAACGAGTGGACTCAGTTAATCGTGAGGAAGTCGTGGCAGGACTGGTCGTAGCAGAACTTACGACCAGGGGGTAGTCGTAGAAAAGCTTACGACTAGGTACTGGTCGTAGAAAGACTTACGTCCGGACGTAATCGTAGCAGGGCTTACGATTACACCATAGTCGTAGGTACACTTACGACTAGGGGGGGTGTTCGTAGAAGATCTTACGGCCACCTATCTTGCTCTTCCCTTATAATATTGACGGGTATACCATGTGACGTCATATTACATGATTATGGAATAATAAAATGAGGATTATTAGATCCTCGTCAGTCATAATAAACATTTGTGTGATCAAGGTCATCGACTAAGTCGACAACCGCCCATTTCTATCAGTAGCTACGCATGGCTAAGCACATTACTCGAAAACTACTAAGTGACAAGAGCTCATCCAACGAACCCAAAATCACAGCAAAATAATCATAGGCTCAGTAGTAGAGGAATAACATTTGCCTACGGATCATGCATCTAATGGGTCAACTAATCGACAATAGTTTAAAACAAGATAGCAATGCATACGTAGAATTTGCAAACAATATATTAGAATTTGAAAATACTAGGAGCAATATGATAAAAATGATGCTACATCTGCTTACCTTGTTGGAGGTCAGAGTCTTGCTGCTGAGGATCAGATTCAAGATCAACGATTTCATCGGAACCTAACGCAAAACACGATAAAACCAATAAGGCGAAGAACACGAAAGAAATCCAAAAGCCAAAGTCATCCAAATCCATGAAATTTATACAGCAGCAAGGTCATGATTTTAAATGAATTTATAAACAAGAATCAAGTCATTTGGACTCAATATGAAAAGTTATAGCCTAAACAAGCTTTCTTAGCCTAAAAAATCCTAATTAAATTAATTTCGGCTACTGTTCATGGCACAAATTTCCAGAATAATCTAAGACCTGAAATTTTTATGGTAGGTAGAATATAGCATTCTAAGAACAACAAAACTGAGTTTACTCAAATTGGAGTTAAAATGAATTACTTATGATTTTCCTAAGTTGTAAAACTAGAACATGTCATTTTCAAAGGCAAAGACATGAACAAAACCTATGTCATGCTAAAGTATTCTAATAGAGGAATTTTACAAACTTGAGTTTGCCCAGCTTGGAGTTATATAGAAAACGTTATGCATTTTACAAGTTTTAGTTTAATTTCTGGAATATCACTAAATGGCTGAAACAAGTTAATATTATTTAAGAGGTTTTCTGGCATGGAACAATGTCTAAATGCATTTTTAGATTAAACTCTAGTTAATCATGAATTTAACACAGTTGGAATCAACTAAAAAAGAATTAAAAATAATTAGTTATGACATTTCCAAGTTTAAAACAATTTTCAGTTTCCAAATAAAAGGTTTTGGGATTTGCTGGTAATTAAACCAAAAAGGAAAAACCTGGGCCGTAGATCTGGAATCCAGCGGCCCAAACACGGGAGCGAGCGGGCAGCAACACCGCTCAAGGACCCAGCCGTTGGATCGATCCAACGGCCCTCAGAGGTGAGACATTCGGACTTCTGAATGTCACCCCAAATCGGGCCACGGTCGAGAAATAAGCGGCCAAGATCAAGCTCTCCTTCGGAGTATGAATGCACTCAAGATGCGAGGCGCGATCTCACAGCGGATGACCCACATGGTGGAGCGTTTAGAACTCTAAGCAGGAGGTCTAGCACAGTTAGATCTAGATTTAATGGTCGAGCTACGGAGAGGTCCTAAGGTTAAGGGTCTAATGGAGGAGGTCTGGGCGACCCATATCTCAAAGGGAGATCTGGGCGGTCGAGTACTTGGAGGAGGTCTAGGCAATAGGATCTAAAGGAGGAGGTCTGGCGGTTAAGATCTCTCAAGGGAGGTCTTAACGGTCAAGATTTCACTAGGGAGGTCCGCCACGACAAGGTCTTAACGAGAGGAGGTCTTAGCGACTCGGATCTCCACTAGGAGGTCTTGAGCGGTCAAGATCTACCCGGGGTGGTCTAAATGTTAAGACTACGATGAGGACATCCCTTCCACGATACAACCATCCCTCACTTCTACTCTTTAACTTGATATGCAGGACCAATTACTAGACGCGTGCTCGCCAAGCGCATTATCGGGTAACCGTTTCTAGGAGTTTATAATTGTTCCATTGAGGATGGATTGCTACCTAAGTGCGGTGATGTTATTCTACTTAGGAATGAAGGCAAAGGGAGTACGCAACTATTACAACAAGTCGGGCCTGCGGAATCAGCTGATAACACCAACTTAAAAGCAGGCATAACTTTCACATACGAGTCCGTTGGAGGTCCACAAGTACTTGATTGAAAGCTTAGTTCGTTCTCTTTCCAACGGATCCGGTCTCATCTTCAAAGTCCTTATAGACTGATCGCAATCATCAAAAGAAGACGTTATATCACTTGTTTGGGCCAATCGGGCCTTGTAATCATCTTGAACTTGGCCCATCGCTAGCGGACCACACAGGGCGTAATCTTGTTAACATGAACAGTACCCATGAAATTAGTCCCACCCCTTAGTTCTATTAGATGTGTGGCTCCTCATCCCCTATTTGAGGAGGTCATACGCCTCTAGTTTTCTTTGATTTTGTTTATGTTTAGTTTGCCTTCGTTGCAACTTGTATCTTTTACGTGTGTCGACTAGACCACCAATTAAGGTCATATTCAGAATCCCAACTGAATTCAAATATTTCAATTCCTATTTGTAATTTCAGTTGCTTTATCTTGTTCTTGCGTGCTTCTTGGTGTATGCGAGAATTGACCTTAAATGGTCAGTCAGCAGAAATTCGTGCGCGGTTGATAACGACTGTCGGCGATTCAGCGATTACGTGGTTTCGAGCCTTGCGAGTTCGTAGCCAGGATCGTGAGAGTTGAGCGACTACTACCGAACGTATCTTCTCATCGAAAGATCGGGCCAAATCAGGACCTCCGTGGTTCATCAGACTCACGGAGGGGGAGGTCCTGAGGTTTTCTTTGCAAAAGACCAAGGGGTGGTCTTTTGCAAAGAGGACCCCAAGGGAGGCCCCGAGGGTGGTTTTCGCAAAAACGACCACGGGGTGGTCTTTTGCGTACGGGGGTGATCCTAACGGCTAAGATCAAGCCAGGGAGGTCCTAAACGGTTAGGATTTAACCAAGAGGGAGGTCCTAGCGCTTAACATTCGTAGACCAAGATCCTACGGCTTAGAGCTAAACCACAGAGGTCATCAACGACTACGATTGAACCTAGGAGGTCTTGGCAACTAAGGTTGTTTTATAGAAAGAGAGCTACGGTTCAGATCTAATCTTGGGGAGATCCTCAACGACCGAGGATGACACAGGAGGTCCGTGACTTGACAAAACAAGACAGCGAGCAGGGCACCACGCTTTGGTCACGGCTTTGCCGAAGCGACCACGACCACGACAGCGCTAACCACATGTGCAAAAACATGCACAATACTATTGCGATCATAATGGAGGTACTCTCGATGGCGGAGCTGGCCTAGAAACGGTGGTGAGCGAGAGAGGCGGAGGAGTTATCGGTAAAAATGAAAGCAGTGAAATACTTCACGCGATCTAATCTAGCGGGTTCTTGAGCTCTAAGGGCTGTTGTGAACTTACCGGGGCACAAAGGAGGTCAGAGGAGTCGGAGAAGACTGGCGGCGGAATCTGGCGCCGGAGATGAGGAGGATGACGATGAAAAGGAACTCTGCACAAGATGAACACCACAGGTGGTCACAATAACTGCAAAGGCCCAAGGAATGTCCGAGAGCAAGGGGTGGGCGGAAGGAGGACCTTACTAGGAGCTAGGGGCGAAGAAGCTCTTCTGACCACGAAGATCCCAGAATCCCAAATTAGAACATTCTGAAAACAACCCAAATCGAGTTTAGGGAAAGATTCCACGGCCACGGAGGTCCAAAGGAAATAAATGATGGGCAAAAGAACCCTTTGGAGCAGATGCCACCACAGAGCTCCACGGCCTCTAATGGTGATTGGCGGATTTTCGGTGGTTTTGAGCTCAACAAGAATGGGAAGCTAACAGGTGCTGTAAAGGAACTCAAAGAGGGGTTTGGGGAGCTTTATATAGCTGGAGAACTAGGGTTTGGCAAAATGAAGTCCTCAGGTGAGCTCGATGGTGAGCTCGGCTCACGACACCATCTTGGACCAAAAGAAATGATAGGGCGAGAGAAAAGCACGACCACGGCCGAAAGCACCAGCGCGCACTAAATGCCCCGACCAAAGAGACATTGATGAGGGCACATGAAGTGACCAGGCCATCGCTCCTTTGTGCAGCGCATGGCGCGGAGGAACAAAGAGCGAGAAAGGTCGGGTGCAGGAGGCGGTCGGTGCCCAGAGCTCTGAGGTTTAAAGAGTAGGGAGGTCGTGGCGTTGGATTGAAATCCAACGGCTCAACACACGAGCCCAAGTGCGGCTTTAGGACTTTGCTTGACCGAGTCAAATGACTTGGGCTCAGGTTTGACTCGAGCCCAAGTCTTACTCAGACCAGGATTTGAATTTAGGGTTTTTAATCTGAGCTGGACTTAGGGGATTTATTTGAGGTATCAAAACAACTCTAAAAATTCTGAAATTTTACAGGAGGTTGCCAACTTAGATATTAACCTTGTATAAAATTGTCGGAGGTTTTATGGAGTACATTTGTTTCAAAAAATCTTCAAGGTCTTTGAACTAGGGTTTGGTGAAATTCAAATAGGTTTGGTAGCCCCCAAATATATTCAAACAACTTATAATGTGGATATCTTGGGGATATACTCATGATCTTAGGATGATGTGACAATTGGCAATGACATTGAAGGTTTGCGGAAACACGAGTTTTGGCAAAGTTCGGTTCTGTCAAGTCTCAAGCGGTCGGCCGGCCTTGGTGGCGATCGGACCGCTATCTCTCAGGTGTTTTGTCTTTGGCGATCGACCGGCGGTCGTGATCCGACCGCTTGGTAGCGGTTTGACGGCGTCGATGGCGATCCGACCAGCAAGTTGAGTGGCATTGGAGTTTGAGGCTTGGCCAAAAATAGAGGTGTAGGCAAGTGAGGAGATTCTCGCGCTTGGTCCCATAATTTTGGAGCCTCGGTCAAAAGTTCTATTCGTTTTAAATTTCGAGAGGTTGCGGATTTCGTGTTGAAATTTTGGCTAAGTCCTTTGGTGGCGATGCGGCCGGCCTTACATTGTGATCGGGCCGGCGGTGTAATCGAGCCGGCCAAAGTGTGATCGGCCGGTTTTCGATCGTCGTCGGCCGTGTGGTGGCGATGGTTCTTGATTAGGTCAAGTTCATGGGTTTCATGTCATATGTGTTGCATGATGCATGTTTTGACTAACGTGGGTCAAGTTGTGAAGAACTTGTTCCGATTTCGATTTTCTTGTCTATTATTGTGCGGGTTGCTTGGTGGTCAATGACGGTCAACGGCGAGGATGATCGGGACTAGGCTTGGAGGCGAGGTTCAAAGCGATCGGCGATGCGGGTGAAGTCATTGGACTCAAGTATGGTGCAAGATGGACAAAGGTGACGAGCAGGCGATTCGGTGCGGCCCAGTTGAATCAAGCGGCGCGGGGTGGTGCAAGTGCCATGGTGGTTTCGGTGGGAGCGGATGGGAGAGACTTGCCGACATGATGAGCGTTGGATCAACCTACGTGGCGAACAGCGAGTGCCGCACAATTTGGACACGGCGCTTTAAAAGGCGTGCGTGTGTCACCGTTTGTTTTGGGCCTTAACGGGGCCCATTAGGAGACTCTATTAGAAACCCTAAGCCTCCACTATAAATATAGGAGGAGGTGGCTGCACCTTTCCTCCCAGACCTTCGACGTTTCATTGTTTAGAAACCTAATTTGCTTAGGGAGAGGAGGAGAGGAGGTTAGGGTTCTAGAGAGTTGGATTGGATTTCGTGCTCATGTATTGAGTCTTTGTCATCCATTGATGGAGTGGTGTAAACCAATACTATATCAAATCAATCCAAAGAAAGTTTCTTCAAGATGAGGTCAATTGCTTTCTTTCTCTCTTTTGATGATTTGAGTCTTTCTTTGATCATGAGTTTTGCTTAGTTTACGGGCGTGATCTAGCTTCTTTGTGGCGTGTGGGAATACATCTAGGATCATCAATATCATCAATCACCCACGAGCAAGTCTCAAGATCATATTTTCGTTTTGACTCGGTTTTTACCTAACCGCTCAAGCGTAAAGGTCAGAATCTTGGCAAGAATTATCACGATCGTTGCTTGGAATAGGTTCTGACATACTTAGGTAGGTGTGTGTCAAATTTCATGAAGTTTGGGCGCACGAATCAAAAGTTTGATCAATTTGCGTTTGGTTTGTCGGGCTGTTTTCTTTGTTCATCGAACGTGATGCGCGCTTGAAATCGGTCGACCGCTTGGATCGGTCGGCCGCTAGGCCGACCGATCACTGCCCCGTGAGAGGTCGGACCGCGGTGTCTTCGTGTTTTGCTTTTGTGTTGATTTTACTTCGGGGTTTTGAGTTGATTCAATACAAGTCTTCCGCTGTGCATGATTGATTGATCTTCATAACTTTCATAGCTATTGGAGTGAGATTCGTATTGAATTGAATTTGGGAGAAAAAGAGATCGTGCTCCTATTCACCCCCTCTAGTCGCCTTTTGGTCCAACATATAAAAATTGTGGAATTTTTGGAGGGTCACACACCAACCTAGAACTTAGGAAAATTATTTCCAAGGAATGATCACACAGATTGACAAGAAAGTTTTTGAATGACAAGGTTTTGGTCAAAAGGATTTATGACTTTGTATTTCCATAATTCCTTCACAAGATTTCTCTAGATCATCCAGGAAATACAAGATGTAAGAAAAGTTTTAATTTCTACACATTTTCTTACATTTGAAACACAAGCCAAAACTTGGGATGTTACAAATCTCCCCCCTTACAAGAATCTCGTCCGAGATTAGTTTACTCAGTAGAAAGGCGGGTAGTCCGCACAAAGCGATCTTCCGCTCCCAAGTTGCCTCATCCTAGGAATGATTCGATCATTGAAACTTAAGGAACTTGATGACATGGTTCCTTGTTCTCGCTCAGTTACTCAAGAATCTGAGCAGGATGCTCGCGATAGGTCAAATCTTCTTGCACAACAAGATTTTCCAGTGAGTTTCCTCAATTTGGAACACTGAGGCACTTCTTCAAATGGGACACATGGAACACATCATGTACCCCTTCAAGTGTGAGCAACTCCAATCAGTATGCAACGGCTTCTACTCTCGATGATGCGTCGGCCCAACATACCAAGGAGCCAACTTGCCCTTGATGCCAAAGCGATGGCCCTTCAAAGGTGAGACTTTGAGATAAGCAAAGTCATTGGGCTCAAAGCTCAACTCACGGCGGCGACGGTCCGCATAGTTCTTTTATGCGGACTAGGCCATGCGCAAACGATCACGAATAAGCTGAACTTGACTTTTGGACTCACTGATCGAATCTGGGCTGAAGAACTGCCTCTCAACGGTCTCTAACCAGTTCAATGGGGTTCTGCACTTTCTCCCATACAAGGCCTCAAAAGTTGCCATGACGAGACTAGCCTAAAAACTGTTGTTGTAGGAGAATTCAACAAATGGCAGGCACTTCTCCCACTTCTTCCCATAAGAAAGAACACAAGCACGGAGCATATCTTCCAAAACTTGGTTGACTTGTTTTGGCTGGTCATCAGTTTGGGGATGATAAGCTGAGCTGAAAGAAAGATGAGTTCTCATAGTCTCTTGCAGACTATGCCAAAATCGAGAAGTGAACAGAGAACCACGATCGAAAACAATCGTCTTCGGTACATCATGCAAGCTTACGATCCTTGAGACATAAAGCTCAACCAAGTGACCGGTACGGACCTTGGTTGTGACTGGTAGAAAACGTGCCACTTTAGTTCACGGGGAAACTTACGGATCTAGATAAAACAAGAATTGTGGTGAGAGATCTTTCTTGATTCTAAGGGTGGTGGGGCAAGGTGGTTGTTAGGCGATGGAGCGATTTATGCGGTCAAGTCCGCCAACAACGGGATCTCAGCCTGCTAACCAGCTATACAGAGTCATCCCTCCGTAGCTAGCTTGTTAGAGGGACCAAGGCCATTCTCAGTTGGTGGGAGTCATCCCTCCGCAGCTTGTTCCTTAGAGGGACTATGGCCGTTTAGGCCACAGAAAATTGAGGTAATAACTGGTATGTGATGCCCTTATATGTATAGGGAAGTAAAGGTGCCACTCAAGTCAAACGATTGCTGAGTGGACTTGATCCGATTCACCAAGGTTGGTTGCACAACCAAGGCAGCGAGAAAGCCATGCTCAACCACTTCCAAGTTGAGCGGTTGGAATTCTTTCAAAAAGGGTGGCTGATGCTCTGGATCCAAACAAAACAGTAGCAAGACGAGAGTTGACAAGAAGCGTACCAAACACACATCAGATGCCTCCAAAGCTAAAAGGATGGGTTAACAGCATAACTTGAGACTAGAAAATGAAGAAAGCGAAAGAAGCCACGGACAAGGGAAATGGGACATCACCCAAAGCGAAAGCCACAAATAGCAAGAAATGAACTTTAAAGCTTACAAAAAGGCCCAAGAAACAACGAGAAACCACAAGACATAAGGCCAACTTCCCGACACGACTAACTCGTATTGAAAGAACGAGCAATCGGTTAGGAAGACAAATTTCAGCACACAACTCAAGTCTAACATGACTAACTAGCGGGGTAAAATCACTAATGAGGGGTGTTAGATACTTAGCCAACTAATATCACTTCTTACCCTTTTATTCCCACAAGTTTTATTTGAATTAACCTCTCATTCTCTACCCTATTTAGAACCTTTGAGCTTGCTGTCCGGGAATTGACGCTTGCTGTCAGATTTTGCATCCAAGTGCTGGCAGAAATCTCCAACTCCAGAAGCTCCTAATCTTCACCAAAAGATAGCCAACACTTCCATTTATAACTCCCATGGTCCTCCCAAAACCAATCTAACCGATAAACCACTATCTTTTGAAAGAAGATGAGAGGAAAATCAGTATCTCAAAACATAACAAGACAAGGTAAGGTGAGCAAGCTAAGATAGGTAAGGAATAAAATCTGAGAGCTTACTTAAGATTTTCATAAATCATTTGATATTTAGAAACTAAGTTTTTAAAATATCCTAAAGGCGACCAAGCTAGGGGTTTCTACAGTCCGTATGGCTCTGATACCAGTTTGTGAGACCCCAGTTTATTTAGCTTGTAATACTTAGCCTTCCCTTGGGCCTAGCATCACAAACAAAATACACTGTGCCTCGATGGACATGTGCTTCCTAGAATTGCAGCACACATACATCTTTACAAAAGCATGCATCAATTCCATACAACACATAATAACAAGTCTAGCAAAAGACATACATAATATAGAGTTATTACAAAAGAGCCGTTCGGCCAAAAAAACATCAAAGTAACAGTAATAATGCAAGCAAAATATAACATCCCAATTTTGGACTTGTGTTTCAAATGTAAGGGAATGAGTAGAAATTAAAACTTTTTCTTACATCTTGTATTTCATGTATGTTCTAAACAAATTTTGAAAAAGAAATATGGGAATGCAAAGTCACAAGTCTTTTGATCCAAACCTTGATCTTCCAAAAACAATCTTGTCAAACCTTATGATCATCTCCTGGAAATATTTTTCCTAAGTTCTAGGGTTAGTGTGTGACCCCTCCGAAAAATTTCACAATTTTTAGAAATTGTTTGAATGCTTTTGGAAGTTAGTCAAACTTGTTTGACTTTCAGTCAAACCCTATTCCAGAACCTTGCAGAATTTTTGGAGAAAAATACACTGCATAAAAACATCTGAACATTTTGCACAAGGTCAATATCTAAGTTAGCAAGCTCCTGTAAAAATTTCAGAATTTTTGGAGTTGTTTTGCTACCCCAAGTAAGTCCCCAAAGTCCAGCTGTTATTTTAAAACCCTAAGTCAAAGGTGTTGGTCTCAAGTCGGACCGAGCCCGACCTAATTGGTAGGTTGAACCCAACCGCCTAATTGCACCGGTGCCAGCCAAAGGCGCATGGCATTTCCGCCGTTGGATTGCTATCGAACAGCCGCGTTGATTGGGTCGTTCGGACCTCGCGGTAGCGCCAACTCTTTTAGACCATTGGATCAAGATCCGGTATCTGATTCGTTGGGCGTTCGAATTCGCGAGTGGCTCAATCAATCTCAACCATTGAAATCCTATCGGATGGCTACGATCGAGTGGGAGCGTTTGGAGGCGCGCGCGAGATTCAATCTCAGCGTCCGATTAAATCCAACGCTCTCGATCTCCCTGCTCTTTTAACCTGCGGAGCTCGGTGTGATCGAGCCATTCATTTTCAATCTAACGGCTCACGAGCACCTAGCTTTCTCTGGTCATCTTCTTCCTCGCGCGATGCAACCTGGTGTGGCATGGTCTTGGTCATGTCTGCTCCTTGTCACCTCTCTTTGGTCGGGCATTTAGTGCATGCGGCTCACTTTGGCGGAGACATGCCCTACACCCCATCATTTCTCTTTTGGTCCATGGTAGTGCTATGGACCAAACTCACCAAATGGAGCCCGTTTTGCCCAAACCCTAATCCTCTGGCTTTATAAGCTCCCCAAAACCCCTCCTGGTATTCCTTTATACCACCCCTAGCTCCTTCTTTGCTTGTGGAGCGCAAAACACCAAAAATACCAAAACCACCATTTTCGGCCATGAAGCTCCATTGTGGATCTTGATGCTCCAGTGATTCTTCTTCAAATATTTTTGTACCATTTTGAGCTCCTTAGTACCCTGATTATTTCCCCTCACTCAATTTTGGGTTTCGTTTACAGGAATTGACCAATCCTGAGTTTGAATCTTTTCGGCCGAAATCATTCCCTTTCTTCTCCAGCTCCGGTAAGGGTTTCCTGTGAGGACCCCAATTTATTTAGTTTGTAGCAGCAACCAACCGCTTTGGTCCTAGCATCACAAATCAAATAAAGCGAGCCTCGAGATATGTATACTTCCCAGAAGCAGTATACACACCTCCCACAAAAGTATGCATCAACTCCATTCCAAACATAGAGTCCAAACATCACACTACCAAATGGAAGATAAACAAATAGTAGAGTTATTACAGACAAAGGCCGACGGCCAAAAGATACACAAATAACCAAGGCAGACAGTGAAGCAAAAGTGCCATAAGATGGCTATAAACAAAGCCAATCGGTGTGCCTTCAACCCACAAGGCATCGGCCAGGACCGCCAAGTCTAGTCGTCCAACACGACGGCACAACTCACAAAAGTGAGGCCCTTAGGGCTCACCTTCTTCCTCTGCAACAAAACATTAAGCAAAGCCAATGAGTACAAAGATTGTCTTTGTACTACTTAAGATGACGTGTGAACTAACGACTTGTTCATAGGCTACATGCGGGCTTATCGGTGGAGGCCATATGTTTCATTTGCGTAAAGCCAACTTTATTTGTAATAATGTAATGGTTTAAAGGCAAGTTTGCAATTCATTTTTACCGTTGAAATAACTGCGAAATAAAGGTAGATACAAGTAACCACCTAGAAGTGACTATCCCAATAGTCACCACAACATAACACGAATCCCAGTTCGTACCACCCATCAAGTTTTAATTTAAATGTTGTAGTCTAGTTCTTGGGGCGTATCAGCGTGTCCATAACCTAGGGCGAGGCTATTCGAATAGTTTTAACCTGCGGGGTGTACCAATGTACCCACACTTGACGCCTTTAAGCCAAGCACACTTCGAAGGTATGCGACCTGACTAAGTCCTCGAGACTTTTCCAATATTGTGTATTAACTACGAGCGCTCGTATGGATAGAAATCCATACGCTTACATGGTAAAGCCGAAAGACAACTACCCACTCGGGATAAAGCTCTTGGACAACTACCATGCTCCCACCTCCATCCCTCCTGCGACCTCCTGCGACCGGGTCAATACACGCCAAAGTACTAGGTCAAGAGAGGTCCCATATACTCTAGTGTGGTTAGCGCGCAAAATGCTCGATGCGGTGGCGCAAGTAACTCGGTCCTTAGCGACTCGGGCACCTTTCGGTCACCCAACAGATCACACAGTCTTACCATTGTGCCCAAGTGTAAATCATTTTTGTTTTTATTTTTAATTTTGCAATTAAACATAGCGAAATCTTTGAAACATAAAGTTATAGTAAATTTTGTATGATCAAGGTTCCGACTAAGTCGATAACCGCCCATTTCTACCGATACTAAGCATGACTAGCAGTTGAAATCGTATCTACTAAGTGACAAGAGATCATCCAGATCTCTAATCACAACAAATAACCTAGGCTCGGTAGTAGAGGATAATCATTTGACTACAGATTATGCATCTAAAGTTAACTAACCAATTTAACACAAATTAAGCGATGCATACATACGGTTGAAACAAAATATTAGACTTTAAAATCTTTGGATAAACATGATCAAGCGCTTGCACAGTTCTTGTTGCTCGAGAATGCTCAACACATTGTTGAAGGATCGCTCTCGGGTTACCGCAAATGTCGAAGCCTAACGATTGAACAAATAACAGCGAATAAGAACGAATAACACCGACAAAACTCAAACATACAACACAACAAAACATGCCAAAATTCACACAGCCGCCAAAGCATGATCTAACATACTTTAGGAAACAGAGAATAATTTATTTGAAGTTATTATGAATTTTCCATGAATTTTCTAAGCTAAAAACATATCAAAGCACTTGTTAATTACTTAACAAATTTTCCTGAACAGAAACAGTATCTAAAATCTATTCTGATAAATAGAAAACTAAAAAAAATGAAAATTTACAGAATTGGATTCACTGGATTTGGACAATTATTGAAAGAGATATGAATTTTCTAATTTGGAAAATACATAATACACCAATTAACCCATAACCAGAATTTTTGCTAACAGAGACATGGTGGAAACTAATTTTAGTAAATAGTACATTTAAAATGAAAATTAACAGCACTGGTTTCATGCAATTTGGAGAAAAAATGAATTAGTTATGCATTTTCTAAGTTTAAATGAATTAACGAAAACGAAAAAGCATTTGAAATTCTAAAGCATTAAACCCTTTTTCTACTGACAGACCGACAAGCCTAGCCAGCGCGGCGGGACGGCGAAGAAATGGCGACCAGGTCAAACTTGACCAGTTGCGTATGGCGGCGTCGGCGTATTCTAAGAATCGTCTTGGCTTATCGAAATGTAATCCTAACAAATCGCGCGAAATCGCTTCCGACGGAGAAAGCGTGCCACGAGTTACACAACCACTAGCGGCGGCATGGACCCATATGGCGAGACTCAAGGTGAAATATAGCGGTTGGATTAGACGACTTCGCGTGATTAACCAAGAGGCCCACAAGTCGAGACTCAAACTAGACATGATTAGCGCTAAACTTAATCGTCACCGGCGGTTCACTGGCGCGCCGCGGAAAGGCAGCGGCGGCGGCCGCGATGGATCTCGCAAACGGTGAGTTCCAAGGCGAGTGAGTGATACCTTCGGGTTCACGAGAGACTTGGCGGTCCGATGGTCACCGGAGTTGAGCTCGCGGCGGCCGGAGGCGGAGAAGACACGGCTCCCACGGCGAGGGCGCTACGAGCTTCTAGAAGACTCGGAAAGTGCGCCTCGGCTCGCCTTGATCGGGAAGCGGCATAAGGCGATGGCGGCGAAGGAGGTCGGAGGCGGCGGAATCGCCGCGTCGGCGAATCACCGAGCTTGGAGAAGAATCGATCGCGCGCGCAGCGATGCACCAAGGATGAAAATGAAGTCACCGTTAGACTCGGTGGATCGAGGCGATCCAAAGGATCGACGATGAGGTAAGAGACTCACGAAGCACAAAGCGAGCTCACGGACCGAGATCGTCGGGCGGAGCGGCGATACCACCTGGTGATTCGGTGGGCGCCAAGGACCGGTGGGCAAAATGGAGCGGCGTCGAGCGTGGATCACGGTGGTGTGGTCGCGGGCTCAGGCGGCTCGTCTGGCGGCGCTACTCTCGCTTCAACTCCGGCGAAAGAAGAAGCCGGGCGGAGAACTCACGAGAAAGCAAAGGAGAAGAAGTGGGTGAGCTCGGAGGCTTTAAGTCGCAGCGATGCTTCTCGGTGACACGAGGGCAATGTGGCGGCGGCGAGTGCGTAACGCGCATGCTTGCGGCGCGACTCGGTGAGACGGAGAAGGCGAGGTGATCTTGGCGAGGATGGCCCACTCGTCGGTGATAGCGGCGGCGGTGCGAGCGAGTCAAGTGCGGTGCGAGCCGGTGGTTTGACTTCGACCCGATCGGTCTTGAGCGTTGGATCTAAAGCGGACGGTCGAGATTGATGTATGCATTCGGACGGTCGTTTGCATACGCGAATGTGGATCGTTCGATCTGCATCGGACGGTCGAGGATTGGACGGTGCAGCTAAGTGGTGCGGCCGAGGCCAAGTGGTGCGGGTCGGACTCGAGTGCAGTGGTCCGAGCAGAAACGATGATTCGGTTTGAATTAGAAAGGCAGAGAAAGTTTGGGAATTTTTAGAGGTAGCTCTGGGCTCCAAAAATTCCGAAATTTTTATGGGAGCTTACTGGAACAGAGGACAACCTTGTGTAATTTTTCCAGGAGTTTTCATGCACTAGATTTCTCCCAATAAAATTCATAAGTTGCTGTCCAGAGGTTTGACCAGATTTCTAAACTGGTTTGACTTGGGCATTTGAAATAGCAAATAAAATCTAAAAATTGTGAAATAAATCAGGGAGGTAGATAGGATGATCAAGATGATAGGAAAAATAATTTCAGAGGATGATCACAAGTTTGAAAGCTAAGAATAGGTTGACAATAATTTCCAATCACAAGAATTAAATTCTAAAAATTGGAAATTGCTAGGGAAAATTTGGAAAACTTCCAAATGATTTGATGAGACAACAAAAGTTTTTTATTTCTCCTCAAAATTTTACATTTGAAATACAAACCCTAAGTTAGGGCTATTACATTTCCTTTCTCAATTAATTGCTTGTGGAGCTTCTCTGAGCTTTAATAAAGCTATTTTGACCACCAGTGGTGTTCATTTTGGCCCAGATCTCTATTTCCACTTCATCTTCTTCGGCTCCGGCAAGCTCCATCATGGTCAAAACTGCTCCGACCATCTTTGAAGCCCTTCTTGGTTAAGGTAGCTTCTAATTAGTCCTTAGATGTTATGGCACCCGCTTCTTTGGACTGCTGCGGAGCTTTTGACCATTTTCGCTTTCGGCCGATCTTGTCACCAACCTTGTTTTCCGGCTCGCCGACGTTGTGGGCCATTGCCGCCGTCGAGGTCACCTCCACTAGGTGCGCATCGTTATTGCGAACCTATTTTGGCACTTTGTGGCGCGCGTAGTGGCGGGCCGCGGCGACAAGCCATGCTGCGTTCGGTTTTCTTGGGCGAGAACTCCTCGTGCGTTTATCGTTAAGACAATCATTAATGGCTAATGATTGTTAATCATTGTTAATGATTAGTTGGCATTTTAGTGATGTCCGAAAGAATCGTTTGTGCCACTGACAGTGGGCCCAACCTCTTAAACCCCCCTGGCGCTATTCAACACTATTAGGACATCATTAATAATTAATCATTGATAATGAGTGTTAACATTAATTGATTTTCGGAAATAACTCTTCGAGTCACTGACATGTGGGCCCATAGGCCTTAAACCGCAGTCTCGGGTTCTTTTGGACTAAATCTGAGTTCATTAAATGCTAATCATTGTTAGCAATTAATGCTGTCCGAAATGAGTTTTTTGTGCCACTGTCAGGTGGGCCCCCGCCCACTTAAACCCCCTCGGTGCGAAGCTATTAGGACACCATTAATGCTAATAATCACTAATCATTGGATTCGGTAATTAATAGCTGTCTTAATCTGGCTCTACGTGTCGCTTACATGTGGGCCCCGTGCCATTTAACCCTCTCGGGCGCGTGCAAAACGCTCTTTGATTGTGGGCCGTCGATCTCATGGTCAACGGTCTAGATCTATCCAAAATTTTGAACTCCGGAGGTCTCAATCTCCGTGGGCCGTCAGATCTAGATCAACAGTCTAGATCGAAGTGGCCGTTCGGACCACCCGAGCTCCCAACAGCTTTGGATCGTCCATCTCGCGATCTGTGGTTGAGATCGGTGTGCCGTTCGGATCACCCGAACGTCTCTGCGCTCTGAGCCCTTCATCTCAAGATCTCCAGCCGTGGTTGGTCGTGGCCTTCGAGTCACCCGAACATCCCCAATCCACATGGACCGTTGGATCTAGATCCAACGGTGAACCTCCTTAGGATTGCGCGCGTGCGCTATTTCTCCAGCGGGTGGGCCGTTGGATTCCGAATCAAGGGTCCACGTTCGTCCACGTCGATTCCTTTTTGATAAGCTTTGTTTTATTTCGGTAAATATTTAATTATCAACTGAAAATTGTATTAAAACTTTAGAAATTCATATCTAATTCGTTTGAAGTCCTTTTTAGATGGTTCCTACTGTATTAAATTCATGTTTAACTATAGTTTAATTTAAAAATGCTTTTAGACATGTTTTTGTAGCAGAAAATTTTATAAACAATATTAATTTGTTTCTGTCATTATTTAATGTTCCAAAAATTCAAGTAAAACCTTGTAAAATGCATATCTTTTTATGTATAACTCCAAACTGAGCAAACTCAAGCTTGTAAAATTCCTTTGTTAGCATACTTTAATAGGAAATAGGTTTTGACCATGATTTAATTTCGGAAAAGTGATATGTGCTAGATTTACAACTTAGGAAAATCATAAGTATTTCATTTTAACTCCAAATTTGGTAAACTCAACTTTGATCTTAGGATGTCATAACCTACCTACCTAGAAGTGACTATCCCAATAGTCACCACAACATATACGAATCCCATTCGTACCACCTACAAGTTTTAATTTAAAGGTTGTAGTCTAACTCTTGAAAAGCTTACCCAAGCGTGTCCATCACCTAGGGCGAGGCTTATTCGAATAGTTTTTAACCTGCGGGGTGTACCACTGTACCCACACTTGGACCGCCTTTAAGCCAAAGCACACTTAGAAGGTATCTGCAGCAGACTAAGTCCTCGAGACTTTTTCCAATATTGTGTATTAACTACGAGCGCTCGTATGGATAGAAATCCATACGCTTACATGATAAGCGGAAAAGACAACTACCTTTGCGGGTAAAGCTTTTGGACAACTACCATGCTCCCAACACCATCCCTCCTGCGACCTCCTGCGACCGGTCAATACACGCCAAAGTACTAGGTCAAGAGAGGTCCCATATACTCTAGTGTGGTTAGCACGCAAAATGCTGGATAACGGTACTCACAAGATGTTCGGTCCTTAATTGACCGGGCACCATTCGATCACACCCAAAATCACACCATCTTACCATTGTGCTCGCGTCTAAATCATTTTGTTTTCAGTTTTAGTTTTGCAATTAACCAAAGCATAAGCTAACATAAAAACAATAATAATTTTATGTGATCAAAATCATCGACTAAGTCGATGATCGCCCAAATCTCTGGAAGCTAAGCATGGCTAAGCAAGCGAACTCGTAATCTACTAAGTGATAAGAGTTCATCCAACGAACTCTAACCACGACAATTAACCTAGGCTTAGGTAGTAGAGGTCAATATTTCACCTACAGGACATGCGGCTATGGTTTTAACTAATCAATTTAACACAAATTAAGCAATGCATACATACAATTTGAAACAAAATATTAGACTTTAAAATCTGGGATAAACATGATCAAGCTGCTTTGCTGCTGCTTGCTCAATAGGCTCAACACATTGCAGAGGATCACTCGATAGAACGAGCGTCGCAATCTAACGATCGAGAAAAAGCAACGAATAAGAACAAAACACCGACAAAACTCCAACATACAACAACATCAAAACATACCAAACTTTACACAGCCTAAACAAGATCTAAAACATTTTTAGGAGCAGAGAATAATTCATTTTGATTTGTTATGAATTTTCTAGGAATTTTCTAAGCTAACAATACACATAAAGCACTAGTTAATTACTTAGCAAAATTTTAATATCAGAAACATAACTAAAACCTATTCTGATAATTAGTATATTAAAAAAATGAAAATTTACAAAATTGGTTTCTTTAGTTTGGACAATTATTGAAAGAGATATGAATTTTCTAATTTTGAGAATACAATATTCACCATTTAATCAATAACCAGATTTTGCTACTGAGATATATGGTTGAACTAATTTTAGTAAATAGTACATTTAAAATGAAAATTATAAAGACTTGGTTTCATGCGATTTGGAGATAAATTGAATTAGTTATGCATTTTCTAAGCTTAATTGAATTAACAACACCACGAAAAACCAATTCGAATTTCTAAAGATTAAATCTTTTTCTACCGATCGCGACTAGCCACAACCACGAGCAGGGGCCGCGACGGCGGCGACGGGGCGGCCGACCCGCATATGGTGGCGTCGGCGTATCAAAGAATCGTCTTCGGCTTAACTAAACGCAAACCTCAATCACATGCCCGGAGAAAATCGCCTCCGGCGGAAAGCGCAACAACGGAGTTTACACAACCAATAGCGGCGGCATGGGCCTACATGGCGGCGACTGGAGAAATAAAGCGGTTGGATTAGAGTTTACTAAACACGATTAACGAGAGGACCCACAAAGCGATGGCCGAACTTAAGCATGGATTAGTGCTAAGCGAAAGACACGGCTCTCGCGGCGTGCGCGGGGGCGGCGCGGCGCCGCGGTGGATCTCGCGAACGGCGGGTTTCAAAGTGGCGAGTGATACCCGGGTTCCACAGAGACTTCGCGAACTTCGATGGCGGCGTCTTGACCACGGAGATGCGGCGATGAGCTAGCGAGCGGAGGTGGAGAAGAAGGTGCGGCTTCGCGGAGGCGCCACGAGACTTCGAAGACCGGAAGGTGTGCTTAAGCCGCCTTGATCTCGAGAGCGTGATGCCCAAGCTTACGGCGGGAGGAGAGCGGAGGTGGCGGAATTTAGCGCGGCGCTTCGCGAGCTTGGAGAAGAACGCGTCGCCTGGCCTTGGCGATGCACTAGAGAGCGAAACAAGGTCACGATTAGACTCGGTAGCGATGATGCGATCCTAAGGAACCAAGTGACGAGGCTAGAAACTCACGAGCGCCAAAAAGCTCGCGGGCCGAGATCACCGGAGGCGGAGAAGGCGAACTCGCTCGGCGATACTGCGGGCCAGAGGGCTCGGGATGGGCAAAATGGAAGTGGCGTGGAGAATGGAACACCACGGGAATCGGGAGTGCTCAGCGGCGGTGAGGTGGTGGCGCGCCGCTTGCTTCTTCTCGGCGAAACCAAGAAAGCGGGCGAAGAAGGCACGAGAATGGGGTAGATAAGGAGTGAATGAGCTCGGTGAGTAGATGAGACCCGCGATGCTTGAAGATGGACACGCGGGCAATAGGTGGCGGCGGCGAGTGCGTGGCGACATGCGCGCGCGCGGCGCGACTCCGTGAGACGCGGAGAAGACGAGGAAGGATCGACAAGGATGGCCCACCGTCGATGAAAGCGGCGAAGCGGTGCGGCGAGATGCAGCGCGGCGTGAACGATTGGTTAGACTCGATCAATAACGCGCGGCCGTCGGATCTAGGATGGGCGGCGAGATCAATGTATGCATTCGGACAGGTCGACAAGACAAGCAATGAGGACCGTGCGATCTTCATCGGACGGCTGATAGCCATCGGGCTCGCGCGGTGCAGCTAGGCGGTGCGACCGAGTCATTTAGGTGCGGTCGGACTTGAGCGAGTTGGGTTCGGGCGAGAGCGATGATTCAGTTTGAATTAAAAAGGGCTGAGCGGGTTTGGGGAATTTTTAGAGATAGCTCCCGAGCTCCAAAAATTCTGAAATTTGTATGGGAGCTTACAGGGACAGAGGACAACCTTGTGTAATTTTTCCAGGAATTTTAATGCACTAGATTTCTCCCAAGAAAATTCACAAGCTGCTGACCGAGGTTTGACCAGATTTTCAAACTGGTTTGACTTGGCCATTTGAAATAGCAGCAAAATCTAAAAATTGTGAAATTTTTCAGAGAGGTAGCTAGGATGGTCAAGATGATAGGAAAAATACTTGCAGAGGATGATCACAAGTTTAAGGTCAAGAATTTGTTGGCAACAATTTCCATTCACAAGAATTAAATCTTAGAAAATGGAGATTGTTTAGGGAAAAATTCAGAAAACTTCCAAATGTTTTCATGAGGCATCAAAAGTTTTTATTTCTCCTCATAATTTTACATTTGAAATACAAACCCTAACTTAGGGCTGTTACACATAACAATTGGATTATTTTGCTAGTCCCCACTCTGTTAAACTACATCGCCATAGATCACCTACACAACCTCTCAAAATTACCCAATCGCGATACTCTAACACATGATCAAGTTTCCCATACTTTCGATAAACCCAACATTCTAGCATGAATGAAGGTTCTTGGATTATAATTCACTATGGGTTCCGCTAATTGTAACACTAATTAGTTTTATTTCAACGACAATCATTCCATTTAAATCAAATTCTCCAAGAATTATAGGTCAAAACCAATTTACTTTCTGCTGTTCTTCAAATAGCTTGGTCTCCAAAATTCTTACCGCTATCGTTTACTTGACCACCACCAACCAATCACCATACAACTCTTTATAACACTTGGCATCACAACTTGGTTAATTCCTTACTCAAAAGGAAGAAATAAACAGATACAAGGTTCGACGCACAAGAAATCGTGGCTCCTCGAAGTGAGCATGAGACCAAGAGAAACAGTCAAATAGAAATGATGTCGGAAAACAAAATATGAGTCCACAGTCGAGGGCACAAGTCCCACAAGAAGAAATTTTCCACGTCCATAAATCATAATAAAACATTGCTATGCAATCCCAAGAAACTCTTAAGCTGTGACAACAGGAAAGTTGCAGATTACGATTTTTAGCTCCAACCTCAAATACTTATGGCAAACATTTTTCGTTAACACAACGAAAGCAACCTCTTTGATTACAATATTACTTGTCAAACTAAACAAGAAATGCCTTTAATATCAAATCACATTAATCACATCGGAACCAAACAGAACCTTTCCATATGCCACATTGCTCAACTAATTTCATCTACTACATAAATCATGAACCCCCAAAAGATCACGAATACAAAACTCCAAACATTTCATTTAACCGTTTTTAAAATAATCAACTTACTTTCTATCTAGAAGAATCTTCACCACTCCAACGTGTCACAATCTCTTGTAGACCTTATTACTAACATCAAGAATAATTCACTCTTAACAAGGTTTGTTATCATCCACTCTTCCTTTATAAAGTCCCCAAAAGCTAACCAAAGCTGTACATATCACTTTATCATCTCATCCTCGATTGAGAGTACACCAAATTCTTACAACCTCACTCACAACCACTTTATTTTTTTAGAGGAACCTACTACACAATTTAAAAGGTTACACCAAAACCCTTTCATCAAAGACATACTATTATCTGACAATTTCACCATCATGCAAACACAGGTCACTTATTAAATCCCATCATAAACCATTGATGATTATTCAATCATGGACAAAATTGATGGTCCTTTCTTTATTTGTTTTCCCACGAGCAAAAATAAGATCATCAAATCGCCAATTAAAGAAAATTCCATATTATCATCTATTAAGACAACGATGAAACACATCCTTATATTTCCCCTTCCTACATAGTTAGATTAATCCATTGAGACCAAATAATCTAACAAGTTTAGCAAACTAAACAATTCTAATGATCAATATTTTCATCAAAGTTCCACACTTTTTAATAACTCGATTGATTCCAATTAGGTATAGCCATACCCTTAATCACAGTTCAACAAGAACTACTACATGGCACCATCAACTTAATCAACTTTCCTTCCAGGGATCTTAGTTAGGATCGATTATACACCACACTACAGATCCAACTTGATAACCCATATCATATCCACTAATTTCTCCGATTATAACCTCTCACTTAACCATGAGACGACATCGTTAAAGAGTTTACCATTTTCTTCCATAAAAGAACATTTCAACTTCAACACTCAAGATACCCAAAAGTGATATATTGAATCAAAACTTCCACGTACTACAAGACTTGCAAAAGGAAACTTTCATTATCCAAATCATCAAGTGAAATAAATGGGTTATGCTTTCCAGTAAGAAAAACGAAACTCCAATACAAAAGTCAGTATTGACAACTATCTAAGTCCACCAGCCACGAGAATAACTGAACAATAGAAAAAAAAACAATAATTGCTTTAGGGAACAAGTTAAGCCAATAAAACATATCAACCTTTCTCAAAGAAACTCATCAACTGCAATGAACTACTGACCCATAGAAATCCATCAACCACAACTGGACAAGAGTTGACCAAATTCGAACTCAAGGAAGAGAACAAATTTCTAAAGATACTCACTATCGATGCTCGTACTAAGACATCTGAGATAACCACTTCCCTGTTTTCATACCACGAAAGATGGTGTGACCTGGTAAAGCCCAGGGCCACAACCACGACCTCAACCTCTCAACATGCGCTACCATCACTCATACTAATCATAGAATCATATTATAGGTATATAAGGTCATCTCATAATAGGAATCATCAATACAATATAACGGAAGCGTAAATGCAATGCTTGACCCATCCCATCCAAGCGTGCACGGTGTGTCGGTTTTTAAGTTCATTAACCATTACAAAATTTTAGCAATTTAAGTTGCCTAAGTTGTAAACCCAATCACCACGGACCTACTGCCCGCTCTGATACCAATTGTAACACCCCAGCCCGACATGAGCCTGGAATGCTATTAAACTAACATTAAATAATTCTAAACCAAGGCAAACTACCAAATTTAATGAACCTCCCTTGTAAAGTTAACTACAGAGGTTCCAACACATAGATGAATCATAAATAAATAAACCGACAACCAGAATCATCATTAGGTATTCAAAGTATGCTAAGCAACTAGTATATCCAAAGAAATCTGAAGTACACTACTCATCATTATTACACTTAACCCATTGCATGAGGCATAATCATAATAAATCCTTTAAGCAACTCGATCATTTATTTAAGCATGGTCTGAAGTTTATTCAACTTTAGATGGTTCATGGTAGTGTGTGTGTGAACATTAAGCTACTCCCTCCCATGCATGTCGTCCTTGGATTGGGTACCTAAAACAACAAGAAAGCAAGAGTGAGTCAACAGACTCAGCAAGTACATAAATAAAAAGACACATGATTCGAACCATAACATCAGCATCCACATTTAGGAGCACATCATTAAATCATGCCATATGCATATGCAATGCTCAAGGATTCCTTTTCTTTATCTCTTTTGCATTTTACAGGTAATGCAAAGTATGCAACAAATCATTGCATACCCATACACTTGTCTTGCACGCATACGAGGACCAATTGCCCAATACTCATAAGTATTGGGGACCTCAACCCACACTCTACAAGTGTGGGGATCTCAAGCCCGTCACATTCATGACGGAGACCTCAAAGATGTGCATGATTGGTCATCACAAGACCAGGCCTCAACATGATATCAATATGCATATGCACCATCTCTTTTCATTATCAAGCACCAATGGCAGTAACAATGTTCATGAATAAAGGTAATAACGATATTCATGAATAAAGGCGATAACAACATTCATGAATAAAGGCAATAACAATATTCATGAATAAAGGCAATAACAACATTCATGAATGAAGGTAATAACAACATTCATGAATAAAGCATATCCATACTTTGATCATTCACCATTTTTATTATGCACACTTATCAACAGCCATACATCATTAACAAGCATCAAACCCGCATTCATGTCCAAGCAATTACAAACAAGGTACAAACGATGCACTTGCCTTAACCGTGTGAGAACGGAGGATGCGAAGAAGGTGCTGCCTCCGGGACCAATCCACCACCCAAAATTCATGTAAAGGCATACTAAGCCAATGGTAATGGACCGAACAAACAATATAAGCAACCACAATCTAACAATAGCTTGTAACGCGACCCCGACTCCAAATTCCTAAAAGCTGATCTGTCCCCTCTGTAAACAGTCATGTTCTAAAATTCGTATCTTTTAGTACAGGAGTCCAAATGAGGTGTTCTTAGACTTCATTTAAAGGTTATCAAAATTACCCAACTAAACCTAGTTGGTTGGCCTTCCTGATTCGGCCATCTAATATCCCTTTTATGCTGATTAACAAAACATCAATTTCACGTCAGGTTCTCTGGACAGTACACTAAAACAATCATAACTTCCAGCTCGTTTGTCCAAATATCGCGTTCTTGGGCTTTCCTGAAAGCTACGACAATTATCTACAACTTTCGTTATACTGAGATCCTCTAATTCTCCATTTAACTGATCGCTCAAGTCAGATTACTAAAACATGTCAGAATACTGACAGATTCTCAGAACAGTCGCACTAATAAATTCGTAACTTTTGCTACAGAGGTCCAAATAATACGATCTAGCACTTCATCGAAAGCTATTGACGTCCTCTACAACTCTCTAGGAGAAGCCCAAGACCGAATCCGTACTTAACTATATCAAAACGTCTGTCTAACGCGATATGTCCTGAGAAGACAGAAATACCGATATTGCTACAACAATCAAATATGCATCTATTCGGGGGCAAACCGGGGTTACCCTTGACGAACCGCTGTAGACCACGATGCAATATGCGAATCTTCCCCTTCCCTCTCTTCTTCCCTTCTCCTTTCTTCCTTCTTCTTCCTTTTTTCTTGGCCGACCACCACAATGAAGAGGCATCGGAGGAGAGGGGCACCACCATGGAGGAGATGGGTTGCTACAGATACCGTGCTACAGTGGCGGCGCGGTGCTGTAGCACCCTAGGGTTCCCTCCTTCTTTAGTTGGTTTCGGTTTCTCATGGGCCATGGGCCACTAAGCTGTTTTCCTCCACTTGACTATGGGTGCGTGGCCCATTACTCTCTCAATTTCTGATTTTTTTCTCTTTTAATTATCTTAATTCCCTCTCTAATTTTTTTATTACATCCACTAACGACAAACGGGATATTACAGGTTCCACTACTTATTTGCTCTCCGGGTTCGGAAATGAGAGCTGACCAAGGATGCCGGGACGTTCCTATCCACATTGAAGGAGTGGGATTCTTGGCGAATCTTATCCTACTCGACTCAGCGCGCCTGGATGTGATTCTTGGCATGGATTGGTTGTCCCAACACTTGGGGCAAATCGATTGTGCCAGGAAGATTGTCTACCTCACCAGTCCTTCAGGTGAACAGGTTGGGTTTTCACTGCAGCTGCAAGGGCCACATCTTTATGCCCTTGAACCAAAGCCAGCATTGGAGATTCGCGATGTCCCCACAGTATGTGATTTTGTGGATGTATTTCCTGAAGATTTGCCTAGAATGCCTCCCGTTCGAGACCTAGAGTTCGTGATAGAGTTGTTGCCCGGTACCGCCCCGATTTCTAAGGCGCCGTATCGAATGCCTCCTAATGAGTTGGAGGAGGTGAAGAAGCAACTAGGTGAGCTTCAAGCAAAAGTGTTCCTTCATCCTAGCTCATCTTCTTGGGGCTATCTAGTTATTTTTGTGAAGAAGAAGGACAAGACCCTGCGTATGTGTGTTGATTACCGTCCGCTTAATGAGGTGACGGTGAAGAATAAGTATCATTTGCCTCGTATTGATGATCTCTTTGATCAGTTGGCTGGAGCCCAGGTGTTCTCTAAGATTGATTTGAGATTGGGCTATCATCAGGTCCGAATCAGGGCTGAGGATATTCCGAAGACGGCTTTCACTACTCGTTATGGTCTTTACGAGTACATCGTCATGTCTTTTGGCTTAACCAATGCTCCTGCTTTATTCATGAACCTTATGAACTCGATATTCATGGCGTATTTGGATAGGTTTGTGGTGGTATTCATCGATGATATCCTCATCTACTCCAAGAATGAAGAAGAGCATGCTGAACATCTCAGGCTTGTGTTGGGCAAGCTGCGTGAGCACCAGCTGTATGCAAAATTCAGCAAGTGTGAGTTCTGGTTGCAGGAAGTGGCATTCTTGGGCTATGTTCTTTCGGAAGGAGGTGTGGCTGTGGATCCTAGCAAGGTCAGTGATGTGCTATCTTGGGGTCAGCCCAAGTCGGTCACCGATGTGCAGAGTTTTCTTGGTTTGGCCGGCTACTATCGCCGCTTTATCGAGAATTTCTCCAAGATTGCGAAGCCTATGACTGAATTGCTCAAGAAGGACAAAAAGTTTGAGTGGTCCACTGCTTGTGATGTGAGTTTTTAGGAAATCAAGAAGCGGTTGACCTCAGCCCCAGAAATTGTTCTCCCCGATATTCACAAGAGTTTTGATATCTATTGTGATGCTTCTCGTCAGGGTCTTGGTTGTGTTCTTATGCAGGAAGGCAAGGTTATGGCCTATGCATCAAGGCAGTTGAGGCCTCATGAACTCAACTATCCTACTCATGACTTGGAGTTAGTTGCTGTGGTTCATGCACTCAAGATTTGGCGGCATTATCTGATTGGAAACTGTTGTGAGGTGTATTCTGACCACAAGAGCTTGAAGTACTTGTTCACCCAGCCAGATCTGAACCTTAAGCAAAGAAGATGGTTGGAATTGATCAAGGACTATGATATGGGCATTCAGTATCATCCGGGTAAGGCCAATGTCGTTGCGGATGCACTCAATCGAAAAGGTGTATTGCAACATGTTAATGCTCCAAGAGCAGCAGCCTACCCTCATTTCAGAATTTCAGTGCCTCAATTTGGATTTGATCGAGCACGGTTTTCTTGCTACCTTGGTTGTGCAACCAACCTTGGTGGACCGAATCAAGGCTACTCAGCAGACAGATGTTGGTGTGAACCAAATCAAGCAGAACATCAAGGATGGGACAGCCAAGTGCTTTTCTGAGGATGAGCATGGAGTTGTGTGGTTTGGGCAGCGTCTTGTGGTTCCAAAGGTCATGGAATTGCGGGATTTGATTCTCTGCGAAGCCCATGACTCTCCTTTGTCTATCCACCGGGGCTACCAAGATGTATCAGGACTTTCGTTAGAGATTCTGGTGGACTCGAATGAAGCGTGAGATTGCCAAGTTCATTGCCGAGTGCGACGTGTGCTGTCGTGTAAAGGCCAAGCATCAGCGTCCAGCAGGTCTTCTTCAGCCTTTGCCTGTGCTAGAGTGTAAGTGGGATTCCGTTGGCATGGACTTCATCACCGGGTTGCCCCGTACTTCTTCTGGGAAGGATGCCATCTGGGTTATCATTGATCGGTTGACAAAGATAGCGCATTTCCTGCCGGTGCGTACCAACCTCAGTGTCAGTCAGTTGGCGGATCTCTATGTATCTCGCATTGTGTGCACGCATGGTGTGCCACGAGCGATTGTGTCGGATCGTGGTTCTCTTTTACCTCTCGATTTTGGCATCGATTGCAGAGGCCATGGGGGCGCGTCTTTCTTTGATTGACTTATCATCCCAGGTGGCGGTCGAGGCAGGCGAGTCAACCAAGTGTTGGAAGATATGCTCCGTGCTTGTGTTCTTTCCTATGGGAAGAATTGGGAGAAATGTTTGTCGTTTGCTGAGTTCTCCTACAACAACGACTTTCGAGCCGATCTTGGCATGACACCATTTGAGGCCTTGTATGGGAGGATGCGAACCCCATTGAACTGGTCGAGGCGGTGGCGGCGATTTTCGGCTGGAGTCGATTAATGAGGCCGAAAGTCAGGTTCAGTTGGTCCGCGAACATCTGCGCACGGCCCAGTCCAGGCAGAAGAGCTATGCGGATCACCGTCGCCGTGAGTTGAGCTTTGAGCCCAATGACTTTGTGTATCTCAAAGTCTCACCTTTGAGGGGCCATCAGCGTTTTGGCATCAAGGGCAAATTAGCCCCTCGATATGTTGGGCCTTATCGCATCATCGAGAGAGTTGGGGCTGTGGCATACAGATTGGAGCTGCCAGCTACACTTGAGTGTGTGCATGATGTGTTCCATGTGTCACACCTAAATAAGTGCCTCGTGTTCCAAGCGAGGCAACTCCATGGAGGTTCTCGATGTGCAAAAAGATTTGACCTCACGCAAGCATCTGTTCGTATTCTCGAGGAATCTAAGCGGAGAACAAGGAACCGTGTCATCAAGTTCCTTAAGATTCGATGGTCAAACCATTACGAAGATGAGGCAACTTGGGAGCGGGAAGATCGCCCGTGCAAATTACCCATCCTTCTTCTTGATAGCGGAATCTCGGTCGAGATTCTTGTAAGGGGAGAGTTGTAACATCCCAATTTTGGGCTTGTGTTTCAAATGTAAGAAAATGAGTAGAAATTAATTTTTTCTTACATCATGTATTTCTGTGTGTACTAAACAATTATTGTACAAGAAGTTATGGAAATACAAAGTCACAAGTCTTTTGATCCAAACCTTGAGCTTTCAAAAACAAGTCTTTTGATCCAAACCTTGAGCTTTCAAAAACAATCTTGTTAGACCTCTTGATCATCTCTGGAAATATTTTTCCTAAGTTCTTGGCATGGTATGTGACCCCTCTGAAAAATTTCACAATTTTTAGAAATTGTTTGAATATTTTGGAGTCGATCAAACCTATTCAAATTTTGGTCAAGCGTGGGCCAGCACCTTGTGGAATTTTTGGAGGAAAAAGTATAGCACAAAAACCTCTGCAAAATTTACACAAGGTCAATAACTCAGCTAGCAAGCTTCTGTAAAAATTTTATAATTTTTGGAGTGAGTTTGCTATCCCAAATAAATCCCAAACTTGGATCAGCTCAAAACCCAAATTCAGTGCGAGTCGGCTCGGGCTCGAGTCGAGACCGAGTCCGACCAGATCAAGCGACTCGGCTAAGTCGAGTCGCGGCCGTCGGACCTTCTTGTGCGCGCGTCTTTGGGCGTTGGATTCTCATCAAGTGCCCGAGACCTCCCCTCTGATCTCAGTGCCTCGGGGTGGTCGAGGCCACTGGATCTCCATCTTGCGGTCACGACCTCCCCTGGACCTCCCCGTGCGCTCGGACCTCCTCTGCCTCGGGTGATGCGGGATGTCGGGACCACCCGATTGCATCAGGGACGTCCAGGACCTCCCTCGGCTCTGTTTCTCTTCCTCCCGACCTCCACGAGTGCGGTCGTCATGGTTTTCACGCGCTTTGTGCGTGTGTGAGCGAGCGGTTGGGAGCGGTGAGATATCACCTTTGCTTCTTGTCAACGGCTCTTTTTCTGCCAAGCATTTAATGCCGATCGACTTTAACCTCCAAAGTCTCCACCTGCTCTGCCCCTACCTCACAGGTGTGCTCATGGCGTTGGCATGGTTCTTGGTCCTGATAGACCTTGCCCACACCATGTCCGAGCTCCCGGCTTTATCTAGTGAAGGCCCTCCTCAATTTCATTTCCCACTCTTGGTTGCTGCTTGGACTCCTCGGTTGTGAGTGTGAGCCCCAAGCTTGAGCACCGAGGGCACCACCCCCTTACCACCATTGTCACCCTTGGGCTCCTGCGAAGCTCGAGCTCGGTGGTCCCATCGAAGTTCTTGGCTTGTCAACTTGTCATCTTGATCACCTCAAGCTTTCTCTAACTGCTGTGGTTAACAATCGCGAGGGTGGTCAAGTTGGGAGATTGCTTTTCGTGGTGGGATCACCTTCTTCCTCCGCGGCAAGCAAGTACTTCATCGCGGACTTCTTGACCTTCTCCAAGTTCCTCCGAACACCTTGGTCCCCTCTCTGCCTCAGGTGCCATTTTCTTAGCTTGGTCTTTGCGTTTTCTAGTCGTCGTAGAGCCCGTTTAGTTTTCATAGTTTTGCCATATTGCACTCCTTCCTCTCTCTCCAGCTCGCCGGCGTTCCAGGCCGTCGCCGCCGTCGAGAGCACGTTCTTTAGGTTCTTGGCGTTATTTAGAACTCAGCCATGTCCTTGGTTCTCGCCGGCGAGCTCCCCATCGCCGGCGGTGAGCTCGTGTTAGCACTCGGGCTTTTGTCACGTAAGATTCGGACAGCCCAGTAGCCAATGATTGGCTGTCGGAATCTTTGAGGAGCCTCTCGCTGCGAGTTGGCCTCCTCCTCCTGTTGTCGTACGGCAAAACCCCACCTAGACCTCCCCGCTCGACCTCCCAGTGATGATCTGGCCGTTAAATACCTCTCTGTGGTTAATCTTAGCCGTCGGACCTCTTCTCACACGTCCGCAAAGACCTCCCTCCTCAGGACCTCCCCCTAGTTTAATCTCAGCCGTTAAGATCACCCCCGGTTAGATCTGTACCGTAGAGTGTTTTTTGTGTAAGTTCTAAGTCCCCGGACCTCTTATAGTAATCTCAGTCGTAAAAGACCTCCTTAGGTTGGATCTTAGCCGTTGGGTCTGGCTCTGTGAAAAATCTTAAGCGCTAGGACCTCCCGTGATTAGATCCTAGCCATTCAAGACCTCGTTAAACTCAATCTGAGCCACTAGGACCTCTCCTGCGCAAAAAGACCTCCTCGTGGTATTTTTTGTAAAAACCACCCCTAAGACCATCCTCGGGGTCCTCCTTGTAAAAGACCACCCCTGGTCTTTTATAAAGGACACCTCGGACCTCCTCCTCGAATTAATCCTGACCATAGATGACCTCCCCGGATTTGGATCTGAGTGTTAGATCTACTTTGTAAAATCCTTAGTCTCAGGATCTCCCTCCGCGTCGATCTGAACCATTTAGGACCTCCCTGGGTCTAATCTGAGCCGTCCAGATCTTCTTCCGTTGAAACCCTATCGCATAGGACCTCCTCGCTTAGATCTTGGCCATCCGTGACCTCCCTTGCGATATCTTAGCCGTTCAAGACCTCCCCCTGGAGATCTTGACCGTCTAGGACCTCATCCCTTAAATCCGTAGCTTTAGGACCTCCTCCTCAGGTCTCAACCGTTAGATTTAGATCTAACGGGCTAGACCTCCCTCCGTAGATTTAGCCGTAGGACCTCCCTCTGGAGATCTAGACCGTTGGGACCTCCCCCGAGAGATCCTGACCGCCCCGACCTCCTTCCTTGGATTTAAGCCTTAGGACCTCCCTTAGAGCTCTGGACCATCAGATCTTAATCTAACGGTCACGACCTCCGTTAGGCGCGAGGACCTCCTTTGCGTGCGCGGTGCATTTACTAGTCATGGCCGTTGGATCCAATCTCAACGGTCCGGACCTCCCCAGAGCGGGAGGAGGTCTTTTGCTGCAGTGCTTAGTCCGTGGCCTTGCGACACAAGATCAACGGCCCACGACCTCCCCGTATTCATTCAGTTCATTTGGACCTCCCGAGAGCTCAAATTTTCTAAGTTTGGATTGTTTCAAATTTCAAAAGTGCATAACTTTGTCATTTTAGCTCCTTTTTGAATGATTCCAATTGTTGTAGCTCTGTTATAGAATAAACTTTAATCTGAGAATGAATTTAGGCACTGTTATGTAGCAGAAAATGATATAAACTGCATGAACTTGTTTAATATAAAATGGTTGTCTAGAAATTCATTGAAAATTTGTAAAATGCATAACTTTTTCTCTGTAAATCCAAACTGAGCAAACTCAACTTGGTAAAATTTATCTGTAGACATGCTTTGTTATGAACTAGGCCTTGTCTTTATTCATGTTCCTGAAAAGTGATATATGCTAGTTTTAGAACTTAGAAAAATCATAACTAATTCATTATAACCCCAAATGATGTAAACTCAACTTTGCTGTTCTTAGGATGACCTTAGCTACCTACCATAAAAATTTCAGATTCCAGATCATTCTAGAAATTTTTGCTATAAACAGTAACCGAAATTAATTTAATTAGGATTTTTCAGGCTGAGAGAAATTGTTTAGGGCATAACTTTTTCATGCTAAGTCCAAATGGAGTGATTCTTGTTTCTAAAATTGTCTAAAATCAACCTCTAGCTGCTGTAGAAATTTCATAGGTTTTGGATGTTCTTTGCTGTTGAGTTCCTTTTGGGTGTTCTTCGTTCTTATTGGTTTTATCGCCTTTTCGCGTTAGGTTCCGAAGAATTTATGGAACCTGAGCACTCTCCTCTGCAGCAAGACCAATCCCAGCAAGGCAAGTAGTTTGATCATGTTAATCCCAGTATTTTAAGTATTTATGTTGATTACAAATTCTATGTATGCATTACTACTTTGTGTTAAACTATTGTCGTTAGTTGACCTAGTAGATGCATTTCCTTAGACAAATGATTATTCTCTACTACCATGAGCCTAGGTTATTGCTGTGATTTAGAGCTCGTGGATGAGTTCTTGTCACTTAGTAGTTTGCGAATTAATTGTTTAGCTATGCTTAGCTTCCGGTAGAAATGGGCGGTTATCGACTTGTCGATAACCTTGATCTCATAAAACTTATTATGATCTATGATTTCAGCCTTGTGCCATGTCTACTTATGAAAACTAAAACTGAAAATAAAATAATTTAGACTTGGGCACAATGGTAAGGCGGTGTGATTTTTAGGTGTGGTTGGAATGGTGCCGGGTCAATTAAGGACCGAACATCTTGTGAGTACACATTATCAGAGCAATTTGTGCGTGCTAACCACACTAGAGGGTATGAGACCTCTCTTGACTTAGTACTTTGGCGTGTATTGGCTTCGGGTCGTAGGGAGTCGTAGGAGGGATGGTGTTGGGAGCATTGCAGTGTCCGAAAGGCTTCCCCCATGATGGCTGGTTGTCTTTCGGCTTGCAATGTAAGCGTATGGGTTTCTATCCATACGAGCGGCTCATAGTTAATACACAATATTGGAAAACGTCTCGTAGGACTTTGCCGTGCCGGCATACCTTCGGAAGTGGGCTTTGTGGCTTAGAGGCGGTCTGAAGTGTGGGTACATTGGTACACCCCTTCAGGGTTAAAACTATTCGAATAGCCTCGTCCTAGGTTATGGACACGCTTGGGTAAGCTTTTCAAGAGGTAGACTACAACCTTTTAATTAAAACTTGTGGGTGAGTGCGAATCGGGATTAGTGCTATGTTGTGGTGACTATTGGGATAGTCACTTCCAGTGGTTACTTGTATGTATCTTTATTTACGTTGTTATTTTGACAACAAAACAGTTGCAAACTTGCTCTTAAATGTATTACATTATTGCAAATAAAGTTGGCTTTGTGCAAAATGAGACATACAACCTCCACCTAAATAAGCTTGCATGTAGTTTATGAATAGGTGCTGCTATTCCACACGTCGATCTTGCGAGTACCGTTGTGTACTCGGTTATCTTGCTTAAATGTATTTGTTGCGAGAGAAGAAGGTGAGCTTGATGGGCCTCACTTTTGTGAGCTTTGTTGTGGTAGCTAGGGCGACTAGCTTAGCGGCCGATCGGTTGCCTTGTGGGTTGTGTGGCTAACCGGACGACTTTTGTTCTAGCCATCTCATGGCACCTTTGCTTCATTGTCATTCTTGTATATTGTGTTATTTGGCGGTCGGCTCTTTTGTAATAACTTTACTTTATGTATGTCGTTGTTGAACTTACTATTAATTGTTGTATGGAAATGATGTATGATTTTGTGATGATGAGCGTGTGCTGCAATTCTGAGAAGCACATGTCCATCGAGGCTTTGGATATTTGATTAGTAATGCTAGAACCATATGGAGGTTAAGTATTACTAGTTAAATACCCGGGTCCTCACAAGATCTTTCATACGTGCGGCTCTTAATTAGCATTATCCATTGGAAATGTCTCGTAGGACTTAGCCGTGCCGGCATACCAAAGGAAGTGTGCTTAATAGCTTGGAAAAAGGCGATGCAGAGTGTGGGTACATTGGTACACCTGCGGGTTTGATCTATTCTAATAGTCTCATCCTAGGTTATGGACATGCTTGGTAAGGTCGTGCAAGAACTAGAGTATAACTTTTCATTAAAACTTGATGTGGGTTGTACGAATGGGTAATTTGTGCTATTGTTGTGATGGCTATTGGGTTAGTCATCTCGGTATATCTTATTGTTATTACTTATTGTCTCGATGTTATTTGAACAATTAAAAACAGATTGTGCAAACGCCTTCAATCTATTATCTATTGCAAATAAAATTTGTTTTATCTTTGAAAATGAACCTTTAGCCTTCTCCTTTGATTAAAGCCTACATGTAGTAATATCTAGGTTTGTTACTCGTAAGTCTTGCGAGTACATTTTTATACTCATTTGCATTGCTTAATTGTGGCAGAGGAGGTTGATCCCCAAGGGATCGTGTGGACGACTAGCTTGGCGGCCCGGTCGGATTGCCTTGTGGGTGTGTGGCAAACCCGTTGGTTCTTGTTTATAGCCATCTTATGGTACTTTGCTTCCACTGTTGTTTAGCTCTTTTAGCTTGTTCTTGGTCGGTTGGTCTCTCTCTTGTAATAACTTTACTATATGTCTTTTGCTTGTAAAGCTTTTGCTTCGGTTCTGTGTGTTGTATGGAATTGATGCAATGTTTTGTAAAAGGGTGTGTATACAACAATTCTGGGAAGTATACATTTTCCCGAAGCACGAGATATTTGATTTGTGACGCTAGAGTCGATGGAAGACTAAGCATTACAAGCTAAATACCCCAGGGTCTCACAAAGCTTGGTATCAAAGGCATACCGACCGTAGAAACCCTTAGCTAGGTCGTCTGTAGGATGCTTTGAAAAACTTAGTTTCAAAACTATCAAATGATTTTGAAAGCTTAAGTAAGTTCTCATATTATACTCCTCACCTATCTTAGTTGCTCGTCTTACCTTACTCTTGTTGAGTTTTGAAAAGCTAATTTCCTCTCTTCCCTTCTAAAGATAGTTATCGTCTAATTCGGTTTTGGGAACCTATGAGAGTTCTAAATTTGAAGTTTATTTGCCTTTGGTGAAGAATAGAAGTGCTTGGAGCTGGATTCAAAATCTAGATAGCAAGCAGCAGTTTTATGGACAACAAGCTCTAGTTAGTAAATAAGGTAGAGAATGAGAGGATAATTCAACTAAAACTTGTAGGGATAAAAGGGTAAGATGTGATATTAGTTATCTAAGTATTTGACACCCTCTTAGATGGTTTTACCTTGCCCTTTAGATGTGTTAGATCTGAGTTGTGTTCTGAAATTTATCTTCCTAACCGATTGCTCGTTCTTTCAAGACATGTTAGTCATATCGGGAAGTTGATCTTATGTCTTATGAGTTTTGCATTGGATCTTTATGCCTTTATACAAATATTTGGAGTTCATTTCCTGCTATTATTTGTATGCTTATATTAGGGTAATATCGCATTTCCCCTTAGTCGGTTGCTTCTCTACTGCTACCTGTTACTCGTCTTATGCCTTTCCCTCTTATCTTCTTATTGGATGTCGTGTGTTAATTATTTGGCCAATAGCGGAATCGGTAAAGAGGAAGGTATTATTGAGTAACAACTGTTTTATCTTTGATTATATCCTCCTTGTTAGGTTGCTGATTGGTGGTTTAGATTGGTCAAAGTGATGTTTGATAATCGAGAAATTAGATTATTACTCTTGGTCACTGAAGGATTAATTAGATAGTTCAACCATGAGATATTAACCTTGGTGGGATCTTTTATAGATTATGGTAGATGTTGCCATAGAAGGTTACAATATGAGTATAAATGGAGTTATGGTGGTGAGGTATAAGCTTGTCTACATGTGATGTGGATTGTATATCAGAGATATATGTAGGTATAACTCTTAGAACGCATGTAGTATGTTGAATTAATAAATTTGTGGATTCACTTGGGGGTTTGGATTTTGATATGCCTTAGTCAACCTGTCAATAAGATGGTTAGTCAGATTTTGGTCTAATGTGATAGAGTTCGAATTCGAAACTATGATGATACTATAAAATTCGATGGACCCTCATGATGATAATTTGAGAGTTGTGAAGATGTAATTGAATATATAACTGGACCGAAATCTTTCTAGAGATCAAGATTGATTAGGCGATTGATTGGGCATAAAGTGGATGACCTTGAGGATTGAAAATGAGATTTATCTTTATGGGAATAGTGGTCCCAAGGATGATATAACTGGGTTACTGAGGGATGATTAATTGTGGCAGTCAGATTTAGAGGATACTTGGGGATTAGTAGATTTTTGGAAGACATTGATCTAATATTATCAAATTAGACTGGGATAATTATTGTGGATAACTTGATCTAGATGAGGTTAATAATTTAGATTATTCGGATTATAATTGGATTACAAATTCACTTTGGGTCGATGATTTTCTTGATGGTTGAATTCATTAGGATGGGGTTGACTGTGGATAAAGGGTGTATATTTTCAACCTGAGATGATGGTGTTGATTTTGGTAGTTAATTAGACACTAGAGTAGGGACGAGTGGATTAGACTTAGACTTTAAGAGATTAATTGGTGTATTTGGTGGCTAAATTATTGCAAGTAGATTGATCATGCCGTCCAAAGGGTTTGAAAAGCAGAAGTATAGAGATATTGCTCGAAGATGCAATTGGATCTCGCATGGATGTAATGTAACATCCCAATTTTCTGAGCTTAAAAATCATTTAAATAGTTAGTAGGGAAAAATCACCATTTGGATTTATTTCAATTTTAAATTCAAAGCTTGATATTGAACTTTACAAACAAAAACCTTTAATGTGAATAATCCCAACATGAACAGTAGCCAAAACTATTTTATTTGGGTGTCTTGTGCTCAGATATATTTTCTAGATTTTTCTAGAATTTTTCTGAGTTCATTTGTTATTTTCTATTGCTTATTTGATTTTCTGGTATTTTCTAAAATAGAAAAGCTAATTAAAACCTCAGAAATAGCCTCGGGCCGAATTTCCCTCCTCCGGCCCATTTCCCTCATGCCAGGCCCATTTCCATGTGACCATTTCGCCGCGCCTGTATCGCCTCGATTGACATGCGGGCCCCGCATGTCAGCCTCTTCTCTCTCTCCGCACGCTCAGCCCACCCTCCACCATTCGATCAATATTCGACGGTCGAATCGGGTGAGTATCGAAGTCCAGCGTTCGGTGCTTTGGGCCGTTCGATCTGGATTTGTGGTCGAGATCTTGTCGAGTCGTTCGCACCGCGCCGTTTGCCACGCGGTTTCGTCAAGCCCCTTCGGTGGCCGGTGGGTCCCACCACCACGCGTCGTCATCGTCTCGGCGGACTCCACCTTCCGCCGAGTTTGCGCGCCGCCTTTGCCATTTGGGAGTCCGTGTGAGGCACGCCTCCGGGGCTATTTAAGGCCCGAGAACCTCGTGGGGCGCACCACATGGCGCGCCCTCGAAACCCTAGCCGCCCACGGCGCGCTAGAAGTCCTAGGCACCGCCGTCTTGACTCGGCGAAGGACCTCTTATGCCGTCGCCGATCGGACCACCTCGGCGTCGGTGGAGACCATCTTCGAGATCGTCGCGTCGCGCATCTCGAACCACCGTCGATTTCACCGGAGGACCCCTCGGCGTCGTCGCCGTCGGCCGAGATCTATTCGCGCCGACCTCGCCGCGGTCACCTGTCCACCCGGCACCGTGAGCACACGTTGAGATCCGTACCCCCTCTACCTCCTAATACCATCCACCGCCGCTAGAGCGCCGCCGTTCGCCGTTGCCGGATGGTCCAGTGGTGGTTGCTGTCGATCTGACGTGGCGTCCATGTCACCCTCCACCTCAGCGCCACATCAGCCCAGGCGCGCATGTGTCTGCCCAGTCATCGTCCACGTGTGTGCCCACGCGGCAGTTCACCGGGTCCAGATCTAGCAGGCTCGATAGAATTGGTCTACCGTGAGCCATCTCACTGGCATGTGGGTCCCACATGTCATTGAATTCTTTTATTTATCTTTTTCCGAAATTCTGAGGGCTGACGTCAGCATTGCGCAATAATTCGATTTTCTTCAGAGAAATAATTGGAAATGCGGAAAATCCAAATTAGGGTTTCTTTTAGATTTAAAACTTCCAGAGGCCATAACTTTTGCATCCTAACTCCGATTGAGCTCATTCAAATTTCTAAATTTATCTAAATTCGAGCTCTATTTATCTGAGATTTTTATTTAATTTTTGGAGCTTATTTTACCTCTATTATTTATTTGTTTTGTTTATTTATTTCGTTTGCGAGTAGACGTCGATTCGTCGGTGAATTTTGTTGAAGAAGGAGCAACCCAAGATCAAGACCAGTACATTGACCTTTTCCAAGGCAAGTCATACCTTTGAAAATCTTGAACCCAGTTTTCAAATTACTTTGTGTTAAAGTATTGTATTTTATGTTAATTATGTATTTAAATGTTTTCGGTATAGTTATTATCCAATTTATTATCACCCCTTGGCCTTGTATGTCATAATTCCTTATCACCCTAGATTGGTTTATTAGTTGGTAATATTATAGCACCAACGTGGGTTGGTTAGATGCAGTACAATTGCTTAGTCATGCTCTGAGTCTCACATCTCATGTAAGTTGCAATTATTGAATGTGACTAAGTGACTATGGAACTATGTGTAAAACTGTGTGTTATGTGTTATTACTTCGTGATGGCATGTGTTGCACTAAAACCAACTGGGTGGTAAAGGATTTAGACTGAGGCAAGTGGTGGAAGTTGTGTGATATGGTGGAAGCTATGTGCTTGGGTTTGATAATCTTTGTGACTTAGTTAGAACATGGAAGTCTTGCCTTGGTCAATTAAGGACTTAACTTTGTGCGCCATTGAACTGAGCCTTACTGTATGACCACATGCCTGGTATGGGACGGGCCTAACTTAGTAAGTTATGGATTCTCGGCATTGATGTTCAGGTGGATAGGTTAAGCTGTGTGACAGGGTGGAGGTGTGACTACTTGGTGGTTGCATCGCGGGACGGTTCGCCGCTTCCCTGTCCAATGGTGTGTGTTATACTAATTCTATGTGGTGGTATAGCGGAAAGCACATCGGGAATGTCATTGTTTGAGATGAAGTTTTGAACTGTTTTATTACGATTGGTTCTTGCTACACTAGTTGTATCTTGTGGGTAAAGTGTACAACCTCTGCAGTGTTAAACAATCTATTCGAATAGCGCATCCATGATCATGGACATGCTCGGGATTTCACACGAGGGTAGTTTTCATAAAATGTTGGGATGGGGCTGTGTGACCTCAATCATGGTTGTGTACTCACGCTTGTTGTAAAACTTGCGCCCAAACCTACAGAAGAGGAGGAGTCTACACACTTTGGGCGGAGTTCGCGAAAGTTGATGATCGTTAAGTGCGGATCGATCGGTTGCACTGTGGTGAATTGGTGGGATCTGTTGGAGTTATTTCCGTTCTGCTGCTGTTTTATTCTCTGTTAGCCCTGCGTGGCTTAATAAGTGTAAACTCGACCATAAGGTCAAAACCCTTCTTTGCTATTCAAACTAATCGTTTACTTTATTTATCGCTTATGTGGATCGATATTTACCTATATTGACCTTTGTGTGCACTAAGCGTGATCTGGACTAGTGCACGTATACGAGAGGTTTCATAATCGAAGTGCAGGTCCCGACATGTACCCTCTCTTAAGAATTTAAATTATTGAGATGAAACTTACTAGAAACAACAAATAAGTGCTAAATGGTTGATAATATATATCCATTGGTGAATCGTAGGCATTGAAATACGGTTCTTTAGTGCTTATGAATTGGCAGTTACATTGAAGATGCCCTATGATAGAAATTATAAAACAAGGATATTGGAAAATGTGAGCAAAATAGTGATTTCACTTAGGATTATTATTGTTTCCAAGAAGATGACTTGCAAAACTTTGGAACTTTCATGGCAGCGCAGACTCAGCTCATGAATACCATGATGACTCAGATGCAAGCTATGAACAACCAAGTCAACAACAATCAACGGCATGGAGGCCCAGCTGCTCATGGTCACCATGGACCATCTAAACTTGCGGTGTTTATGAGAACCCGTCCACCAACATTCTCTGGACATGTATCCCCAGTAGAGGCAGATGATTGGCTTCGGGTCATCGAAAGAAAGCTACTAATTACCCAGTGCAGTGACCGTGAGAAGGTCCTATATGCCAATCACCAGATGGAGGGCACAGCCGCTGAATGGTGGGAGAACTTCTGTGCCGCGCATGAGACGCCACAAGATATCACGTGGGAGGAATTTTCTGCAGCATTCCGCCAGTATCATGTACCGGAAGGCATTATCGATCTGAAGAAGGATGAGTTCCACGCTCTCAAGCAGGCTCGCTATGCAGCAGAAGATGTAGCCACAGACAAGGCTCGTCAGAGTCGCTTCCTGAAGGGGCTGAACACTGGACTGCAAGTCAGTCTAATCGCCCGTACTTTTCCTAATTTTCAAGAGCTGGTCAACAAAGCCTTTGTTCTAGAGGACAAACGAAAGGAACTAGAAGATAACCGTAGCGCGGATGGCTCAACAAGAAATCGGCAATCACGGCAGAGGGCAAGAAACGGTGCCATCACGGTTCAACGGTTTCCACCTCGGACTTCGTTGAGCACTGCACCAACTTCCGCACCCGTCGGTGCCCGAACACGCAGCCACGCACTGTCAACCCCAACACGGGAAGCAATCGACAAAGCGCGCAAAAGTCTGTTATGCACGCCGCGGTAGGACATTTGCCAACGATGTCGCAAAGGGGAACAATCACTCGGTACATTTAACTTGGGAGCCACTCCATCAAAGGCGCCAGCGTCGGCGACAACCAAGGAGCTTCACAAGTTGCGGTCAATCGGAGGAGCACCACGATCCGTGATCGGAGGCGTGTCAACCACGTCACTCTGGAAGGAGCCGAGAATCACGAGCGTCGTCTTGGGTAAGTTTACGGTTAACTCGATTACTGCATCGAGTTTGTTTGATTACGGGCTTGGCGTTCGTTTGTTTACGGAATGTTTGCAACCAAGAATAATTTGGAAGTTATGCAACTTAAGCATACTCTCTTAGTCCAGTCACCTAGGGCAGAGCTAAGTGCTAGAGTGGGATGTTTAGGAGCTAAGTTACTCATAGCTGGAGTTGAGTTTCTAGCCAACCTACTTGTTCTAGACACCCAAACCTTAGATGTCATTCTTGGCATGGATTGGTTATCCAAGCACAAAGCCGTGCTAGATTGTGGCCGAAGAGCCATAACAATCGAGGATACCAAGGGAAACAAGATAGAATTTCTAGCCACCTCAGTTCGTGATGGACATCTAATGGTGAACAGTCTGAAGACCCTTTCCTTGGAAGAAGTACCAGTGGTCAGTGAATATCGGGCGTGTTTCGGAGGAGTTACGGGAATGCCACGGATCGTGACATTGAGTTTGTCATCGACTTAGTGCCAGGGACAGCACCAATTTCAAAGAGACCCTATCGAATGCCAGCCGATGAATTGGTAGAGATGAAGAAACAGATAGAAGAACTTCTTGAGAAAGGTTTCGTGAGACCTAGTTCGTCGCCATGGGGAGCGCCAGTGTTGTTTGTCAAGAAGAAGGATGGGAGTATGAGAATGTGTATTGATTACCGTTCTCTCAACGAGGTTACTATCAAGAACAAGTACCCACTACCCCAGATAGATGATCTGTTTGATCAGATGAAAGGAGCCGGAGTGTTCTCAAAGATCGACCTGCGATCAGGTTACCACCAGCTAAAGATTTGTCCTAAGCATATACCGAAGACTGCTTTCTCAACGCGGTATGGACATTATGAGTTCTTAGTCATGTCTTTTGGTTTGACCAATGCCCCTGCATACTTCATGAACATGATGAATAAAGTATTCATGGAATATTTGGACAAGTTCGTAGTTGTGTTCATTGATGATATTCTAGTGTACTCCAAATCGAAGGAAGAACACGTCGAACATCTAAGGATAGTCTTGGAAAAACTCAGAGAGCATCAGTTGTATGCCAAGTTCAGTAAGTGTGATTTCTGGAAGAAGGAAGTTGATTTCCTTGGTCATGTGATGACAGTAGAAGTAGCGATTGATCGGTAAAGTTAAGCGATGTTACATTGGGAGCGACCCAAAGCGTAACTTCAGTTCGCGATTTCTTGGGAATGGCAGGTTATTACCGCCGTTTCATCGAAGGATTCTCATCGATTGCTAAGCCTCTTACGCAATTGTTGAAAAAGGAGAAGAAGTTCACTGGGACTCCAGCCTGTGAAGAAAGTTTTCAAGAGTTGAAGAAGCGTTTGACTTCAGCCCCAGTGCTGATTTTGCCAGATATTCGCAAGGATTTTGATATCTATTGTGTGCTTCGCGTCAAGGGATAGGATGCGTCTTGATGCAAGAAGGAAGAGCTGTCGCTTACGCGTCAAGGCAACTGAGGCCTCACGAAGAGAATTACCCTACTCATGATCTGGAATTAGCTGTCGTAGTGCATGCTTTAAAGATTTGGCGTCACTACCTCATTGTGTCATTGTGAAGTCTACGGATCATAAAAGTCAAGTACATATTCACCCGATCGATTTGAACATGAGCGTGAAGATGGTTAGAATTGATCAAGGATTACAATCTTGGAATCCGCTACCATCGACAAAGCCAATGTAGTTCTGAGCGCTCTAAGTCGTAAATTCTTGCAATGCTTTAGAAGTAAAGGAAAGTTACCAGAACTATATGAAGAATTTCATAAGCTAAGGCTAGAAGTTGTGTCAGAAGGATTCGTGCGATTTGGAGTCTGATCTACAGGAAGCGGTTAGTGAAGCGCAACCAAAGGATCTGTGTTGTGAGACATCAAGGTCAAAATGGCGAAGGAAATTCAAATATTTTACCAAGGATGATCAAGGCATACTGGATTAATGGTCGTATCATGTACGGATATTGATGGTCTAAAGCGAGTAATCTTAAAGAAGCCCATGACTCAAAGTATTTGATTCACCACAGAAGTACCAAAATGTACGAGGATATTAAGACTAAATTTTGGTGGCCCAATTTGGCGAATCGCGAGTTCGTTGCCTTGTCGACGTCTGTCGAAAAGTAAAGCGAACACGAGGCCAGCGGGTTTGTTACAAGCTGCTGAAGATTCGAGAATGGAAGTGGTAAGAGATCGGCATGGACTTTCATTACCGGTCTACCCAAGACCCAATCGGGTTCTGATTCGATCTGGGTAATAGTCGATCGTTTGACCAAGGTCGCCCATTTCTGCCGATCGAACCATGTACTCGGAGATCGCCTTGCGAGTTGTACATGGCGAGTGTCGGCTTGCGGTGTGCCCAAGAAGATAATGTCGGTCGAGGATCTCGGTTCACCTCTCGTTTTTGGCGAGTTTGCATGAAGCATTGGGTACCCATCTGAATTTCGATGCGCGTATCATCCACAGACAGATGGGCGGTGAAAGAGTTAATCGGATATTGGAGGATATCTTTGAGCTTGTGCTCTAGCTAATCTTGCCGATGGGATAAGAGTTTACCATATCACGAGAACTCTCGTACAACAACGATTATCAAGCTAGTCGCAAATGTCACCATTTGAAGCTTTGTATGGCCGTGCTGCGAACCCGTTGAATTGGTGAAAGCAATTTGAGCGTTCGATGTTCGGTCGGACATCATCCAAGAAGCATAAGAGCAAGTGGCCATGATAAGAAAAGATTGAAGATAGCTCAGTCGAACGGAAGAGCTATCACGATAATCGTCGTCGTGATCTCGATTTTGAACCGAGGATTTCGTCTATCTTTGAGTTACTCCGCTCGGAGGTGTCAAAGGTTTCATGCAGAAGGAAGCTTGCCCGAGGTATGTTGGTCGTTCAAGATTTTGGGCGCGTGGAGAAGTTGCTTATCGGTTGGAGCTACGCGATCGTTAGCGAGAGTGCATGATGTCTTTCATGTCTCGCGATTGAAGAAGTGTCTTTGTGTGCGGAAGAGCAAGCCCGCTAGAATCGATTGACTTGAAGGAGGATCTCACCTACAAGGAAGCGGCCGGTCAAGATTTTGGATGTCGTGGCGCCTCACGGAAGCAAGGCTGTTCGTTTTTGCAAGGTCTAGTGGAGCAACCACTCAGAAGGAGAAGCAACGTGGGAACGTGAAGAAGAGCTGAAAGCCGAGTTTCCTAGCCTTTTCTCTAGCTAGCCGAATCGCGGGGTCGAGATTCCTTTAAGGGGGGGAGATTTGTAACATCCCAATTTTCTGAGCTTAAAATTATTTAAATAGTTAGTAGGGAAAAATTCACCATTTGGATTTATTTGAATTTTAAATTCAAAGCTTAATATTGAACTTTACAAACAAAAACCTTTAATGTGAATAATCCCAACATGAACAATAGCCAAAACTATTTTATTTGGGTTCCTTGTGCTCAGATATATTTTCTAGATTTTTCTAGAATTGTTCTGAGTTAATTTGCTATTTTCTATTGCTTATTTGATTTTCCGGTATTTTCTAAAATAGAAAAGCTAATTAAAATCTCAGAAATAGCCTCGGGCCGAATTTCCCTCCTCCGGCCCATTTCCCTCATATAGGCCCATTTCCATGTGTGCCTCAGAAGTGACATGCGGGCCCCATGTCGACCTCTTCTCTCTCTCGCGCTCGACCACCCTCCACCGTTCGATCAATATTCGACGGTCACATGCGGCTGAGGTATCGGAGGGTCCGAGTGTTCCTGCGCTTTTGGACCGTTCGATCTGGATTTGACGGTGAGATCTTGTCGGAGTCCGTTCGCACCCGCGCCATTTTCCACGCGGTTTCATCAAGCCCCGATCGGCTAGTGGGTCCCACCTGCCACGTCGTCGTCGTCTCGGCGGACTCCACCTTCGCTGAGTTCGCGCGCCGCCTTTGCCGTTTGGGAGTCCGTGTAGGCGCGCCTCCGGGGCTATTTAAGGCCAGAACCCTCGTGGGGCGCACCGTGTGCCCGCGCTTGAAACCTAGCAGCGCCCGGCGCGCGCGAAAGCCTAGGCGCGCCGCCGTCTTGGCTCGGCGAAGGACCTCTTCGCCACCGTCGCCGATCGGACCACCTGCGTCGTCGATGGAGACCATCTTGAGATCGTCGCGTCGCGCATCTCGAACCACCGTCGATTTCGGGAGGACCCCTCGGCGCCGTCGCCGTCGGCCGAGATCTATTCGCGCCGACCTCGCGCGGTCACCTTGTCCACCGGCACCGTCGACACCGTTGAGATCCGTATCCCCTATACCTCCTAATACCATCCACCCCGCTTGAGCGCCACCGTTCGCTATTGCCGGACGGTCGATGGTGGTTGTCGTCGATCGGCGTGGTGTCCATGTCACTCTAACATCCCAAATTATGTACTTGTGTTTCAAATGTAAGAAAATGAGTAGAAATTTAAAATTTTCTTCGTCATGTATTTCTGTGTGTACTAAACAATTATTGTACAAGAGTATGGAAATACAAAGTCACAAGTCTGTTGATCCAAATCTTGACCCTCCAAAAACAATCTTGTCCAATCTTGTGATCCTTCTCGGAAATATTTTCCTAAGTTCTTGGGATGGTTTGTGACCCCTCTGAAAAATTTCACAATTTTAGAAATTGTTCGAATATTTTTAAGGTCAGTCAAACTTGTTTGACATGCGGTCAAACCTAACCTAGCACATTGTGTGATTTTTGGAGGAAAATGTACAATGCAAAAACCTCTGGAAAGTTTACATAATGTCCATCTCAATGGCGAGACTCTTGTCAAAATTTCATAAATTTTGGAGCTAGTTCTATCTCTTAAGACCCCTTCAAAATCTCAATTCAAATTAAAACTCTAAACCGGTCCGAGTCAAACTTAGACTCAAACCCGTCCGACCTTCAGTCTTGGTCGCATGAGCCACTTAGCAGTGTCGGGCTCGGTCGGGTTGGCGCGGTGGTGCGGGCGTTGGATTTCAAATCCAACGATCAAGGACCTCCTCGGGTCTTTGTAAAGACCTCCCACCCGCCACGACCTCCTCGAGTTCTATTTGCAAAGCGACCCTCGAGGACCTCCCTAAGACCTCCTTTGCACCTTTTGCAAAGACCACCTGGCGACCTCCTCGACCCTCCACGACCACCCTAGCTCTTGGGTGATCATGGGCCGTCCATCTTGAGATCGTGGCTCGGACCTACCTAAGTGTTAGGACCTCTAATACTTAACTCAAAATCGAGCCCTTGGATTTCAATCCAACACTCACAACCTCCTGGTGGAGCTCGTGCCGATTTAGCCGTTGAGTTCATTTGACCAGTTTTCCCCATTTCTCTCACTATCGGGTGGGCACAGGCATTATCAATTTTTGTGCATGGCGGTGAGAAGCGAGTGCCTTGTCAACTCTAGGGTGACAACGGCTATGTGCTGCCAACATTAAATGTCTGCAGCCCTTTTTGCTCAAAAGTCTCTCGACAACCTACTCCCATCATGTCAGTGTCCTAGCTTGTTGAAACTATGGACACTTTGCCTTGTTCTTCCTCTCAGGCTATATATTGAGCAGAGCTTCTCCCTAAGCTTCTTTGGATCCATTCTTGCACCTCCAACTTCTTTCTGCTCTTGTGCTCAAGACACCGAAAGTCTCTGCCACCATTGCTAAACTTTGGAGCTCTCGGCGACCTTGAGCTCAGTGGTTCAATATTGCATTAGTGGTCATCACTTGGTCATCTTGGTCACCTCGGTCTCCTAACTTGTTTTGTTTAAACCTTCACGAGGTTGACAATTTGGGAGCTTGTTTTGAGGCAGAGTTCGTCGTCTTCCTCATCTCCGTGAGCACCACTGTCACCGGAGCTCTTGCGACCACTCCCGATTCTCCTTCAATCCACGGTGAGTACCTCGGTTCCAAAACCCGATCCTCTTAGACCTCTTCGGTTTTGTTTTCGCCATTTGGTCTCCGTGGTTATCTCTGGCTAGCTGTGGTAGGTGCGCTCTAGCCTAGGCTGTTGGCACCTTTGGGTTCTCCTCCCTATTTGGGACTCATCAGTGTTCTTGGTTTCCGCCAGCGAGGTCCACGTCACGGCAAGGCGTGGAACACGCTCGGGTTTTGTCAGTCAAAACCTCCCGTTTTCCTCATGTTCTTCGGACAACTTTAATGCTCAAATCATTGCTTATCATTTGGTGCGTTAATGGTGTCTTAATCTGTGTCGTGGAGTCACTAACGTGTGGGCCATGGGTTTAGAATTAAAGTCCGGAAGTCTTTAAGTGCTCCTGTTGGTTTCATTTATTGTCAATCATTAGATGCTTTTAATTTGTCTTAGCTGCCACCTTTTGTCGTTGTCCGGAGGTCCTGCGCCATTAAATCCACTCTAGGACCTCCTCGGGCTAATCTTAGCCATTCACGACCTCTCCAAGTTTAGATCTGGGCCTTAGGATCTTTTCCGAAAAATCTTAAGTCTCTGGACCTCCCCTTGGTGGTGATCCTAGTCGTATAGGACCACCCCTGTTAAATCTTAGCCGTATAAGACCACCTCTGTGTTTCCGCAAAAGACCTTCCCCGAGGTCCTCTTTGCAAAAGACCACCCTGGTCTTTTGTAAAGAAAACCTTCAAAGCGCCCACGAGGTCCTCTTTGTAAAAGACCACTACTGGTCCTTGTAAAGAAGCCTCAGGACCTTCCCGCCTAGATCTAGACCGTTAGGACCTCCTCGGTGAGATCCTAACCGTCTAGACCTCCCCGCCTAGATCTAGACCGTTAGGACCTCCTCGGTGAGATCCTAACCGTCCAGACCTCCCTCCGCTCAGATCTGGACCGTCCAGGACCTCCTCGGTGAGATCCTAACCGTCCAGACCTCTCTATGTTAAACACACATGCATGGGACCTCCCGCGAAGATCATGGCCATCCATGACCTCCTCGGTGAGATCCCAGCCATCCACATATCTCTCTGCTAACTCGCAGACCAGGACCTCCCTCGATTTCATCTTAGTCGTTCAGGACCTCCCCCTGGAGATCGTAACCATCTAGGACCTCCTCGTTCAGATCTGGACCGTTAGGACCTCCCCTCGGGAGATATTAGCCATCCAGACCTCCCCGTGTGAGTTGGCCTTAGGACCTCCTCATGGAGCTCGGGACCGCCAGATCTGACGGCCACGACCTCCCTAGTGCGCGAGGAGCTCCTTCGCGCGTGCTGTGCCTCCAGTGGTCGGGGCCGTTGGATTCGATATCAACGGTTAAGACCTTCCCTAGGCGCGATGAGGTCTTTGCGCCAGTGCTCGTGCGGGTTTTGAGCATCGAGCTCGTGGCCGTGCGATCCTTGATCATCGACCCACGACCTCCCGATTTTATTGGTTTTCAGTTTAGTTCGAGCTTTTATTTGCACTTATTAATTGTTTTAAACTTCAAAATTGCATATCTTTTCTCTGTAGCTCCAAATTTAACAAACTAAAGTTCTATAAATGCATCTATTAAAGTACTTTAGCTTAGTATAGGTTTCTGATGAGTCTTTAATCTGAAATTAATCATGCCTTAGATTTATAACTTAGAAAAATCATAACTAAATCATTTTAACTCTAAATAAGATGAAACCACTTGTGTTAGCCTTAGAATGTCAGTAGCAACCTATCATAAAATTTCCAAGTCCAGAAAACTTCTAGAAAATTATTTATGAACAGTAACCTATTTAAATTTAATTTTGGCCGAACTGCATTGTTTTGATCATAACTTTTGCTGTGAGAGTCCAAATCAGTTGGTTCTTGTTTCTAAATTGGTTATAAATCATGATCTTGCTGCTGTAAAATTTTCATAGCATTTGGATCATTTTGGTTTAGAGTCTTTTTCGTTTCCTTTGTTCTTATCGGTTCTTTTTCGCTCTTTCGATAGGTTCCGACGATTGTGCGATACTTGAGAGTGACCCTCTGCAGCATATTGAGCAGTAGCAGTCAGGCAAGCAGTTTTATTATTTCCCATTTGATCCCATTACTTTTAAAGTCTAATATTTTGTTTAACCTCTATGTATGCATTGCTATTTTGATGTTAAATTGATTAGTTAATCCTCTAGTTGCATAATCTGTAGGTAAATAAATATCCTCTACTACCTGAGCCTAGGTTATTTGCTGTGATTAGAGCTCGTTGGATGAGCTCTTGTCACTTAGTAGATTACGAATACGTATTGCTTAGCCATGCCTAGATATCGGTAGTATTGGGCGATCATCGACTTAGTCGATGGTCTTGATCACACAAGTACTTATATTATTCCATTATGTCCAATCTTTGTGTTTTATTGATTTACAAATCAAAAACTGAAAACAAAAACTATATCTTGACTTGGGCACAATGGTATGTTGGTGTGATCTGTTGGGTGTGAATGGAATGGTGCCTAAGTCCCTAAGGACCGAGTTACTTGTGCCATTGATCCAAGCAATTGTTACGTGCTAACCACGCGAGGGGGATATGGAACCTCTCTTGACTAAGTACTTTGGGAGGTGTTAATTATGAGCTGGTCGGTGGGTGTGTTGAAACTGTGTGTGTGTGTGTTTATGGTGTGTGAGGGGAGCATTGGCAGACCGGTTAGGCTGTCTAATGTGTCCTTCTCCCGTGGGTTGCGGCTCTTAATTAGCATCGTCCATTGGAAAGCGTCTTGTTAGACTTAGCCGTGCATACCAAAGGAAGTATGCTAACCGTGGGTGGTGGAAAGGCGGTCTATCGTGTGGGTACATTGGTACACCCTGCGGGTTAAAACTATTCGAATAGCCTCGTCTAGGTTATGGACACGCTTGGTTATTTCCCACAAGAACTAGACTACAACCTTTTAAAAACTTAAAACTTGACATGGGTGGTATGAAGGGGTACTTCATGCTATTATTGTGGTGGCTATTAGGTTAGTCACTTCCAGGATGCTGTCATCTACCTATTGTTATATTGGTCTCTCTTTTATTTGAACAATAAGATTTAATTGCCAACTTGCTTTTAAATGTATTACCTTATTGCAAAGAAAACTTGCTTTATCTTTGAAAATAAATCTGAGCCTCCTCCACTTAAATAAAGCTTGCATGTAGTTAATTATAGTTCTGTTATCTTACACGTCGGTCTTGCAGTACAAAAACATTTTTGTACTCGGATGCTATCTTAATTGTTTTGTTGCGAGAGGAAGAAGGTGAGCTCGAGGGCCTCACTTTTGTGAGATTTGTTGTGGCGGTGTGCGGAGCGATTAGCTTGGCGGTCGGTTGGTTGCCTTGTGGGTAAAGGCACACCGATTGGCTTTTGTTTATCGCCATCTTATGGCCCTTTTGCTTCCATTGTTTAAATTAGTTACTTATGTGTTATTTGGCAGTCGGCCTCTCTTTTGTAATAACTCTCTTTATATTATGTATGTCTTCGATTTGTTGCTTTAGCTTGGCTCTATGTGTATGAATGGAATTGATGCATAATTTTGTAGCAGAGTGTGTATCTGCATTTACGAAGTATACATATCTCGAGGCTTGGTTTATTTGATTTGTGCTGCTAGGACCAAGTGGGTGGTTAAGCAGTACAAGCCGAATAAACCGGGGTCCTCACAGTCACCCTCCACCTCAGCGCCACATCAGCCCATGCGGCGCGTATATGCGCCGATCATCGTCCGCGTGTGCGCCCGCGTGATCCACGGTCGAGATCTAGCAGGCTCGGTAGACTTGGTCTACCGTGAGCCATCTCACTGGCATGTGGGTCCCACATGTCAGTGAATTCTTTTATTTATCTTTTTCAAAAATTCTAAGGGCTGACGTCAGCATTGCGCAATAATCCGATTTTTCTTTAGAGAAATAATTCGGAAATTCTGGAAAATCCAAATTAGGGTTTCTTTTAGATTTAAAACTTCCAGAGGCCATAACTTTTGCATCCTAACTCCGATTGAGCTCATTAAAATTTATAAATTTATCTAAATTCGATCTCTATTTATCTGAGATTTTTATTTAATTTTTGAGCTTGTTTTACCTCTGTTATTTATTTGTTTTGTTTATTTGTTTCGTTTGCGAGTAGACGTCAATTCGTCGGTGAATTTTGTTGAAGAAGGAGCAACCCAAGATCAAGACCAGTACATAGACCTTTTCCAAGGCAAGTCATACCTTTGATCATCTTGAACCCAGTTTTCAAATTACTTTGTGTTAAAGTATTGCATTTTATGTTAATTATGTATTTAAATGTTTTGGGCATAGTTATTATCCAATTTGTTATCAACCCTTGGCCTTGTATGTCATAATTCCTTGTCACCTAGATTGGTTTATTAGTTGATAATATTATAGCACCAACGTGGGTTGGTTAGATCACGAGTACAATTGCTTAGTCATGCTACGAGTCTCACATCTCATGTAAGTTGCAATTATTGAATGTGACTAAGTGACTATGGAACTATGTGTAAAAATGTGTGCTATGTGTTATTACTTCGTGATGGCATGTGTTGCACTAAAACCAACTGGGTGGTAAAGGATTTAGACTGAGGCAAGTGGTCGAAGCTGTGTGATATGGTGGAAGCTGTGTGCTTAGGTTTGATAATCTTTATGACTTAGTTAGAACATGGAAGTCTTGCTTTGGTCAATTAAGGACTTAACTTTGTGCGCCATTGAACTAAGCCTTACTGTACGACCACATGCCTGGTATGGGATGGGCCTAACTTAGTAAGTTATAGATTCTCGGCATTGATGTTCAGGTGGATAGGTTAGGGTGTGTGTGACGGGTGGAGGTGTGACTACTTGGTGGTTGCATCGCGGGACGGTTCGCCGCTTCCCTGTCCAATGGTGTGTGTTATACTAATTCTATGTGAGTGGTATAGCGGGAAAGCACATCGGGAATGTCAATGTTTGAGATGAAGTTTCGAACTGTTTTATTACGATTGGTGCTTGCTACACTAGTTGTATCTTGTGGGTAAAGTGTACAACCTCTGCGAGTGTTAAACAATCTATTCAAATAGCGCATCATGATCATGGACATCTTGGAGATTTCACACGAGGGTAGTTTTCATAAAATGTTGGGATGGGAGTGTGTGACCTCAATCATATGACTATGTGAAATAATCTATTTAGCTTTGTGTCTTTGTGAAACAATTGTTAAATTATTATTGTCTATTTGTTTTAAATTATGCTTTCAATCTATTATTCATATTCAATTGCAAATGTTGTTTTTATGCAAAAGAACCACAAGTCTTTTTCTTTGTAATAAGCTTTGCATCTATAAATTGTATACGTGGTATGATTTGCGAGTGCGGTTGTGTACTCACGCTTCTTTGTAAAACTTGCGCCCAAACCTACGAAGAGGAGGAGTCTACACGCTTTCGAGGAGGTTCGCGAAGGTTGTTGATCGTTAAGGTGCGGATCGATCGGTTGCTGTGGTGAATTGGTGGGATCTCTGTTGGAGTTATTTCCGTTCATTCTTTGTTTTATTCTCTGTTAGCCTGCGTGGCTTAATAAGTGTAAACTTCGACCATAAGGTCAAAACCCTTATTTGCTATTCAAACTAATCGTTTACTTTATTTATCGCTTGTGTGGATCGATATTTACCTATGTTGACACTGTGTGCACTAGCGTGATCCTGGACTAGTGCAGTATACACAGAAGGTTTCAGAATCAAAATTCTGGGTCCCGACATGTACCTTCTCTTAAGAATTTAAATTATTGAGAGGAAACTTACTAGAAACAACAAATAAGTGCTAAATGGTTGATAGTATATATCCATTGGTGAATCGTAGGCATTGAAATACGGTTCTTTAGTGCTTATGAATTGGGAGTTACATTGGAGATGCCCTATGATAGAAATTATAAAGCAAGGATATTGGAAAATGTGAGCAAAATAGTGATTTCACTTAGGATTATTATTGTTTCCAAGAAGATGATCAAGATGGGAGTTGAACCATGATTTATACTATGGGAATGGATTAATAGATGTTGTGCTCACTTGCATTGTTAAAATTTAAGAGTAAGTTAGTGGCCTTTCGGGGATCGAACCCAACCTAAAATTATAATAATTGGGAAGTTTTACGCTAAACAAGCGTTCATGAGTTAATGTATAAATTATGGAAAGATAGATTGAGGTTGGTTGTTATAGTCCAAATATGATCGGTGAGCTCTTATGGGATGGACAACAATGAGAAGTGGTGAACCAAAATTGATAAGATAATAGTAGTATTGAGTGAAGGTTGGTGGTTAGTCTTTGGGAAGAAGTTTGGATTTTGACAAAGCGACTAAGTCTTTCTACCCGCCTTTCTATTCCTAGTAAACGGAATCACGGGACGAGATTCTTGTAAGGGGAGGTTTTGTATGTACCAAATCTTGGCTTATGTTTCAAATGTAAGAAAATGTGTAGAAATTAAAACTCTGTTGCATCTTGTTGTTTTTGAAGTTTTGGAACCTTTTCAAAGGATTTCTTCAATTCAAAACCTTAATGCTTCAATTGTTTTGGGAGCATAGCCTTTTAAAAGCTTTTAAAACAAATCTTGTGATCATCCTCTGGGAAGGTTTTCCCTAGCTTCTGGATCATCCTTCTGGCATCTCTGAAAAATTTCAAAATTTGTAGAAATTATTTGCTATTCCAAATGGCCAGTCAATCCTTTCCAACCCTTGGTGAAACCCTAACTCAGCACCTTATAGAATTTCTAGGGAAATATGCCTTGCATAAAAGCCTTTGGAAAATTTAGATAAGGTCAATCTTCTGATCGACAAGCTCTGTAAAAGTTGAAATTTTGGAGTTAGTTTACTACCTCTAAATATCCTCAAAGTTTCAGTTGTTTTCAAAACCCTAGTCGGGTCCTATTGGGTTCGAGTGGGACCCGAGCCATGACTTGATCCAGCGCCTAAGCGCACTCGGGCTCAAGCCACTTGGCGCATGTGCGGTGGACCGTTGGATCTCAATCAAATGATCCGATCACTTGTCTTTGTTCGGACCTCCGAATGGCCCGATCAATCCCAGCCGTCCAAATCAGATCTAACCGTGCATGAGTTGGGCTCGTACCTTTTGGGTTAGACTCAACCCGTTCGCCACTTTAGACTCGAGCCAATTCCGTTGGTCTCACTGACTGGTGGGACCTCGCCTCCTGGTCATCTTCTTCTTCGCCGTGTGCGTGTGCCATGGTGTGGGCGGCAGTGTCTTGTCATTTCCATGGAGTCCTTCAATGGCTTTTTGCTGCAAGCATTTATTGTGTGCCAGTGCTTTCGCCCCAAAGTCTCCTTCCCCTGCAGCTCCCATCCCCTCCATGTCCTTGGCAGAGCTGTGAACCAAGCCGTGGGCTAAGCTCACCGAGGAGCTTAACCCTAGATCAATCCTTTGCTCCCTGGCTATAAATAGTCTTTGAACCTCTCCTTGGACCCTTTTCTAGCTTATGTCAGCTTCCTCCCAGGTTGCTTGAGCTCAAACTCAAGAAACACTAAAACTGCCATTGACGGCCGCAAGCAAGCCTTGTCGTCCTAGCGCCCCAGGGGTTCTTTTGCAAATCTTTTTGTTTTGCCTTGAATCCCTCAGCATCTCTATCAAAACCCCTAATCCAATTTTGGTTTGTATTCACAGGAATCAATTAATTTTGGATTTTCCCTCTTTCGACTGAAGCTCATCGCTTTCGTCCCCAACTCTGGTAAGCTCCTCCTCGCTTCAAATTCCTTGATCTGGGACCTTCTTCGAGCTTTAATGAAGCTATCTTGATGACTTGGCCATGCTCATTCTTCTTAGGCCGTCATCTCCACTTCGTCTTCCCCAGCACTGGTGCTATGCTTCGTCGTCGGAGCTCCTTTTTGCTTTTGTATTTCGGCCGTGCTTATCGCCGCCATTTTTCTCTGGCTCGTCGGCGTTCTAGGCCGCCGCCGTCGGCGGGAGTGGGTCCAATTGGTGCGCACAGCTATTGTGCACCTAGTGGTGCCCTTGGGTTGCACCGGCGAGGTCCTCATCGCCGGCGATGTGCCCTGGAATGCCCTCGGCTCCGTTGTCGGACGGGGTCGTCGTAGTCGTTGTCATTTCGGACTTAGATACAGCCATTAACTCACTCGTCATTGCTAATCATTGTTTGGTAATTAATTGTTGTCCTAAAATGGCTTATGTGTCAATTACATCTGGGCCATGTTCCTGTTGTCGTAGCTAGACTACCCTTTGACAATCTTTAGGACCTCCTCTAGTGTTAATCCTGACCGTTAAGACCTCCCCCTCGGAGATCTTAGCCATCAGGACCTCCCTCTCAAGACCACCCCAAAGACCTCCCCTAAGACCACCCTCAGACCACCTTCGGCGTTTTTGCAAAGACCACCCCGTTGGTCTTTTGCAAAAACAACCCTCAAGACCACCCTCGGGGTCCCTTTTTGCAAAAGACCACCCCTTGGTCTTTTGAAAAGAAAACCCCCAGGACCTCCTCCTTGTAGATCTTGACCGTTCAAGACCTTCCCTTCTGTAGATCTTAATCTTGAGGACCTCCTTTTGTAAATCCTAGCTGTCAAGGACCTCCTCTTGTAAATCCTAGCCATCCAGGACCACCTCTCTTTTAGATCTTATCGTTTAGGACCTCCCTTTGATATCTGAACCGTTAGGACCTCCCATGAGTAGATCTTAGCCATCCAGACCTCCCCACTTTTAGATCTTCTTGCCCAGGACCTCCCTCGGTGAGATCTTAGCCATTCAGGACATCCCGCTAGAGATCTTGACCGTCTAGGACCTCCTCTTATATATCTAACCTTTAGGACCTCGTGTTAACCTAGACTGTCAGATCTAGATCTAGCGGGCTAAACCTCCTCAGAGCGTTTAGAGTTCTAAACATTCCAGTCCCTATGGACCGTCCTTTTCTTGATCTACGTCTCAGATCTTGGGTGCATTCGGACTTCCGGTTATGCGCGATTTGGGCGTCCATCTTTAGATCCATGGCCCGATTGGTTGGGGCGATCGGGAGTCGAATGTCACTTCCGTTGGGGCCGTTGGATCAAATCCAACCGCTCGAGATCTTAGGGGCGTTAGCGCGGCGTTCTCTATGCGCTTGGGCGTTGGATTCAATCTCTGAGCGAGTTTCTCCACTTTGGGTTAGCAATAAGTAAATCATGAAAGCTTTTATTTGTAAACTGTTAATTGTTTTAGACTTCAAAATTTTATAACTAATTCATTTTAACTCCTTTTAGGTTGATTCAAATTTTTTAAATCTACATTTCTTGTAAAAGCATTGCTCTGTCGCAGAAAATTTTGTAGGTTGTATTATTTTATTGTAGTATTAAATTGCCACTCTAGAAATTCATTAAAACTTGCAAAATGCATAACTAATTCTCTGTAACTCCAAAATTGGTAAACTAAAATATGCTAGATTCCTATGTTAATATTCCTCAGTGTAAAATAGGTTTTAATATTGTCCTTGCTTCTGGAATTAATTATCCGCTATTGCCATAGCTTAGAAAAATCATAGTAAATTCATTTTTACTCCAAATGAAGTAAACCAAATTTTGCTGACCTTAGGATGTCATTATCTGCCTATCATAAAAATTTCATGTTCAAAACTTTCTGGAAATTTGTGCAATGAACAGTAATAGATAGCAATTAAATTTGAATTATCCAGCAGATTGGAATTGTCTAGGCTATAAATTTTGCATGCTTAGTCCATATTGATTGATTCTTGTTGCTAAATTCATTTAAAATCATGATCTTCCTGCTGTGTAAATTTCATGGAATTTGGATGACTTTAGTTCTTGAGTCTTTTTCGGTGTTCTTCATTTTTATTTGGTTTTCTCGTTCTTGCAATAGGTTCTGAAGCGATTGTTGAGTACGAGAGTGATCCTCTGCAGCAAACAAGTGATCTTCAGCAAGGCAAGCAAATGTAGCATCATTTGATCATATTGATCCCATTACTTTTAAAGTCTATTATCTTGTTTGCAAAGAATAATTATGCATGCTTCTTTGTGTCAAAGTTAATTTTGTCGTTTAGTTGCATTGTTTCCCTGAAATTATTCACCCCTGCCACAACCCTAAGTTAATATTCTCACTGGTTAATTAGAGCCCGGTGAATGATTTATGCTCTTTTACTGTCTTTACGATATGATGCTTAGCAATGCTTAGTTACCGGTAGAATTGGACGATTATCAACTTAGTCGATGACCTTGATCACACAAATCTTACAATTACTTATGATCAATACCTTATGCTTTGATTATTCGTGAAAACCAAAATTGAAAATAAAATGTTTTAGACTTGGGCACATTGGTATGATGGTATGATCTTATGGTGTGACTGGAATAGTGCCCGGGTCATCAAGGACCGAGTTACTTGTGTCACTAAGCCAAGCGATATTTGCGTGCTAACCACACTAGAGGATATGGGACCTCTCTTGACTTAGTACTTTGGGAGGTGTTAATTAATGAGTCACGTGGTAGGTTGTATATTTGATTATATGCAACATGGGACAAGAAAGGAGGAGCACCATAATTTACTACTGGTGGGCGGTGCATCCTACTCTACGTATGGGTCCTTGTGATCTTTGTGCGGAAGATCACTAAGGGTTAACCCCATACATGCGGCTCTTGATTAGCATTATCCATTGGAAATGTCTCGTCGGACTTAGCGTGCGGCATACCAAAGGAAGTGTGCGTAATAGCTTGGCAAAAAGACAGTCTGAAGTGTGGGTACATTGGTACACCCCTGCAGAGTTTGATCTATTCAAATAGCCTCATCCTAGGTTATGGACATGCTTGGTAAGGTCGTGCAAGAACTAGACTATAAGTTTTTATTAAAACTTGATGTGGGTGGTACGAATGGGTAATTCGTGCTATTGTTGTGATGGCTATTGGGTTAGTCATCTCCAAGATGTCTTATTGTTATTACTTATTGTCTCTCTATTATTTTAACAATTAAAAACAGATGGTGCAACCTGTCTTCAATCTATTATCTATTGCAAATAAAATCTGCTTTATGTTGAAAATGAACCTTTAGCCTTCTCCTTTGATTAAAGCCTACATATAGTAATATCTAGGTTTGTTACTCGTAAGTCTTGCGAGTACATTTTTGTACTCATTTGCATTTCTTAATTGTTGCAGAGGAGGTTGATCCCCAAGGGATCGACTTTTGTGAGTTTTGCTGCGGTGTGGACGACTAGCTTGGCGGCTCGGTAGGATTGCCTTGTGGGTGTGTGGCAAACCGGTTGGTTCTTGTTTATAGACATCTTATAGCATTTTGCTTCCGCTGTTGTTTAGCTCTTTTAGCTTGTTCTTGGCTGATTGGTCTCTCTCTTGTAATAACTTTACTATATATCTTTTGCTTGTAAAGCTTTTGCTTCGGTTCTGTGTGTTATATGAAATTGATGCAATGTTTTGTACAAGGGTGTGTGTACTGCAATTCTAGAAAGTATACATTTTCCCAAGGCATGGGATATTTAGTTTGTGATGCTAGAGTCAATGGAAGACTAAGCATTACAAGCTAAATACCCGTGTCTCACAATGTTACAAGCGTGCGAGCTAGCTACTGCGATCATGGGACTAGTTCGAATGCACAGAGTGTCACGGGTTGCTACTCGGGTCCTAACACCCTTTGGTGGTGAAGAGTTCAACCACAAAGGTTATCGATACTCAATCAAGAAAGTATTGAACAATCCATGGATGACATATATCTCATCTGGAGTTCAAACCAGATATCGTGAGGCAAAGGGAGAATACACGAGTAGGTCGCTTAGCTCGATCAGTTATAGACTGGTCGTTTGGAGATACGAGCTGGTCATAGATCGGTCAAACCTAATCACCGATGGTGAAACACAGTCGTAAGGAGTTACAAACTAGTCGAGACTAAATATGAACTGATCGTACACAGTTACAAACTAGTCGTATGGAGATACGAGATGGTCGTAGACTGGTCGTACTTAAGTACTAACTGGTCATAAAGAGTTACAAACTGGTCGTACCTAAATATGGACTGGTCGTGACGAGATATGAGCTGGTCGTAAGTGATGAGGACCTGATCGTAGATCATGTTGCATTAAGGTTCGTTCGATATAATTTGTGTGTATTTGAAAATTGTTATGTCCTGCTAGGGACCTCTCGACAAGTGGTCGAAAAGGGTTCAGAGTCTCAACCGATTACACATAAACCTAACGGTTCACACACTTAGCGGGTTGGAACAAACCATGCGAATCGATTCGTCAAGCGTGTTCGGATAGGATTAAATCACGAGGCACTATATAAGAAGATGCTTGAGGCTATTGTAAAAAGCGGCGCCACGTGAGTTGTTCCACGAAACCCTAGCGCCATCTTCCTGAGAGCCCTGCCGTGTGACTTGGTGCTAGCACACCAGCGTACGGTTGTTCCTTCCCTGGACGTGTGGATACCGTAGAGGCGCTGCTGCGGTTGCTGTTGCGCTTGAGGACGATCCACGATCTTCACAAGGAACATTGGAGGTTGCTGGAGGAGATGATCGACTACGACCACTTCATCGACGCGCTCTTCGTTGGACCAGGCTGCTCTGACTCTTCTTCCGCTGCACTGCACGTCTGGTGGTAACAATCTATGATCATCTACTTGTTTGGCTTCCTGGTTTACGTAGCAGAAATTTTGAATTGTTACTATCATAGTCTACCCGTATCCCTTCACCATTAACTATCTTAATAAGATGGGGTGGGTGTCGGACACCCACATGCAAAATGTTAGTTTAACTTGATAAGACTATCAAAATGGTTTTTGGCCATGGGGCATAATGTTGGTCGCCGGCGCATAGAGATACCACCCAACGAACAAGAGTCATATGTGATATGATTAGCAAGAGGTTGTAACCTAAAATCACTTGGTTTCTAGTAGTGATGCCAAAGCTCACTAGGACTTAATGATTTATAGATCTTGAACTCACTATATGATGTTAGAGGAAACATGGTTTAGAACATACGGTGGGAGTATCTTTTATTGGTATTATTGATTAAGTCCAACGGATATGGACTAGTTGTATGGAGATCGACCAAATCCGGACTAGTCGTATGGAGATACGAGCTGGTCGTAAAGCTGGTCGAACATAATCACCAACATGAATATCTAATAGAAGATCTTACATAAACATAGTGCTAAATTTTTGCATATATTTACATTGTAGATCATGGCACCTACTACTTCTTACTTTTACGACCTTTAACTTGCAATCTATTCTTGAGAAAGAAAATTTGAATGGTACAAACTTCATTGATGATTTCATAATCTAAGAATTGTTCTCGGACAAAAAAGAAGAAATATATTCTAGAGGGTCCCTATCAGAGGAACCGAATGATGATGCTAATCATACTAAAACAATGTTTATAAGAAGCATTGCAATGACGCAGTCGATGTACACTGCCTAATGCTTGCCACCATGAACTCTGAGCTTCAGAAGCAATATGAGACCACGGATGCTTACAACATGATTGTGAATCTGAAGGGTATGTTTCAGGATCAAGCAAGGGCAGAGAGGTTTAACACCTCTAAGTTATTGTTTTCTTGTAGGTTGCCAGAAGGTAACCCGGTCAGTCATCATGTGATCAAAATGATTGGTCTCATTGAGAGCTTAGAAAAGCTTGGTTTTTCTCTTAGCCAAGAGTTGGCTACTAATGTGATTCTCCAATCACTCCCTGCAAGCTTTGAGCCTGTCATATTGAATTTTCATATGAATGGTATAGAGAAGTCAATGACCGAGTTGCATGGCATGCTTAAAGGTGCTGAGGAGAGCATCAAGAAAAGTTCTAATTATGTGATGATGGTTTAAAAGACTACTAACTTCAAGAAGAATGGTAAGATGGGAAAGGGAAAATGCAAATGAAAGACTCAAGATGAGATCAAGAGTCTCAAGGCTAAGCTTAAGAAGCTCAAGCTGGGTCCTAAGCCTAACACAGAATGTTACCATTGTCATGAGACTAGACATTGGAAGAGAAATTGTAAGAAGTACATGGTAGAGATGAAAAAGATCAAAAGAAGTAAGACTTCCAGTTTAGGTATAAATGTTATACAAATTAATCTTGCCACTTCTCTTACATGTTCTTGGGTATTTGATACCGGATCAGTTGCTCATATTTGTAATTCGATGCAGGGACTGATAAGGAGTAGAAGTTTGGCAAGAGGAGATGTTGATCTTCGCGTGGGCAATGGAGCAAGAGTTGTTGCATTAGCTATTGGCACATTACCATTATCTTTACCCTCAGGATTAGTTATGGAATTAAGTAATTGTTATTATGTTCTATCCTTAAGTAAAAATATTATTTCTGCTTCATGTTTAGGAGCAGAAGGTTATGAGTTCAGAATAAAAAATAATTGTTGTTCAATTTATTTTGAAGATATGCTTTATGGCCATGCTCTATTGGTGAATGGATTATATGTTTTGAATCTTGAGGATGAGCTCATCTATAACATTAATGCTAAGATTAAGGGGTGATTGTTAAAGATTAATCTTGTTGTCTATGGGTTCCTCGTGCTTAGTGGTGTGTTCTAGGTGTAGTAGAGGAGTTACATGCACAAAGGACTAGTCTTTGCATGTTGCATGCATGTTAAGTGTGTATGTGTTAGCTAAGTTGCATGTAGATGCTTTAGTTGTTTTAGTAGGCTGAGTCATAAGGCCATGATGTGTATGGCCTAAGAATAGGTCTGTGTGCTTGTTGTTGGCCCAAACCAAAGACAAAGCTTGCACTCGATCGGAAGAAGCTGTTCGGTAGAACCTCTCTGGAGAAAACGATCATGCACACGTACTGGAAGTGACAACTCTCGTAGAAACTCATGGAAGAAAAGACAGAAGCTATTTTGGTGCTGCACTACAACTTTTCTTTCTTTTCTTCTATTACTTACTACTTCTTACAAAATCTTATGGACTCATACACCTTATAAAGGCTGGGTACAAGGATCCAATTTGGTTTCCACCAATGCGAAACAGACTCGGTTTCTACAAGTACGAAACGACTCAGATACGACAAAAACTAAATAAAGATTACCTAACAATCACTCCCTAATCATTGTACACTTACTTATTGAGGTAGTCGGTCTCAACTCGACTTACCTCTCATTGCTTATACTGGGATGACAAACACATCTCCTCAACGTCCCGAACTCAACTCCACCGACCTCGACTCAGGACGGCGAACACATCTTCTCAACGTCCTGGACTCAACTCTTCGGAGTCAACTCAGCATCAGAGCAACTATGCCTCAATTAAATGCGCCTCCGCTTTCTCCTTCCTCATCTTACGGTATTCTGAAGCGAAGTGCCCGTAGTCCTGATAATTGTAGCATCTCACCTTTGTCTTATTGAATTCTGATCCTTGCGGCCTCGACCACCACCACCGTTAGAGCCACCGAAGGAGCCCTCGCCTTTTCCTTTCAACGATCGGGTCTCCCACTTGGCGCGGGTTAACAGTAGGTGCTCATCTTCGCTACCATCAGATCCTTGGATCCGTTCCTTGTGCGCCTTCAAGCGGCCAATCACCTCCTCAATCGTCATCACCTTGAGGTCACAAAACTACGCAATGGTGGAGACGATTTGCAAAACTTTCTCGGGACTGCCCGAAGGAACTTTCTCACAACATAGCTCTCTTCCATCTTGTCCTCCAAGACTCGGATCTGGTTAACAATAGTCGTCAATCTCATGGCGAAGTCGTCGATTGACTTTGTCTCTTTCATGCGCATCCCCACGAACTCACTCTTGAGGGTCTGCACTCGCGCTTCATTGACACGATTGGCGTCAAGATGCATCGTCTTCAATGCGTCCCACACAGCTTTGGTCGCCTCCTTTTCGGCTAGTAGGAAGAGAATTTCCTCCGAGATGCCTCCATAGATGGCTACCAAGGCCATCTGATCCTTGCGCATATCGATGTTGCCATCCTCAACCGCGTCCCACACTCCTTAAGCATACATGTACACCATCATCTTGATTGCCCATACTGCATAATTACTCTTCATGAACATCGGATAATGCAGCGAGACAGCGGAACTCTCCTTCGCCATCGCACCCGATGTCGCCTCGTCACCAGTGACACCACTTCCTGGAGAGTACGGCACGATCTTGGACATACACGGATTAAGAACTCGGACTCTGATACCAATTGTTGGCCCAAACCAAAGACAAAGCTTGCTCTTGGAAGAAGCTGTTTAGCAGAACCACTCATTGAACATCTCGATGAGAATCTGATCATTGGAAGTCGATCTATGAAGCACACACGCTCTGGAGAAAATGATCACGCACACGTACTGGAAGTGAATACTCTCATAGAAACTCACAGAAGAAAAGATAGAAGCTGTTTTGGTGCTGCACTGCAGCTTTTCTTTCTTTCTTCTCTTCTATTACTTATTGCTTCTTACAAAATCTTATGGACTCATACACCTTATAAAGGCTGGTTACAAGGATCCAATTCGGTTTCCACCAATGCAAAATGGACTCGGTTTCTACAAGTATGAAACAACTCGGATACAACAAAAACTAAACAAACATTACCTAACACTTGCATGTAGGAGGCGACGTGTGGACACTACTACAAAACAGGTTATACTGGACGCCTCATCGCAGATGATTCCTTTGGAACCATCTATGTTGTAATTATCATATACGGTGAACCATCTGTGAGACTAATTATCACAGACAGTTTGTAAATAGAACCGTCTATGATAATTCACACACGATTCTTAAGAAGAACCATCTGTGATAATCGCAGACATCACAGACGGTTATTGTTAAGACCTGTTTGTGAATTATCATAGACAGTTCTATTTACAAACTGTCTGTGATAGTGCAACGTCATAGATAATTCTTAATAAGAACCATCTCTGATACTTTTGGGCGGGGAAACGAAAATTTGGACTTAATGGGTGGGCTACCGAAACTCGTTTTATATTAACCGAGTCTCCTCACACCTCCATCTCCTCCTCTGCTATCTCTCCTCTAGCCGAGTGCCGCCGCCTCGCCCTGACCTTGCGCCCCAGCCTCCCCCGAGCTCGTCGCCCATGGCCTCCTCCACCTCGCCCCGGCCTCGTTGTCGCCGGCCTCCCCGACCTCATAGCCCATAGGCTCCCCCGACGTCGTCGCCCCCGGCCTCCCACCACCTCATCGCCCCCGGCCTCCACCACCTCACCCTGGCCTCGACGTCGCCAGCCTCCCCCAACCTCGTCGCCCCCAGCCTCCCTCGACATCGTTGCCCCCGGCCTCCACCTCAGATCGCGCACTGTTCGGTAAAACCACCATAACTTTTGCATACAAACTCGGATTACGGTATTCTTTGGCTCGTTTGAAAACTAACAAAAAGTTCAATCTCTGAAAAACCATAAGTCCATATCAAATTCATTTGCGAGGCTCGGGAGGCTCCAGACAAAGTGAACCCCCCCCCAAAAAATGTCATTTAGGGCCTCAAAACAGCCTCCGAAGTTTCAACACCCGTTTTCGCCGGTCGTTCGCCGTCCAGTTTGAGTTTTCTTTCATTCCAGATTGTGTAATCAACCATATGCACATAGTCAGGATCCAACTGTTTAGAGTTAGGCGTCTCCAATTGATCCATGTAACTCGCGTGAGTAGTTTCTGGGAAATCCCAACAAGACCACACCATAGATAAAGGCCACACCATAGATACGTAGAAGTGGAACCTACCTACCATGGTAGGACTGAAGGATGGTGTAGGCCCATGCATGACGGTCATGCCGAGGAGGAAGATGGCGGCGGCGAGGGAGAGGAATGACCACGGGCTCTTAAAGTAGGTGTGCACGAGGTTGACGCGCCACCGGTTCCACCTCTTACGGCAGTAGGCATTCACCTCCCGGTGCACGTCATCGAGCGCGCTCTGCGGCCCAAGCACCACATCCCTGGACAGCCCGTTGAAGAGCTTCGCCACCGCCTTGTCGCTGCCCACCGTGTTCTGGATGATCCGCCTAGAGGTCAGCAGCGCCACGTCCTGCGCCGAGTCGATGATGTTGTCCATGAAGAAGGCGTGGCGGTCACGCGTCGTTCTTTGGCGCGGCGTGCAACCGCTCGAACGCCATCAGGTTGAGGACCATTGTTGGAATTGAATCTCTCAATTCCCATCTCACAATCACTACTACAAAAATGATTTGTAGCAACACCACCTTTTTCACGATGGGCGGCTCACTTACCAGCGCCCCTACGGTGGTGAGCTTCGACCCGACTATACCAACCGCCTCTATAAATGGTTCGTGAGGCGTGGTATCACCAACCGCCTCTACAAATGGTTAGATTTGTGAGGCGCGGAAATAAATCACCGCCCCTCTTTGTTTGATTTGTAGAGGCGGTGGTCCAACCGCCCTCTTTGGTTCATTTGTAGGGCGGTGGATCTTCCACCGCCCCTACAAATCGACCAGCATATAGTGCCAGGCCCCTTCTTCCTCCTCGAGCTGCACAGTGCAACCCGAGAGGAAGGAAGGGAGGCCTTGGGCACCTCCCAAAAATTCCTATTTTGAGGGGAGGTTTTGAGTTAAATTCCTTTGGTGGAGAGGTTGTTGGAGGTAAGAAAATGGTTTTCCATACATCTTTTTGAAGTTTTAATGGTGGGTTATTGCTTAATTAGAGTTTTAATTTTCTCTCTCTTCTATGGTGTTTGAGTAATTTATGGAGCAAATGAGGCTAAAATTTTGAATATGCTAGGCTAAATTAGTTATGGGAATAATGTCATACCCTTATTTAGTCATTCTTCCTTGATTTTAGTGGACTATTAATTAGTTTTATGGATGTTTGAGTTACATCTAGATCTAGATACCTAGAACTAGGGTTTGTTTTTTTTTACTAATTACATTGTTATTAATTTAGTGGAATATATTTACAATTGCTATTTACATTGCACCATACATTTAGAATTATTAATCGAATTTAGAATATCCTTCCATAAAATTCCTATGTATATTTTTGAAGTAATAATTAATTTGTGAAGTATTAATTAGTCCTATTAATTCTTATCTTTGTTTTCTATATTGAAATAAAGATGGACGATAGGAACTCTTGGATGTATGGTAAACAAAGGTGGGAGCCAAGTTTCCGTGATGAAGTGGATAAATTTCTTCAAGCATGAGAGCCATGCAATGTCGAGCAATAATAGTGGTGAAATTCTTTGTCCGTGTAGCGATTGCAAGAACTATCTCGCATGGAAAGATGTGACTATCATTAGATCACACTTGATTATGCGAGGATTTGTTAAAGACTACGGTTTGGAATCATCATGGTGAAGCGGTTATTAACAACGTTGATCCGAAGAAGGCGGCAGCGATTACCTAGATTGCATGGACCAATATGTAGCTGAATATGATGCGAGAAATAGACCGTGAAGAAGAAGGTAGTGGTGGTCATAACGGCGAAGTTGGTGGCAATGATGGCGGAGGGCGTGTCGGGGATGAAGATGACGGTGATTATTTGGAGGAAATGCTTGGGCCATTGGACCGAGATTTTACTAAAGAGCCCGAAAGGTCTAGAAAATTTGGAAAGGGTTAAAAAGCCTCGAAGGAGACTTTGTATGGTGTTGAAAAGGGTTGTCCGACACCTTTGGGCGGTGCTACGTTTGTGCTTGAGCTACTCATCACGAAGGCTAAATGCAATTTGGTCGATTTGTAGTTTCAATGATTTGTTCGTCTCTGTCTTGGTTCTTTGCCACGCCAAACTCGATTCCGCCAACACATACGGCGAAGAAGGTTATAAGTCCATTGACAATGGGGTTGAAAAAATCCATGCATGCCGAACCATTGTATCCTTTACCGTGGCGATACGTTCAAGTCACTAGATAAATGCCCGGTGTGGCACTAGTCGTTACAAGAACAATGACCTTTACAACGGGAAGAAGCCTTCACGGGGGAAGAAGAGGAAGAAAGGTGGGAAAAGGTGGTACAAGATTCTCAACCCAAAGAGGACACTCCATTAGGCATCGATGCAAGCGAGAAGAATCCCGCTTGGTAATGTGGTACCTACCGATCGTCGATCGCTTGAGGCGTATGTTCCTAAACCCTAAGGAAGCTTCACTCATGACATGGTGGGATGATGAGCGCAAGGTGGGTGATGGTAAGATTGGACACCCGCCGATGCTACCCGTGGCAGCGCTTTGATGCGAAATACCAGAATTTAGCAAAGACCCAAGGAATGTACGGTTTGGCCTTAGCACGATGGAATGAATCCCTTCAATGAGAGAACCAGCGAGCATAGTACATGGCGATGATCTTAACCATGTACAACATCCCAATGTGGTTGTGTCGAAGAGAAAATATCTTCTCCTCACTATTCTCATTCAAGGTCCCAAACAACCGAGCATTGATATAGATGTGTTCCTCGAGCCTTTGATGCAAGAAATGGAGAGGCTATGGCGGTATGGAGAGCCGATGTACGGCGCCTTGAAAGGAGGACTTCATATGTAGAGCCATTATCTTTGTCACTACCAATGATTACCTGCGTTGTTTGCTTTGTGCGGGCGGATCAAAGGGAAGGCGGATGCTTAGTATGCTTGGATGGTACTACATGGGTGTTCTGGATGCATCCAAGAAGACAATTTACCTAAGGTATCGACGATTCTTAAAGACAACTCACGAATACCGCAGCAAGTTGTTCTTTAAATTTTATGACAACAAACCGAGACCGAATCCCCTCGGAGAGCGTCAAAGCGGGCAACATGTGTTCAAATGGTGAAACACATACATGTCGATTTTGGAAAGAAGAATGCGGATGGGACAAAGAGAGATAAAGCACACCTCCTGTCCCGGTGTACCTTTTAAGAAAAAGTCGATCTTCTTTAAGTATCTCCTTATTGGCGGACTTGGAGGTCCCCATGCCATTGATTCTATGCACTTACGTAAGAATGTATTTGAGAGTCTCATTGCTACCTTGATGGACATGGGCAAGACAAAGGATGGTCTAAGATCACGGAAAGACATGGTGCGGCTAAATGTGAAGCGAGCTTCACCCGATACCTCGGGGTAATGGAAAATACCTCCTACCCGCAGCTAGTTTCAACGACTCCGGATGAGAGGAGGCGATCTGCAATTTCTTGAGAGGGTAAAAGTTCCCATGGGTTTTCATAACGTGAAGAGGCTAGTGTCAATGAAGGACTGTCAATAACACGCTTCAAGGCTCACGATTGTCATGTGATGCTCACATTATTCCTACCTATTGCAATCGGGACTATAGAGCGAGTTCTTGAAAATGGCCATCACCGCATGTGTTACTTCTTTTGAAGATCTCACGAAGATGATTGGTGAAAATGAGCTTCGTGACCTACATGAATTCGTGGTGGAGACAATAAACCAACTAGAGATGTGTTTACCTCCCGCTTTTTGATATAATGCCACATCTCATGATTCACATGGTTCATCGAATCTGAGCCGGGCCCTTGCTACTTACATGAAATGTGGTCCTACGAGCGGTTCATGTCGGTTCTTAACCGATCGTGCATAATCGAGCATGCCCAGAGGGCTCCATGATAGAGGTTACAATCACAGAAGAAGTCGTCGAGTCTTTGTCAAGAGTACCTAAAAGTACAAAGAGGGATTGGTAAACTGGATTCTCGTCACAAGGGTAGGTGATGGGAAGGGCACCAAGGGAGAAAAGTCTTCATCGACAAGGATTTCAACGAAGTTAGTCGAGCTCATTATAGTGTCTTGCAGTCTGAATCGATGCAACCGTGCATTGATGAACACTTGGATGTCATTAGGGCGAGTAATGGCCGCTCGGCGATTGGGTCATGAAACAAGCACAAGCATCGATTCACTACATGGTTGAAGGAGCAAAACCTACGAATGGGGAAACAGAGATGATATTACCATCGGAAGGTTGGTGGGGGCCCATCGAGACAAGTGACATCATGGCAAGCTTACGACATCAATGGGTACACGTACTATACCAAATAAGAAAGGATAGTAATTGTGTGAACCAAAATAGCGGTGTTCGAATAGAAGCCATCAACGGAATGGGGCAAAAGACCCCATACTTTGGCATCATAGATGATATATGGGAACTTGACTATGGAATGGGTATACAGATGGCCATGTTTAGATGTCATTGGGTCAAACAACACCTAGTGAATGAGATCGGGTTCACAATCGTGGACCTCGAGAATATCGGATCTGTGAGATGACCCTTGGGTGCTCGCTTCACGTGTCACACAAGTTTTATATTTACGTGACCAAAAACTAACCTACCCCAAAAAAGAAGACAAAGCATGTGGTTGCCTTGGAAACAAACTATTATCGGAGTAGACGGAGTGGATGATGTTGATGAGTACAATAACTACGATGAAATGCAACTATTCACCGACTTTCTTAAGAAGATCGATGTCGTGGAAAGAACTTGCCCAAAGGCGTCATCGCCATGGGAGCGAAATGTGCCAGGGAAACTTGTTACTGAGCTAGTTGTTCAAGTTTGATGCATGGTGTGTGTATCGTGGTACTATATATATATATGTATGTATGTGTGTTCAAGCATGCATGGAGTGTGTTTGGAGAAAATGTCAGAACCAAAGTTGTATATTTTGATGAGTTCTACAACTTTTATTTTTACATCCTTTTCATTTGACATCATTTTAAACCCCATAACTCTGTTCAAAGATTTCATGATTTTAAAATTGTAAATTATTTGTAGGGGCTGGTTTCAGAACCGCCTACAAATCTATTTTTAGGGGCGGCTTGTAATATCAACCGCCCCTACAAATCGCCCTCCTATATAAGCTGGAGGGCGCGGGCGAGGCCGAAATCGGCTAAGTCTTAGGGCGCAGGCTGCCAAAATTTTTCCCGCCGCCGCCGCCGTCGGCCCGTCCCCATCCTCTGGCCGCCCGATCCGTGCGCTCACGCCGGTGCTCCCTCTCCGACGCCGGTGCTCCCTCTCTCCGACGCCGGCGTCCCTCTCCGATCTCGCTCCCGCCGTACGCGACTACGGGGAGCTCGGTCGGCCCGTCCCCGTGCTCTGGTTGCCCGGTGCTCCCTCTCCGACGCGCCTGTGCTCCCTCTCCGACGCGCCCGTGCTCTGGCTGCCCCGTGCTCCCTCTCCGACGCGCCTGTGCTCCCTCTTCGACGCCGGTACTGAATCCTTTTGACTCTTTTTTTTAATTCTCCACGTGTTATGTCATTGAGTAGCCGCAAAGGGGATTAGGAGGCTATCATGGTCACTTCATTACCCTACAAATCTACATAGTTTACACGAACAATCTCATAATGCAAATGCACATCTCCCGCTGCCCTTTTCATGCGTGTATTGAAACTTACTCACCATAGTCTTAAGCGAAATGTGATGTTTTCATGCGTGTATATAGATTACAGTGTGATGTTTTCAGCGATTCCCTTTGGTATCGAGCGTGTTGGTGCGATGTAATCATTAGCAAGAATAACGCTGGCAAATCAAAATAAGCAATCAGCGGGAACAATTGTGATTGGAAGGTAAGTAGAAAGTTCATGGTGGAGTAAAAGGAGTTTCCTTTGCTCTACCTTTGTGTTTGCATATTTGGTTGTCCATCCTTAATGTAGGAGACCATTACCAAAAGAATATAGGAATAACTAACCTGAGCAAGGGTTCAAAACCGTAAAATGAGGGTTCTTCTGTTATTCTAAGCAGATAAGAGGTGTAAATCAAGTAGCTTGTTTAATTCATAGTTGTAATACACACTTTGGTATTTAAAAAGGTGTTTGGTTCATCTCCATAGTTTGTGATGCCCATATTCTCACACCACATATGTTGGTTTAGAAAATTGTATCGGCTGAATAGCAACCGACTTTGCAGTAAAGTTTCCACTTATGAGCACCATTCGTGATTAGGTTCCAGATTTTACGGGGGATACGAAGGAGCGTAGAAATATCTAGTTGTGACTTGTGATTGGGCTCTTCGCTTGATGATGTTTATATTTATGCCTGTCACTATAAACTTCTGCCATGAGATATCCTCACTATGTACATGTGTTCTAAATTATGCAAACTGTTTGTACTGCATTTCCCTTTATGCTTTGATGGTTTGATTTTAATATGCAATACCTGCAGTTGTTTAGAATTGGATGTTCATTTTCTATGTGAACTGAAAAAACTGCAGACGAGCTCTTCCATCGGTAGCTATCACATAGCCATTACTCTGAAAATCAGACCACTTTTGGAATTTGCTCCAAACTTTTTTTAAATAAATATTGCTACTTTTAATTCATTTATCTAAATCTTGCTCCAAACGTTCAGATGCGTGTATTGAAAAAAAAGGCAAAATTGCACGGTGTTTTGACTAAGTGTGCATGCTTGTATGAGTGGACCAATGAGGAGCAAAACAACAGTGTTGGTTGATTTGATTACCAGCTCTATGGTTAAGCCATCAGCCTTGGATATTTCTCAAATAATGAAATTTTGGACTAGTCATCTATCAGCCAAAATCATAGTAGAAATACAATTGGGCCTACAGTTGGATTAGCATATATCTATTTCTTCAGGCGTGTTGGGTTTGCATTCCGGTCAGCATCCGTGCAGAACTTGTTTGCGTGTGATGTGTCATTCTTTTAGTTATGCCTTTTAGATTATTGTTGTTATTATTATTATTATTTTGCATCGGCGAGTTCTAGTTCTACACTTCTACTACTCTTTCAGTCTTTTGTATATGATCTGTGCCTTACAAAGAGAAGCTGTTAAATCTGCAAATTGAAGACATCATGCCATCATAGCCAAACAATTTATTCAGGCTTGGAGAGAACTGCCAAGCTGACCAGTGCATAGGGCTATTGGAAGTTCGCATCATGCCATCATAGCCAAACAAAGGGGTTATTTAATTCTGGGGAGAACATTCGAAGTTCAGAGTAGGACTTAAAAATAACAACTGTAGAAATTAAGAACAACGGAGAAATCGAATACGCACACATCTATAACCCAGATACAAATTAAGAACAACGGAGAAATCGAACATGCTGAATATGTTATGATTGTATACATGGTTTTATGTGTTGTTTAAAGGGGCACATGGCTTGGTATGTTGTATCACAGGGACGACAGACGGGGTCTTTGCAACTGGGCTCAATGCCATGCTCAAGTCCTTTCGAATCGCGCTACAAAGCTTCCAATCAAAACAAGAGGCGAGTCTTCCTACTTGGAGTTCAACCGTTGTGAAGATGATGAGTTTTTCGAAACTCTTTGCGCCGTCGTTGCAAAAAATCTTGGCTATTTCTTGTTTGCATGGTTCGATCTTTAATGTTGGCGAGTGCTCATCTTTTACATTGTTAGGCGTAGAACAATTGTGCGTGATGTTGTACCTATAACCATGTACTCATCTATTGGCTATGGCCCTTGTGAGTATTGGGACCCATTTCATGATGACTAATGAGGTAGTTAGATCGTTGTAACGCCTCTTATGCTCTCAAACCGAGTTTCTGCTTTAATGATCATGTCAATTCTCATTGGAGTGCATATGTTCTACTTGTACTACTCTCATCTCTCTTCCTTACTACTATTCTCGCTATCTTCTCTTCTTCCTTACTACTTGTACTACTCTCATCTCTCTTCCTACTACTACTATCTTTGCTCTATTAGAGGATCAGTAATAGTGTTGTTTATCTGTATTTGTTGCATCTATTAGAACAAAGCACAAAATGACGGGACAACAGACGACACAACCCGAGGCCCCGAACAAGTGCCAATCTTTGAAGACGAACAACGAGTTGCTTAGTGAGGAGCAGTTCAACCAGAGCTAGACGATGATCTACAAATGTTATTAGATGGGGACCATGAGGAGGCTAATGATGAAGACGGCGCGAGGATGAAGAAGAGGATATGTAAGTCCGAGGATCCTTTCCCACAGTAATGCATGAGGCCAACCAAGAGGAGTTGGACAGGATTTTGATCCGAGCGAGGAGGTAGGGATAAAGCCTTAGTTCATACATTATGCTTGTATATAAGATCGTGTTATCATTACTAACACTTCGACCTAATAGGCCCCTTCTCGAACTCTACGGCGTCGCGACATCTCGCTGCACAAGAAGTAGCAGAGGAAGCCGGAGCAGCAGGCAAGAGCCACGAGCCACAGAGGCAAGAAGTAGCAGAGGACATCGATGGCGCCTCGGCCCACAACCCGGCCACAAACTCGGGCAGCCGGGCAAAGAGGGGACGAGGAAAAGAAGTGCTAACATATATCCAAAGGACACAATATATGTGATAAGAGAGGTCGGGAGGTTAGGGAGCCACTTGAGCCAAAACATCTCGAGCTAAGTGGCGTAACGCAATTGGCGCTGTAAGAGATGAGTTGAACCCAGCAATCCCAACTTGGAAAGAAGTACCACTGATACAAAGAAAGTCTTATGGGATAAGCCGATGACCAGTTTTAGATTCGTGAGGAACAGGAAATGGTACGCCATCACGCTATGAAGCAGATTGGAGAGTCATGGAGAGGTTGGAAGTCGTCTCTCAACGTCAAATATGTCCAAAGGGATTAACTCCCTTCAAGGAGTTTGGCAACATAACTCTGGACAATGGGAGCGGTTTGTGGCTCGAAGACTTCAATGGAAGCATTGGCCCTCGGTGCAGTAATAATCGAGCGGGCAAAGAAGAACGTGCACCACCATCATCTAGGACCGGTGGGTACTATGGAAAGGAAGAGCAATTTAGGAAGATAGAGGAAGATGCCGCATCACCGGGACATACAACTTGCGGGGTTTGAAAGCGCACAAGGCTGGATCCTTTAGGAATAAAGAAGCATCCAAGGCGCTTAAGTTTAGTAAGCCGAGATCAAGAGACAAGATCAAAGATCTTTGAACTATCTTGAATAAATGCGAGAAGGGCTTATTTAAGCCTTCCAGAGAGAGGATGAGCTTAGCCTTGCCTTGGGAAACCCCGAGCACACGAGCCGTGTCAGGGGCTAGGAAAAGAGTGATATGGAAGGAGGGATTTGAAGAGGATAGGAACATGTACAAGAAACATGATAGAGACCGAGAGGCTAACCTTGAGGTCCAAGTAAAGGCTCTAGTTGCGAGGCGTTGCAGGAGCAAGGATCACAACTGAGGTGCGAATCGTAATGCCACCACCGGACAAGCTGGAAGTTCGAGTGCCAAGGTTCCACTGCAGCCACAACCGCCGTCGATCGCATACGGAACCTACTCCTTGCACTTTGGTTGTTCTCATGGGCGGGCAATCAAATATGATTGAGGTGGCAACGGTGAGGCACATCCTCCGAGAGGCACTTATCACACTAATCGGATCCCACCGACTACACTAGGGTCGAGATTCGGGCCGTGAAGTCCGAATTCAGCTAGTGGAGGATAGACTTTCCAACTCCCGAGGACTCCAAATACTCGAGAAGTAGTGAACGATTCGTCCTATGGCACAAGCGAGACATCATATTGACTACGATTACATCGCTGTGCGGACACCGTTACGTTTGGAGGAGTTGAGGAGGGAGATACAGACACCACATCATGACCAACAATTGCACGAGATGCGCATACCGCCACCTCGCGATGGCGTGCCTCATGATATGCCACCGTCTTCACCGCCTCACGGAGGATGTGTAGAGCGACACATGAACAACAAGAGGCGCTGCAAAGATGAAGAGCATGCGGAACAAGTTGATGCACCGAAGGTGCCTGGCGAGCCAAAATTCGAAAAAGCATCCAATCAAGATAAGGTCACTTATGTGCCGATGACGATGTCGTGGGGTGGAAAGGTGGTATGGCCATGATATGTTCAAGCCGAGAACCAAGCGCCAAGATCTCGAGAAGGCCGTCACCGACAAGCGGAAACAAGTGCAAGGCGAGCACCAACCAAAACCAACCAAAGTTACTTGCAAGTGCGTAAATGTTGAATGCATCACATGGTCAAAGAATTGCCCGCAAAAATATGAAAGAGGCAAGTGTTTCCTTCCAAATCGGGTGATCCAAAGACCTACCAATTGGAATGAAAAGGTTTCATGATTGGTACTTGCGTGCTATCCCGACGGGTAAATCTCATAGAGGCAAGGTTCCCGCCATGACATTTGGAGGCCCAAAAGGACAAATTGCCTTTGACTTTGATGACATCCATACTATCTTTCGCCTCGGAGAAATGGAAACCAATCTCATTCGCGTGTGGTGCACATGTAAGTCCTACTCCTATTGCATTGATATGATTGTAATATTTAGATTTTGTTATAACTAACTAACCCGCTTATGATTTGTAGAATGCAAGTGCACATTTCAAGTAAACTTCCTAGCAAAGACCAAGCAGGTACTTGGACCCTCAATTAATAGCCCAGACGAGGTTTAATTTCCCGACAAGTGGGGACTGGACCACAAGGAGCTGGCCCGTGGAGAGACCGTTGAGGAGAAAGATAAAATACGGAATGAAAAATTAGGAAGGAGTGCTATAAGGTTGCGCGTATATTTGAGAGCTTTCTCCAATGCAAGACAAATCCTATATATTTCTACCCTACAACTTCAAGTAAGTTTAACTATATCCTTCAATCTTTAATGAGCCATATTATTTTGTTCGATGCAAGCGAGCTTATCTATTCCTATGATTAAATTCATGCAATGAGCATTGAATTTGTGTAGCTGTCGACCTCAAGCTAGGCATGGCGTGGGTCATGGATCCACTTGATTATGACGAGTCTCTTTACAAAGATTTCATAAGCATTCTTAAGACGTATACTTATTAACCATTCTCATCAGCTTTTGACTTTTCAATACTAACTAACTTGCTTTTGTTAAATTCATTCGAGCAGAGCATACAGGTACTACGTCAACAAACTCAAAGGGGTGCATGATCCAGAGAGGAAGGGTGACCTATATGTCAAAACAAGATGGCCGGTAAGTGCAACTTACTTTAGTACTTCCATTACGTTGCCGCCACAAGCATTGGCGTTTTATATGCGAAACTCACAGTGCCACAAGCGAAGCCGGGAGTTTGCACTGTGGATATGCGTATGCACTTACATGAGTGTCACCGTGCTTACAGAGACACCCTTTATGGTATGTTATAACTAATTCACTCGTCGTATAACACACGCATATGTTATGAAATACTAAACTTAAAATTGTCTTGTAGTGGAAAGATGAGATAGGAATTTGTAGAAAACCACTCAACGATGATAGCCTCCTGGAGCTCGTCGGGGACATTTGCAACTTCATAATGGATGCTATTATACACGTCAGAGGTACATACCATGACGACACGTCTATGCTAGGACATCGCCCTGAGTACGAGTTCCTTCGTGAGTGGGAAGGAATGCATTTAGGACATTGAGAACAATGTGTATGTAATGTTATCGCACTTTATGCTACAAGTGTTTGTAATGATAAATTATAAACATGATGTTGCGCTGATGTGAATATAATGTCTCGTTGAACTTGTTAATATCATGTCTTCAATTATATATATATATATATATATATATATATATATATCATGTATGGTTTGATATATATACCGTGGTTTGAGAATTTGAATTTTTGTTTATGGAAAACAGATTGTAGGGCGGTTGTGGTTGCAAGTCGCCTCCACAGAAAAAATTACAGAGGTGGTTGGTCATCTAAGCCGCCTTACAAATCTAATTTGTAGAGGCGGCTTGTAATCCACCCGCCTCTAAAACAGTTTGTAGGGGCTCTAGACACCAACCGCCTCTACAAATAAGATTTGTAGGGCGGTTGAATCCGCCCTACAAATCTCTGATTTGTGGCGACGGTTGGGTAGAGGCGGCTGGCCGAGCCGCCTCTGAGAGGCTCACCACCGCCCCTACAAAGTGCTCTGTTGTAGTAGTGAATCTCTATCACAGTGATGTATACACACATATGTATTATGAACACACAAACACATGCATGGGAGGGAATGGACTCACTCCAAACCAACTCCAATATTTCATTAATGCTAACAGCTATTTATACAAGAGAGGATGCACTAGTTAACTCACTGGCCAAGTAACAAACTTGACATCTTCCAACGCCACTACTAACTGCATACATGCACGCACACCCTAAGACTCGGCCCACTGGTCATGCATCACACACGACTCAGCCGCACACTTCTCTAACCACTAATCACTCCCTCCTAACATGCAGGTCCACGTCTCAATGACCGGCTAATCACCATGCTTGCACATCACATGCAAGTCACTAAACTAAATACACTACTATGAGAAGATTATTTCCAACAAGCATGTACTCGGTGGTGTCGTCGACGACGATGGCCGGCAGGCTGAGCGTGCCGCGGTGGAAGCGGATGTCGAGGAGGCTGCTCGTCTGGCTCCGCTTGAACCGGATGCCCGCCTCGTAGAGCTCCTCCGCCGACCGGATGATGTCGTCGGGGCCGACTCCGGCGGCGCGCAGGAGCCTGGGTGGGGCCGAAGAGCAGGCTCCGGCGGAGGATGTCGAGCGGGTGGAGCGCCAGCCCGACGCCGGTCGACAGAGGCCAAGCCGTCGGGGAGAGGAACCTCAGCACCATCTGGTTGATGAAGTCCTCGTTCTGCAGGCCAACAACGTCCGTACCATCAAGTACATTTTCATGGCTATAGAAATTCAGTGTGAGATCAGCTGATCAGCACATGCTTGTGAGTTGTCACCCAGTGCACTTGGCTTTTAATTTTTGGTACTACAAATTAAAGAATGCTTGCATGCATAAAGAACCATTTGACTGCACTTCAAAGTTTGGATCTTGTACGTATTCCTCTCTTAAAAAAATATATAGTGATTTGAAGATTGATACGGTTTTCAACATGTAACTTTCACTATTATTTTTTATATTAATATGTTCATAAAATAATATAGAACTATTACATTTCAAAAATATTTTTTAGAATAATCTAATGATATAATTTTTATATGATCAATACAAATAGTTTTTTAGATATGAGTAGTCAAACTTAAAAAAAGTTTTTTTTTTGGAATCACCCAGAAAAAGTTTGTCTCTATGCTTTCTAAAACATTATATATTTTTGAACTGACGGAGTAATTAATATTTCTTCATCATGTTCAACACCTACTTACAGTTAACCCATGCAAACAGCAGATATATTAATCCAGTTAAAAGTTCACAAGCTATCCTATCTATGTCCATTGTCCAGGGAAGTAAACGAGTAATTAATATTAATCTAAGCTAGTTGATCATCCATGCATGTTCCGATGTTGGTGAGTTACGTACCCCATCTTTGTCGCCGCTCTCGACGGCTACGAGCTTGTCGAGGACCAGAAGCGGCAGCTGGTTCTCGATCATGAGCATGTCGCGGCGGACATAGGGCACGGTGTAGAGCAGGCCGTGGCTGCTGAAGACGGGGTCGTTGGGCGCGTAGTCGTTCACCTCCCAGCCGGACGCCGTCCTCATCACCTCCAGCAGGAAGCACCCGTCGGTGACCAGCAGCTCCAGCATTCTCTCTTCCTCTCCTCGGCCTCCTCCTCGCTGCGCCACTCGTCGGCGAGGCCCTGGTACGCGCCCTCCAGCTGCTCCGCGGCGTCCCCCACGGCGGCCGCGAACTCGGCGAGCGGCTTCTGCGACCGCCGGAGGAAGTGGAGGAGCGACCGGCGCTTGTGCGCGTCCATGGGCAGCAGGTGCGGGTCGCCGTGGTGGAAGGAGCCCAGGGACACCACCTGCGGTTGGTAGGCCTTGCAGTTCAGGTCCTTGATGCACGCCGGCACGCGGTAGATGGAGTGCCGCCGCCACCGCGCCACCTCCGCCGAGGGGTCGCCAGAGCCCAGCGCCCTCTCCACGTCCACCACCCATGTGCTCTCCTCCATCCTCCTGCGGCGCGACGCCATTTGAATATCACTCGCAAATTAACCCCTCTTGGTGGTGTCTATTGCTTATGCATGAATTGCAGTTACATATATGTAGTAGAACATGAGGGGCCTAGTATTGGAACCGGCTATAGCCCTTTGCACACGAGAGAACAATCATAACAAGCACACAAGAGACATAAGAATTTGTTTACAAGATTGGGCAAAGCCTACGTCTCCGGAAGCCGAATCGCGGTAGCTCCGTTCATATGAGAAGTTTCTTTCTTTTCTTCTAATTAGGGTTACAAGAGGTCGACGATATATATTTATGCCTCAATTACATATTCGACTCGGACAAATAGTCCGTACCACAGGGGCCTTCGCCCCCAGCACCCCGTAGCCCACAATAATTTGTAACCCCACGCAACTGCATCTCCCTTGTAGAGCTATATCCAAAAAGCATACGCTACCCTTCCGCTTTCCCTACACAGCCTCTTCCTTTCACCTTATTATATATGAGTCATACATAACAAATCTCCACCTTAGTGAATACACCACCTTGAAAAAAACACACACAGAAAGAGAACGCTTTAACACTTATCACGCATCCGTGGGCTGTGGTACCTCTTTACTCGGCAACCTGTGACTCCCAACAAGTTGAGGCAATGCTCAAACTTGTTGTGATATAAGGTTTGGTCAACATATCCACAAAGCATTATCATCGGTGTGCACCTTCATCAAATCAATCTCTAGAGTTGATCAACTCTCTGATCCTGTGATACCTTGCATGAATGTGCTTCGTCCTGGCATGATACACTTAATTTTTGGCCAAATAAATTGCACTCTAACTATCACAATGCACCTGAACTCCACCTTACTCAACACCTAGTTCCTTTACTAATCCCACAATCCATAATGCTTCCTTTGTAGCTTCAGCAACAACCATGTACTGATCTGCCTAAGTTGTAGACAATGCAACAATAGACTGAATTGATGACTTCCAACATATAGGCCCTCCACCTAGACTAAAAACATACCCTGTAGTAGACCTGCTATTATCCAAATCACCGGCATGGTTCGAATCCACATATCCAACAACCAAAGGATTACCTTGCTATCCACCAAAAATAATACTATGACTTGTTGTACCTCTCAAGTACCTGAATATCCACTTGACTGTCTCCCAATATCGATTTCATGGTTTTACCATAAACTTGCTGACTTGACTAACAGCATACGTCAAATCAGGCCTTGTACAAATCAAGGCATACATTAAATAGCCAACTACACTAGCATCTAGAACCTTCGCCATTTCTTTAAATTCTTTGTCTGATTCAGGACAAAATTCAGAAGAAAGTTTAAAGTGTTATACCAATGGAGTACTTACTAGTTTGGTCTTGCTCATATCAAATCGCTCTAAGGCTTTCTCAACATACTCCTGCTGAGACAACCACAGTCTCCTCGAGCTTCTATCATTGTGTATCTTCATGCCCAAAATTTTGTTTGCTGCCCCCTAAGTCTTTCATATCAAATTCCTGCAAACCCTTCAAACTAATCACATCACACAAGTGCTTTGCAGCAACTAGCATATCATCCGCATATAGTAGTAGAAAAATAAATGAACCATCATCAAGGCATCAAACATAGACATAACAGTCATACTCACATTGACAGTAGCCAATCTGCAATATGTAGGAGTCAAAACATTTGTACCACTATCTTGGAAACTGTTTCAACCCATACAATGACTTCTTTAACTTGCATACCAGGTGTTGATTTTTCAGTTTAGTGAACCTTCGCTTACTCCATGTAGATTTGCTCATCAAGATCACCATGCAAAAACATCATTTTCGCATCCATCTGTTCGAAGTGCAAATCCCAACTGTCTACCAATGCAAGAATTTCCCTAATAGAAGTATGCCTCACAACCGGGGAGAATACCTCATCATAATCAATCTCCTTCTTTTGTGAATACCCTTTTGCAACTAATCGAGTCTTGAATTTTTCTCCTTCTTTTTCTGATACTGTAGGTTTTCTCTTGTAGATCCATTTGCACCCAATAGCTTTCTTATCCTCAAGAAAACAAACTAGCTTCCAAGTCTGATTCTTCAGTAAAGACTTTATTTCTTCTATCGTTGCAGTCATCCACCTATCTTTCTCCTGGCTTGTAATAGCCTCCTGAAAACTAGTTTAATCATTAGTACTAACAAGAAGAGCAAATAAAACCTGGTCTTCATACCGAATCTCCTTGGAGCTTTCATATTAGTGCATCGTTGTCTATCTCTTGCCAATTGAAAATCCTGCAAATTCTCCGAATTGGAATCTAGAGAGAGTGTGTGTGAATCCCAGTCCTCGAACTATGTTCTAACTCTACTTTTACCGTATCTCAACCTCCAATCACATGCCACCACCTCTTTGTTTTGTTATAACATTGATTTGTCATCAAAGACAACATCTCTGCTCATCACCACCGTCTTCAATGCCTGATCCCAAAGCTTGTATCCTTTAACACATTTCTTGAAACCTAAAAATGCATTTTATTGATTTTGCATCAAGCTTCACCTTTCATCAGGTGGTATATGCATATAGGCTGGGCAACCAAAAATTCTCATGTTAGTCAAATCAACCGAATTACCAGTCCATACCTCCTCTACAACCTTACCACCCAAAGATGCCCGTGGTGATCTGTTATGAGATATTATGCCATGTTCACAGCATCTGCCTATAAACATTTAGGAAGCCATGCATTAAACCTCAAGCATCTTGCTCGTTCACAGATAGTCCTGTTCATCCTTTCTGCCACTCCGTTTTGATGCGGTGTTTTGCGCACTGTGAAATGCAGTTGAATACCATGCTCCTCACAATATCTCTAAAACTGTGAATCAATATATTCAATACCATTATCAGATCTCAGATATTTTACCTTCCTTCTTGTTTAGTTTTCCATCTCATCGGTTTTTCACACCTTGAACTTGGCAAACACTTCAGATTTCTACTTCATGAAATACACCCACTCCTTGCCGAAAACATCATCAATAAGAGTAACAAAATACCGAGCCCACTCACCGACGGTTTTCTAGTAGGCCCCACACATCAAAGTGTACGTAATCAAGTATTCCTTTTTCATGTTTACCACTTGTGAAGCTAACCTTAGACTATTTTTCAAGAACTCAAAACTTACGAAACCTAACTAGCAACTTTTAATTCTCGCCAAGAGGCCTCTTTTATGCAATTCCACTATCCCACTAACACTAAGATGGCCCAACCATATATGTCAAAGTTTTGTCATATCATTATGTGACTCAATGAACTCGACTCCGCCTATAATAGTGCTCCCTAGAAATATATAAATATTTCAAACAGTTCTCCTACCATTCATCACAGTCAATGCACCTTTAGAATTTTCATAGTTTCCTTATCGTTATTAGCTTTATAAGTAAGATCACTATTATGTAGGGAGCCTAGAGAGATCAGATTCTTTTTCAACACTAGTATGTGCCTAACATCACTCATTGTTCTAAGAATACCATCATACATCTTAATTTCAATTTCACCTATCCCAACAATATTATGGCATGTATCATCACCAAGGTAAACAGAACTGAAATTACCTGACCTGTATGAAGTGAACCACTCCCTGTTAGGCATGATATGATATGAGCACCCCGAATCAAGAATCCATGCATCTGTCAACCGACCATTTGAAACTGAGAGAACATCTGCATCGCTGCTATCGAGTCATTTTTCCTAGCCACATTGACAGTCTTCTCATCACGCTTCCCATCATTCTGTTCTTTCAATTTTGGACAATCCTTCTTCATATGTCCCATCTCCTTGCACTTTTAGCACTCGATATTCTTTCTGCTCATTGACTTTGATCTGGATTTATGCCTTTCAGATCTCTCCTTGTCTTGTTTCCTTCCATGATCACCCTTCGTATACAAACTATCATCTTGAGAGCTCTCCCTGCGTTTAGCTTCCATTGATTATACGCCAACAGGTCATTGTAATCTCATTAACCTTGATAGTACCTTTCCTATATGTCGAGTGGTGACCAAGTGTTCCTAGGAAGGTGGCAATGAACACAATGTAATAATTGTCTTGTCTTCATCTACGATCTTCACCTCCATACGCCCTAGATCAGTGATCACCTGATTGATAACATTTACATATTGTGCAAGATCAGAACCCTCCTACATCTTCAGCCCATACAACCTCTGCTTCAGATACAACTTGTTCATCAGGGATTTGGACATAAACTGAGTCTGCAGCTTGTCCCAGATTTCTTTTGACAAGGTCATATCCATCGCATGATACATGACCTGATACGAAAGACACAACCATATGATCGCGGCTGCCTGCTCCTTCAACTCCTCCCAATCATCCTCCTCCATCATCTTCGGCTTTGCTTCGCGCAACCCCTTGGAACAACCCTATTGCGCTAACAGATCCTTCACCTTTGTGCCATAATCCAAAGTTATCAGTCCCGTCGAACTTCACCACTTTGAATCTAGCACCTGGCGTCGCCATCTCAATCTTGCTCGATACCAATTGTTGGAACCAACGATACTCTTTCTGAGAGAACAATTACAAAGAAGCACACAAGAGACATGAGAATTTGTTTACGAGGTTCGCAAGCCTACATCCCCGGAGCGAATCACGACGGCTCGTCCGTATAAAGAGTTTCTTTATTTTCTTCTAATTAGGGTTACAAGATGCTCATGGTATATATTTATACCCCAATTATATGTTCGACTCAAGACTCATAGTCCATACACATGCCCTTACTTTCATCTTGTTATATATGAACCATACACAACACCTAACCTAGTACATTTGTTCTCATGTTGCACTGCAAGAGAGAATCCAAAAACGAGCCACCGGGTCACCATATTCTAATCTCACTAAAGTCATGATATCATCACCTACATAATAAGTGGTCTGGATTTGAGTAAAGTGATGATCGATGATGGCAATTGGCGCTTGCTATAGGTAAAGTGAAGTGAGTGAACACACAGACCAGAATCCAAGGAAGGGTAAAAGAGATAGTGTGGTCTCATCTCATGGGATTCTTTGCAGCAAAGGGAAGGAATGGTCTCGAGAGAGATTGGGATGAGCGATGCATGCAGTTGCTTTGGAAAGAGATTCGAGAACTGAGGAAGAGAAGCAAAGATAAAGTGCGAGCACGGAAAGATCGTGCACTACGAGGAAAGGTTTGCAGTGAAGAGATCACGGAGGGATATATGCTTGCCTTCTAGGCAAGGAACCTTCATCTCGCATGGCACACCGCAAAAGTCAGTGATGCAACAATGATCGCAAACTAAGTCCTACCATTGCCTATCATGCACCGCCAAAGACCATTATGAAGATAGCGATCGAGTATTGCAAATGACACTATCACGGTACAAAGCTAGTCTTATTGTAAAAGGAGATCGTGATGATAAAGAAAAAGGAGATCGCCACATTTGATAAGGACGCCAACACCATGATTTCAGAAATTGTGGATAGACCCCTCAGGGATCATTAAATAATGCGAATATGACGAATGTCATTACATGATATGAGAACACTTCTACAACTAATAAACTGACGGTAAAAGGAACAAGCATCAGGATCCTGACATTTCTTCGAGATCACTCAGTCAAAAAATGTTGCAAGGGCATGTAAGAAACCCCCAGTTTTGATAACCAATTACATGCTCATAGGTCTTCTACTTTCGGCGCTTGTACCTGCCAAAAAAAACTCGAGTTTACAAATGCTGGGGTTCCTAGGGTTTTGCATCACTAGAAAAAATGATCTAATCTCGCTTTAATAACCCATAATAGGATTCGGAGAAAACCTAAAGATTTAAAGGATATGAGCAAATAAAATCGAATCGGAGAAGGACCTAATAGAAAATAACCAATTAAACAAATAGAGAAGGGTTAGCAAGTGAATTCTGCAACTGGGCTCGGGTCATGCCCATAAGGCCGTGGTGCGAGCACCTTTCTTCGTCTCCGGCACGGTGAGTCCTCCTCCTCAGATTCCTTGCTCTGGTAGCATCACGGGTCGTTTGGAATCCATCTTGATGACGCGGTGTGGTTGGTTTTGCTCGGGCCGTCCGCTCCACGTCGTCTTCCTCGGTCGTCGCGAGAACCGTCGCGGGCTGCTCGCCACCTGCACCTCGCGTCGGTCGGTAGCTCCTGGTAGCCCCTAGATGCTCGGCACGCCAGAATGAGCTGCTGCGGAGCTCCTTGTCGCTTGTCGTCGTTGCCATCTTTACCGTGCCGCCGCCGTCGCGCCGCCGCTCGTCCCCACCGTCGGTGTGGGTGGTACGAGAGTGCGCGCTATGCGCACCATTTACGGCATTCACTCGCGCCCGTGCTTTTGGTCGCGGCGTTTTGCCGTGAAACCATCGGGCTCGTTGCCGGGCGCGGCCCGGCGCTGCGTGGCGTTTGCGCCCCATCCTAGATCTGCGGCGGGATTTTCGTTAGATTTGTGCTGTGCGTGCACGTTGCTTGTGCCGTCCATCTTGAGATCGGCGGTCCAGCCTGTTCCGCCTCGCGCGTTTCAAGCGCGTTAGCGTGGTTCAATCGAGGGCGTCCGATCGGAGATCGCGGCTCTCAATCGTCCGTCTCGGGTGTTAGGAAAATCCCGAAAGTGCTAAGTCCAAATCAGTATCACATTAGGGTTTTTCATTTTCATATCTTTGTCATCTTAGCTCCAAATTAGATGATTCCAATTTTGTTAGCTTCCTTATAACTTGAACTTAAATAGAAAAATAACTGGAGACCATGATAAAACATGGAAAACCTTTTAAAAATAGTAAACAAGTGAACTTAATACTGTTTTCAGAACTTTAGCAAACTTGTAAAATGCATAACTTTTAATCTATAGATCATTTTGTATGAATCCAATTGGATTAGCTTCCACTGATAGTGTATTTGCTAGGAAAATTGGTTTCACAAATTTACTGTTTTAGAAATCATAAGGATCATATTTTAGTTTAATACCTAAACAATTTAAACAAATCATAACTCTTTCGATATAACTCCAAATGACCTGAAATTTTATATGGGTTATCACTACACCAGTAGGTAGCCACCCTAAAAATTTCAGCTCCAAAATATTTCTAGAAAATATTTTTGCTACGTGCTAATTATGACCGAAAATAGGTTTTTAGAGAATATCTTTTGCACCACAAATCCAAATTAGGTTTTCAGTTCCTATGTCTAGGTTTGTTCCTATTATACCTTGTGTATAATTTTCGTGCATTTGGATAATTTTTGCTTGCTCTTTTGTTTAAGTGTTGCTCGTCTTATTGGTTGTTTTCGCTCTTTCGCAGGGTTCGACATTTGCGGTAACCAGAACGACCCTCGCAACAAATTGAGCCACAACAAGCAGGCAAGCAGTTTGATCATTTCCCATTAATCCCATTACTTTTAAAGTCTAATATTTTGTTTAACTTCTATGTATGCATTGCTATTTTGTTGTTAAATTGATTAGTTAGACCTCTAGTTGCAAAATCTGTAGGTAAATGGTTATCCTCTACTACGAGCCTAGGTTATTTTGTGGTTAGAGTTCGATGGATGAACTCTTATCACTTAGTAGATTACGAATGAATATTGCTTAGCCATGCCTAGTTATCGGTAGTATTGGGCGATCATCGACTTAGTCGGTGATCCGATCACACAACTACTTATACTACTCCATTATGTCCAACCCTTGTGTTTTATTGATTTACAAATCAAAACCGAAAACAAAACTATATCTTGACTTGGGCACAATGGTATGTTGATGTGATCGTTGGGTGTGTGGAATGGTGCCTAAGTCCCCAAGGACCGAGTTACTTGTGTCACTAAGCCAGCGCTTATTGCGTGCTAACCACACGAGGGGATATGGAACCTCTCTTGACTAAGTACTTTGGGAGGTGCTAATTATGAGCTGGTCGGTGGGTGTGCTCTTGTGTGTGGTGTTTGGAGGGGCATTAGCGGCCGGTTAGGTCTAATGTGTCCTTCTCCGTGGGTTCTGGCTCTTAATTAGCATCGTCCATTGGAAAGCGTCTTGTTAGACTTAGCCATGCCCGCATACCAAAGGAAGTGTGCTAACCGTGGTCGGTGGAAAGGCGGTCTATCGTGTGGGTACATTGGTACACCCCTGCAGGTTAAAACTATTCGAATAGCCTCGTCCTAGGTTATGGACATGCTTGTAAGGTCGTGCAAGAACTAGACTACAACCTTTAAAAACTTAAACTTGACATGGGTGGTATGAAGGGTACTTCATGCTATTGTTGTGGTGACTACGGGTTAGTCACTTCTAGGTTGGTGTTGTCATTTATCTATTGTTATTATTGTCTCTCTTTTATTTGAACAATAAAAGTTAATTGCAAACTTGCCTTGACTCTATTACCTTATTGCAAATGAAAACTTGCTTTATGCGAAAATAAGTCCAAAGCCTCATCCACTTGAATAAAGCTTGCATGTAGTTAATTATAGTTGTTATCTCACAGTCGGTCTTGCGAGTACAAAAACAAGTTTTGTACTCATCGCTTTCTTAATAATAATTGTTGCAGAGAGAAGGTGAGCCCAAGGGCCTCACTTTGTGAGTTGTGTTGGCGCGTCTGGGACGATTAGCTTGGCGGTCCGGTTGGTTGCCTTGTGGGTAAAGGCACACCGATTGGCTTTTGTTTATCGCCATCTTATGGTCATTTTGCTTGTGTATTTACTTATTTGTATGACTTTTGGCGTCGGCCTCTCTTTGTAATAACTCTCTTTATATTATCTATGTCTTTCGATTGTTGCTTTGCTTGGCTCTATGTGTATGAATGAAATTGATGCATGATTTTGTAAGCAGGTGTGTTATCTGCATGCGGAAGTATACATATCTCGAGGCTTGGTTTATTTGATTTATACTGTTAGGACCAAGTGGATGGTTAAACAGACAAGAATAAACCGGGGTCCTCACATGGTGGCCAGCCAAGGGAAAGGCACCCTTGCCCTGATATCACTAGCTTTCAGGATTGATAAAGAACACTTCATTTGGAGTTATAGATCAAAAGTTATGCACTTTTCTTTGTGACTGTCCAGATTGTATGTCAGTCTGTCCAGTTTGTATGTCGTTTCTATCTTTAATTTTGACCCGTGTGCCACTTTTTGTTAAAGACAATATATGAATGTCGTGCCAACTAGGTTATTGTAGATAATTTCTTAACCTTTTCGGATTGTTAAAGAACGTCCAATTTGGAGTTGTACAACAAAAGTTATGGATATTTTAATTTAGCCGATATTTCTGTCTATTAATTCAGTCAACAGATTTGAGCCGTGGGCCAAATTTTATTAGAGGAAAAATCTGAACTTTTGCCCAACCAGAGTATTGTAGATATGTCAGTTAAGAATCCATGGAAATTGGTCTCACCTCATTCCGAGTTCCAGACCAATAGATATGTCAATTACCGTGCTGCTGTCCAGAATTAAGTTATGTCAGAAATTGTTGATTTCATTTTAAGTTTTGTATTAATGACTAGAGTCATCCGGGAAGCAGTGTTTAGCATCGAATAGTAGTGTTGGGTATATTATGTCCTTATTGAAATTATTTTACTTGTTTAGGAGGTGAAGCCTCGGGTTTAGGAGTATCACCTTTGCCGACTAACGCGTCGCATCGTGGAAGGCAAGTACATTGCCACCCTTAATGATTGTGATTGATGAATGTTTATATGGTCATGCTGTGATTTGGTATGATACGAGAAAAGATGGATTGTCTATGTTCTTTCATATGTGTTGAATCCATGTTTTGTTATCATGTCTTTCAATATTCGTATTTCATTCTATGCATTCATTATGCATGTTTCATCCACAAAGTGGATTGCAAGTCCCACCATTCCAATGTGGGCGTGTTGGACATTGTCATGTCCGTCCACGGAGTGGATTTGAAAGACCCATTAATTCCGAATGGGCATGTAAGACCCATTAACTCCAAGATGGGCAATGTTGGACACCCGTATGAAACGTTCTTCATACGGAAGTGGATCCCGCATTTTTGTTAAGATGCGGGCTTGAGTGAACACCGACGGGTGTTTCATCGCTATCTGCGTATATGCATGTGTGCATCCATTCCTTTGATTTTGAGCATTCATATCATGTTTTCATTTGTAATCGAGTTGTGATGTGATCGAACTCGATGATGAGTTTGTCTTATTCATATTGAATGATTATCTTATTGATAATCGTACTTGAGTCATGGACTCACTCTTGCGTTGTTTGTTTATTTTAGGTAACCCCGATGTTGGCTCTTGGGAGGAGTAGACACGCACTACTTGTTCACAACATCAAATTCATGTTCAAGTCTAAATTTTAGTTCCATATTTCATTCGTTAACGATGAACTGTAATAATTAAATTATAATTGGAGAAGGAAGGATACCTTCTCCACCTGGATGTTGATTTATTACTGCGTGTGAACCTTCTTTATTGATGTTCAGTATTAAATAACTTAGAAGGTGAAGGAAGGATACCTTCACCATGTCATGTTTATCTTAATCTGTCTTTAGTTGATATACTTGTTTCAAGTTCTTCCGCATTATGGATGTATGTTAGATGTTTTAGGTGACATCTTGGCTTCCGGATAGCCAGGGTGTTACAGTTGGTATCAGAGCGGGCTTTAGGTCCGTGGTTAATAGAAGAACATTAAAATGACACACTGTGCACGAGGGTGGGGTTGGGAATCTATTGCTTCGCATTTCTATTGTTATGTTTCATTCGTTGAGCAATTGTTGAGTTGCTTTTGTATTATCTTTCTTGTTGTTAATCTATGATCTACTATGATATTCATTATCTATGAACTAATACTTTGATTGTCGTGAGATGATCCTGCATATTCATAATTGAGTATTTTGGTGAAGCGTGTTGTTAACGGATGATAAGAAGTGGAGGTCGTGGTTGTTACTCCGATTCACGGGTTACACCATGTTCGCGATGCGTGGTTAGAGGAGTAGTTACCCAGTATCATCGTTTGGTACTAAGTATGAGTTACTTTAGAAAGTTGTTCTCTTCTTTCATTTCGAATTTGGCAATTCTTGTCTGTGGTGGTTGATGAATTTCTCCGGGTTTGTGGTCCATGATAGTTATGGTTTCCATAGATCCCTCTTGGTTCTCTCAAACAATTATTGCTTTTCATTGTTGAGTTGCTTTTACTACTTATGATCGTTGTCAATTGGCAAGATTGATGTTTTCTTGGTTGCTCCTTCTTTCTCATTGAAAAGAATGACTCATTTACTCATTTGATAACTTGATTAGTGAAGAGTTTTCCATTGTAAGTTCGGTTGCTTGGGGAAAGCTTTGGCTTTATGTGTTTCTTTGGATTACTTGAGCGTTGAGGTTTGAAGTCTCTCTTTCTTTGTAGTAAGGTGTTAGAATCCTTTTGTGATGTCTTGCCATGCTTAAATTGAGAATTTATGATTAAGCGAATAAATTGTTATGATATGAGTTACCAAGTTGGGTTATTAGCATAGTGCAAATCAATTACTCTTAACTACCATCCATGGAAGTGAAACTCGATTAATTTGATATGTCCTTGTATTTGATTCATGGTGTATGTTAAATAAAGATGTCAATATCTATTCGAACCTATATATCTTACATAAGAGCTAGATTTATCTATTTCCTAGTATGCTAAAATTGTTGAAACTTGTATAAAGTACCGGATGGGTCTGGTGTATCGACTCATGAAACCTTGTTTATAGGAAATTATGTTAGTGAATCTTTAATCATGTTTTGAATTGATTTCGAACAAAGGTGAAATGTGAATCTATGTTTATAAATGGTTATGTGATTGCAAATAGAATTAGTACCGTATGTATACGCGTGGTTAGTACAATCATCATTTGTTAATGAACGCTGAAGAAAGTGTTGAGCAACACCAACAATTGAGTAGATGAATTTCGTAAGTAGTCTTTGTTAGCGTGCCTTGTGATATTGTTATTGCTTAGCATAAACTTGTTATGATAAATTTGTTTCAACCTTGTGGTTTGTGTTCCCTTTGGGAAGTTTTAGGATGGAGTAATAAAGTTTGATGATTCTTGGTACTATGTATGTTGTCGATGTTATTAAATAGTCAAAAATGTGATAATGAGGTTAATTCTCGTAGTAATTTGATCACCCATGGTGATATTTCCTAAATGATCAAATTTGAAATTTGTATTCATGATCTTTTGGGGTTCGGGCTTTATGTGGTAAATGAAGTTTATCGAGTAACGATATGTTACAATGTTGCAATGGTTCTTCAGTGATGCAAGTGTTTCGATTTTGAATACTTATTTGTTCTTATCTGTTAAGGTTCGATATTCTCTTCTTGTGAGGCTTATGCGTTCAACTGTGGACTCCACTTATGTTCTGTGAGTTCATTGCTTAATTGGTTTCTTCTCTTGGTCCCATGTTCGGTCAGTGGTGGATGAGTTTTCTAGTTGGTGAAAATCGTTTTCATTTGTCTCTTCTTTCGAGAAAGAATCAACTCATTCTTTTCACGTGGGTCTTTTGAAGTGTTTTCTAATTGTTGTTGTGAAATTGATGTTAATACCCATAGTAATTTGATCGCCCTTGGTGATATCGTTCAGATGTGAATATTTCAAGTTTAGCTTTCGTGATATTTTCTTTGAGCTCTTAAATCATCCGTAATGAAATTATTTTAAATAAATTAAGGTATTGGATTGTCTGTTGCTTCTTAAGAGATTTGTGTGGTTTAACTCTAAAGGCTCTTTGGTTTGAGTTGGCAGCGAGGTTGCAACCAAAGAAGTTATGTTGGTTCCTTTAAGAGGAGAATAATCTACTTGCTTTTCGCGAAATCTGTAATTGGAAATGTTTGAGTTTGGTGTTGAGATTATTTGGATCTCATGTTTCTTGTGTAGTTGAACTGCTCAATAAATATAACGTATGGAAGAATTTTTATTGGTTCTTAATTAGTCCTTGTGGTTTGGACTAAAGACCTTATCTTGTTCTTTGTGGCAAAGTGATGTTAGTCAAAGAATTAATTACAGTGTTAAAGGAGAGAGTGCATTATGAATATTTGAGAATTTAGTCAAGTTTTGTAACTTGTGGTTATTTGAATTGTTCATAAACTTTTTGCTCTTTTACTCAAGAGTTGTCGAGTTTCAATCGCAATGTCATTCTTCTTGTTGGTGGTTATTTGCTATTCCTTTTAGAGGATGCGTGCACTCCACGGTGAACTCAATTTTCGTTTTCCCGGATCTTCGTTGCAGTTATTTCTTTTGGTCTCGTGCTCACCGTGAACAGTAACATTTTCTGTGTTGTGAAATTTGTTCTTGTTCGCCTCTTTCTTTGAGAAAGGATCAACCGTTTGTCTCAGTAAAGTTTTACAACTCGTAAGTTGTTGTTTGTTTGGTGGTGGTTAAGTGATTGTAGGGTGAGTTTTGCTACCCGACTATTGGAGTAGTAATAGAAGATGAGTTGGTTTTGACCTGAATCTCTTGGAGGAAGTTGATTCGGATGGAATGTTTGGTTTCGAGGTAAAATCGTATATTGTTCGACTAAGTAGGACCTATGGTATAGTGTAGTTCCGAACCTTGGTTCATGTTGAAATGTTGGGGATTATCAAATGTATGGAAATCGTAATCAATTTTATCTGATAACACTATTGAAAGTATCGCGATGTGGTATGAGTGATTCTGATGATGTCAATGAGTGAGTATATCGAATTGTGGGGATCATAGAGATTTAATCCGATGATTTCACTATTTGTTATAAGAGGAATTCGTTGTAGAGGTCTCGGAGGTTAAATTTGGGCTTTCGTTTTCATACTAAACTTTTGGTCACCCAAAGATTGGTGTGTAGAGGAGATAGAAAACTGGAGTACTCGAGTAGTGGAATGATTGTCGATAGAACCCTTTGTTGTAGTTCATGGCGGGTGTACTGAAAATTCGATGTGATATTCTTGAAAGTTGGAGGTGATGAGATTGCATGGGTTTTGAGGGCTTTGGTGCCTTCTATCAAATTAATGTCATCGTTGAAGGAGTGGTCCAGAGTGTTCAGTGGAATCAATAGAGTCTCTCCACAAAGGTGTGGATGATGTATTTGGTTTAAGCCTAATTTGAGGTTGTTAAATTAAGAGGTTTGAGCCTGTGGTATGCGATGAATTTGAATTCCAATGTCTGAGAGAAATTTTATTCCTAAAGAGGAATTGAAAAAAGGATGTTACCTTGGGTATTGAGCGTTTTCTTGTTACTCATTTGAGCTTTATGTTGTTGGCTGGTGTCTTCTGCATGGTGAGTTGGTGTTGTGTTGGCATGTTTGCTTCTTTCCAATTCAAGCAAAACAAAAGAAGTTTTTGGTTTGAGCGTTCAAGTGATCTCCCCTTTGGCTTTCGTGACGTTTATTCGCAATTTGCCACTTGGAAAGTGGAAAGGTTTTCTTGATGAAATTCTGATTTACGATTTTACTCTTGATTTTCGATTGGTAACGTATAGTTGTGATGTGAATTTTTCTTATTCAGATGTGTTTTGCGGTAAAAGAGTTTGCTTAAAAGAATTCGATTGTATGTTTCGGTTAAAGAGGGTGATCCTTGTTCGGTGAAGAGTTCAATGGAGAGGTGGAACAAGATTTCCGTGCTCTATGTGCTTGTTGTGTGGTTCGACTTCAAGGAGAAGGTTAACCTGAGTTCATTGGGTTGTTTTCGATAGCTGTCGTTTCGCTAAGACCGTCTCGGATTCCTACGTTGTACTCACTTTTGGTTTTATTTGGTGTGGAGTGAGTACGGAGATCCGGAGTTTGTTATTCGTTAACAACGTTGACCATCGAGTAGGATCTTACCTTCGAGTCTCGTCAGATGAGTATAGTGGAAGTGTCGGGACGAGTGTTAAGACGACGTCGATTTGCGTCAAGATGTTGTGGTGTCCTCGGTCAGAAAGAGGCCACTTAGGAGTGGAGGCTCGCATGCACGAGCATTATTCAGATTTGTTCATATCAGTACATGTTACACGTTATTAATTTTTAGTTGCAACCGACCTTTCACGTGAGGTCGGTGTGAGGATTCGGTCGAATCCTATTTAAGAGGGTAGAATGTAATACCCGATTATTCGATATCGAATCTTGTAAGATTAGAGAGAAATAAGTTAAAATTCAGAATTTTAGGAGAAGTATGGGCCGCCAACCCATATTCGAGAAGAGGAGCCACCATAGTGGCCCAAGGCCCATGAGTGGGCCGGCAGCCCATTAGAAGGCAAGGGGAGGAGAGGACCAAACCCTAGCCCCATTTGCTACAGTAGCCGCCGTGCTACAGATGAGCGGCGTGCTCTGATGCCTCGCCGCTTGCTGCTCCTCTCCCGGCGCCATCTTTCCTGCTGCTTGTGGCGACCGTGGGAAGAAGAAGAAGAGGAAGGAAGAGAGGATTGAAGGAGAATTTCTTTGTGGGATTTGATCAGCGATCTCCGATGGTTCTACAAGGGTAATGATCGATTTCCTCGCTGTTTAGGTTGTTTCAGATCACGAATTCGATTAGTTTGATTGGATTGAATTGCTGCCGTTAGAATTTCAGTTCTGTCCTGAATGTTGCGTGGCCTGTTTCGTGATCTTAGAGGCCGAATTTGGGTTGTCCATCTCCTAGAGTTTTGTAGATATTGATCTTAGCTTTCGGTGGCCGCCAAGAACACTGAATTCCGACTTTCGAGTCAAAAGTTATGATAGATTTACTATCTGCTGTCCAGAATCCTGACGAGAATTAGCAGTCTCTGTATAGGTTGATTTATGGCCTAGTTAGAGGGTGATTCAGAGGTCTTGCCCATAACAAATTTTGAAGGTGATATCACTAGCTTTCAGGATTGATAAAGAACACTTCATTTGGAGTTATAGATCAAAAGTTATGCACTTTTCTTTGTGACTGTCCAGATTGTATGTCAGTCTGTCCAGTTTGTATGTCAGTTTCTATCTTTAATTTTGACCCGTGTGCCACTTTTTGTTAAAGACAATATATGAATGTCGTGCCAACTAGGTTATTGTAGATAATTTCTTAACCTTTTCGGATTGTTAAAGAACGTCCAATTTGGAGTTGTACAACAAAAGTTATGGATATTTTAATTTAGCCGATATTTCTGTCTATTAATTCAGTCAACAGATTTGAGCCGTGGGCCAAATTTTATTAGAGGAAAAATCTGAACTTTTGCCCAACCAGAGTATTGTAGATATGTCAGTTAAGAATCCATGGAAATTGGTCTCACCTCATTCCGAGTTCCAGACCAATAGATATGTCAATTACCGTGCTGCTGTCCAGAATTAAGTTATGTCAGAAATTGTTGATTTCATTTTAAGTTTTGTATTAATGACTAGAGTCATCCGGAGCGATGTTTAGCATCGAATAGTAGTGTTGGGTATATTATGTCCTTATTGAAATTATTTTACTTGTTTAGGAGGTGAAGCCTCGGGTTTAGGAGTATCACCTTTGCCGACTAACGTCGCATCGTGGAAGGCAAGTACATTGCCACCCTTAATGATTGTGATTGATGAATGTTTATATGGTCATGCTGTGATTTGGTATGATACGAGAAAAGATGGATTGTCTATGTTCTTTCATATGTGTTGAATCCATGTTTTGTTATCATGTCTTTCAATATTCGTATTTCATTCTATGCATTCATTATGCATGTTTCATCCACGAAAGTGGATTGCAAGTCCCACCATTCCAATGTGGGCGTGTTGGACATTGTCATGTCCGTCCACGGAGTGGATTTGAAAGACCCATTAATTCCGAATGGGCATGTAAGACCCATTAACTCCAAGATGGGCAATGTTGGACACCCGTGTGAAACGTTCTTCATACGGAAGTGGATCCCGCATTTTTGTTAAGATGCGGGCTTGAGTGAACACCGACGGGTGTTTCACGGCTATACCGTATATGCATGTGTGCAGTCCATTCCTTTGATTTTGAGCATTCATATCATGTTTTCATTTGTGTCGGTTGTGATGTGATCGAACTGATGATGAGTTTGTCTTATTCATATTGAATGATTATCTTATTGATAATCGTATTTGCTTGAGTCATGGACTCACTCTTGCGTTGTTTGTTTATTTTAGGTAACCCCGATGTTGGCTCTTGGGAGGAGTAGACACGCACTACTTGTTCACAACATCAAATTCATGTTCAAGTCTAAATTTTAGTTCCATATTTCATTCGTTAACGATGAACTGTAATAATTAAATTATAATTGGAGAAGGAAGGATACCTTCTCCACGGATGTTGATTTATTATGCGTGTGAACCTTCTTTATTGATGTTCATATTAAATAACTTAGAAGGTGAAGGAAGGATACCTTCACCATGTCCTGTTTATCTTAATCTTGTCTTTAGTTGATATACTTGTTTCAAGTTCTTCCGCATTATGGATGTATGTTAGATGTTTTAGGTGACATCTTGGCTTCCGGATAGCTAGGTGTTACACATGTAGTAGTTCTTGCTGAGCGTGATTAAGTGTATGGCTATACCTAATTGGAAGCAATAGAGTTATTAACAATGTGTAACTTTAACAGTGCTTGACCCCTAGAGTTGTTTAGTTTGCTAAACTTGTTAGATTATTTGATCTCAATGGATTAATCTAATCGTGCGGAAGAGAAATATAAGATGTGTTCATTGTCGTCTTGGTAGATATTAATATAGTATTTTTCTTTAATTGGCTATTTGATGATCTTATTTATGCTCATGGGAGTACAAATAGATACAGGACCAACAATTCATCCATGATTGAATAATCATCAAAAGTTTATGATAACCTCTAGATTGGAGTTAGTGGGTACTAAATAAGTATGAGCATTCTGAATAGTTGAAGGGTTGAAATTTGAAAGTGATTTATTCACGAGTGTTTCACGAGGATGTATTGTGGCTGCATGCCATTGTTAAAAGAGGTCTTCTCCGATAGTGTAGTGGTGTATTAGATATACTCTAGAACAGGTTGGTATTTGCAATCTTATTGAGATAACAAAAATGTTATGAAATAATATCTTTGTGTTTGTTTTGGAAAGGTTTATGATGGGATTTTATAGGTGACATGTGGTTGCTCGATGGTAAAATTGTCGATAATAGTATGTCTTTGATGAAAGGGTTTTGGTGTAACCTTGTAAATTGTGTAGTAGGTTCCTTCAAAAATCTGGTGGTTGTTATAGTGAGGGTGTAAGAATTTGGTGTACTCTCAATTGAGGATGAGAGGATAAAGTGAAATGTAACAGTTTGGTGACTTTTGGGGACTTTATAAAGGAAGAGTTGATGATAACGAACCTTGTTAAAAGTGAATTATTCTTGATGTTAGTAATAAGGTCTACAAGAGATTGTGACGCGTTGGAGTGATGATGATTCTTCTAGAGAAAAGTAAGTTGATTATTTTAATAACGATTAAATGAAATATTTGGAGTTTAGATTCGTGATCTTTTGGGGCTCATGATTTATGTAGTAGATAAAATTAGTTGAGCAATGTGACATATGGAAAGGTTCCGTTTTGTTCAAGTGATGAATGTGATTTGGTATTAAAAGCATCTCTTGTTTGGTTTGGCAAGTAATGTTGTAATCAAAGAGATTGCTTTCGTTGTGTTAACGGAAAATGTTTACCATAAGTATTTGAGGTTGGAGCTAAAAAAATGTAATCCATAACTTACTTGTTGTCTCACTAAGAGTTTCTTGGGTTTGCATAGCAATGTTTTATTATGAGTTATGGAGATGGAAAATTTCTTCTTGTGGGACTTGCCCTCATTGTGGATTCGCATTCATTTTTACGAGATCATTTCTATTTGACTATTTCTCTTGGTCTCGTGCTCACTTCAAGGAGCCATGATTTCTTATACGTCGAACTTTGTATCTGTTTATTTCTTCCTTTTGAATAAGGAAGTAACCAAATTGTGTTGCCAAGTGTTATAAAGAGTAGCATGGTGATTGGTTGGAGGTGGTCAAGTATTTGGAATTATTGATATTTTGGGAACCAATCTATTTGAAGAGCGATATAATGTGAATTGGTTTGACTTACAACACTGGAGAGAATTCTACTTAAATGGAAAGTTTGTCGATGAGATAAAAGTGATTAGTGTTACAACTAGTCTTTGGAACCTATGACGAATTATGATCCGTAACCTTTGTCCATGTTGAAATATTGGGACTATTCAAATTATGGACTTTTGATAAACTTATTAGAGTATCACAATTGGGTACTTAGTATGATTGTGCAGAAGAGTTGTGGTGGTGAAGTTTAATAAGAGTCGCGGTGTGGAGGAACCTAAGTGTCATGCTAATTAGAGGGATAGCAGGAATTGTTGAGCTATTGTCAAGTATGACTCGGCCTCAGTAAGTGACCTTATGAGAGTTAAATTATCTTCGAGGATATCTTGGTCAAAGAAGATATTTATTTATTGACATTAGTGATTGGGTATGTTTGAATCGATTGGGTATGTTTGAATCTTAGTCATATAGTGAGGGTATGACGAATGGGTATATTGTGGTCGTGTAGTTGAATTTTGATTAGTGTGGTTTAGTGAAGGTCCAAGATTGGTGACATGAAACGCCTTGAGCGGTTACTTGATTAGTGAGGAACGTGGATGTTAATGATTGAGGTTATTGTTGAGCTATGTAAAATTTTAGTAAATGAATTGGAAGATTTCCTATCAATCATACCAGAAATTCATTGTAGGAGACTTCGAGGTTGATTTTAGGCTTTGCATTCTCATGTTAGAACTTTGGATGCCAATGATTATGTGTAGAGATGGTAGAATAAGAGTGGATTCCGAGTAGTGGGATGATCATTGATAGTATCCTTTGAAGCTAGTATATGAGAGTGTGTGATGTGAATTTCAAATTGCTCATCCTTAACGGATTAAGGGATGTGATGGTGGGTGAAATCTATTGAGTTGTGTTGGAAATTATTTTGACAAGTAATTCATTCGGTGGGGAAGTTGGCTAGAGTACGATATTGTGGATTGGAAGAGTCTACCTGCAAAATTGTGGATTTTGTGTTCGGTAGAGCATAGGTTTGGGATTGCCAATTTAAGAGAAATGAGTTAATGCGTTATGTGATGATTTGGGATCCTATGGTTTAAGAGAAAGTTGATTTCTTAAAAGAAAGATTGTGGTAAAGGGTGTGATCTTGGATAGTGAGATGTTTTCTTAGTTCTTACTTGAACTATGTGGTTATGACGGATGTCAATTACAAATTGAGTTGGTTCTTGTCGGTATGTGTGATTCCTTCCAGTTAAAAAAAGGGGGTAAGACTGGTTTTTTCGAGTGTTTTCGCTTTTGGCTTGTGTGGTATTATTTCTAAACTTCCTATTTTGGAAAGTGAAAAAAAAAAGATTTCGTGGTAAATCCATTGATTTTGGATTGGGCTCTTCTAAGGGAAGATGGCTTTGAGTTGGATGCATTTTTTGACTCCTTTGTTCTCAGTTGAGTTCTTCGGATAAGTGAGTTGGTAGGCGAGTTCTTTGTGCGTCCCTTGGTAAAGGAGATGCTGCTTGCATAGGTAAAGTGATCGACTGAGAGTTGGAAGAAGAGTTCTATATGTTTTGTGTAGACGGTGTACTTCGGTACCGAAAGGAAGTTTAACCAAAGGTGTGACGGATAGATCCCCTATCACGGGAATTTGTAGATTGGCGTATCACTAGGACCGTCTCGAGTACTTGCGTGGAGTACACAATGTCTTGTGTTTTTCGGTGCTGATAGAGCACATGAGAGGTCCGGAGTATGAGATTTTATTAGAGCTGTTGGCCAAGAAGTAAGACCTTACTTTTGAGTCCCGTGTGTTGAGTGTACTTGTAAAGGTTGAGGCTAGTGTTGAGGCGAAAGATGTTGGTATCCATCTAGGTGGTGTGATCCCATATGTCCAAGAGGGAAGTGACTTGGGAATTAGAGTCTTGCTTGCGCGAGCAATATTCGGAATTGTTCACAGCAGGTGTGTGGTTTTGTTTGTAAATTCTAGCTGTGATTGTTCTTCGGGTAGAACGATGGAAATAATTCGGGGACGAATTCAGTTTAAGGGGGGTAGAGTGTAATAACCCATAATAGGATTCAGGAGAAAACCTAAAGATTTAAAGGATACGAGTAGCTGAAAATCGAATCGGGAGAAGGACCTAATAGAAAATAACCAATTAAACAAATAGAGAAGGGGTTAGCAGTGAATTCCTGGCAACTTGGGCACTGGCTGCGCCCATAAGGCAGTGGTGGCCGGCCAAGGGGGAAAGGCACCCTTTGCCCCCAAACCCTAGCCACCCATACTCCCTCCCCTCTCCCTTGCGCCTCCCTCTCCCTAGGCAGCCACCACCCTCCTCCTCCCCCTTGTGCGCATCCCTAGGCCACCCCTCCTGGTCCTTGCACCCTCCCCACCACGTCTCCATTGCTGCCGGCGAAGAATGTCCGTTCTCCACGCCAACCGACTAGGAGGAAGAAGGAGATCGCTGGTGGTGGTCGGCTGTTGGAGGAGGAAGAAGAGGAAGGGATTGGGACCATCTTTGGGGAGAGTTCGCTGGAGGGTGCTCGTCGTGCCCGGCAATCGGTTCTTCAAGGGTAACCTCGTTTTCCCTCGTTTAGATGCTTTAGCGCTTAATTGTTCTATGTCGGTAAATCTGTCGCCTAAGGGCAGATCGTGTTAGAGGGACGTTTTGATATAGTTAAGTGCGGATTTAGTCTTGGACATCTCCTAGGAAGTTGTAGAGGACGTCAATAGCTTTCAATGAAGTGCTAGAACGTAATTTTGGACCTCTATAGCAAAGATATGATTTTATTGGTGCGGCTGTTCTGCAACCCTGTCAGTTTCTGGACAGATTTTAGTGAGCTGACCTTTGCGATCAGTTAAAGAGAGAATTAGAGGATCTCAGTATAACGAAAGTTGTAGATAATTGTCGTAGCTTTCAGGGAAGCACAAGAACGCGAAATTTGGGTAAACGAGCTGAAAGTTATGTTAGTTTTAGTGCTCTGTCCAGAAAGGGTGACGTGAAATCGATGTTTTGTTAATCAGCCTAAAAGTGATTTTAGATGGCCGAATCAGGGAGGCTCACCAACTAGGTTTAGTTGGGAAATTTGATTACCTTTCAATGACGTCCAAGAACACCTAATTTGGACCACTGTACGGAAAGATATGAATTTTAGAACTTGACTGTTCACAGAGGGCATTTCAGTACTTAAGAAAACGGAGTCGGGATCGCGTTGCAATTTGCTACTTGATGAGTTCGCTTATTTAATCCATGTTTTTCGTTACTATGGTCTCAGTTTATATTCATAATGTATTAGGTGGGGGATTGGTACCGGAGGCAGCACCGTCTTCACGTTCTCCATTCGCACGTGGTTAAGGCAAGTGCATTGTTTGATTCCTGGTTGCGATTGATTGGTGTTTGTGTGCTTTTTCGATATGTGATAGTATAGTGAGATTGATGGCATGATGTTGGTTTAAGATTGGTGGATGCTCCAAATATGTTTATGCTCTGTTGTGGTATGATGTTATCGTTTTGTGGTAAATTGATGATGATTAAATGATGAGCATGTGCATATTGAGATCATGTTGAGGCTTGGTCACGTGGTGACCAAGTATGAAATGATTTACTTCTAATTTAAAATAAAGACAACAGAACATGAGGAGCATTTTAAGGCAAACATTTATGTAGAAAATCATTATGTCTGGTTTATTAATGCATCATGACAGCGTGAGACCATAAAAGTTGCAATGATAGTGTTGATATATGGGATTTTTGTGATCTGAATTTCTAATATGGAAGTATTCGGATTAGTTGCCATATTAGCGGATAAGTTTCTTACTTGAACTCCAAGTCTGTTTACCCCTTTATATACCTCTTGTAAACCGCACGGGTGAGAGGATCCCGAGTATTGAATTCGTTTCAAGTCAAAATAATATACCAGTAGCATAGTTTTTAACAAGAAACGAGCCTAATGCCTGGTTCCCGAATATATGTCTTACAATAGTTCATAAGATCAAAGACTATTGTACATATATCCTAAACAACATTGTACCATATCATACAAGACATACGGTATACATACATAACAAAACTTTACAAGCTGGGTTCGGTTCAACAGAAACAACCGACCAGCAGCATCCAACATAGGTTTTAGCAGCGAAATCGAGAATATAAACAGCAAAAGGACCACCAAGTGTGCCCCATCACCAGCAGACAACTGAGTGGAGGTAGAAATAGCGTCACTCGTTAGTGTCACCCTGATCGGCGCTAACGGGTAATTCGTACATATAACCGTCCTCACCTGCAACAAGTGGTTAAAACACCTGAGTACAAAAGGTACTCGCAAGACTTACACAAATGACAAAACTACTAAAAGAAAGTGTTTAGTACAGCCTATCCAAAGGATTAGAATTTGTACATGCATAAGGCTGACAACAGGAAGGTTGTAATGATCTTAATTTTGGCATAAAGCAACACCTCTTAATCCTAACTTGCTAAGTTTTGATAACGCAGTTTTATAAACAAGTTTGGACTAAACAGTAAGTAAAAATAGAATTTAATCACAAACAAGAACAAAATCAAAGTGGCTGACCACTTTGACCAAATAACATGCATGAATACCCTTTATGCCGAAACCAATACCCATGATAAAATTTTAATACAGAGTCTATACGATGATAATCCATCAAATCAAGTGTTGTCCGTAACCGTGAACACGGCTATTCGAATAGTTTTAAAGCCCTGCAAGGGTGTACATCTTTACCCACACGACTTGATTAGCCTGTAAGCCCCTGGGAAAATAGCACACTACCTTATGTATGCCGGCCAGGTAAACCAAGACTCGGTATTTTTCAGCAAGTTGACATTATTGAGTTGAATCACCCATGTGCGACCTGATCCCGCTTAGTACAAGTTTCTCATAGAATTTGCTAATCGGGGCACACATGTTATGTCGGGAATGCCGATTCAATGAACAGGAAATAAAATTTGTGCTCCCTTGCACATATAGAATTGAAATCAGAGCCCTACGAACACATGAATCCATAAATGTCCTCACACCACCAGTTCTTCAACTCAATAACATCAGTCCCTTACTTAACCAAGAAGCGCCCATACACCACGTGTGGAAGTACGTAAGGTACTCAAATTGACGGGTCAAAGTTCGGTCCTTAACGATCCAGACAAGACTACCACATTCCCGAATCTCGTGCACGAAGGCACCATCACTAGCAACCACTTGTCCAGATCAAACTAAACTAAACAAAGTTACCAAGGTTATAAATCAAAAAGGTTTTTCCCAGGTCTGACAAGATAAGCTTATTAAACAACTAACGTTCTACTGACTTGCATGGCTAAGCAAAAATCTAAAGACCAAGCATTGTAACACAAGATTACTACCTTAAGCTTAAGTGTATGAACAGATTAAAGGTAAGCCACAATTGTTGGGATATAGCTAACTAAACTCACAAACTATTGATATGTCAAAATAGCATGCACACGTTATCATTGCATTTCAAAATACTAAAGTATCAAAGCTGGATCAACATGATGCAAGAGGATGCTTGCCTTGGTAATAAACCACTTGTTCGAGTCCTTGAAATAAACCACTTTTTCACTCTCAGTACATTGAAGATTTTCACTCACATCGGGAAGATCAGAACCTAAAAGAAAGTAGCGAATGAACATCCAGAAACATAACACTACCAAATGCTGAAAAGATGCATGATCAAAAGTAATGATGTGCAAACTAACAAAATACTTATGTTTGAAACTATGTTTAGTAAAGAACTAAACTAGTTTAAACATGCATTATTACTAGCCGACAAAGATTAACAGCTAAAGGCCCTGCTATAGTTTTGTCGGGCCGTCCAACAACAAAGCTGCGAAGATTGAGAGCTTTTGCCGATTTAACTGCACAAAGAGCTGACTAGCGCTTACTTAAGCTACTAGTAGCTAGTATGAAACTACCTGAGCTAAGGGGATGGTTGGAGAAACTCTAGGGCTCGCCGACGACAAGAAAAACCAAAAATGACAAGATGGACCGAAATAGATATGAAACCACGGACAAAAGATCACCAGTGAATGGTTGAACTGGCTTTAAAAGGGCTAGGTGAGGGTACTGCTGAAAGGAATTGAGATAAAGCTCACCACGCCAAAGATAGAGACGATAGGGGCAATTTGGCCGAAAACAGGAGATTCTCAAAATTCAACCAACCTGTTTGACTAAAGATGAAATTAATTGAGGGGTTTTGCTCCTTAAAGTCTAAGGCTCGAAATGACAAGAATAGATTTGCCAAGAGTTCACCGAAACAAAGAAATCCACAGCGACGACACTCCGGGCGCGCTCTGGCAACCCAATGGACAAGCGCACATTTTCAACCTACAAGCAAAGCCAAAAGCTTCCATTAACAGGATGAACAAGGCATTGAGCGAAGAACAAAATATAAGGAAGAGAGGATACGCTAGAGATAAGGAAGAAATCACTGCGGCAACAATTTGACCAGGAGTGAGAATGAGGGTTTTTATAGCCATTTCACCGGAGTGGACGAGGAAGCTCGTGCGTGGCAAAAACGACAGCAAAAAGATGCCAAGTGGCAATTGCATGCTTCGAAAACGCGACGCAACGCCACCTCTCCTGCAATGCGCTCAGAGCTGGCGCCATGGCGCGGAGAAGACGAAGGTGTGAGACTCACATGTGGGCCAGCACTGTCGGTCTCAAAGAAAACGATGTGATCGAGAGTGAAAAGATGCGAACGGTACGATCTATCAAAGTCCAAATCTCTTGAGGGTGGTCATGGGCGGTTCATATCACTTGAGAGTGGTCATGAATGGCTAAGATCTCTTGAGAGGAGGTCTTGGACAGCTCAAATATCTTGAGAGGAGGTCCTGGACGGTCCTGGTCACTTGAGAGGAGGTCCTGGATGGCTCTGATGAGTCCACGTGGGTGCTCCTGAGGAGGTCATGAGGATCACAGAGGTGGTCGTGGAGATACTGTGACCTAGGGAGGTCGTGAGGGTGGTCTTTGCAAAATGACCGAGAGAGGTCGTGACCAAGGGTGGTCCTGAGAGGTCCACACGGCACCTCTAGGAGAGGTCCTAGGGAGGTCCTCAGGGGTGCTCCTGGGGTCCTGACTTAAAGGGAGCGCGCGGTTGGATTTAAAATCAACGGTCCAGATCGCATGGAGCATTCGGGAGGGTCGATCGAACGTCCCAAGTTATGTGGACGGTTAGATCAAGATCCAAAGGTTCAAAATGATTGAGGCGTTCGGTGGTCCGAACGTTCCTCTTGATCTGGGCGGTCCGTTTCAAATCTAACAGATGGCGCGCAACCTAGAGGTTTGGCTTAGTAAAAAGGACGTGGCTTGGGTCGGTCCGAATGGCACGCGGCTGGGCCTAACCAAGTCGTTAGGGTTTGAGTTGCCACAGTGCAAAGTGGCTCAGGCTGGGTCACCCAAGTTGACTAAGACCTAAATCAAACTACAAGTTTGACTTGAGGTTTAAAAATATCAAATAAATTTATAAAAATATAATTTTTTTTAGAGAAGCTACTGGGATGATATAGATCCCAAATAAATTTTTATAACCACTGCTCAAGGTTTAAAATACTTACTTAAATACTTTGACCAAGGAGGTTTAACTAGAGAACGAAGATTTCATAATGACCAGAAATGCTATGAAAAGCATTTTATTTCTTTTCATCAAAACCGAGGCTGTTACAACGGGGAGAGTAGACGCCTCATTGTAATCCCCCGGTATTTTGTAAACACTCCTCATATAGTGATCATCGCCGGTTAGCGCTCGTTTTTTTCCGCAAGGGTTTTCCACGTAAAATTCATATCTCTCATCTCTTTTGATCCGTGTATTATTTCTAACAAGTGGTATTAGAGCATAGGAGATTAGGGTTGTAGAGATACAAAGGAAAAAAAGAACAGATCCAATCTGTTTTGTGCGCCGCCGTCTCGCGCAGAGCATCTACGGCACCAGCATCGCGCGTCGTCACCTCAGTCCAGGCAATTTCTGATCGGCGCCTGCAGTCCTTCAGTCCGTGCGCACACGCCTTCGTTCGCACGTCGCCCCGGTTCGGGCGCTCGTCCGAACGTAGCCCGTCGTGCAACGCGTCTTAGTTTCGTCCAAATGTTCTCCAGCGAGCGTCAACAGCCGCATCAACAGGCGCTCGTCCCCAGGCTAGCTGTGCATCACGGCAAGACCCCAAGCCGTTGCCTCTAATAGCGGCACATGTCCCAATAACTTCCTTTTATTATTTTCTAATCACAGAAAGCTTTGTCCTCCAACACAGGACGTCCTGTTGATTCGTGGAGATACAAATTCTGGCCATCTTTGCTACGTCCACACGAGAAGTACCAGGAGATTCGAAGCCATTGATTCACGTACACAGAAGGTGTACCAAAGAGGTCGTTATTTTTGTTAGGTTTACACAAATCAATATCAGCAATTTTCAGGATTTATTCCTCATGGCGACTTTGAAGTATGATATTTCACTCTTGGATCAAGACACAAGATTTACGCTGTGGCAAGTCAAGATGAGAGCTGTGTTGGCACAGATGGATTTGGATGATGCATTGAAAGGTTTTGGAAAACAACCTGCCACATGGACCGTAGATGAGAAGCATAAAGACAGTAAGGCTTTATCTCATATTCACCTTCATCTATAAAATAATATTTTGCAAGAGGTTTTGAAGGAGAAGACATCTGCTGCATTATGGCTGAAGCTGGAATAAATTTGCATGACAAAGGATCGATCTCACCAGCAAGATGCATGTCAAGTAGAAGTTGTATTCTCACAAATTGTAAGAAGGAGAATCCGTGCTTGATCATCTTTCGGTGTTTGAGGAGATCGTTGCCGACCTAGAGTCGATGGAGGTAAAATATGAGGATGAGGATTTGGGTCTTATTCTTTTGTGTTCCCTGCCTAGTTTTTTTTTAAATTTCAGATATACTATATTATATAGTAGAGATACTCTTACTCTTAATAAAGTTTATGAAGCTTTGCATGCTAAGGAGAAGATGAAACAGATGGTACCTTTTGAAAATTCAAGCTCAAAAGAGAAGGCTTGTTTGTTCGTGGTAGGCAAAAGGAGAAAACTCAAACAATGGATCCCGAGGCAAAAGTTCAAATTATTACAAGAACCGGTCAAAATCTAGAGGCAAGTGCAAGTCGTGCAAGTATTGCAAGAAAAGTGGGCACGACATCTCTCGAATCTTTGAATGTTTGTAGAATAAAGAAAAGAGAATTGGCTATTATAAGCCAAAAGGTAAACCAGATGATGAAGGTAAAGCCTCCCTTGCTGTTGATGATAATTCTGATGGAGAAACTCTTGTTGCCTTTGCTGGATGTGCTAAGACCAATGATGAATGGATTCTTGATTCTGCCTGTACATTCCATATGTGTCCTAATAAGGATTGGTTTGCCACCTATTAACCTGTTGAAGGTGGGACTATGTTGATGGGTGATAACTCATCTTGTAAGGTTCAGAGAATTGGTTGATTCAGATCAAGATGTTTGATGGCATTGTCAGAACTTTGACAGATGTGAGGCACATTCCAGATTTGAAAAGGAATCTCATCTCTTTGAGTACTTTTGATGCTAAAGGATATAAGTATTCTGGTGAACATGGAGTTTTGAAGGTATCAAAAGGCTCTCTTATTGTGATAAAAGCTTATATTAAATCTGCCAATCTGTACCATTTGCGAGGTACTACAATATCAGGTAATGTTGCTGTAATTTCAAGTTCATTATCTGATTTCGATGCTACTAATCTTTGGGATATGCGTCTTGGGCATATGAGTGAAATTGGTTTGGCAGAATTGAGCAAGAGAGGACTTCTTGATGGACATAGTATCAGCAAGCTAAAATTTTGTGAGCATTGCGTGTTTGGCAAACACAAGAGGGTGAGGTTCTATACCTCAGTTCATACTACAGAAGGTATTTTGGATTATGTGCATTCTGATTTATGGGGGCCATCTCGCAAGACATCTCTAGGAGGTGCTCGTTATATGTTAACAATTATTGATGATTACTCTAGAAGAGTGTGACCTTATTTCTTGAAGCATAAATCAGAAGCATTTTCAGCATTTAAAGAGTGAAAGACTATGAATGAAAGGCAAATTGAAAAGAGGGTAAAAAAACTTCGCACTGATAATGGGATGGAATTCTATTATGATGAATTTGAATCATATTGCAAGACTGAAGGCATTGTTAGGTATTACACCGTTCCCAGTACTCCTCAACAAAACGGTGTAGCTGGGCGTATGAACAGGACTATCATTTCTAAGGCCCGTTGCATGTTGTCTAATACAGGTTTGTATAGGCATTTTTGCGTTGAAGCCGCTTCTACTGCTTGCTATCTTATTAATCGGTCACCCAATATTGCAATTGAAAAGAAGACTCCAATTAAGGTATGGTCTAGTTCCCCAGCAAATTACTCAGAACTGAGAGTTTTTTGTTGTACTGCTTATGCTCATGTTGATAATAGAAAATTAGAGCCTAGAGCTGTTAAGTGCACCTTTCTTGGTTATAAATCTAGTGTTAAAGGATATAAGTTGTGGAATCCTAAAATAAAGAAGGTTGTGATTAGCGGAAACGTTGTCTTTAATGAATCTGCTATGCTTCCTGATAAACTGCCCACTAATGTTCATGTTGAGAGTAAGCAGAATTCAAGTGTTCAGGTGGAGCATTCTGTTGGTTCAGGTGACACATCAGATAAGAAAAATATTATTGTTCATGATGCACCTATTATTGAGGATCCTCCTATTGTTAAGCAGTCACCACAATGGTCCATTGCAGTTAACAGGTCTAGGAGAGAGATTAATCCACTCAAGAGGTTGATTGAAGAAGCTAATATTGTTGCTTATGCTTTGAGTGTGGCAGAAGAAATTGAAGGTAATGCAGAACCTTTATCATACTCTGAGGCTATTAGCTCCACTGATTGTAATAAGTGGATAACTGCTATGCATGATGAGATGGAGTCACTTGAAAAGAATGTTACTTGGGAACTAGTGAAATTGTCAACGGAGAAGAAGCCTGCTCGTTGCAAGTGGATTTTCAAAAGAAAGGAAGGTATTTCTTCTACTGAACCAGCAAAATATAAAGCAAGGTTGGTTGCTAAAGGTTATAGTTAGATTCCAGGTATTGATTTTAATGATGTCTTTTCCCCAGTTGTGAAGCATAGTTCTATTCACACTTTACTCAGTATTGTTGCTATGCATGATTATGCACTTGAGCAATTAGATGTTAAAACTGCATTCTTACATGGGGAGTTGGAAGAAGACATTTATATGGACCAATCTGAGAGTTTTGTTATTCCTGGAAAAAGAACACCTTGTATTGTAGATTAAAGAAATCTCTTTATGGTTTGAAGCAATCTCCTAGGCAATAGTACAAGAGATTTGACTCATTTATGCTCTCTCATGATTTTAAGCGATCTGATTATGATAGTTGTCTATTTAAAAACTATTGATGGTTCAGCTATTTATTTACTTCATTATATTGATGATATGTTGATTGCTACAAAAGATAAGTCAGAAATAGCAAAACTGAAAGAATAATTGAGTAATAAATTTGAGATGAAGGACCTTGGTACATCAAAGAAAATTCTTGGTATGGAGATTATCAAAGAAAGGCAATCTGGCAAGTTATACCTTAGTCAAAAAGGTTATATTGAGAAGGTACTTCGTCGCTTTGATATGCATGATGCAAAACCAGTGAGTACTCCATTAGCTTCGCATTTCAGATTATCTTCAGCTTTATGTCCCAAGTCAGATTATGATATTGAGTACATATTTAGAGTTCCATATTCTAGTGCAGTTGGTTCTCTTATGTATGCCATGGTTTGTTCTCATCCTGATTTATCTCATGCACTGAGTGTTGTTAGTAGATACATGGGGAATCCTAGAAAAGAGCATTGGAAAGCAGTTAAGTGGATTTTCAGATATTTGCGTGGCACTTCTAATGCTTGTTTGCAGTTTGGAAATTCTAGAGATGAACTTGTTGGTTATGTTGATTCTAATTATGCTGGTGATTTGAACAAGAGGAGGTCTCTCACAAGTTATGTGTTCACCATTGGTGGTTGTGCTATTAGTTGGAAGGTAAGTTTATAAGCTAATGTTGCCTTGTCGACTACTGAAGCGGAATATATGGCTATTTCTGAAGCTTGTAAAGAAGTTATTTGGTTGATAGGTTTGTACACTGAGCTTTGTAGAGATAATTCTTGCACTACTATATTTTGTGATAGTCAGAGTGTTATATGTCTTACAAAGGATCAGATGTTCCATGAGAGAACAAAGTATATTGATGTGAGATACACTTTATTCGAGGTGTTATTGCTCAAGGTGATCTCAACGTGTGCAAGATAAGTACTCATGATAATTCAGTGACATGATGACCAAGCGGTTCTTGTTACTAAGTTTGAGCTTTGCTCAAGCTTAGTTGGTGTTCTGATCTAGTCCTAGAGATTAGTTGGCTCATGGTGATTTTTATCTTACTTTGGAGTTATTTGGTGATCGATGATTCTTTATTTTGCTACAAGAGGAAATTCGTCTCAATGTGGAGATTGTTGATATATGGGATATTTGTTATCCGAATTTCTAATATGGAAGTATCCGGATTAGTTGCCATATTAGCGGATAAGTTTTTTACTTGGACTCCAAGTCCGTTTATCTCTTTATATACCTCTTGTAAGCCACCCGGGGAGAGTAGACGCCTCATTGTAATCCTCCGGCGTTTTGTAAACACTCCTCATATAGTGATCACCACCGGTTGGCGCCCGTGGTTTTTTTTTCCGCAAGCATTTTCGATGTAAAATTCATGTCCCTCGTATCTTTTGATCCATGCATTATTTCTAACAGATAGTAAATAGCACTATAGCAGGCTGAGGCATGCTATATGCACTTGTCCACAATGGTATGGGATCAGGGATCGGCTAACCGTTACCGAGATGTTTCTATTTGTTGGTGGGAGCGATTCACCGCCTTACCGAAATCCGTTTTTAAACTGAAATTCGATCGAATTAAAATTCAAAATTTGAATTTTGAATTTGCTAAACCAGATGTTGTAGTTCCGGTTTTGGTCTTCCTAAAGAGGGTCCGATAGCGTAACCGGCGATTACTGGCTGGGAATTTTATCCCTGTATGGGATACTGTGAAGATTCAATTATAGTTGATCTTCTTTTCCATCTTGCTTTTTGGGTCCTACTCGACATTTGCAGACATGGTCGTAAGAATTGTAACTACATTCTTTAGTTATCATCTCTATGTAAGAAGTGTGGCAGGTATAGTTGCCATATAATAATAACTTCATGAATCATGGACATCACACTTTTATTCATGCAATATATACCCAGGAACAAGAGAGTTAATGCTGCAACTAAAGAGTCATTTTAACCTTAGAAGCCCTAAAAAAACATGGACAAATAAAAGCACTCACATCACATTCAACACACACAGAAGTCACACAAAAGACATGGGGATGATATTGAAAACAAAACAAAAGCAAGTGTGAAGAAAAAGTGATAAAAAGTAGCACTGGTCCAGTGGAGAAATGTTTAATAATACATGAAGCAAAATATTTTGTAGGTGCAACTGGCATCAGATAAATGTATATACTCCTAATACAATTTAAGATGAACTTACTTTAGCAGCCTTTGCCAAAAGCTTCTTTTCCGTTTCAGTAGCAAACCAAGTTCTCTTCGGGCATGAGTATATATCATCCTTATGAGCTATCATATTTTCTGCCTGATAGTTGCAAAGATGTAATAAAAAAGAGGGTTTAAATCTATAACAATCCACAACGTTTAAATTGATTTCTGGTCAGCTAGTTCTCATTCACAAGCAAAAAAGATTTGTTATATATAGAGAAAATTTGAAACTTCTAAAAGATATAACCTTTGTAGCTTCCATTTCAGCGATATTTGCATGTAAATACGTGTAGATGTCACGATGTTCATCATTAAACGATAATTGGAGAGAAATAGAAGATAACTATGTGGTAGAGTATTGCATTAGAAGTGGTAGCAGCTGAGAGATATCGATAAAGAATTGGGCTTACTCTTAGAGGTTGAAGCAAAAAAATTGTGGCGGGGAGAAGAGATAGAAACACATGGTTCGGTAGGGCAACCGACGTAAGGGAAGATAAGTTCAAGGTAGGTCGCCTATGGTGTATCGATGTATATGTGGGCAAGGTACTATAATACCATGTAAACTAATAAGATAATTTTGTTACACACATAATCAATATGTTGCTTGAGATTAACATAGGTACATATGCATGCAAATATTTTGAAAAAGAGTTAAGGGCATACAGCTACATGATGCATATATAATGGAAAGTGGTTAACTTATTATACTCATAATTTTTTTCCATCAAAGCTCATCCTTCAATTACGTTACTCAAGTTGTATTTTTCTTCAAGCTTCTATTGTTGTTTTCTAATATTTATAATATTTTAAAAATCTAAGTAGCTATAATATACGTAAATATATTCTGAAGCATCTAAGTTAAATCATTTATCACTATAAACTTTAAAACAAATCTAGCCACACAAGTGTGTGGGCCACACTGTTAGTTATTTCTGTATTTCGGAATAAAAATTAGGTTATTTAGAGAAAAAAAAAATCAGTACTGGAACAGCTCAGCAAACAGTGATACACGAGAAGCGGCAAGAGTAGCCCTTGGAAAAAAAGAAACAAGCAGATGCATGTCTCCTCCTTTCAAGCTCTGTACAAAAGAACAGAAAAGAACTCAATTCGCCCGAAGCAAATCGATATACATTGAGACCACGAGAGGAAAGCTTCATCAAAGGTTTGCGGAGTCCTCAGGACGAAGCGGGTTCGGGGAGTTGGACGTGATTACTACTACTTTCTTGTGAAGAATCACCAACAATGGCTGTAGTACTATCACCGTTCCCATTGGAATCAGAACCAGCTGTGACAGTGACGGCGGCCACCTCCTCCTCCTCGGCGACCACCGCGACGGCCGACGCATCGGTCGGACGACGAGCGCCATTGCCCTCGTTGTAAAGTTTCTGCAGGTTGGCCAGGTCCGGCGAGGAGGAGTACACGGACCCCGGCAAGAAGTCCACCAGCGACTGGTAGTTGTTGCTGTCGTCCTTCCCGCTCGCCTCGCGGTAGCCGCCGTCCCGCGCCTCCTGCTCCACCTCGGGCCGACCCACCGGCCGCGAGGTAGTGACGTCTATGGAGGACTCGTTAAGCTGGGCTTTGACCCTGCACGCGTCGAGCTGCCGCTGCAGGCCGTGCTTCTCCGTCTCCGTCTCGTGGACGAGCTGCATGGCCAGTCGCACCGCCTCCCTGTCCAACTCGCCCTGCTCCTCCAGCTGTCGCTGGTACTCCGCCGCCTCCGCCCTGGCGCGCCTCTCGCCGTCCAGCTCCGCGCGCAGGGCCTCGAGCTCCCTCCGCTGGGTTCGGAGGGCGGTGACGAGACGGCCCACCGTCAGCCGCTCATCGCCTTTAACCGTCTCGGCGGCCTCGCAGGACATGCTCTCGCGCTGCAGCTCTGGCATCTCGTCGAGTTCTTGGACATGGTCGGAGTAGTCCTTCGGGAGCGCGACGATGGGGCGAGCTCGAAGAGGAGACGTAGGGGTCATTGCCGTCACCGTCGCCGTTGCCGATGCTGCTGGTTCTTGAGACATTGCTACGGTCGTTGAAGCGAGGTTGCTCGATGCCATCGCCGTGGTCCTGCTCGCAGATCTTGCTGCCGATGGAGATGATGCGGTGAGCCTCCAGGCCTGTGGTAATGTTGTCAATTGGCAAGATGCAGTCTTCTGAAGTTCTGATGACAATCTGTTACTCATTTCAGGGTTTGGTTTACCGGCTGAAAATCAGCAATACCGGTAAGACTTCAAACCAGCCAAAATCAACCCGAAAAAATCGAATTGGCTTGAATTTGGTCTTCTTTTATTTAAAATCCGAAAAATTGAAGAAAAAAAAATGAAAATTTCAGCCGAAATTGACTGAATTTTTCTGATTGTAAAAATTAGCAACCGGTTTTGAAAACCCTGACTCATTTTCATCCCACCACAGTAGATTAATAGTACTACTTATTGTAAAACCTTCTATTAAAACTGTGTTCTTAAGGAGCAGCATTAACCTTTTTACAACCTATCGCGTCTAAGCATGCTTTTGATCTGTGCCTACAAATCTCTGATCTATTAATTCCCTTGGTTTCAAATTATAAGGCACCGTTTTGACATAGCGTGGTCTCTAAAATTGAACTTTAGCGCCGCGACCTTATACTACAACCCTATATTGGTCAACTGCCTGTGAGCTTGTGATCATTTGACGTCACTCCTTGGCGCAAATACTGGTTTTGCAAATTTCAGCTCCGTCCCTGTTTCACTTCAGTTGGAATTGCCATTTTATCTCAACAATAACACTGAAGTGGCAATTGCACTACCTTTATCATTCACAACTTATCACGGCAATTTGCAACGATTGAAGTCGACAGTTGCTAAATTGGGTTCAGTTCTTAGTATCTTACTCCCTCCCAGTGTTGTACACTAGAAAGTGAAATCCATTGCAAAACATTGCCAACCTTACAATATGCGAGAATGGACTCTCTAAATAATTCTTGTGCAGTTGATCACTAAATCATTCTGCACCTGGATGATGTGTCAAATACTATCAAAGGTCTCTGCCCTACTGCTTTCCCCTTACAGCTCCTACCAGAAACATTGCAAAAGCTAAACTAGTAAGGTTGCACCAACCAAAAGAACAAGAGATCGCAGTGCCTTCCTACAAAGTGATCAACCAACCATAGGAAAAAGCTTACAGTCTACTTGATTGGTAACACCAACAACGTACTCGATCGGATGATGGAATTTTCAAACCAATTCCTGGTACGTGATACGATCGTTTGTTGATTGGTAATTGATTGATACTACTAGTTTCAAGCAATTCGTTCAGAGATCATTGGTACCAGCAAAAGAGAAGCAGCAGTTGATTGGTTACCTTCCAGTTTGTCTGAATCATCTGCCTCCGGTCCATCTTTCCTCTCCCTGTCGACATGATCAGAAGCAGAGCAAGTCTTCTGCAGCTTCCGCTGCTCTGGTTTCGGGTGCGCCGAGGCGGCGACGGCGGCGACGTGGGCGTCGCAGAGGAGGCGGCGGAAGGCGTCGTGTTCTTGGCTGGAAGCGGCAGCGGCAGAGGAGGAATTGGGCGACCAGAGGAGGCGGTGGATGCGGGCGCAGAGGAGGCAGGGCGGGCCGAGGCGGAGCCACGACGCTGCGGCGGCGATGAGGCAGAAGGCGGCGCCGTTGGCGAGCAGAAGCGACGACAGCACCAACTGCAGCGCCGCGCGCACCACCACGTCCAAGAACTCGCGCAACATGGCCGGCGATGGCAAGATTATCGCCACAGCCTACCAACCGTCTCGCTCAATGGTTCTTCAACTCAGGAGAAGCAAATTCAGAGAACAAAAAATTGGGAAATTCTGGGGATTAATTCGGAAACAGAGAAGGTGTGGATGAATTGGAGTAAAAAAAAGAGAGGAAATGATCGAGGACAAGGAATTTGGGTTAGGTGGAGGGTGTCAGCTTGGAGGGGAGTTAGACCAAGTGTCAACTAAGCAAATGGAGCGCCGCTAAACAGAAAAAAAAAAAAAAGGCTGCACGATGGACACTGCGAACGGTAGTACTGTAATAAAATACTGTAGAACCAGTTGAGAGAATATTGTTGTGGTTTTACTTAGAAAAAAATATTATAGTGATTGATTTTAGCATTTAGTTTTCAATTGAATGACGAGGATCGCTCCTCATTTTCGAATATTATAGCATCTTTGTAGCAAATACAGATGATCCCTGTCCGTACAATAGAATGATCGGGACAACAGAATGATCGGGACGATCTCTTTTGAAAAAGGAGAGACGTGATGAGCCAGGGGTGTACTGACCTCATCAAAGTTTGCTTTCTCCCTTTCTTTTGTTAAGAAAATTTACTGGGTCACTAGCCTCAGCTTATTTAAGGTAATCACTTATGTTGACTTACACTGAAAAGGATCACCGTGCAATTTGCCGAATAAACCGGGGTCATCGGACCCACTATCCCTGCATTGGATCCACCCTAATGGTAGCTTAGCATTGGGCGGCATGGTTGTTGACCTCGATGAACCCGAACGTCAAATTAGGTTTTAGGCTGTTTCCAGTTGGTAATTTTTTACTACAGTTCTTATTACATGAAAGGCATTTAGATACTACATTCCTAATGTATGATATCTTAAAGTGTTGTATCTTAAGCCTTTGATATAGGGTCTTTACTAGTATAAATACCTAAGATACTGTGTATGAGTGGTATCTAAATAAGATACCGGTCTACTCTCTCTTCCTTAATTGCAGTGCCACATCAGATTTTTGCATATGTAGCAACCTTAAGATACTTATCAAGGTGGAGCATTGGGAGCAGACTTATAGCGAGGAACTGCGGCAGGGCAAGGAAAGGTGGTGGAAGTAGGGCATGTAGCAAAGGTAGGGGGTGGATGGCAATCTAGCTAGGGTGGCCCTGAGTTGGTCAGAGAAAACATGAGGTGTTCGAGGGGCAGTTCTGCGGTGGGCCTTTTAGCCAACCCAATTCATTAAAAAAAATAGAACTCTACCCTTTACGACATCATGTTTCTTTTCAATGTTGTGGTTCGGCTTGTCAAGTTCTGAAAACCGGTTTAAAAATTTTATCAGGGTCACTGGTAACACCGAAATGGCCAAAAATTGAAAAACTTTAGCCAAATTCTGGCAAAATTTTCAAAGTTAAAATGAAAAAGATAAAATTTAAGCAAAATTCAATCGACAGCAGTAATTTTGGCTGGTTTTGAACTTTTATGATCGGTAGGAGTGTTTTTTAGCCGATTTTCAACCGGTTTACAGAACCATGCTTGTGAGTCTGATATACGTCGAAGATATTTCTCCTTATTAACGGTAAGAAATGGTCGGATGAAAAGATTGTTCGTCAGGTGATCTCTCCACGTGTACCCCGCGACACAAAACGGATCTTCAACAAGAGTAGAAGACAGTTTGTCGACACGTGTCACACCGACAAGAAGGTTTCTGTGGTGATAACTTGGCACACACTGCTTCTGAGCACTTTAGCAGCACTGTGTGGTAGCTGTCGTGGTTCCTTATCGTAAACGTGACGCTTCATTCGATTCACCATGTGATCTTTTCACACACCCGACGAGAATTTCACAGAAGTCGTGCCGTGGTAGCCCTGTAGGGGTCCTGATGGATAAGCTCGTAAGCTTAGCTGTTTTTGTTGCAAAGTTAAATGGGATAACGATTGTTTCACTTACGTGGATGATACAGTTGTGGATGGTTGTACGACAACACACCAAGGCCAGAACAAGTCTATTAGTCAAATGGTTACATTGAGCTTCTGTCGATCTATATATCTATCGATGTTGACCATCCAAAATAATGGCAAACGGACATATCCAAATCTTCTAAACATCCAAAATGCCGTAGTGATTTTTTTATGAGATAGCACGTCATTCTCTACTAGGATCTGAATATGCAAATTCGGAACCTCTATGTATTCTGTATTAGTCTAGGATCACTCTAGTGCACACACAATGAAAACATAGATGAAATATCAACTATTTTAACGATATAACCAAGAAGATTTATTATTAAATAATAGTAGCAGATCTTATGGTCAAGATTTACAAAACTTATCACTCGAGGCTTAAGAAACAAATGAAACTCCTGCAGCGGAAATAAAATAACTTGTGGTAGCTATTCGATATGCCCATAAGCAATCGAGTGGGAAGCACATCCTAGTTCGTAAAGTCTTAATAGTACTCTCGTAGAACTCTGAATTCTTTAGTTTTTTCTTAGCAACTAATCAACATTGTATATAGCCGTAAGTATATAAAGTACTCAGCAAGTTGTAGAGAACAGTATGCAATTAATATTCATGCATGGCTTGAACAAAGAAATAGCCGTATGGTTATTTTGCAGAAAGCAATAGTGATAGAAAATATGGTAAATAGGTTGTAAAGCATAAGTTGAAAGACATAATAAATAAAGTAAACAATTACTTTAAAACAACATGAGAATTACCCGTTCACTTCTCATCCATTCCACCTTCCAAACATTTTATGAAATTCTATACATCATGTGAAATTCTCAGACATTGTCCATAATCGGGAATACAGCTATTCGAACAGTTTAAACACTCTGCAAGGGTTGTATAGCTTTAACCAGAAGAGATGGTCAACATAATATGTTGGCCAAGACACGCTTTCGTATGCGTGCAACTAAGTGATTATCACAAAGCCTTTACAGAGCTCTGTCTTAACACAGTTCTGCCCGCTAAGGTTTCACCACTGAAGGGTTATATCCAACACAGTCGAGGGCCCACTCTGGCACCATATGAATCTACCCGTCTATCCCAGAACCCACACCACTACATGGCAGAACCAAATCGAGACATTACAAATTATTCAGCTAGGTCCATCATATACTAGACAAGTGGTTGTACAATATGACTCAGTTCAATGACGCACACAATTAAATCCAAAGTGATTACCTAGGCGAGACCACCCCATCTAGAATGTGCTACCCTCACCCCCTTTACTTCACAATCATTCGCCTGAGAATGAAACCATTTTATTTAACCAGGACCAATGGCATCTCCTACCATGGCACAATAAATTTTAACAACAGTGGCTACCCACCACGATTCCAAATATCATTAAGTCAAGTTATCCTGATTAACCTTGTGAATAGAAGCCTATCGTACAACCAAGCATGGATAAGTGTAACTACGTCACCTATATTGGTATTACAATTATGTCCTACTAATAACAATCCAACCTATGGTGTCAAAGGATACCTGGCATTTACAACAATCAAGGTGACATAATGTCAATTAGGTAATTAGCTACTCTCGTAAACATTTTATATAAAAGTAGCATGCATGTTGATATAAATCAATATACTTTTGCAATACTGGATTAAACATGATCAAATGACTACGACTTGCCTTCATCGAAGATTGGAGTTACTCATGTAGATTGGTCCAAGCTAAGCTTTGGCAACGTCGGACTCTATACGCGCAAAACAAGATAAATAAATAACAATAAATCCAAATAAAATCCATAAAATATCAAATAGGTATTGATATACAAATTAAGAATTTATATGAATTTAGGAATAAGAATCAACTGAATTAGAGTTTGTATGAAAATGAAAAAGCCTCCGGAAATTTATTGGTAAAGGAAATTGCTGAAAACTGGGAAGGAGGGAAATATTCCTTGGAACATTATTCTGTCTGAAATTACAAGATACACAGAGATTGACATGCGGGGTCTACATGTCAATGGAACAAAGAGAGAAAGAAAGAAGATGCTGACATGTGGGACCCGATTGTAAGTGAGGGAAATATAGGAATGGAGATGGAGAAATAGAAGAGGTGGCCGGCAGCTCAGGATGGTAGCGCGGGCGGCGAACGGCGGTGCGGGCGGCACAACAGATGAGCAAAACGGAACCCCAGCGGGATGGTGATCCTCTGGGTGGTGGCAGCGTGACCAGGGAGGCATTGTGGGAACGATAGCGACAGTGGTGGCATGGGCGTGCGGGTGCATGGTGGTTGCTACTCTTCAGCAGCGTTCTCCAGGAATTAGAGCGAGCACGAGCTCAGTGACATCAAGGGGAGCATGCTGGGTTGGTCGGGGAGACTGGGGATTATCCAAGGAGGTGGGGTGACGGCGGCGGCGCTCCATGGCGATGAATCGGCCGAACTAAGGTGGGGGGTGGACTGAGGGAGGTTGCGAACGTGATGTGACGCGATCAAAACAGGAGAAAACCCACCAGAGAGGGAGATCGATGAGGAGGCGCCGTGGTCAGACTTGGGGAAGAAGTAGGCGGGGTAGGCAGTTCTAGCCGAATGGTGGTGGGATTGAAGGGGGAAGCTAGGGTTTCGAAGGTGGCGCAGCAAGATGAACCTCGTGACGCTGGTGGGCTTGGCTATTTATAGCCGAGGTGGCGTGGAGCGCATAGGTGCAATGCGGTGCTGCGCGGGCACAGGTGCGACGCGAGCACGGCTCAAGGAGGCATGGGCGCAGGCTGGCGAGGTCAAGGCGTGCTACGGGACTGGCATGAGGCAGAGCAAGGGTAGGAGAGGTGGAGGTGAGCCAGGTCAGGTGGCAGGCCGAAAGGAGGGAAAAAGAAAGAATGGGTCGGGTAGAGGAAATCGTCTCGCGGGGGAAAAGGAAATTCTAAATAATTTCTGAATTACAGAATATGGGTTAAATGAATGGAGCCCAAATAAATAGCAAATGGACTTGCAGAAATCCAAGAAAAATCCATAAAATTCCTTGGAACTTGAGGAAGTCGAATAAAATAGTTTTGTATTTAATTGAAGCTTACTTTATTCATTTTAAATTGTTTTCATTTCTAAAAATTCAATTTAAGATTTAAATAATTCAATAAAATTCAAATAGTTACTTTTATTTTAAAAACTTCAAAAAGACACTAAAATTTGGGATGTTACAAACCTACCCCCCCTAAAAGGGAATCTCGACCCTGAGATTCTGGTTGGCTAGAGAGTAGGTACGGGAACTTGGCCTTCAAGTCCTCCTCACATTCCCAAGTGGCTTCCTCTTTGGTGTGATTGCTCCACTGGACTTTGCAAAAACAGATGATTTTCCAAGATATGGATGGGTTACTCCTTGTAGGTGAGATCCTCCTGCAGATCAATTGCTTCCAACGACATTTGCTCCTCTAGCACTCACAGACACTTCCTCAATTGTGACAGGTGGAAGACGTCATGCACATCTCACAGCTAAGGTGGGAACTCCAATTTGTAGGCAAGTTCTCCTTTTTAACTAGAATTGGAAATGGTCCAATGTATCTTGATGCAAGTATTTTGTCATCCTCAGTCTGTGCCTCCACCACCGTTGAGTTCACCCTTCCGTGTTCTACATTGTGCTTCCATCGTCGTCCCTAGAGAATCGTCAATTCACTATTGCCCCTTCTTCCACAAAACTTGCCACACCGCCCTCCACTTGATCTCGTCATCGGTGAGCTCCCTCGCCTTCCCAAGTGCATCACCACGTGTTCCCCATCCTCTTCTTCTGATCCCCCATCTTCTTGTCCTCTCTCCATCGTCGTGCCGGGCCGCCGCTGTCACCCTTCTTCCCCGCCGCTGGTCTCCATCTCGCCACCATCTTCATCCTTCTTTGGTTGCCCTAAGATGCTCCTCGAGTTCCTTGTGCCGCCGCTGATCCCATGCTCACCTCCTTTCTCCTCGGGCGTCTCTATTTTGCTAAAGCCGCCGCGAGCTCGTGCCTCCTCCTCTGCCACCGTCATCACTACCACCATCTCGTCGCCACCCTTGTCGTGCTGCCACCACCCAAACCTTCCTCTCCCCGTCGGCAACCCGTTTTGTGGGTCGGTTGGAACTTCCTTGCTGTAACATCCCAAGTTTTAGACTTGTGTTTCAAATGTAAGAAAATTAGGGGAAATTAAAAACTTTTCTTACATCTTGTATTTCCTGTATGACCTGGACATTTGTTGTAAAGAAGTCATGGGAATACAAAAATCACAAGTCATTTTAGCCCACATCTTATTCTCCTTAGACACTCTTGTTCCATCTTGTGATCATCTCCTGGAAATAGTTATTCTAAGTTCTTGGGTTGATGTGTGATCCCTCTAAAAAGTTTCACAATTTTCAGGAATTGTTTGAATATTTTGGAGGTCAGTCAAACCCAAATCAAATTCTAGTCAAACTGGGGACCAGCACCTCGTGGACTTTTTGGAGGAAAATGTATAGCACAAAAACCTCTGCAAAATTTACACAAGGTCAATAACTCAGTTAGCAAGCTCCTGTAAAAATTTCATAATTTTTGGAGTGAGTTTGCTACCTCAAATAATTCTCCAAAGATCAGCTCTTGTTGGAACTCAAATGTTGAACCCTAGGTGCAGTCGACTCGGACCGAGTCCAAACCAACCTTTGGCCTCGGTTGAGCCAGCCCCTAGACCTCCTTGGTCTCGCTCCCCTTGGGTCGTTGGATCTCCATCCAATGCCCCAGACCTCCCCGCTGATCCTTAGGAGCTCTTGAGCGCTCTCGGCGCTTAGGGTGTGGTCAAGCCCTTGGATCTCTATCCGGTGGTCAACGACCTCCCCAGCCCTCCTCGCGCGAAGACCTCCTCTGCATTGGGTGATGCGGGACGTCCGGGACCACCCATGTGAATCTGAGGACGTCCCAGACCTCCTCGGCCTGTTTTCTTCCTCACGACCTCCCGAGTGCAGTCGTCATGGTTTTTCCTTTGTCGTGTGTTAGGTCGAGCAGTTGGGAGCAGTGGCCTGTCACTTTTTGGTCCTTCCCAACGCCTCTTTCTGCCATGCATTAATTGTGTCAGAGCCTAGCCCTAAAAGAAGTCATCCCCTACCTGCCTTGTCTAATCTAGCATGTCCATTGGTTGGACTTTGGCGGTGTACCCGAGGGTTGCCGTTGCTCGGGGCCTTGCTCCTTTGGCTGCAAAAGACCCCTGAGCTCCTCCCTCTATCCTTTAGACTCACTCTCCCTCAACCAGGCCTCATTGTAGTCACTTGAGCTCATTTCTCAAAAACTCCGAGACCTCCATTGTCGGGCGTTGGAGCTCCCGAAGGACATTCGAGCTCCAGTGGTCCCCTCAAGTTCTTGGCTTGTCTTTTGGTCGTCTTGATCACCTCAAGCTTTCCCTGACTTGCTTGGTTCACCTTTGCAGAGGTGGACAAGTTGGGGAGCTGCTTTTCGTGGTCGGGATCATCTTCTTCTCCATCGCTGGCAAGCACTTCATCGCTGGACTTCGTCGACCCTCTCCAAGCTCCTCCGACCACCCCGGTCCCCTCTCTGCCCTCAGGTGCCCATTCCTTAGCTTTGTTACTGTTTTCTAGAGCTCGTGTAGTTTCGTAGTTTGCCGTTTTAGCCTTCCTAGTCTATCTCCGGCTCGCCGGCGTTCAAGGCCGTCGCCGCCGTCGAGAGTGTCTCCGGTAGGTCCGCGGCACTATTGTGAGCTTTCGGTGCCCTTGTTCAGCACCGGCGAGGTCCCCGTCGCCGGCGGTGAGCTTTTCTTCAGCTCGGGCATTTTGTCGTGTCGTACTCGGACAGGATCTGTAATCTAGTGATTGGCATTAATGTTGTCCGAGGTTGCTCATTAATGCTGTCTTACCGGCAAAACGTGTGTGCCTTCTAAGTCCCCGACCTCCTAGGTGTAATCGTAGCTGTTAAAGATCACCCGGGCTAGATCTGAGCCGTAGAGCTGTTTCTGACAAAAATCCTTAGTCCAGGACCTCTTAGGCTCGATCCTAGCCGTAAAAGACCTCCCCAGATCTACAGTGGACCGTTGGATCTGTTCTGTTAAAGCCCTTTTGTCATTAGATCTCCTCCCGCTTTAATCTCAGCCGTCCAGGACCTCTTCGAGATTAGATCTGGACCGTAGAGCCTTTGTCAGTAAAAACGCTAAGTCACAGGACCTCCTTGGATCAATCTCGGCCGTTAAAGACATCTGCGGTTAACTCTAGACCGTTAGATCTTTGCCTGCGAAAACCTTAAGTGCTAGGACCTCCCCTTGGTGTTGATCCTAGCCGTCGAGGACTACCCCGGTTAAATCCTTGCCGTTTAGGTCTTCCCCGTGCGCAAAAGACCTCCCCATGGTCATTTTGCAAAGACCACCCCTTAGACCACCCTTGGGCTCCTCTTTGTAAAAAAAAGCCACCCCTGGTCTTTTTATAAAGAAAACCTCGGACCTCCTCCTCGAGTTAATCCTGGCCGTAGACGACCTCCCTAGGCTTAGATCTGAGCGTTAGATCTTCTTTGTAAAAACCTTAGTCTCAGGACCTCCCTCCGCGTCAATCTAGACCGTTCAGGACCTCCCTAGATCTAATCTGAGTCGTCCAGATCTCGTCCGTTTAAACTCTGTCCTTAAAGACCTCCCCGCGTAGATCTTGACCATCCATGACCTCCCTCGGTGAGATCCCAACCGTTCAGGACCTCCCTCGTGAGATCTTGACCGCCCAGGACCTCCCTCGTGTAAATCCCAACCGTTCAGGACCTCCTTCGCTCGATCGTGACCGTTAAGACCTCCCTTGCGAGATCTTAGCCGTTCAGGACCTCCCCCTGGAGATCTTGACCGTCTAGGACCTCATCCTTTAGATCCGTAGCTTTAGGACCTCCTCCTCAGGTCTAAACCGTTAGATTTAGATCTAACGGGCTAGACCTCCCTCCGTAGATTTAGCCTTAGGACCTCCCTCGGAGGTCAGGGCTGTCAGATCTTGATCTGACGGTCCCGACCACCTCTAGGCGCGAGGACCTCCTCTGTGTGCGCTGCGCATGCACTGGTCGTGGCCGTTGGATCTAATCTCAACGGCCCAGACCTCCCCAATGCGGAAGAGGTCTCTCGGTGCGCTGTACTTCGAGGTCCGTAGCCGTGCGATGAAGGATCGACGGCCACGACCTCCCCGTTTTCGTTAAGTCTGTTAGACCTCCCGAGAGCTCCAAATTTTCAAAGTATTTTGATTGTTCGAATTTCAAAAGTGCATAACTTTGTCATTTTAACTCCTTTTTTAATGATTCCAGTTGCTTTAGCTCTGTTATAGAATGAATTCTAATCTGAGAATAAATTTAGGCACTGTTATGTAGCAGAAAAGGATATAAACTGTATGATCTTGTTTAGTGAAAAAGGTTGTCTAGAAATTCATTGAAAATTTGTAAAATACATAACTTTTCCTTTGTAATTCCAAACTGAGCAAACTCAACTTGGTAAAATTTATCTGTAGACATGCTTTAATATGAACTAGGCCTTGTCCTTATTCATGTTCCTGAAAAGTGATATATGCTAGTTTTACAACTTCGAAAAATCATAACTAATTCATTATAACTCCAAATTATGTGAACTCAACTTTGCTGTTCTTAGGATGACCTTAGCTACCTACCATAAAAATTCCAGATTCCAGATCATTCTAGAAATTTTTGCCATGAACAGTAACCGAAATTAATTTAATTAGGATTTTTCAGGCTGAGAGAACTTAGTTTAGCCATAACTTCTTCATGCTAAGTCCAAATGAAGTAATTCTTGTTCCTAAAATTGTCTAAAATCAACTTCTAGCTGCTATGTAAATTTCATGAGATTTGGATGTCTTTTGCTGTTGAGTTTTGTTTGGTGTTCTTCGTTCTTATTGGTTTTATCACATTTTCGCGTTAGGTTCCGAAGATTATATTGAACCTGAGAATCCTCCTCTGCAGCAAGAGCAATTCCAGCAAGGCAAGCAGTTTGATCATGTTAATCCCTGTATTTTAAGTAATTATGTTGTTTACAAATGCTATGTATGCATTGCTAGTTTGTGTTAAACTATTGTCGTTAGTTGACCTAGTAGATGCATTTCCTTAAGCAAATGATCATCCTTTACTACCATGAGCCTAGGTTATTGCTGTGATTAGAGCTCGTTGGATGAACTCTTGTCACTTAGTAGTTGCGAATTAATTGCTTAGCCATGCTTAGCTTCCGGTAGAAATGGGTGGTTATCGACTTGTCGATAACCTTGATCACATAAAACTTATTATCACTTATGATTTCAGCCTTGTGCCATGTTTACTTGTGAAAACTAAAAACTGAAACAAAATGATTTAGACTTGGGCACAATGGTATGTTGGTGTGCTTTTGGATGGAATGGTGCCCAAGTCAATTAAGGACCGAACTTCTTGTGAGTACACATTATCCAGCATTTTGTGCGTGCTAACCACACTAGAGGTATGGGACCTCTCTTGAATTAGTACTTTGGAAGGCATTAATTAATGAGTCGTTGTTGTAGTTTATAGAAAAAGGATCACAAGGGCGTGGCCGGGTGGTTCCTTTCTAGGTCCTCCACCCGATCGGGTGTTGTAATGTCCGGCTAGCGTTACCTAAATGGCTAATGACTCCGGCTTTGCTTGACTCCACCACAACGTGTGGTCCTAGTGGCCCATTTCGCGATCGGTCACTAAGGGTTAACCCCATACGTGCGACTCTTAATTAACGCATTCCATTGGAAACGTCTTGTAGGACTTAGTCGTCTTGGCATACCAAAGGAAGTGTGCTTAATAGCTTGGCAAAAAGGCGATGCAAGTGTGGGTACATTGGTACACCTGCGAGGTTAAAACTATTCGAATAGCCTCGTCCTAGGTTATGGACACGCTTGGGTAAGCTTTTCAAGAGTTAGACTACAACATTTTAATTAAAACTTGATGGGTGGTACGAATGCGGGATTAGTGCTATGTGGTGGCTATTGGGTTAGTCACCAATAGGTGGTTACTCTTGTACTTATTGTATCTCGTGTTATTTCATTCAATACAAACTGATTGCAAACTTGCTTTTGAAATGTACTACATTATTACAAATAAAGTTAGCTTGTGCAAAATAAGACATGCAACCTCCACTTAAATAAGCTTGCATGTAGCATATTGATAGGTCTGCTATTCCACACGTCAGTCTTGCGAGTACATTTTTGTACTCATTTGCTTTGCTTATTTGTTGCAGAGGAAGAATTTGATCCCCAAGGGATCGACTTTTGTGAGAATTATTGCGGTATCGACGACTAGCTTAGCGGCCCGGTCGGTTGCCTTGTGGGTTATGGCTAACCGGTTGGATTTTGTTTATAGCCATCTTATGGCACTTTTGCTTCCGCTGTTAATGTTACTTTGATGTCGTTTGGCCGGTCGGCCTTCTTGTGTAATAACTCTATTATGTATGTCTTTTGTTAGGATTAATGTTATGTGATGTATGGAATTGATGCGTGATTTTGTAACGGGGTGTGTATACTGCATTTCTGGGAAGTATACATGTCTCGGGGCTTGGTTTATTTGATTTGTGATGCTAGAGTCAATGGAAGACTAAGCATTACAAGCCAAATAAATCGGGGTCCTCACACTTGCCGTCTGTTGCCATCGTCGCTGCTTGCCCGAGCACCGCCATCTTCCTCCTCTGTTCCTCTTTGTTTTTTCTCTCTGCCACCGAGTTGCCACATCAGCGCTACCTTACCTCCACCTTAGCCTTTGCTACCCCTATGTCATCCACGTGGCAGTCCATGTGGCGCGCCCGAGTTAAAACCGTAGACCCAGTTCACCATAGACCCGAGCTAATTCCGTGGACCTGGTCTATAGACCATGGGCCACATGTTAGTGTCATTAAAATTATTTTTCTTTAGAAATTTAAATCCAATCGAAATTAAAATCCTTGCTGATGTCATGTTGACGCGATAATCTGGAATTTTCTTTTGAAAGGAAATTCTAAAATCTGGAATAGTATTTTCTCTCTCTTTTTTCCTTTCCAACAAATTTTCAAGAGTCCGTTCTCCTTCGTGCGAACTCCGATTCAGTCTGTTCAAATTCATAAATTCATCTAAAATTGAGCTATTTTTTTAGAGCTGGTTTTTCTATTTTTTTTTTATTTGAATTTATTTGTGCTTCGTCTATTATTCTCTCTTGTTAGACAATCTATTTCAAGAAGCAAGAGTAGAAGCAAGCTTTGAAGATCCAATTGTGGTAACTGAGCAAAGCCAAAGCAAGTCATAGTCCTTTGATTATATTGAACCTATGATTTAAAAAATATCTTGTTTTATATCAAATTGCATGCTATCTTTATATCAACTGCTTTTGGGAATAGTTAATCACCTATTTTTCATTATGCCACCATTGATTTTTTGAATATCATAAGTCATTTGTCACCTTAGGATGGTCATTATTAATTGGACATATTTGTATCACCAACATGGGTATCGTAGAGATACTTAGTTGCACGATGGGTTCATGCCACTTATTCAATAATGTTAAATTTGACTTAATGAGAGATGGAATTGTGGCGGGTAGCCACTATTGTTAAAATTTATGTATCATGACAGGTATGTCATTGGTCTTGGTTGAACAAAATGATTTTCGCTCAAAGACGATAGTAGAGTAAAGGGGTCCAATTAGCACATTGTGGGTTGTGGTAGACTCGCCTAAGTAACTTGCCAAGGACTTAATCTTGTGCGTCATCGAACTAGGCCATATCAAATAACCACATATCCAATGTGGGATAGATCTGGCTTACTAATTAGCAATGACTTAATTTCGGTTCTATCTTGGAAGCGTAAGTTACAGGATGGACGTATACTCACAATGGCGCAAGAGGTGGGCCCTGTCTGTTTGGAAAGACACTCGGTGTTGAAACCGTAGTAGGCAGAACTGGGTTAAGAAAGAGCTTGGTAAAGACTTTGTGATAATCACTTAGTTGCGCACCTACGAAAGTGTGTGAACGAACATTATAAGTTGATTTATTTCTTGTGGGTAAAGTTATATAACCTCTATATAGTTAAAATTGTTTAAATAGCCGTGTTCCCCTGTTATGGACAATGCTCAGAGATTTCACATGAGAGGTAGAGTTTCTTTATAAAAATGTGTCGAAGTGTGAATAGAAAGTTCACTTGGTGAATATGATGTTTGCTCATGAATAGGGAATTCACTTGGTGGTTTGTGTCAGAAGGTGAATGGCATGTTCGCTGGTTGTTTTCAAAGAAACTGTTTACTTTATTTATTTATTATCTTTTCAATTACGCATTCAATCTATTTGCTATATTTACTATCAATATTTCTTTCCGCAAAAGAACCATATAACTAATCCTTTGTTCAAGCCTTGCATGAATATTAATTGGATACAGTTCCCTACGACTTATTGATTACTTTATGTACTCACGGCTTTAAACTTTGCTGCTTAGTTGAAGAGTATCAAACTGCTCAAGAGTTCTACAAAGAGGAGTCCTTTGAAGGCTTTGTTGATTAGGATGTGTTCTCCACTCGATATAGTGTGAGCATATTTATTGGTCTTTCTGAGTTTCTTTTCCACTGCAAGAGTTTATTTGTTTCTTTAGCCCTGTGTGGTAAGTTAAGTAAACGTTGATCATAAGGTCCAGTTATTACTATTATTTTTATTTTGAGATCTTTTTAGTTGAATCGATAAATAGATGGTATTTCATCGACGATTCTTGTGTAAGCTAGCTACTGATCTGGGGTTAGTTCAGAGTGCACAGAGGGTTTTAGATGTGTAAATTTGGGTCCCGACAGGATGGTAGGCCGAAAGGAGGAAAAATGAAAGAATGGGCTGGGGAGAGGAAATCGGCCCGCATGGAAAATGGAAATTCTAAATAATTTCCAAATATCAGAAAATGGGTTAAATGAATGGAGCCCAAATAAATAGCAAATGGACTTGTAGAAATCCAAGAAAAATCAAAAAATTCCTTGGAACCGGAGGAACTCGGGTAAAATAGTTTTGTATTTAATTGAAGTTTACTTTATTCATTTTAAATTGTTTTCATTTCCAAAAATTCAGTTTAAGTTATAAATAATTCAATAAGATACTAAAATTTAGTATGTTACAAACCTACCCCCCTTAAAGGGAATCTCAACCCTGAGATTCAGGTTGGCTAGAGAATAGGTGCGGGAACTCGGCCTTCAGGTTTCAGGTCCTCCTCACACTCTTGGCTTCCTCTTTGGTGTGATTGCTCCACTGGACTTTGAAAAAATGGATAATCTTGCTCCTTGTCACCCACTCCGCGACTTCCATGATTTGGATGGGTTGCTCCTTGTAGGTGAGATCCTCCTGCAGATCAATTGCTTCCAACGCCATTTGCTCATCTGGCACGCGCAAACACTTCTTCATTTGTGACACGTGGAAGACATTATGTATCATGCGATGGATATGACCTCGCTGAAAGAAATTTGGCACAAGTTGCAGACTCAGTTTATGTCCAAATCCCTGATGAATAAGTTGTATCTGAAGCAGAGGTTGTACAGGCTAAAGATGCAGGACGGTTCTGATCTTGCACATCATGTGAATGTCTTCAATCAGGTGATCACTGATCTAGGACGTCTGGAGGTGAAGATCGCAGATGAAGGCAAGGTGATTATTCTGTTGTGTTCATTGCCACCTTCCTATGAACACGTGGTCACCGCTCTGATATATGGGAAAGATACTATCAAGGTTGATGAGATTATTGTGGCCCCGTTGGCGCGTAATCAACAAAAGCTGAACGTAGGGGAGAGCTCTCAAGGTGATAGTTTGTATACAAAGGGTGATTGTGGAAGGAAACAAGATAAGGAGAGATCTAGAAGGCGTAAATCTAGATCAAAGTCATGGAGCAGAAAGAATATCGAGTGCTACAAGTGCAAGGAGATGGAGTGTAACATCCCAAATTTTGGGCTTGTGTTTCAAATGTAAGAAAATGAGTAGAAATTAAAACTTTTTCTTACATCATGTATTTCCTGTTGTGCTAAGCAATTCTTGTTCAAAGGATTATGGAATTACATTGTCACAAGTCCTTTTGATCCAAATCTTGTTCTTCCAAAAACAATCTTGTCAAATCTTATGATCATCCTCTGGATATATTTTTCCTAAGTCTCTGTGGTGGTATGTGACCCTCTCAAAAATTTCACAATTTTTAGAAATTGTTTGAATATTTTTAGAGCGATCAAACTGTTTGACTCTTAGTCAAACCTAAAACAGAGCCTTGCAGAATTTTTGGAGATTTATTCAAAGTATAAAAACCTCTGAAAATTTTACACAAGATTGATATTTGAGTTAGCAAGCTCCTGTAAAAATTTCAGAATTTTTGGAGTTATTTTGCTACCTCAAATAAATCTCTCAAAGTCCCTGTTTTTATTTCAAAGTCAAACTAGGTTTTACTGTTACCCGGGTTCGAGTCGGACTCGGGCTCGAGCCAATTGATTCGGTCCAGTCAACTAACTGCACCGAGCCACCCTTTCAAAACGCGCGTGCGATATCAGCCGTTGGATTCAGATCGCGTGGCCCACGTTCGTGTGAGCATTCGGACCCTCCGGTTACATTAACAAATTGGGACCGTTGGATCTCGATCCAACCGCCCGATTCTGAGGCAACCGACCGTCCGGCGAACTCGCTAAATCGTGACCGTCCATTTTTAATCCGACGGTCGTGGTTTGTTTTCGCCGTTCTTCTTCCTCCTCTCGCTTCTTCGAAGCGCGAGCGGCAATGGCGAGAAAGAGAGGTTGAGTGGGTGGCTTTGATGGGTCACCTCAAAGTTGCTTTCACAACGTCTCTCTGTGGAGCATTTAATGCGCTCGGCTTTCTCCTCCATTGTCCCGAGTCTCACTTGCTCCCATCTTTTCTTGGTCTACAACCGAGCATGAACCGAGCTCACCATGGGCTCATGTCCTTGATCGAAACCCTAATCCTTCCCCTATATAATTGCCCTCTAGGTCCTCCCGGTGTTCCTTTACACCACGCTTTGCTCTTCTCTCGTGTTTGAGCTCAAGAACACATCTCACCCTCAAAACACCATTGTTGGCCGTGGGCTCCAATGGCGGCCTTGGTGTCCAAAGTGGTTCATCTTCAACATTTCTTGCACCCTTTGAACTCCTCAACCTCCTTTATATTTCCCCTAACTTGGTTTTGGGTTGCATTCACAGAATCACTCAATTTTAAGTTTGGAGATTTTCGTTGATTTCACCCCCTTTCTTCTCCAAACTCAGTAAGTGGTTCTTTTGCAATTATTTGCTTTTGGAGCCTCTTTGAGCTATAATGAAGCTGTGGCGATGATTTGGTTCCACTCATTTTGCTCAGAACCTCACCTTCCACTTCATCTTCTTCGGCTCCGGTGGACTTCATCGTGTTCAAGTCTTCCCCGGCCATCTTTGGAGCTCCTCTCGGTTAAGGTAGCTTCTATATAGCCCCTAGAAGTCATGGCACTCGCATCCTAGGTCTGCAGCTGAGCTTTTCGCTATTTTCGTGTTTAGCCGTAGGGTTCCCGTTTTCGTTTTCCGGCTAGCCGGCGTTCTAGTCCCTCGCCGCCGGCGAGAATGCTACCATTAGGTTCGTACTGTTATTGCGAATCCATTTTGGGACTTGTTCGGCGCCGCCGCGGCCAGTGTCGCCGGCGATTTGCCGTTGAACTCACTCGGGTTTTGCCGGCACAGAAGCTCCGTTTTCGTCATCTGATTAGGGCACATTAATTGCTAATCATTAGTTGTTAATTGTGTCTGAATCATTATTGTTGAGCCACTGACTAGTGGGCCCAACATCCTTTAATCACTCTCTGGTTCAATCCCGCATCGTTCGACATCATTAATGCTTAATCATTGATTAATAAAAATGTCGGCACTTAATCCTGTCGGAAACCTCCTCTGGGTCGCTGACTGGTGGGCCCGAGGGTTTAAAACCAAATCTCGGTAGTCATTAGAATCCATTTTATGTCAATCATTAGAATCACTAATTTAGTCTTAACCGCCCTGCTTAGTCGCTGACTTGTGGGCGGTGCACTTGGCGTGGGTTAAATCGTTGCGATGCGTGACTCGTAGTCACCGACATGCGGTCCCACTCGTCGATACCTCTTTTGAACTTCGATCTATAGCCGCCGTCCATTTTGTGATCTGCGCCCGGATCTGCATGCATTCGGACCATCCGGTTCCTCGCCGCCCCGGGCCGTCGATCTTGCGATCAATGGTGAGATCGTGTGTGCAATCGGACAATCCGGTTGTTGGTGCGTTACGGGCCGTCCATCGGTCGATCTGCGGTGGATTGGCCAAGCAACCGCACCGTCCGTTGCATACACTCAGTGAGCCGTTGGATCTTGATCCAACGGTGGGTTTTCATTTGGGTTTCGGCGCGCGCTATTGTCGCGCGCGTAGCCGTAGGATGTAGATCAAGGGTTGTGGGGTTGTCCACGTCATTTCTTTTTATTGGATTGTTCGTATTTCGTAAGCAATTGTTTATCAATCCAAAATGATATAAAAACTTTAGAAACTCATAACTAATTCATTTTAATCGCTTTTAGTTAATTCCAACCGTAATAAATTATGTTATCACTTTAGCTCATTATAAAAATGGATTTAAGCATGTTCCATGAGAGTAAAATTGTATAACTAGGAATAACTTGGTTTCTGTCATTTTGAATATTCCGAAAATGGATAAAACGTTAGAAAATGCATATCTTGCTCTGTGTATGTCCAAAATGAATGATTCCAACTTTGATAAATTTGTTATCAACCCAATGTTAATGTAAAAATGATGGTAAGTCCAAGATTGTAAGTGAACCTTGATTAATGATTTAGTACCTATTTTCGACATTTAGAAAATTCGAAGGCTTATAAAATGCACAAGTAATTCTCTGTAACTGCAAAATATATATGATAAATTCTAGAAAACCCTCTGTTGGTATACTTCATCAGTAAAATTAGTTTTGAACATATTTATGCTCTGAATAGTGCATTATGCTAATTCTGCATCTTAGAAAAATCATAACTAAATCACTTTAACTCCAAATGACCTGAAATTTTATATGGATACCTCTATACCAGTAGGTAGCTACCATAAAATTTCAGCCTCAAAACCTTTCTAGAAAATGTTTTGCTACAGTGCTAATTTTGGCCTAAAATGAGTTTTTAGGTAATATCTTTGCACCACGAGTCCAAATTAGGTTTTTCCAGTTTCTATGTCTAGGTATATTCGTATTCTACCTTATGTATAAATTTCACGCATTTGGGTGATTGTTGCTTGCTCATTTGTTTATTTGTGGCTCGGCTTATTGGTTGTTCTTGGTTCTTTTGCCTCTCGCTTAGGATTCGACATTTGCGGTAATCCCAGAACGACCCTCCGAATCAGCTTTGAGCAACAAAGAAGGCAAGCGGTTGATCATGTTAATCCCAGTATTTTAAGTATTTATGTTGATTACAAATTCTATGTATGCATTGCTATTTTGTTTTAATAGTTGGCCTAGTAGATGCATTTCCTTAGCAAATGATTATCCTCTACTACCACGAGCCTAGGTTACTTGCTGTGATTTAGAGTTCGTGGATGGGCTCTTGTCACTTAGTAGTTGCGAATTAAATGCTTAGCCATGCTTAGCTTCGGTAGAAATGGGCGGTTATCGACTTGTCGATAACCTTGATCACACAAAACTTATTATGATTTATGATTTCCACCTTGTGCCATGTCTACTTGTGAAAACTAAAACTAAACGCAAAATGATTTAGACTTGGGCACAATGGTATGTTGGTGTGATTCTCGGGTGTGACTGGAATGGTGCCTAAGTCAACAAGGACCGAACATCTTGTTACACTAAACCAAGCATTTTAGCGTGCTAACCACACTAGAGGGTATGGGACCTCTCTTGACTTAGTACTTTGGCGTGTATTGGCTCCGGGTCGCAGGAGGTCGCAGGAGGGATGGTGTTGGGAGCATTGTAGTGTCCGAAAGACTTCACCGGGATGGGATTTGTTGTCTTTCGGCTTGCAATGTAAGCGTATGGTGTTTCTACCCATACGAGCGGCTCGTAGTTAATACACAATATTGGAAAGCGTCTCAGAGGACTTAGCCGTGCCGGCATACCTACGGAAGTGTGCTTTGGCTTAAAGGCGATCCAAGTGTGGGTACATTGGTACACCCTGCAGGTTAAAACTATTCGAATAGCCTCGTCTAGGTTATGGACACGCTTGGCAAGGTCTTTCAAGAGTTAGACTACAACCTTTTAAATTAAAACTTGAGGGTGGTACGAATCGGGATTCGTGCTATGTTGTGGTGACTATTGGGTTAGTCACTTCCGGTGGTTACTTGTATGTATCTTTATTATCGTTATTTCAACATTAAAAACAGATTTGCAAACTTGCTTTTCAATGTATTACATTATTGCAAATAAAGTTGGCTTCATGCAAAATGAGACATACAACCTCCACCTAAATAAGCTTGCATGTAGTTTATGAATAGGTCCTGCTATTCCACACGTCGATCTTGCGGGTACAAAGACAATCTTTGTACTCGGTTGCTACGCTTAATTGTTTTGTTGCAGAGGAAGAAGGTGAGCAGAGGGCCTCACTTTTGTGAGCTGTGTTGTGGTAGCTATGGGCGACTAGCTTGGCGGCCGGTCGGTTGCCTTGTGGGTGTGTGGCTAACCGGTCGACTTTTGTTCTAGCCATCTTATGGCGCTTTTGCTCCATTGTCATTCTTGTATATTGATCTATTTGGCCGGTCGGCTCTCTTTTGTAATAACTTTACTTTATGTCGTTGTTGAACTTAGTGATATATGTTGTATGGAAATGATGTGTAATTTTGTGATGATGTGCATATGTTGCAATTGGGAAACATATGTCCATCGAGGCTTAGAATGTTTAATTAGTAATGCTAGAACCATTTGGAGGTTAAGTGTTACTAGTTAAATATTCTAGTCCTCACAAAGTTGGTATCGAGCCATACTTGACCGTAGAAACCCTAGCTTGGTCGCCTTGTAGGATGTTACGAAAACCTATTTTCAAGAGTCAAATGGTTTATGAAAATTAAGTAAGTTATCAGATTTTACTCCTTACCTATCTTAGTTTTCTTCACTCATCTTGTTCTAGTTTGAGTTTTGAAAATTGTTTTCCTCTCATCTTCTTCCAAAGGATAGTCCTTATCGTTTAATTTGGGTTTTGGGGACCAATGAGTTTGGCAAATTGAAGTGTTGGCTGCCCTTCTACAAGGTTTTGAAGCTTCTGGAATGGAGAATTTCGACTAGGAGCTTGGATGCAAAATCTGGACAGCAAGCGTCAATTTCCGGACAGCAAGCTCAAAGGTTCTAAAGAAGGTAGATAATGAGAGGATAATTCAACTAAAACTGGTGGGAATAAAAGGGTAAGAAGTGATATGAAATTAGCTAATGCCTATACTCTATCAGGTGGTTATACCTTGATTTTTGGACTGTTTTGAGCCAGATTTTAGTTCTGAAATTTTGGGTCTTCTCAAACGATTACTCGTTCTTCCATACGGGTTAGTCGTTTCGGGAAGTGGATTCGGTGACTTATGACCTCATGTTCTTTTGTGGCTATTCGTTGGTCATTTTAACTAAGTTTGGATTCCTGTGCTCTTGGGTCTTGAACTGTATCTAACTTGTCTTAGTAAATCAGGATGGCTGGTGGGACACGTAGCGGCCGGAATCAGCCGGGTAGTCCCGATGAGGATCTTCCCCCTCCTCCGACCATGGCGGAAGTCCTTATGCAAATCGAACGCAATCGTTCGGAGGACCATAGGGTGTTGGAGGTCATCGCCAGGAACACCTCCACTCACTCTGGTGCCTCTGGATCTGGAGGTGGGTCCCGGTCTCGTGGGGACTTGCGGAGTTCCTCCGTGCTCGACCTCCTACCTTCTCCCGTCGAAGACCCTTGGGCGCAGACGGCGGCTGCGTGCTCGTTGAGCGGAAGCTCAACGTTGCTCGATGCCGAGGAGCAGAGCGGGCTTTTCGCATCCCATCACCGGAGGGTGCGGCACTCTCATGGTGGGAGAACTTCCTCGCCATGCGGCTGCGGGACACGTGGTCTCGTGGAGGAGTTCCGACGACTTTTCGTCGGGCCCATGTCCCCGCCGGCCGATGAAGCTGAAGAAGAAGGAGTTCCTTGCGCTCAAACAGGGCGCAAATCGCGGATCGAGTACCTCCATGAGTTCAACCATTTGGCGAGGTACGCTCGCCGAGGTGGCCACCGATGAGGCCAAGCAGAGAAGTTCGTGGAGGGTTTGTCGAGGAGCTTCGGACAAGCTCTCTATTGTGGACTTCCCGACTTCCGCACCTTGGTGGACAAGGCCATTATCGCGAGCACAAGGCGAGAGCGGCGGCGAGTCCATAAGCGCAAGTGGGAGGCCCACCGATGCCGCACAGCCGGCCTCGTTCGTCCCGTGTTGGACTGCACGGTGGCCCGTTCTTTGGCTTCACCACCGCCGAGGCCTTGGCACCAGCCCACGTCCTCCGCAGCCGTGGACTCGATCGCGTCGCGCTGCGACCAGCCAGGTGTTCCCGCAACCCCGCGCCGACGTCACTTGCTTCTCGCCACAACAAGGGCCACTACGCGAGTAGTTGTCCTAAGAAGATGGAGCGACCCCTCGTCCTAATGGAGGACGCGGCAACGGAGTGGTCACCACCGACTGAAGACCCGGGCTTGGGAAGCGGCGAGTCAATCACATCTCGGTGAGGAGGCACAGAGGCGCCCGCGTGGTGTTGGGTACGCCCTTGTTAATTTGCGTCCTGCTACGATTTTATTTGACTCTGGGCCTCGCATTCTTTTATTTCGAGGTCTTTTCTCGTTGATTGTGGGCTTCACCGTGTTTCCTCTGGGATTCCATCACGATTCGCTCTCGGGTTGGAAATGAGAGCGACCTAGTATGCCGGGATGTTCCTATCCACATCGAAGGAGTGGGATTCTTGGCGAATCTTATCCTACTCGACTCGGCGCGCTTGGATGTGATTCTTGGCATGGATTGGTTGTCCCAACACTTGGGGCAAATCGATTGTGCCAGGAAGATTGTCTACCTCACCAGCCCTTCAGGTGAACAGGTTGGGTTTTCGCCGCAGTTGCGAGAGCCCCATCTTTATGTCCTTGAAGCAAAGCCAGCATTGGAGATTCACGACGTCCCCATGGTGTGTGACTTCGCGGATGTCTTTCCTGAAGATTTGCCGGGGATGCCTCCTGTTCGAGATCTGGAGTTTGTGATCGAGTTGCTGCCCGGTACCGCCCCTATTTCTAAGAGGCCGTATCGCATGCCTCCTAATGAGTTGGAGGAGCTGAAGAAGCAACTGGGTGAGCTGCAAGAGAAGGGTTTTATCCGTCCTAGCTCATCTCCTTGGGGTTGTCCAGTTATCTTTGTGAAGAAGAAGGACAAGACCTTGCGCATGTGTGTTGATTACCGTCCGCTTAATGAGGTGACGGTAAAGAACAAGTATCCTTTGCCCCGTATTGATGATCTTTTGATCAATTGGCCGAACACGAGTCTTCTCCAAGATTGACTTGAGGCTGGGCTATCATCAAGTCAGGATCAGGGCCGAGGATATTCCTAAGACGGCTTTTGCTACTCGTTATGGCCTTTACGAGTACACCGTCATGTCTTTTGGTTTGACTAATGCTCCTGCCTTATTCATGAATCTTATGAACTCGGTATTCATGGAGTATTTGGATAGATTTGTGGTGATATTCATCGATGATATCCTTATCTACTCCAAGAGTGAAGAAGAGCACGCTGAGCATCTTAAGCTTGTGTTGGGCAAGCTGCGTGAGCACCAGCTGTATGCCAAATTCAGCAAGTGCGAGTTCTGGTTGAAGGAAGTGGCATTCTTGGGCCATGTTCTTTCAGCAGGAGGTGTGGCTGTGGATCCTAGCAAGGTCAGTGATGTGCTATCTTGGGGTCAGCCCAAGTCGGTCACCGATGTGCGGAGTTTTCTTGGTTTGGCTGGCTACTACCGCCGCTTTATCGAAAATTTCTCCAAGATTGCAAAGCCTATGACTGAACTGCTCAAGAAAGACAAGAAATTTGAGTGGTCCGCTGCTTGTGATGTGAGTTTTCAGGAACTCAAGAAGCGGTTGACCTCAGCCCCAGTGCTTGTTCTCCCTGATATTCACAAGAGTTTTGATATCTATTGTGATGCTTCTCGTCGGTCTTGGTTGTGTTCTTATGCGGGAAGGCAAGGTTGTGGCCTATGCATCGCGCGGTTGAGGCCTCATGAACTCAACTATCCTACTCAAGACTTGGAGTTAGTCTGCATGGTCCATGCACTCATGTGTTCTTTCCTATGGGAAGAAGTGGGAGAAATGCCTACCTTTTCTTTGAGTTCTCCTACAACAACGGCTATCGAGCGCCTTGGCATGGCACCATTTGAGGCTTTGTATGGGAGAAGATGCGAACCCCATTGAACTGGTCGAGATCGGTGGCGGCGCTTCTTCGGCCCGCATTCGATTAATGAGGCGAAAGTCAAGTTCGATTGATCCGCGAGCATCTGCGCACGCCCGATCCGCACAAAAGAGCTATGCGGATCGTCGTCGCCGTGAGTTGAGCTTTGAGCCCAATGACTTTGTGTATCTCAAAGTCTCACCCTTGAAGAAGGCCATCGTTTTGGCATCAAGGGCAAGTTGGCTCCTCGATATGTTGGGCCTTACCGTATCATCGAGAGAGTTGGAGCGATTGCATCTGATTGGGCCGCCAGTGCACTTGAGGGGTGCATGATGTGTTCCATGTTTCACACTGAAGAAGTGCCTCCGTGTCCCAACGAGAAACTCGTTGGAAACTCTCGATGTGCGGGAGGATTTGACCTATCGCGAGCATCCTGCTCGCATTCTTGAGAATCTGAGCGGAGAACAAGGAACCGTGTCATCAAGTTCCTTAAGGTTCGGTGGTCAAACCATTCGAAGATGAAGCAACTTGGGAGCGAGAAGATCGCCTTCGTGCAGATTTTCCTTCTTTCTTCTCAGAGTAGAGCGGAATCTCGGTCGAGATTCTTGTAAGGGGGAGAGTTGTAACATCCCAAATTTTGGGCTTGTGTTTCAAATGTAAGAAAATGAGTAGAAATTAAAACTTTTCTTACATCATGTATTTCTGTTGTGCTAAGCAATTCTTGTTCAAAGGATTATGGAATTACATTGTCACAAGTCCTTTTGATCCAAATCTTGTTCTTCCAAAAACAATCTTGTCAAATCTTATGATCATCCTCTGGATATATTTTCCTAAGTCTCTGTGGTGGTATGTGACCCCTCTGAAAAATTTCACAATTTTTAGAAATTGTTTGAATATTTTTAGAGGCGATCAAACCTGTTTGACTCTTAGTCAAACCTTAAAACAGAGCCTTGCAGAATTTTGGAGATTTATTCAAAGTATAAAAACCTCTGAAAATTTTACACAAGATTGATATTTGAGTTAGCAAGCTCTGTAAAAATTTCAGAATTTTTGGAGTTATTTTGCTACCTCAAATAAATCTCTCAAAGTCCCTGTTTTATTTCAAAGTCAAACTAGGTTTCTTGTTACTCGGGTTCGAGTCGGACTCGGGCTCGAGCCAATTGATTCGGTCCAGTCAACTAACTGCACCGAGCCACCCTTTCAAAACGCGCGTGCGATATCAGCCGTTGGATTCAGATCGCGTGGCCCACGTTCGTGTGAGCATTCGGACCCTCCGGTTACATTAACAAATTGGGACCGTTGGATCTCGATCCAACCGTCCAGATTCCTGAGGGCAACCGGACCGTCCGGCGAACTCGCTAAATCGTGACCGTCCATTTTTAATCCGACGGTCGTGGTTTGTTTTCGCTGTTCTTCTTCCTCCTCTGCTTCTTCGAGCGCGCGGGCGGCAATGGCAGAAAGAGAGAGGTTGAGTGGGTGGCTTTGATGGGTCACCTCAAAGTTGCTTTCGTCAACGTCTCTCTGTGGAGCATTTAATGCGCTCAGGCTTTCTCCTCCATTGTCCCGAGTCTCACTTGCTCCCATCTTTTCTTGGTCTACAACCGGAGCATGAACCGAGCTCACCATGGGCTCATGTCCTTGATCGAAACCCTAATCCTTCCCCTATATAATTGCCCCTCTAGGTCCTCCCGGTGTTCCTTTACACCACGCTTTGCTCTTCTCTTGTGTTTGAGCTCAAGAACACATCTCACCCTCAAAACACCATTGTTGGCCGTGGAGCTCCAATGGCAGCCTTGGTGTCCAGTGGTTCATCTTCAACATTTCTTGCACCCTTTTGAACTCCTCAACCTCCTTTATATTTCCCCTAACTTGGTTTTGGGTTGCATTCACAGGAATCACTCAATTTTAAGTTTGGAGATTTTCGGTTGATTTCACCCCCTTTCTTCTCCAGCTCCGGTAAGTGGTTCTTTTTGCAATTATTTGCTTTTGGAGCCTCTTTGAGCTATAATGAAGTCATGGCGATGATTTGGTTCCACTCATTTTGCTCGAGAACCTCACCTTCCACTTCATCTTCTTGACTCAGGTGGACTTCATCGTGTTCAAGTCTTCCCCGGCCATCTTTGGAGCTCCTCTCGGTTAAGGTAGCTTCTATATAGCCCCTAGAAGTCATGGCACTCGCATCCTAGGTCTGCAGCTGAGCTTTTCGCTATTTTCGTGTTTAGCCGTAGGGTTCTGTTTTTCTTTTCCGGCTGGCGCGTTCTAGTCCTCGCCGGCGAGAATGCTACCATTAGGTTCGTACTGTTATTGCGAATCCATTTTGGGACTTGTTCGGCGCCGCCGCGGCCAGTGTCGCCGGCGATTTGCCGTTGAACTCACTCGGGTTTTGACGGCACAGAAGCTCCGTTTTCGTCATCTGATTAGGGCACATTAATTGCTAATCATTAGTTGTTAATTGTGTTCGAATCATTATTGTTGAGCCAGCGACTAGTGGGCCCAACATCCTTTAATCACTCTGGTTCAATCCCGCCTTTGTTCGACATCATTAATGCTTAATCATTGATTAATAAAAATGTCGGCACTTAATCTGTCGGAAACCTCCTGCAGATTACATCGGGTGGGCGGGTTTAAAACCAAATCTCGTAGTCATTAGAATCCATTTTATGTCAATCATTAGAATCACTAATTTAGTCTTAACCGCCTGCTTAGTCGACTTGTGGGCGGTGCCTTGTCGCGCGTGGGTTAAATCGTTGCGATCGTGACTCGTAGTCACCGACATGCGGTCCCACTCGTCGGTACCTCTTTTGAACTTGATCTATAGCGCCGTCCATTTTGTGATCTGCGGCCCGATCTTGCATGCATTCGACCATCGGTTCCCTAAATGCGTCTGGCGTCGATCTTGCGATCAATGGCTGAGATCGTGTGTGCAATCGGACAATCCGGTTGTTGGTGCGTTCTGGGCCGTCCATCGGTCGATCTGCGGCTGGGATTGGCCCAAGCAACCGCACCGTCCGGTTGCATACACTCGTGTGAGCCGTTGGATCTTGATCCAACGGTGGGTTTCATTGGGTTTGGCGCGCGCTATTGTCGCCGCGTAAGCCGTAGGATGTAGATCAAGGGTTGTGGGGTTGTCCACGTCATTTCCTTTTTATTGGATTGTTCTGTATTTCGGTAAGCAATTGTTTATCAACTGAAAATGATATAAAAACTTTAGAAACTCATAACTAATTCATTTTAAGCGCTTTTAGTTAATTCCAACTGTAATAAATTATGTTATCACTTTAGCTCATTATAAAAATGGATTTAAGCATGTTCGATGTGAGAAAATTGTATAACTAGGAATAACTTGGTTTGTCATTTTGAATATTCGGAAAATGGATAAAGCGTTAGAAAATGCATATCTTGCTCTGTGTATGTCCAAAATGAATGATTCCAACTTTGATAAATTTGTTATCAACCCAATGTTAATGTAAAAATGATGGTAAGTCCAAGATTGTAAGCATGAACCTTGATTAATGATTTAGTACCTATTTTCAACATTTAGAAAATTCTGGAAGGCTTATAAAATGCACAAGTAATTCTCTGTAACTGCAAAATATATATGATAAATTCTAGAAAACCCCTCTGTTGGTATACTTCACTGTAAAATTAGTTTTGAACATATTTATGCTCCTGAATAGTGCATTATGCTAATTCTGCATCTTAGAAAAATCATAACTAAATCACTTTAACTCCAAATGACCTGAAATTTTATATGGGATACCTCTATACCAGTAGGTAGCTACCATAAAAATTTCAGCCTCAAAACCTTTCTAGAAAATGTTTTTGCTACAGTGCTAATTTTGGCCGAAAATGAGTTTTTAGGTAATATCTTTTGCACCACGAGTCCAAATTAGGTTTTTCCAGTTTCTATGTCTAGGTATATTCGTATTCTACCTTATGTATAAATTTCGTCGCATTTGGGTGATTGTTGCTTGCTCATTTGTTTATTTGTGGCTCGGCTTATTGGTTGTTCTTGGTTCTTTTTGCCTCTCGCTTAGGATTCGACATTTGCGGTAATCCGAGAACGACCCTCCGCAATGCAGTTTGAGCAACACAAGAAGGCAAGCGGTTTGATCATGTTAATCCCAGATTTTAAGTATTTATGTTGATTACAAATTCTATGTATGCATTGCTATTTTGTTTTAATAGTTGGCCTAGTAGATGCATTTCCTTAGCAAATGATTATCCTCTACTACCATGAGCCTAGGTTACTTGCTGTGATTTAGAGTTCGTGGATGGGCTCTTGTCACTTAGTAGTTCTGAATTAAATGCTTAGCCATGCTTAGCTTCGGTAGAAATGGGCGGTTATCGACTTGTCGATAACCTTGATCTACAAAACTTATTATGATTTATGATTTCCACCTTGTGCCATGTCTACTTGTGAAAACTAAAACTAAGCGCAAAATGATTTAGACTTGGGCACAATGGTATGTTGGTGTGATTCTCGGTGTGATGGAATGGTGCCTAAGTCAACAAGGACCGAACATCTTGTTACACTAAACCAAGCATTTTAGCGTGCTAACCACACTAGAGGGTATGGGACCTCTCTTGACTTAGTACTTTGGCGTGTATTGGCTCCGGGTCGCAGGAGGTCGCAGGAGGGATGGTGTTGGGAGCATTGTAGTGTCCGAAAGACTTCACCCGGATGGGATTTGTTGTCTTTCGCTTGCAATGTAAGCGTATGGTGTTTCTACCCATACAGCGGCTCGTAGTTAATACACAATATTGGAAAGCGCTCGTAGGACTTAGCCGTGCGGCATACCTACCAAGTGTGCTTTTGGCTTAAAGCGATGCAGTGTGGGTACATTGGTACACCTGCAGGTTAAAACTATTCGAATAGCCTCGTCCTAGGTTATGGACACGCTTGGCAAGGTCTTTCAAGAGTTAGACTACAACCTTTTAAATTAAAACTTGAGGGGTGGTACGAATCGGGGATTCGTGCTATGTTGTGGTGACTATTGGGTTAGTCACTTCCAGGTGGTTACTTGTATGTATCTTTATTACTGTTATTTCAACATTAAAAACAGATTTGCAAACTTGCTTTTCAATGTATTACATTATTGCAAATAAAGTTGGCTTCATGCAAAATGAGACATACAACCTCCACCTAAATAAGCTTGCATGTAGTTTATGAATAGGTCTGCTATTCCACACGTCAGTCTTGCGGGTACAAAGACAATCTTTGTACTCAGTTGCTACGCTTAATTGTTTTGTTGCAGAGGAAGAAGGTGAGCCCGAGGGGCCTCACTTTTGTGAGCTGTGTTGTGGTAGCTTGCGGGGCGACTAGCTTGGCGGCCCGGTCGGTTGCCTTGTGGGTGTGTGGCTAACCGGTCGACTTTTGTTCTAGCCATCTTATGGCGCTTTGCTTCATTGTCATTCTTGTATATTGATCTATTTGGCGGTCGGCTCTCTTTTGTAATAACTTTACTTTATGTCGTTGTTGAACTTAGTGATATATGTTGTATGGAAATGATGTGTAATTTTGTGATGATGTGCATATGTTGCAATTCAGGAAACATATGTCCATCGAGGCTTAGAATGTTTAATTAGTAATGCTAGAACCATTTGGAGGTTAAGTGTTACTAGTTAAATATTCCGGTCCTCACAAAGTTGGTATCGAGCCATCTTGACCGTAGAAACCCTAGCTTGGTCGCCTTGTAGGATGTTACGAAAACCTATTTTCAAGAGTCAAATGGTTTATGAAAATTAAGTAAGTTATCGATTTTACTCCTTACCTATCTTAGTTTTCTTCACTCATCTTGTTCTAGTTTGAGTTTTGAAAATTGTTTTCCTCTCATCTTCTTCCAAAGGATAGTCCTTATCGTTTAATTTGGGTTTTGGGGACCAATGAGTTTGGCAAATTGAAGTGTTGGCTGCCCTTCTACAAGGTTTTGAAGCTTCTGGAATGGAGAATTTCGACTAGGAGCTTGGATGCAAAATCTGGACAGCAAGCGTCAATTTCCGGACAGCAAGCTCAAAGGTTCTAAAGAAGGTAGATAATGAGAGGATAATTCAACTAAAACTGTGGGAATAAAAGGGTAAGAAGTGATATGAAATTAGCTAATGCCTATACTCTATCGGTGGTTATACCTTGATTTTTGGACTGTTTTGAGCCAGATTTTAGTTCTGAAATTTTGGGTCTTCTCAAACGATTACTCGTTCTTCCATACGGGTTAGTCGTTTCGGGAAGTGGATTCGGTGACTTATGACCTCATGTTCTTTTGTGGCTATTCGTTGGTCATTTTAACTAAGTTTGGATTCCTGTGCTCTTGGGTCTTGAACTGTATCTAACTTGTCTTAGTAAATCAGGATGGCTGGTAGGACACGTAGCGGCCGGAATCAGCCGGGTAGTCCCGATGAGGATCTTCCCCCTCCTCCGACCATGGCGGAAGTCCTTATGCAAATCGAGCGCAATCGTTCGGAGGACCATAGGGTGTTGGAGGTCATCGCCGAGAACACCTCCACTCACTCGGTGCCTCGGATGCGGAGGTGGGTCCCGGTCTCGTGGGGACTTGCGGAGTTCCTCCGTACTCAGCCTCCTACCTTCTCCCGGTCTGAAGAACCACTCGGATCCGACCAGGTCCGACCAGACTATCCGACCAGGTCCGACCCAGCCACCTAACCAGACCGACCCGAGTCTCTTACCTTGAGCCGCTGACCGGTGGATCCCCGCTACAGTTCTTCATCTCCACGCGGATGCCATGCCCTCACCAGTGCTTGAGCGCCCTTGCTAGCATGCTCCGCCCATGCGTTAGCGCCAACTGTCATGCCCACCGTTTCTGATCGTGCGCCCGTGGTTTGGCCGTGCCTCCCGCACTCGCTCATACCCCCGTCACCTCACCATCACCTCCCTATCACTCAGTGGCACTCCATGGAACGAGCTCACCCTGCCGGCCTCTCCTCACGAGTTCTCCACCCCAGCACCTATAAGAAGCTCCCTAGGTGCCCCCTTCCCCTTTCGACACCCCTGAGCATTTCCCTACCTTCCTTTCCCTCGTCTTCCTCAGAACCGAGAGCTAGAGAGGGAGCTCTAGCTCACGGCCAAGATGCCGCCGTCACCCCCAGCGCTGTTCCAACCGCCACGTCATCTTGTGTTTCTAAGCACAAGGAACCTATCCTCTAACTTAATTGAGTTTTGTTCATAGGAACCGACACAATTTGGAATTTCTCATCTTCGGTTGAATACAATCCCTTTCATCCCTAACTCCGCCCGAGCCGACTTTCATCGGTGAAGCTCCGCCATTGCCTCGGTTCTTCATCGCCGGACCATCTCCGACGCGCTCCTTGACTACTCTCCACTCCGGTATGGTCCTAGTCACCTCCAGTGCTAGTGCGCGCGTTAGATGGAACATTGTGTGACCATATCACCATTGTTGTTGTCACCGTAGCTCCACCTCCGCTCCAAGTCGTCATCGCAGCCGTCGCCCTTTAACGTCACGAAGCCACTTACAACCATCTACAACCACCTTCAACCTCTTTCCGACTAGGTGTAGTTGATCCTCTTTCCGACTAGGTGTAGTCGATCCTCTTTCCGACTAGGTGTAGTCGAACCTCTTTCTGACTAGGATGTAGTTGAAACCTCCTTCTGATCACGTGTGGTCGAATCGATGAGTAGTAACTAGAGGCTATTTGTTGGGTTTTATCTTCTGACAGAAATGGTTTAGGCTATAGCTTTTGCATGTGAAATCCAAATCAAGTAATTTTTGTTTCTAAATTCATATAAAATCATGCTCTACCTTCTATGTTAATTTCATGATTTTTGGATGATATTGATTTTTTTTAGTTTATTCGGTGTTATCTGTTCTTATTGGTTCTTTTTTATTCTTTCGCTACGTTTTGACGATTCTATTATTTACGAGAGTTATCCTCTGCAGCAAGTTGAATATCTCTAGCAAGGCAAGCATCCGCCCTTTGATCATATTGCTCCTATTACTTTTGATTCAAATTATCTTGATTGCAAATGTATGTATGCATATGCTATTTTGATGATTAATTCTCGTTAGGATTAGTTAATCCGAATAGTTGCATGAGCTGTAGGTAAATGTTCTCATTTCTATTGAGCCTAAGTTAGATTATTGCTAATGGTTTAGAGTCCGATGGATGGACTCTGGTCATTTATATATATGTATTATACAAGTCGGTTTGCTTAGCAATGTTTAGAACGGTAGAATGGGGATTATCGTTTTGCGATGGTCATTATATCAACACTTTAAATATTTGGGTCAGAGTACTCATGTATGTATTATATTTGAAAAATTAAAAATAAAAAGATTTAGACTTAGGCACATGGTTGATGGTATGTTGTCGGGTGTGTGGTTGGTGCCTAGGTCAACAAGAACCGAATATCTTATGCCACACTATCTAAGTATTTTTGCGTGTAACCACATGAGAGGATTATAGGGCCTCTCTTGACTTAGTACTTTGGCGTGTGTTAGCTCCGAGTCACAGGTGGTGGGTTGTGTGTGTGTTAAAGAAAAATGTTCTATGTGTTGGGTGTGCGGGGTGAGTTCCTGTCTAGGTTCTCCACACCGAGGAGCGTCCGTAGTTGTCCTAGGCTTTATCCTGAGGGGTAGTTGACCTAGGCCTTACCGATGACTCTAACACAACGTATGGGTTTCTATCCATACGGGTGGCTTGTAGTTAATATATTATATTGGAAACGTCTCGTAGTTCTTAGTCTTACCGGCATACCTAAGGAAGTGTGCTCTATAGCTTGGAAAAATGGCAGTCGGACATGTGGGTAAAGTTGTACACCCCTGTAGGGTTTAATCTATTCGAATAGCCTCATCCTAGGTTATAGACACACTTGGTTAGATTTTGCAAGAGTTAGACTATAACATTTTCGATAAAACTTCAAATCGGGTGGTATGAATGGGTAATTCGTGCTATGATGTGGTGGCTATTGGGAAGTCACCTCTAGGATATTAATTATGTTTGTAAATGATGTCTCGCTGTTATTTAAACAAATAAAAATAGATTTGACAAATTGCTTTGCAACCTATTACTCTATTGTAAAGAAAATTGCTTTATGCTGAAAATTGCTTAGTGTAGTAGCCTTCCTTTGATACATGAATGCATTTATATATTTCTTTTGCTTGTAAGACTTGCGAGTATAACTTTGTACTCAACCCGGCTGCTACAATTTCAGAGGAGGTTGATCCCCAAGGGATCAACTTTTGTGAGACGAACTCCGTGTAGGACAACTAGCTTGGCGGTCCGGTCGGTTGCCTTGTGAGTAAGAGCAGCTGGTTGGCTTTTGTTTATCGTCATCTTATGGCTTTTGCTTTCGCTACTACTTTGGTTATTTGTTTTTTCATTTGGCCGGTCGGCCCATTTGTGTAATATGAACTTGTATGCCTTTTGGTTGTTGTAAAACTTTGTTGTTATCGGTATTATAATCTTGTATGAAATTGATGCTTGATTTTGTGAGGTGTATGTGTACCGCTGTCCTGGGAGGTACATGTTACACCGAGGGTCAGGTTATTTGATTTGTAATGCTAGGACCAATTGGATGGTTAAGTATTACAAGTTAAATACCCCGGGTTCTCGCCGTCCACTTCATATAGGTCAGGTAATTTTGGTTATGTTTATATTGGTGAAGATATATGCCACAATATTGTCGAGATAGGTGAAGTTGAAATTAAGATATATGATTGTATTATTAGAATAATGCGTGATGTTAGGTAAATACCAGGGTTGAAAAAGAATTTAATCCCTCTAGGCTCCTTACATAATAGTGGTCTTACTTATAAAGCTGATAACGATAAGGAAGTCATGAAAATTTATAGAGGTACATTGACTGTGATGAATGGTGGGAGAACTGATAGAAATATTTACATATTGATATGGAGCACTGTTGCAGCAGAGTCAGTTCAATGGAGTCCTATAATGATATAGCAAAATGTTGGCATATATGGTCGGGCCATCTTAGTGTTCGTGGGATAGAGGAATTGCATAAGAGAGACCTATTAGTAGGAATTAAGTTGCAAGTTAGGTTTCTGTAAGTTTTGTGGTCTTGAAAAACAGTCTAAGGTCAGCTTCTCAAGTGGCAAACATAAATAGAAGGAATACTTGATTACGTACACTCTGATGTGTGTGGGCCTACTAGCAAACCGTCAAAGGGTGGAGCTCAATATTTTATTACTTTTATTAACAATTTTTTCGCAAGGTGTGGGTGTATTTCAGGAAGTGGAATTCTAAAGTGTTTGCTAAGTTCAAGGTGTGAAAAGCTGAGATGGAAAACCAAACAGCACGAAGGTAAAGTATCTAAGCTCTGATAATGGTACTGAATATACTGATTCACAGATTCAGAGATATTGTGAGGAGTATGGTATTCAGTGGCATTTCACTGTGCGCAAAGCACCGCAACAAAATGGTGTGGAAGAAAGGATGAACAGGACTATCTGTGAATGAGCAAGGTGCTTGAGGTTGAATGTAGGGCTTCCTAAATGTTTATGGGTAGAGGTTGTGAACATGGCGTGCTATCTCATAAATAGATCACCACGAGCATCTTTGGGTGGTAAGATTGCAAAGGAGGTATGGACGGGTAATTCAGTTGATTTTATTAATCTAAGAATTTTTGGTTGCCCAACCAATATGTATATACCAGCTGATGAAAGGTCGAAGTTTGATGCAAAATCAACAAAGGGCATTTTATGGGTTTCAAGAAAGGTTTTAAAGGTTACAAGCTTTGGGATCCGATATTGAAGAAGGTGGTGATGAGCAGGGATGTTCTCTTTGATAAGAAATCAATGTTGCAGCAAAACAAAGAGGAGGTGGCACAGGAGATTGGAGGTTCAGATGTAGTGCAGGCAGACTTAGAACATAGCTCAAGGGCTCAGGATTCACACACACTGCCTCCAGATTCCACTTTGGAGGATTTGTTGAATTTTCAATTGGCAAGAGATAGATAGCAACACACTAATGTGAAATCTCCAAAGAGATTTGGGTATGAAGATCAGGTTTCATTTGCTCTTCTTGTTAGTACTAATGATCCTACTAATTTTCAGAAGGCTATTACAAGCTAGGAGAAAGAAAGATGGATGACTGCAATGACAGAAGAAATAGAGTCTCTACAAAAGAATCAAACTTCGAAGCTAGTTCATCTTCTTGAGGATAAGAATGCCATTGGGTGCAAATGAGTCTACAAGAGTAAACCTGCAATATCAGAAAAAGAAGGGGAAAAGTTCAAGACTCGATTAGTAGCAAAATAGTATTTACAAAAGAAGGGGATTGATTATGATGAGGTATTCTCCTCGGTTGTGAGGCATACTTCTATCAGGATAATTCTTGCATTGGTAGCCAGTTAGAATTTGCACTTGGAACAAATAGATGTGAAAATGATATTTTTACATGGTGATCTTGATGAGCAAATCTACATGGAGCATCCAGAAGGGTTCACTGAACCCAAAAATCAGCACTTGGTATGCAAGTTAAAAAAAGTCATTGTATGGGTTAGAACAATCTCCAAGACAGTGGTACAAATGTTTTAACTCCTACATGTTGCAGATTGGCTATAGTCGATGTGAGTATGGCTGTTGTGTTTGTGTTCGACATCTTGATGATGGTTCATTTATTTTTTTTGCTACTATATGTGGATGATATGCTAATTGCTGCAAAGCACATCTATGATGTGATTAGTTTGAATGGTTTGCTAAGTCAGGAATTTGATATGAAAGACTTAGGGGCAACAAAAAAAAATTGTGCATAGAGATACATAGGGATAGAAGCTCGAGGAGACTGTGATTGTCTCAGCAGTAGTATGTTGCAAAAGTCTTGGAGCGATTTGATATGAGCAAGGCCAAACCAGTAAGTACTTCATTGGCACAATACTTTAAATTTTCTTTTGAATTTTTTCTGAATCAGACAAAGAATTTGAAGAGATAGCCAAGGTTGCATGTGTTAGCGTTGTTGGTTGTTTAATGTATGCTATGGTTTGTACAAGGCCTAATTTGTTGCATATTGTTAGTCAAGTCAGCAAATTTATGGCAAAACCAGAAAAGCGACACTAGACAGTCAAGTGAATATTCAGGTACCTGAGAGGTACAACAAGTTATGGTATTATTTTTTGTGGACAACAAGGTAATCCTTTCATTGTTGGATATGTAGATTCGGACTATGCCGGTGATTTGGATAATAGGAGGTCTACTACAGAATATGTTTCTACTCTAGGTGGAGGGCCTATATGTTAGAAGTCATCAATTCAGTCTATTGTTGCATTGTCTACAACTGAGGTAGAGTACATGGCTGTGGCTGAAGCTGCAAAGGAAGCGTAATGGCTTGAAGGATTAGTGTAGGAACGAGGTGTTTAGTAAGGTGGAGTTCAGATCCATTGTGATGGTCATAGTGCAATTTATTTTGCCAAGAATTAAGTATATCATGCCAAGACGAAGCACATCCACGCAAGGTATCATAGGATCAGGGAGTTGATCAACTCTGAAGAGATTGATTTGATGAAGGTGCATACTGATGATAATGCTACGGATATGTTAACCAAGCCCGTCACTACCAACATGTTTGAGCATTGCCTCAACTTGTTGGGAGTCACAAGTTGTTGCTAAGTAAGGAGATAACCCCCAGCCCACAGATGTGCGAGGAGTGTCAAAGCGTTCCCTTGTGTGTGTATTTTGTTTAAGGTGGCGTATTCGCTACGGTAGAGATTTGTTGTGTATGGCTCATACATGACAAGGTGAAAGGAAGGAGTTGTGTCCGGAAAGCGGGAGCGCAGCGTACGGACCATGAGTCCGAATCAAACATGTAATCGTGGTATAAATATATACCGCCGACCTCTTGTAACCCTAATCAGAAGAAAAGAAAGAAACTTCTCATATGGGCGGAGTCACCGCGATTCGACTTCCGAAGACGTAAGCTTTGCCGAATGTCGTAAACAAATTCGCGTGTCTCTTGTGTGCTTGCTGTGATTGCTTTTAAAAGGCGGCCTTGTTGGGAACGTTGAAACTCTACATAATATTTTGGGTAAAATAAGGCATCTATCCTTATTTCGTTAAAAAAACATCTACTCTTGTTAATTGTTTGGTTTCCAAATTGAAGCCGTATGCAGGTTAATTTGTCGGCTCATGTTTGTGCCAAACAAGCTTGGGAGAGTAGACAATGGTATACTTAGATTTGTTAGAGATATGTTAGAGATAGGAATCCTTTTGTATTTCTTTATCTGTCTTTGTATTGCCTTATCTGTATATGGTATACACCCCTGGTACATACTATATATATTGCCCGTTAGGCCTCTAAACATGTACACACAATATGCATAACATGGTATTAGAGCAAAGGTTCTAAACCATAGACTCTAACCTAGCCTCAAATCCGCTTCCGATGCCCGCTGCCCCCGGGAGGAGCAATCTCCGTTTCCGGGGGCGGCCAAATTAGTTGTTAGTTGTAGTCTTTCTCTCGGTAGAAGAAGTAGCAACAACCGTCGTAGATCCGATCTGGATTGTCTCTAACCCGCGGCAGCCATGGGAACCAACCTTGTGACGCCTCCTCTTCCTCGTGGATCTGGATCAGGTCTTCTCCTGTTGGGACAGAGAGCCGACCTCCTCCGGGCTTCCTCTTCCTCGTGGTCGACGCCGACGCTGCCTTTCGAGCTCCATGCGTCATCATCTTCCATCGACCCACGGCCTTGACCTCAAAGCCCACTGCACCCAGGGAGTCGACGCGTGTGCCCAAGATCTTTAAGGCCACTGCGCTAGGGCTCCTCGCCGTCCACGCCCGCTGCAATTGTCACCCCGGGCCTCCCGAGCCACCGCCTCCGGAACCGCACTGCCTCCAAGGCGAAGACCACGAGCCACTGTTTCCAGTCGCCCCTAGTGGTGAGATCCATTCGGATCTGTTCGTCACGCCGCCCCTGAGTGGGCTGCCCGAGCCGGATCCCGCCCGCCCGGGCTCTCTCTGGCTACCGCGCCACCGCCCCATGGGCTGCCGCGCCACCAGAGCTCCTGCTCGTGCGGGAGGCCTTGGATCTGGCCTTCTCCTTCTGCAAGCTCCCGTGGTTGCCATGGTGTCTGCTCTGCTCGGGTTCTTGGAGTGGTGGTGGTGTTTGTGACTGTGGAATAGGGGGAGGAAGATGGTTGGAGACTTGACTTGATGTTGGATTGCTAGTTCGATTGGGATGGCTATTGGACTACCCAATTGTGCTTGGTCATTGGACTACCTGATTATATGCTGTTGCTAGTTATCCTAGTATCAGTTGCTAGCTATCGTTTGAGTCTTTTCTTTCTTTGTGTTGTTTCTTCTGTTGCGTCCATCCAAATCCATGTTACTCAATTTTTGAGTTCGTCTAAGCCATGCAGGTCCATAAATTTATTATCACCATAGAAGTATAGAAATTGCCTTATGCATGGCAGCAACCGCTACTCCTGCTCTTCTTTCTAAGCTGCGTGCAGATCGTAGAAGTCGTTATGATGCCGTCGCTTTCTTAGCCGCCGCCCTAAGCTTCTAAGGCCGCCGCCGCCATCTTGAGCTTCGATCTGCGCTATCATACTTCCACCTCTTCCTATTCGGCTTGATTTGACAGCTCTCTCTATTCATGTCAGTTTCATCATCTTCTTCGTCGTGTTGTCGCGGTCGACTTTGCTCCTGCTTATCACTACTTTCTCAGCCCCTGCACCTTATGCTTTATGGGCTGTTGCACGATCTGAGATGGGAGAAGATCATTTGATACTCAATAGAGTTTCCAAGAGTTGCATGCTACGACGACATTATCAAGACTTGGACTTTAGATTTTTCATATTTTAGTGTCAATCATTTTCAAATGCAATACTATTGCATACGTCTAGCATTTGAGGGAGGGGGGGGGGTTTAAAGATATGAATCCTTTTATACTTTCTTATCTGTCTTTGTATTGTCTTATCTGTATATAGCATATATCCGTTGTACACACTATATATATTACCCATTCGGCATCTGAATATGTACAGACAATATTCATAACAAGATTGACTAGACACCAGACTTTCTTATCAGCTGTCTACTCCATGATTATACCCTGATCCTGAGTAATGAAATCTGGACTCCTGATTCCGAAAAAAACTATATTTGAAGCCACATGAATATCTAGAAGAGCTTGGTGCACAAGTGGGCCCACACACTAAGCCACACGTGCCTTGATTAGGCAAACAAAATCCACTGTCATGGCACTCTTGCAGTGTCCCAAGGCTGATCCGGCGTTTCCGTTGGCATTGCCCGCCCAAATAGTGCAGTTAGGCCACGCATAGTCGCACACGGACAGGTGACAGGTGCATGAGATCGGAGAACCCGATGGCCGGGATGGAGAGGGACAGAGACCGGGAGCTGCTCGGCGCCGGCATGGCCGGTGGCGACGAGGGCTCCAAGCCGACCTCGCCAGTTATCATCGGCTCGCCGCCGCCATCGACGCGCGTCCACCATCACCTCCATCTCCCCCACCCACCCGCCCGCGTCCAGGTGACCCATCATTCTTAACGTTCACAGCTAGTAATACTCCTTTTCGTTCGTGTCCATGGCATTGGTGGTTCTGGCAATGTAAAGTAGTTAGCTTCATGTAATTGCAACATGCCATTCTACATTTAGGATTTTGTTTTCCCCCTTTTGATAACTTTTCGATGTTAAGTACAACTCTTTTAGAAAAGTTTACGAATATTAAAGCAAAGTGGTTAAAATTAAGTGGGTCAAATCTATATCAGCATAAAAAATAAATCAAATTGATGATTAGATGTAGATATAGATTTGAATATTAATTGGGGGCAAATCTTTGATTTAATTTATTTTTTAGGTTGATGTAGATTTGATCTCTAAAATATTAACTACTTTGCTTTAAGACTCTTAATTTTTTTTCAGGGGAACCCGAAAACAGGACGAGAGTGGATAGGGTGACTAAGGAGGCCGTAAAAATTAGTAGTTCATTTTTGAAAGAGAAGATTACAAAAAGGCGAGAGCAGCATAATCGTTAGTTAGGGGTAAGAGGGGACGGGCCCGTATAGAAAGTCAATCCTTCTTTTTCCGATATGCCGCTCCGCAAGCAAGGAGTGCCACGCACGAGCGGAGCGAAAACTAAGCAAGGGGAATTCCGTCATTCCATGGAAAGCATGCGAAATCCTTTGATTGTTTATAGAATCAAAATCACTATATAGTCTTTCTTGTTCCACTTGCAAGGCAAGGAAAAAAAGTTATACCAAGCACACCCCTTGGAGTTTTCAATGCTTTTTGTAATGACATGTCGGGAAGAATGGTACATTGAGCAGTGGCATCGAATGTGTTGTTGTAATGTCGATGATTATTTCACACTGTGCAGGCGTTCTCAAGAGCCATGCTTGAGTTTGCCTTCAAGTAACACTGCCACACAATGTCATGCCTGAGTTTGCCTTCAAGTAACAAATCATCGCTAGCAAATCACAGTGCTTTAGGATCGTATTCATGTATGTAGTAGTTTTCTTCATGCCAGTGGCGCTACTATGCAGCACATGTAAAGACTTCTTGCAAACTTAACTTATGTGTGCTTCAATGCTCTGCACTTTGCAGTGTCATCCTTTGTAACACTCCCGTTTTCGGACAGGAATAGTGTTTACTAATTTGGTTCTTGGATTTTCTTCCGTAGTTCAAATTAGCTTATGTTCTCAAAATCTGCTAGCTTCTATCTAAGCTCGGGTTTGTGTTTCAAACCTTCTTGAAGTTCTCGAATTCAAAATTCAAGTTTGAATTCTCCTTTTCGGTTTTAGGGCCCTTTTTCATTTTTGCCTCCCCTCCCTTTTCTTTGGGCTCAGCCCGTATTCTTCTTGGGCTCAGCCCTATTTCTCCTTAGGCCGGCCCAACTCTTCCCGGCCCAACCCCTCCTGGCCCAGCTCCCTGGCCCCTTCTTTCTTTCGGCCTGCCTTGGCTTCTACCTCACTCGGTCATCACGCCCGAGTCTCTCTCCCTTTCTTCCATTCCGTGACGCCACCGCCTGGCCAGAGCCTACCGCGCCCACGAGCTCCCTCTGCGCCACCTCGTGCCTGCCTGCTCTCTGCGCAGCACCAACTCCCACCTGCTCCCCTGACACCCGCGACTTCGGCGCCCTCTTCTTGCGTTGACATCTCCACCGCACACGCCTGTGACGCCACGGCCGTCCTCGCCGGCCCGTGCCTGCGTCAGCGCTCGTGCGCCCGCGTCACCACGCCTGCGCCCACCTGCTCTGTGACCCGACACCCAGCCCTCGCCTTGTCACCTCCGTGCGCAGAGCCGCCCATGCCGCCTCGGGACCACGCGCACGCCCGAAACCCTCTCCAACGGCTCTCCCCCTCCTTGGCCTATAAGAAGAGCCCCTGAGCACCCTCTTGGCCCCCTCCTCACTCCCTCTCTCTCTCTCTCTCGTAAGTTTGCTCCAAAGACCCGCCGCATTTCCTTTCGGCCGAGCTACCTTCGCCGCCGACCAGCTGTTCCGACGCCGCCTTCACCGCGCCGCCCCCGACGCCCAGGACCTTTTCCCCTCAAGACATTTCGGCTTTGGTCCACTACTGCCGCCGGAATTAGCCTCCTCCTCCAACTCCGGCCGTGTTGGACTTAATCTTGACAAGTTCATGTAGTAGTGGACGTAGTGGCATGCAAATGCGAAGGAATCAAAGCATGTAGTCATGTAGTGGTAGTGCAGGATATCAATGCATTAGTTGAGTTAGTGGGCTGCATGGAGTTAGTGGCCTACAGTTAGTAGTGGCTTGCATGGCGTGAGTTGAGGGCAGCTTGTTGCCTAGCGTGTGTATAAATATACACTTAGTCATTGTATTCGTTGAGTCGAGTAACAAATAGAACAAGCATTTGTGCTCAGTTGTTCTACTGTGTTCATCCTCTCCACCGTGCAAGTGTGTGTTCAAAGCCATGAGCGAGTGTTCTCCTGTGCGAAGCCAACAATTGGTATCAGAGCAAGGAGATGCTACCCAGCACGGGCAGAGCAGTGCGGCGCGGAGTGGCGCACGGCGGGCGCGGCACAGATGTGCACGGGAGGCGAACTCCTGGAGGTCGGCCAGCGCGACGCCGTGCTCGACGTGGGCGGCATGGGCGAGCCGCCGGCTGGCGATGGTGATCTTCAGGCGCGAGCCCATACGGAGCGCGAGCAGCGGGCCATGGCGCGCGTGGAGGTCGCTCATGGCGCGTAGTATGTCGATGCTCGAGTGCGTGAGTCACAGCAGGTTGCCGAGACCCAGCACGACGGCCAGACCCAGCCTCAGACGGCAGCGTTTCTTGTCATCTGTATCACTAGTGTTCTTGCTATGGGAGAAGAGGAGGAAGGCATGAGGTTTTATAGAGAAATAGGAAGCATTGCACTAGCAATGCATGCATGCAGGTGCTCCAGCAGCCCACTAGCAACGCATGCACAGGTGCCTACAGTGGTCAAGAGATCCCCCGAAGTTGAATAGGAACAAAACGACACATGTCGTGTTGTGTCTCTGGTGTTCCATGTGTTTCATCTTTATAGAGCTTAGTAGTACAAGAGAATAGAGGTTCTCTCCGTCGTACTCCAGTGTAGCTCCAGAGTGTATTCTCGTGTTAGTTGTGTCCACGAGAAAGCGTGAGTTCTTGTAGGTGTGTCCAAGAACTCACTAATGTAAGCTTCGGTCTGAGTCTCCGTCGCCGATGGTACCGGCGAAAGACAATCGGAGTTGAGGTAGAAGCAAAAGACACCGGCAAGTTATGTCACCGGCGGCATGGTCAACAAGAAGGCGAAACTCCTTGAAGATGCATGAGGAGATCGGACTTCGGCTTGACAAGATTAGGGGGAAAATTGTTGGACTTAATCTTGACAAGTTCATGCAGTAGTGGACGTAGTGGCATGCAAATGCGAAGGAGTCAAAGCATGTAGTCATGTAGTGGTAGTGCAGGATATCAATGCATTAGTTGAGTTAGTGGGCTGCATGGAGTAGGTGGCCTACGGTTAGTAGTGGCTTGCATGGCGTGAGTTGAGGGCAGCCTGTTGCCTAGCATGTGTATAAATATACACTTAGTCATTGTATTCGTTGAGTTGAGTAACAAATAGAACAAGCATTTGTGCTCAGTTGTTCTACTGTGTTCATCCTCTCCACCGTGCAAGTGTGTGTTCAAAGCCATGAGCGAGTGTTCTCCTGGGTGAAGCCAACAGGCCGCCGCCTTCTCCACCACCTGTCTCCGGCCACCGTTCCTCTCCGGCCCCCTTTGTTGATCCCGTAGGTCCGCCTCGCTGAGCGCCATCCCATGCTCACCTTCCCCGGCTTAGGGCACCGCCGAAGCTCAGTGTCCACCGCTGCCGAGCCTCCGGCGCCACTCATCGCCACCGCGCTGCCACTCCGGCCATCCTCTGGCTGCCGCACCGACGTCACCTACTGCTCCTCACCAAGAGCTCAGAGCTCCCCATTTTGGTGCCCAGCCACTGCTGCCGAGGCCGCCCTCACCAACGATGAGCAGAGCTTCGCTCCCTTTGCTCGGTCGGAACAGCCGACACGCACGGGAGCGCCTTAATGGCCGAATCTCGGTCGGGATTAGGGCTAAGCGGTGATTAGCCATTTTAAATGAACCCTAAAGCCATCTTTAGCCATTTAATGTTTGTCTTAAAACCCCTTGGACTCTCTGCCTCGTGGGCCCAGCCAACAGTGAAAACTACTTTTGATTTCCGGGTTTCCCTCTCCAGTGACTGACCGACGGGCCCGCAAATAGTAACTACAAGTTTTATTTATTCGTTGCCTCAATGACTGGTGGGCCCCATGAACACTATGCACCGGTGCACCGTGGACTGGTGCACAGTGCATGTTAACCTCGGTTTATGCACTGTGCACATGGATCGAGCACTATTCACTAGGCCCAGCATGTTAGTGGGCCACTCTCCCTTTTCAATTTTTCGATTTAATTCCAATTCAACTTCGGAAGCCCCGTTATCTTTCGTTATAACTCCAAAAATTATAAAACTTGTTTCTAAAATTTTGTAAAATCAAGATCTTGCTAATGGCACTGATCTTGTTTAATTTAGATTTCATTTATTGTTTCTTCTGTATTTACTTGTTCTCCTTGCCGTTTATTTCTTTTCTAGTACTTTCGTCCTCGTAGAGTTCGAAGATGCCGGAAATCTCCACTACGATTGTGGGGACCCCGGAGTTATCTCCGTAAGACCGAGACTAAGCATGGTCTTAGGGGCATAACTCTAGGTCTCCGGTAAATGGATTTCAACTTAACTCAGTCTAAATGAGAGGCTCAACTACACTCTAGAGCCCCGACGATCATGCGCGCCGCTTCTCTGCGAGCACTACATGATTGTCGGCTCTCCAACGAGTCAAGCGCTACACTTAGCGAGTTAACATGGAAGCCATGAACAGCGAGTATGACTTATATTGGCTCCCAAGATCAGCGACCAATATAACCATACTCTCATTCAACGTTCGGTTACATCCATACAACCTTCAAACACTGATAGCACAAAAGGCATACAACATAGTTCCAAGTTTACATCTAATACAAGTGGCCGACCGGCCAAATTAAACAAGTTCATAAAGTAGCAGCGGAAACAGATAAGTAAATAAACCAAAAGGCCAGCAGTGGTATACCCCATAACCCATCGGCAACCGACTGGGATTAAAAGATAGCACGCTACTCATCGGTGTCGCCTAAATCGACACCGACGAGCTCGTCGGTCTCATTATCCTCCTCACCTGTAAAAGCCAGCAAACATCTGGCTGAGTACAAAGAGTACTCGCAAGTCTTACACAAATAAAAATATTTATGCATAAGGTCATTCAAAGGAAGGGCTCATATTGGCTTAATTTTGCGAAAGAGACGCAATACTGAACAACCTACACATACTAGTTTTTCAAGTGTCATTTCAAAATCAGATTTGAAGTAGAAGTAAAGCATGTGAATAAGTAATGAATTCAATAACAAATGAATCATACCAACAACAAAGTGGCGGTCCACTTTGATACAACAACAAGCATGAACATCCCATTCATGTCGATACCAAGTTATAACCACAATTTTAATTCCAAGTCTAACAATAGTAACTCCCGAACTCAAGCGGTTGTCCATAACCATGACACATATTCGAATAGATTTATACCCTGCAGGGGTGTACTACTTTACCCACACGACTTGATTAGTCCGTAAGCCTCCAGATGCCTCCGAATATAGCATACTTCCTATGGTATGCCGGCCGGGTAAATCAAGATACGATCGTTTTTAGCAAGAAGATCCCATTGAGCCAAGTCCCTCAACCCATGGCTCCTAGGAAACACAAGACGTTAACGCCTCCATCCTATATATCCTAGGAAACACAAGACGTTAACGCCCCCATCCTATCGGCCCAAAGGAACACGAGATTTCACGGTCCCATGCCCTTACAATTTCACCACCGTGGGACTCAACACAATAAAACCTTCCCCCTACTTAACCATACGGCTCCCAACCCGCGTGTGATAGCACGAATATACTTGAATCAACGACGTTACCAAAGTTTGGTCCTTAATTGTCCAGACAAGTCCAACCACATACCCAATTCTCGTGCACGAAGGCACCATCACTAGCCATCACTTGTCCAGACCAAAAGCTCATTTAAAATGACAAAATTTAACTTAGAAAACAGATACGAAGATCTGAAACAAAAGTATATAAAGAGAGTGGTGTTTATCCCATAATTGTCGGGTTATTCCCGACAATGAAACTACCGTTTCTAGACTTGCATGGCTAAGCAAACTCGAACAACATTATTTCATACATCCTATCATAAATATTTCAGATCGGTAATTCATGGATAGCCACAATGACAAGATAATAGGATGTGTCTAACTACTCATCACAAAAATAGCGACATTATAAAACTATCATGCAAGCAATTATCATTGCATCTACCCTAACAAAATTGGGATCAAATATGATGCAAAAAGAAAATTCAAAGGATGCTTGCCTTGCTGGTAGAGCAATTGTTCACTCTCGGTAGCGTACGAGTCAATATCGATGAGCTCGGAATCTATATAAATACAATACCGAATAAACATCGAGAAATACTCAAAAATCAAAATACTCAAAAATGTATGATTTTTCTACAGTAGGTAAGTCATGATTTTAAATGATTTTTGGTGAAAGAATTATTTCATTTTGATTTAGTATATGAAAGTTATGGTGGTTTGAATTTCATATTTCAATATGCCTTAATTCATGCAATTTAATTATGAGGTGAACATTTCTAGAGCAGTGGTGAGTACATGGATTACATGGATAAATAGACAATATTATTATGAGTTCAAAATAGTTGAGTTTGCTTAATTTGGAGTTTTCATGATTTAGTTATGAATTTCTAAAGTTATCAGCATTTTCTTTTGTAAAGATAATAGTGTTAATGGCTCTTTTTCCAAAATAATGCTCTCTGTTATAGGGACAAGGTTGAAACCAATTTTAATATAAAATTTATTAAATATGAAAATTATCAGAAGTGGTTTCACTCATTTTGGAGTTGAGATGAATTAGTTATGTATTTTCTAAACTATACATGTTTTACAGTGCACAGATAATTCGTTTTCGGATTTTATAACGTATTCACTCCTTTTCTCACCGAGCGCTAGCCTAGCCGCGGTCACTGACCAGCGGGCCCAGTGAACAGCGTGCTTTCTAATTAACTCAGATTTAAATTTAGCTCTGACGTGTGGGACCCGCCGTCAGTGGGACGGTCCAGTGAACTTGGTCCACGCGCCCAGGTGCACGGTGCGTGGGGTTTAAAGGCTAGGCCAACATGTCAGCCACTGCGGCTTTAAACTCAAAGCCCCCGTTTTCTGTGCGTGGGACCCGCGTGTAAGTGAAACATTAGGACGGCTAAGACAGAGATTAATTGCTAATGATTACCAATTATCCCTAATCATTGCTACAGCGCCTGTCGGCGTACGGCAACAGGCTTTTGCCCCGCGCGCTTCACCGGCGGCTTGCCGGCGCTGTGCGCCACGGCGATGCGGGCCAAGGCCATGTCCAGGTGTGCAATAGTATTGTGCACCCGTTAAGGGCACTCACGGCACCCGAGTCGGTCTAGAACGGCGGCTAGCCGGCGTTGAGCGGCGGCGCTCAAAACGGCAAAAACGAAAACAGCACGGCGAAGCTCCGCAGCGACTTTCAAGCGTGTGCCAAGATCCTAGGGACTATGAGAAGGCTACCTGAGCGAAGAGGGTGCTCGGGGAAGCTCAGAGCTGCTGGGGGGTGCGTCGGCGCCGGAGAAGAAGATGTTGACAATACGGCTTCGCGAGGAGAGGATCCCCTGAGCAAAACCGAGTGAAATGAATTATCAAGATGGCCTACGGATCGTCTGAGGAAACTATAGAAGCGAGGAATTGATGAGAGCTTTACCGGATCAAGTGGGAGATGAAAAGTTTGAGCTACGGCCGAAAATGGTCAAATCTTCAATTCACCGAGATCCTGTCGTGCATTCAAGAAATTGATTGAGGGGAAAGCTTTAAAATACCCTAATACACGTTATGACACGAAAGAATGGTTACAAAACTCACCGGAAACAAGGATGACAAGACGATGTCCCTGGGTGCGCGCTCTGGACGTGATCTAGAGCACGAGGATGGTCCGGGAGCTACAAAACAAGATAGAAGCTGGTATGAGCAAAAATGGATAAGGTATTGAACAAGGAAAAGGATGGCATCACCCGGTGGGAGCTTACCTGCGTAGAAAGCAAGGACGAGCTTCCCTCTCCTCGGTCAACAAAGGAGAAGTGAGGGAGAAGGAGGGGGTGCAAGGGGTAATATGGCCGAGGAGAGATGCTTTGAACAGTGCGGTGTGCAGAGGAGAACCCCGGGGATAGGCCAACGAACGCGGTGGAGTGACAGGGGCTCAGCGCGTAGCGACCGCGTGGCGAGGAAGCCCTGCGCGATCGCCTGCCCGAGGAAGAAGAAAGGCCTGACAGGCTGGCCCGGCGCATCAGTCTCACGGTGGGGTACGATTACGTGGTTTAGATCGGCCGTTGGATTGCGAATGGACGGACGAGATTTGCGAGGTGTTCGGACAGGTCAATTGGATGCGAGATCTGGGCCGTTGAACCCCGATCAGACGGTTGCATGCGTCGGTGCGTTTAGGCGGTCGGGCTGAGTCGGCTCGCCGAGACGGACTCGATGCCGGGGAATAGTGCGGCTGGTTTGGTCCAGTGCTTTGACCAGGATTTCAATTGTTTTTACTACTTTGACCAGTGGCTTAAAATAGAAATAAAATTCCTAAAATCATGAATTAATTTCTGGGGGTTCCTTGGATAGCCCAGTGTCCATAAAAATTATTTAACCCTAATGTTCATGATATATTTTGTAATATACAACTTCAAACTTAGGCTTAGTATTTTAATGATGTTTGAATTTTCTTAAGGTTAAAATCAGTTCCAAAATTTGGGAAAAAATATATTAATTCATGATAATTAATATAGTATTTGAATAAATTATTTCCAAAGGATCTTCAGTAGCATTTATTTCAGTTTTTAGTTTGGAGGTTAAATTAAAGTGTATGTCATATGTATATTTTGAGATTTTCCAAGTACAATATTTATTTAAAAAGTTTCAAAACATGATGCATGCTAATGAGATGCATAATAAACCTCTTTATTAATTTGGGGATGTGACAACGATCAAGCAAAAGATTGTCAAGACACTCTTGCCTTTAACCAAGATGAGTCAATACTTTGATCATTTTGATCCTACACTTTATGCAAATTATATTCTTTTAAAAATAGCAAATTGTATGCTTAAATTCCTTAATCAAATGTATGTTAAAGCTTAAGGTAGTTAAATACACATTTGATGATTAGTTAATTATTATGCCATCCATTTATGATTGAATCCATTATTCCATGTTACCCTAGTAACTATGTGGTAAATAACTAGTATAGGTTGTATTTAAGCGACATGCTAGTCTTGCTTAAATACCGAGGCATTAAATGCCCCAATTATCATCTCTTTAAATATGAAATTGTTTTGGGTAGTCATTAGAGGGACATGATTGAAATAATGTTGATAATTGGTTTTACTCCTCAAAACCCTATTAAACTTCTATTACCTCATCTGGGCGGATGGAATGGTGGTGGGTACCGTCGGTGCACGAGTAAGGACTTAATCTTGTCATGACCTCCTATTGTAAAACAAGTACAATCACAAGTCTGTAAAGTACAACTTGGTTTAGTAAAGTTGTCAAACCCTGAAAATCATCTCACTGGAGGGGCATGGGATAGTGCAGGCATGGGATACGTTCCGGCTTGAATGGGACACCGATGTAAGGTGAAGTTGCCGGTCGCTGAGGTGAACATCCCGCACAACTTATAGGTGCAACCCATATGGGTGAGATGACAGGAAGGGCAAGATAAATTGAAAAGTTGTTGTGATGATCTCTCAACTACATCACTAAGGAATCGTGTAGGAAAACAAGTTGATTCTCTCTTATGAGTAAAGTGTGTAATATCCGCAGAATCATAAACTATTTAAACAGTTGTGCCTATGATCATAGGCGAACATGGGAACTTACTAGAGGTAGTTCTATTTCAAAAACCTTGTGGGCGGGATGAAAATGTGGCGGGCTCACCTAGCCATGAGTTTGGATTTTTCCTAGGTCACCGTACCCAGCGATGTTAATAAATGGAGGTAGCTCCAATCAAAATAAGCATAAGGTGGAGGTAACCCTCTGCTGTTATTCAATATTGCACAATTATTCTCTTTAATAAAATACAATTTGGTTAAAATGCTAAGTGATAGGAAATTCTAATTATGATAATTAAAAATATTGCTTTAACAAATAAAAGAAACCGAGCCATCCTTGATAAGCCTTGCATGTATTGTTATTGCATCTTGTGTGTTGGCTCATGAGTACGGAAGTTGTGCTCATTCTCGCTCTTTCCCAAATCCTTCAGACCCTGCGGATCATGGAGACTATGCTTACTATGAGGACCCAGAAGTCGATGGTCAAGGCAATGCTGAAGAGTAGTCTAATTCTAGTAGTCTAGGTCGCTCAGTTGGTACTTGCATACAACCTATATTATCCAAGTCCTTGGTAAATATCAGTCGTACACAACACAGGTTACCCCAGTCGCTTGCCTGTGGAGAGATGTGCCCTACCCTTTTGCTTCCACTGTAGTTCCGCTATCTTTTGTAATGTAAGCAATTTGGCCTATTCGGCCCTTTTGTAAAACTTGACCCGACGCGATCGATGTCACTCTGTTGTCTGTAATATATTTGAATGTCTTAATTCACGTTATATATGAAATGATTCAACAATGTGCATATGAGTGCTATCTACTGATCCAAGGAATAGCATAGTGTTTTCACAGAGGATTTGGATTTACGAAATCTGGGTCCGATATCCTTCTTCCGATAGCCATCACATTCTACAAGACCTGGTGGTTCATCAGCCTCGTCGATGGCTTCTTCTCCGCCAATCTACATCCATCTCGGCATAGACATCTTTGGTAATCCACCATTCCCAATTGACCTCCACTGCAAAATTTCTAAGAAGACTAACTGAAACCATGCACGCACAATTTACAAGACCAAATTTCTTGGCAAAATTGATCTTGACGATGATTTTCTTCTTAAGCAGGCCTGGGGTTTGCCACTTCGATCACCTTCATCTTGCTCGTCGGTGTGTTCATGTCGTCGTGGCTGGGAGCCTCTCTCCTGGGCCTCGGTGAGTTCTTCATCAAGATGATGCCGCTCGTTCGCCGTATCTACTCTGCTTCCAAGCAGATAAGCGCAGTGATATCGCCAGGTATGAACTCACTCATTCGAGACAACATCACATAAACCAATATATATATATATATATATATATATATATATATATATATATATATATATATATATATATATATACAGGAAGAACTACGGCTCGAACGCATTTGTAGTAGGCTTCCCACCGTACGGTCCAATGCAACACATTCGAAATACCAATGCAACATTTTCCCCCACTTGTTGCACAAATCAAACAATCATGTGCAACATTCTCTCAAAATCTCTAAATAAAACACAACAAACATTATTAGAAATCAAACACAACAAATGTTCTCAGAATCAAAACAAACACACACATCCGGAGGACGCCAACATACCAAAAAGAAGATGCAACATCTCAGAAATGATATGCAACAAATTTTTCCCCTCGTGTGCAACATTTTTTTTTCACGGTTGCAACATTTTCCCCTCCATCTCTCTTGCTCTGCTCCCGCGACCAACTCGCGAGGGAGGGAAGGAGACATGAGGGAGGGAGTCGGCAGGACGACAGGGGAGGCCGGCGTGGAGGAGCCAGGCCAGCACGGAGGCATTCAACAGCAACTAAATCAACAACAAACAAAGATGAAATTTCATATCTAAAATTTGTGTGAGGGGAGGTGGAGTCTTATCTTGTCGGACTGTGGATGCACAGAGCAGCCGGAGGGGAGGAGGGAATGACGCTTGAGGAGGAGACAGGGACAGCAATGGCGGGGCGCGGCGCTTGGGGCGTCAGCGGGGTTGGCTTCGGTCGAGGCATCGAGGGACGGCGGAGCAGCGCATGCCACTCGTGCGCTGGGACGACGGAGCATGACTTCGCTAGGCGGCGCTCGGCGCTGGCACAGAGGCAGGCAGGGACGGTGACATGAGGGAGGAGACGGCGGGGGAGGACGAGGAGGTGGAGTAGCTGCGGGGTAGGAGGCAGAGGTGATGGCGGTAGTGGAGGAGGAAGCTCAAGGGGAGGAGGGAGGCGGGCATATTGGCAGAGGAGGAGACGGAGAGAGTGAGGAGAGAACGAGTTGTGGAGAGAGCGGGGGAGAGATGGGGATAAGGGGAGGTGACAGGATAAGAGAGAGTGGAAAGTGGTTTGACGTCCGGTGCGCCAGACGCACGCACTCTATCATTTCCCTATATATACACTTTGATCTTTGCAAATTTACACTTTGTAGTTTGCAGATGATTTGAAGCATAATTGATTAATTGTCATAAATTTCTAGAGTCAGTACACACGCTGTTCAACTATGGAGACATTATCAAGTGTTGAATTGTTGATCATTTCAGACAAGAGCTCACGGGCGTTCAAAGAGGTGGTGATCATACGCCACCCCAGGATAGGCGAGTACACGCTGGGATTCATCACGTTGACGGTGACGTTGCGCGGTGCGAACGACAACCAAGAGCTCGCCTGCGTCTACATGTCGATGAACCACCTCGACCTCGGTGACATCTTCCTCTTGAGCCGCGCCAACGTGATCATACCAGACTGTCCATCAGGGAGGCCATCGGTAAGGACTAGTGCGAACTCAGTCAAGTACTTCCAGTTTTTTTCATTTGGACAAATGAAAATGTGATGTTGGTATACAACTGTTTGGTTTGATTTTCATTGGGGAATTTCATATAGTGATCGTTGTTGGTGAGTTAGTATTAGGATCTAATAAGGTGTGTCGATGTTAGTATTAGGACAAATGAAAATGTGATGTTGGTATACAACTGTATTGAAGTCAGATTTAATCTTTAGACTATAAATAAAAGGTGTGTGGATCCTATGGGACATACAGACAATTTTTCCAAACTCTGCATAGTATCAGAGTCATCCCCATGTCCATCCACCACCGAACCCTAACCCTAGCTCTCATATACCTCAACCACCTTCGCTGTCATCATTTGTCCCTTTGCATCGTCGTCTCAGCAGCTACGTGGGCTCCCATCACATCGTCACTCGCGGGCGAGCCCATGGCTTGGGTGCGCCGGGTGGGTGCCCCGTGTCGCCCCGCAGGCGAGCCCGAGCTGTGGGTGCGCCGCCAGACCACTGACGGTGGAGAAGGAGGGAAGCAAATCCACCGCCCAAGGGAGAGGAAGATGAGATGTTGCCACCTCGTTCACGTCGCCTCCCTCACATCGTTGCTCCTCGCTCACAGATCCAGCCGCCACCACCTTGCTCGGTTGATCCAAGCTCGGTTGATAGAGAGGAGATAGAGAAGAGTGGAGAGAGAAGAAAAGAAGAAAAGAAAATTAGCGGATACTGTTGCGTGATTTCGTTGATATTACTATGATGCACACTGTGACGGTCTGAGGTAATCGAAGAAATGAAGAACATTGATGCGTGAAGGATTGTTGTGATCATGAGAAAGATGCGCGGCATAACTTTATGGTGAGTTGCCTTGCTCCAGTTTGAGAAGATGATTCTTGAGGAGATTAAGGCTGCAAGAATGTCAGAGGAAGAAGCCGCGATAAAGGTAATCAAAGAGAAGAGGAAAGCAATTGTTAAGACAACTTCCTGTAACATCCCAAAGTAATGTTACCAAAATAAAATAAAATAAAATAAAGTTAATGTTTTATTGGAATTTCTGAAAATTTGGAAAGAGTTCTATTGCTTTAATTCAATCTTTGAAATTTTGAAAGTCAAAAGTAAAATTTATTTGAAGTTCTTGAAGTTTTATTAGATTTAAATTGAAAAATAAAAATTTACTTAATTTCTAGGATTTTCTGGAAATTTAAAAGCTTTTTCCTAAGTATTTTTTAAGCCAAGATAATTTATTTGCAAAATTAAAAGCCAACTTTAAGTTGGAAATAATTCTATTAAGTCCAAAATGAATAAGGGAATTTCTGTGAATTTTCTCATAATTTTTGGATTTAATTTGATATTTTATAAAGCCAAAACGAATTAATCAGATTAATTAAATTGCGAAAGTATTTAAAAACCCAAAACCCCTCTTGGGCCGAATCTTTCGGTCCGGCCCATTCCCTTCGCGCCTCAGCCCATTTCCCTGCCGCCCTCTCTCCTCTCTCTCGCCCCCACCGTCCGATCCCCATCGGACGGCATCCAAATCCCCACGCCACCCCGTCATCTCCGCACCTTCATATGAGGATCGGACGGCCCGTGACCATCTTCTCCCCCGCGCCCATCTTCTCCGCCCAGCCGCGCCCGAGCTCCGCCTCTCCGCCGCGTTGAGTCCATCAAACACCACCATCCCCGCCCCTTTTTCACGCGCGACGTGCGCATCGATTCCCCGCATCACGCCGCGCCCGTTCCCGCCCGTTGCCCCTTATTTCGCGCACGATTTCGCCGGTTCGTCCACGCGCCTAACCGCCGCCGTGATTTTCGCCGCCACGATCTCCCGCCTCCGGCTTCCTCCGACCCCTATAAAAGGCGCACCAGGATCGCCTTCTTCTCCTCAGCTCGCCGCTACCACCCACTCTCTACCTCTCCGCCCCTAGCCGCTGGAATTCGCCGTGGAAGCTCGCCGGCAGAGCTTCACTCCGCCGCCCCTAGCGCCGCCGCATCCTCGCCGACGCTACCATCAGTTTCACCACGACTTCGCCGACCCGGTGCGCACACCCGCCTCGCCGAAGCACCACCCGAGCCCCCGCGCCGCCGTGAGCCATTTTGCGCCGCCGCCTCTCACCTCACCGCCGGGGTTACTCCCATGCACTCGCGCCGCCACGGTGAGCAATGCCCTCCCCGCACTCTCCTCTCTCTTTTGCCGCCCTCGTCGGACCTCGTCCGCCGCCGCCGGCCGCGCCTAGGCACCGAGCCACCGCCGGTTCGGCCGACGTGGCATCGCCACCTGGTTGCCACCACCGCGCCGGCCGCCACCAGTGCACCCACGCCTATGTGGCTGCCTGCATGGCACCACGTCAGCACACACCGCCAGCACGCCCCCACGGTCACTGTTCCATACACCGGGTTCACCGTGGGCGTTGACCATCTCGTGGACCCAGTCCATTGACTGAGGGCCCACATGTCAGTCACTATTGTTTTTCCGTAGGAAAATAAATCAGCCGAAATTCTATATTCCCAGCCAGTGACGTCAGCATTGCGCAATAATTAGCTTTTCCAGTAGAAAAATAATTCAGAAAATGCAATTAATTTACAGATTTAGTTTAAAACTTCTAAAATTCATATCTTTTGCATCTGAACTCCAAATTGGGTGTTTCAAATTGCAAAATTTGTATAAAATTATTATCTAGCTAACTAAACCAAAATTATTTAATTTTGATCTCATTTGACCACTAATTTCTTTAAACCCTAAAATCTAACATTTCATGTAAATTCAAACTTCAAAAGCCCATATCTTTTGCATCCGAACTCCGATTGAGCCCATTCAAATTTATAAATTTATCTAAATTCAATATATAGCCAGCTAAACCAAAATTATTCAATTTGGAGTTCATTTGAATCTTATTTGAATTTAGTTTGAATTTGGCTTATTTTCGCGTATAGATTTCGACGATTTCGGAAAGTTAGATTTCGATGTCGTTGAAGAGCACATAAGAGAATTGATTTTGACTATATGATCATCATGATTGTACACATAGACTACCTGGAGAAAGTACTTGTGAGTACTAGGTGACCTGTTAAGAAAAACAACATCACCCTGATCAGTTGATCTGTTCACCTCAAGCGAGGCAAGTTACATTCTTGATCATATTTGCACCCATTATTTAAAATTATTTAAATTCTGGTTTAACTTATTAATGCATGCTTATTTATATTCAGTAATTTAAATTCCTATTTTAAATTTATAGTTATGCCTAAAATCCTTTGTATGGCCAATTTTGATATCGAATCAAACATATTGTCACCCTAGATAAAAACCTAGTTGATACAATAGTATGGACTAGGATCATTTGGAAAATATTGTGCTTAGCCATGCTTATAGATCACATATGTTTCATTTGGGGAATTTCAACCAAAAGTCAAATGTTGTTTAAATTGTACCCTTGGCATTGGTGTGTCATGAGAGTTTTACAAATGCTTGAAAAATAAAATAAAATGATGGTTTGGACTTGGGCGAAATGGTTGTCTGGTGGGTGCAGGTTTATTCACGGGCTCAACTGGGTAGGTTGAGGCCTAGGGTTCTGTTGGTTGTCGCCTAGGTCAGTTAAGGACCGGTCTTCGAGCCGTATCTTGCTAAGCCACATCGTACTACCACATGTCTTGTATGGGCAGGACCTGGCTGATTAATTTGCAAAAGTTCCATTATGGTCATTCCTGTTGGTGTGGTGGGTAGTCGTGTTACGACTTATGTTAGTCCCACCTGGCGCAAGAGGGGGCCTGAACCCTGCGGACGGGTAGTCCAAAGGGGGTGAAACCTTAGCGAGGGAGGACTATGGTGGAACGGCGCATTGTAAAGGTCTTGACACGTGCTCTAGACTGCTTACCTAAGGTAGTGAGCGGTGGTATCGACGGATGCCAAACAACTAGAGAATTCATGTCTTGTGGGTAAAGTTGTACAACCTCTGCAGAGTGTAAAACTATTCGAATAGTCGTGTCCACGGTCATGGACATGCTGGCAAAGCCACTCAAAGTTAGACTTCGATTTCAAAACATTTTGTAAAACAGTTTGACATGGATGGGTGTCCATGAGAAAAGTTATGGGTTGAAGCCCCGGGTTGGTGCCCGTGTTTATGTTGGTGTTAGGTTGGTGCCTACACTATATTTATCAATTCAAAAATCAATTTTAGATTTTATAAAACTTGAGCTTTGAAACTTAGTATGGTATTTAATGTCAAATGCAGTTTTCGCACAAATAACCATATACGCCTTCCTTTGTTACATCCATTTATGCATGTCATGTTGTTATTTGATGGTGTAACTTGCGAGCACGGAAGTTGTGCTCATGCTTGCTTAATGCAAACAAATTTCAGAGGAGAAGAACTTCGCTTCAGGTGTGGATCATGACGACTAGGCCGCTGCTCCAGTCGATTGCCTGTGGCAGATTAGCTGGACTCCACTACTTCTTCATCGTCTTCCGCTGTGTTTATTTAATGTTGCCCTGTAAGGCTATCTTGTAATCAACTCTGTTGTTATTTAATAAATTTTAGCGTTTATGGTTGTGTTATCACATTTGTTTACTGTGTGATCTAGCCACTGATCATGGGACTAGTTCAGTTATGCACAGAAGATCTGGGATGTTAATCTCGGTCTTACACTTCCCCACTGGTCACGTAAGGTGACATGAGAAGCATGTTACATGACCTCTTAGTGATTGGTATGACGGGTCCGAGGGCTAGTGCAGGGTCATTTGAATTAAAGTTGGAGCTGATGCAGAATGATGTAAAGTTGAAAGGGAGTAAGAATTTTCTGAGTTGGTTTATAATAGCTCAACTAATTCTGAGGGCGAGGGGGTTGAAGCAATACCTGCAGGAAACTTGTGTTGAGTCTGCAGACAAGGCGTGCATGAATTGGAGGGTGTGGAACACCACCAACTCTGTGGTGGTGGCTTGGTGTCGGGACCCGAACCTGCAAATCCATCCCCTCGGTGTATTATGTACTAGTCCAGGATCACTCTAGTGCACACGGTGGCAGCATAGATGAAATATCAACCAAACCACAAAATAACTAAGATAACAACTTAATAAATAAAAACAGAAGCAGACCTCAAGGCGCAGGTTACAAAACTTGCAACACAATACTTAAGAGACAAATAAAACTCTTGCAGTGGAAATAAAAATACTCGAGGTGGCCAACCATCATGCCCACGGGCAATCGAGTGGGGAGTGTAAACTAGTTCACAAAATCCTCAAAAAACTCCTTCGCAAAGAACTTTTAGCTCCCGGATTCTTCCTCGGCAACTGATCAACAATGGTATAAAGTTGTGAGTACATAAAGTACTTAACAAATCATAGGGAAAATTATACAATTAATATTCATGCAAGGCTTGAACAAGAAAAAGTTGTATGGTTTTTTGCATAAAGCAATATTGACAGTGAATACGATAAATAGATTGCTAAGCATGTTGGGAAGATATAATAAATAATGTAACAATTTCTTTGAAACAACCGGTGAACTACCTATTCACTTCCCAACCAACCCACCAGTGAACTATTCGTTCACTTTTCAAACACTCCATGATCCAACATTTTATGAAAACTCTATACCTCGTGTGAAATCCCCATGCATTGTCCATAACCGGGACACGGCTATTCGAACAGTTTTTAATACTCTGCAGAGGTTGTACAGCTTTATCCATAGGAGATAAATCAACTTATAATGTCCGTCTGACACACTTCCAAAGGTGTGCGATAAAGTGATTATCATAAAGCTTTTACAAAGCTCTAACTTAACCCAGTTCTGCCCGCTAAGGTTTTACCACTAAAGGGTTACATTCACCACAGTCGGGCCCCCTCTTGCGCCATGTGAATCTACCCATACATCCTGGAGCCCACACCACACATGGTAGAACCAAAATCAAGATATTACTAATTAATTAGCCAGATCCATCCTATACTGGATATGTGGTTGTATGATAAGGCACATATCAATGGCGCACCAGATTAAGTCTTTAGTGATTACTCAGGTGAAACCACCTCATCCAAAATATACTACCCGCACCCTCTTTACTGCACGATCATTCGCCTGAGTACAAAACATTTTTGTTCAACCAGGACCAATGGCATCCCCTGCCATAACACGACAATTTTTACAATAGTAGCCTTGCACCACAATTCCATATCTCATTAAGTCAAGTTTTCAATATTTGATCTTGTGAAAAAGAGCCTATCGTACAACTAAGCATTGATAAATGTAACTACGTTACCCTGTTGGTATTAAATTATGTCCAACTAAAATCAACCCTTCCTATGGTGTTAAAGGATACAAGGCATTCACAAATTTTCAAGGTGGCATAAAGTCAATTAGGTAATTAGCTACTCCTGAAACAAATTGATATAAATTAATACCAACAGGTGCCGACGACGGCGCCAAAGGGGCACGGGGCCGGTGGTCGTAGCGGCGGTGGCAGCCTGGCCGTGCGGGCGACCGGTGGCACTGATGGCATGGTAGCACGGTGGGGAAGGAAGGGCGCATGGGCTGGGTGGCGGCAAGGGGAAGCGATAGGGCCGCTTGGGGAGACCGGAGGGTGGCCGAGGAGGCTGGGCGACGGCGCTAGTGGCGAGGAAGAAGGTGGCGGTGGCACTCCACGGCCTTGGTGCGGCTGAATGGAGCTGAGGGATAGGTAGAGGATCTCTGGGAACACGTGATGACGTGGTCCAATTGGCAAGGAGCTCACCAGGGAAGGATATCGCACATAGATGGTGATTCGGCCGCGACGGGTAAAAGACCAAATTCGACAACAAACTGCTATAAAACCCAAAATTGATTTAGGGGAAATACTCATGGAGCTTGAGAACACGAGATGAAGTGATTAGAATCACAAGAAAGTCACCGGAGCGGCGGGAACGTGGAATGGGGGTGGCGGCCAGCGCTTGGGAAGATGGCAAATACAGCGGCGACGGTGCTCGACTGACAGAGAGAGTTCGAGGGGAGAGTGAAGGGGTGAAAGAGGTGATGATGCTTCCATATAAAGGCTTGGACAAGGATTCAAACGATGGGAACACAAGCGTGATCGACAGCATCGTAAATGGCTCGATTTCGGAATTGCTTAAAACGACTAGAATGAATGGCGTAGCAACTGAAAAAATTCAACACACGATGATGGTGGAGGTGTAATGACACGAACGACGCGAGAATGTAGCGTTCATGGCGTGATGTGGGCTGGCTGACTCTGGTGTGGCTCGGCATGGCGCAGCGCGGGCTCAGTAGGGTGCGGCTCGGGTGCGGCCAGGCACGGGCACGGCCAAGGCGCAATCGGGTGCGTTGTGGTCGGGACCGAGGGGCGACGAGGCATGGCGATGGCGTGCACAGGCAGGCGCAATAGGCAGGAGTAGAGCAAAGAGAACAGAGAGGAAAAAGAAAGAAAGAAAGAAGAAAGAGGAAAAGAAAAAGAAAATGGGCCAGAGGAAAGAAAAATGGGTTTTGGCCCAAGAATAATAAATGAAATGAAATTCTGAGATTTGCATTTCAGAAAAAAATCAAATATGAATTTGAATTTCGGCTGAGGTTTGAAATTGAGGAGAGCTAAATTCAAATTTAGAATTTGAATTCAAAATTTGGCAAAGAATATATTTGATTTTGGAATTTGATATATGAATTGATATAATCAAGATCTCTAAAAAAATCCAAATCTTTGAAATAAGTAAATTAAATTTTACAAGAAAGGAAAGAAATTTTGGGAAAACAGAAAAAAAAAAAGTTAAACAGAACTCAAAAGGAAAAAAGATCTTGGAAAAATCCAAGAGAAAACCAGAAATAAAATAAAGCAATTTTGAATTTAATTGAAGTTTGATTTACTCACATTAAATTGTTTTTATTTATTTTGAAATTTCAAATTAAGCTTTTAACAAATCAAGAAATTTCAAATGGTTATTTTTATTTTGAAAATTTAGAAAAGACACAAAAATTGGGATGTTACACTTGGTTGCTAATAGACCTGTTCACGGGTGACCCAGCCCGATGCAGTCTGGGCCAGACTTGGGACTGAGTTTTTGGCTCGAAAGCCCGGCCCGAAAAAGCATTTAAAAATATAAAACTTTTTTAAATTCTAGAAATGAATTAAATATTGGTTTTTAATTCCAAAAATGATTAAAATAATATATTTAAATTGAAATTCAAATTTTCAGGCCGAGCCAGGCTGGGCTTGGGCCTAACCGTTTGAGGCCGGGCTCGGACCAGCGTTTGAACAACTCTAGTTGCTAACTTCGATGTCTCCATCCACCACTCGGATGGTGGAGATAATATGGAGTGCACCAGCAATGTGGAAGACGCTGAGCAACATGTACACTAGGGTAGAAAATATGATGATGATGGTGGAGGTCCTGGGCAATGTGGAGGCCCTAAAACAGGAGGAGGAGAAGACTATCTAGGAGTATACTTGTGAACTGCAACAACTGTGTGCAGATTTAGATCACTATGATCCACTGCAGTTAACGTGTGCCGGTGATATTGAGGCTGGTAGGGTGTGGTTGAAATTCAAACAAGTTACACATTTTCTGAAGGGAATGAACACAAAGTTGAGAGTAAGAGGGCTACCATGTATCACTTGGCAAACTTGCCTAGTATGGAGGAGGCTATTTTGGCTATGGTACAAGAGGAGATTCAACTACGAGTAATGTGGGACAACAACCCTATTAGGTCCGCATATGCCATACCCGATGATAGGAAGTGCTACAACTGCGAGGTGAGAGGACATTTGAGTTGTGCTTGTCTTTCTCCACGGTTTGGAGGTTGAGGTGGAGGTCGTGGTGGTCATGGAGGCTGAATTAGAGATTATAGAGGTGGAGGTGAGGTCGTGGTGGTCATAGAGGCGAAGGTGGAGATTATGGAGGTCGAGGAAGGGGTCGAGTTGGCCACAGGGCTAATATAGCCCTAACAGAGGAAAGCACGTTTGTTACTCTGGCAAGCGAGCAAAGTGGGAGAAGTGGTAGCAAAGAAAGGCATTGGAGACCCTTCATGATTCCACTACAACAACTACCACCTCCTTCGGTAACTTTGCAAGTTATGCCCACGTAGGCAAAGGTACTTAGGCACATGCACTTGCAACCACATATAAGCACTCTCATATTGATTGGATCATAGATTGAGGGACATCCAAGCATGTTACAGGTTTACTTAGTGCATTTGCATCTTACACTCCATATACTCATTCTGAAATTGTCCAAATAGCTGATGAAACCTCCCAACTTATTCAGGGTGTAGGATCTATAGAGTGCATACCATCTATCAATTTATCCTCTGTTTTGTATGTTCTGTTTTGTATGTTTCATCCTTTCCAGTCAACCTTCTTTCAGTTAGTTCTATCATTGATCAATTCAAATTCATTGTCACATTTGATGAGGATTCATGTTTGTTCCAGAAAAAAAGAATTGGGAAAAGGATTGGGACTGCAATAAGGCATAATGGGATGTGGTACATTGACTAGGTTGATGTGTAATTGATTGCGACTATAGGAGGAGTAGATGGAGAAGTTTTGTTACATCATCATCGCTTGAGACATCTATTATTTGAGAATTTAAGTCGGTTATACCTTGATTTGTTCAAAAAAGTAGACAAGAGTAAACTTGTGTATGATGCTTATGAGTTTGGAAAGTATACACGGTCTACATATAGAAGCATTGGTCTTCGGAGTTATGAACCTTTTATATTAATACATTCTGATGTTTGGGGTGCATGCCCAGTTACTTCTGTTAGTGGTTTTAAGTGGTTTGTCACATTTAATTATTGCAATATTCGTATGACTTGGATTTATATGATGAGCGCAAGAGCTAGGTCCTTCGGTGTTTTTAGGACTTCCATAGGATGATTGTCACTCAGTTTGAGCAAAGGTTCGGATTCTTCAAACAAAACATTGGAACTGAGTATGTCAACAAGGTGTTTGCAGCATATCTCTCAGAGGAGGGGATACTTTATCAAACTACATGTCCAAGAACCCCACCTCAGAATGGAGTGGCTGAGAGGAAGAATCAACATTTATTGGAGGTAACACGTTCATTCATGTTTAAGATGAATGTGCCAAAGAGATTGTGGAGCGAAGCAATGAAGTCTCGAATACTTGGGATGAAGTCTCCAGCTAAACTTATTTTGGGTCAGTGAGAGTTCAATGTGCCTTCTAAGATGTTTGGATGTGTGTGCTTTGTACGAAATCACCAACCAGTGGTTGGCAAGCTAGATCCACATGCATTACAGTGTATTTTTATAGGCTATTTATCAGGTCAGAAGGGCTATAGATGTTGTAACCCAGTTGAGCGAAGGTTGTTTGTGTGTATGAATGTGACATTTAAGGAGTTTGAGCCATACTACACGAGTGGGGGGGGGTACTCTTAGTCAATTTTTAGAGGAGTTCTCTCCTATCACTGAGGGTGACAGTCGAGGGGGAGAACAAGAAGAGTGATAGTCAACGAGAAGAAGTCATTATAGGGACAATTTCATGCCCGAGCCTAATAGAATATGCTAGAGATATGATAGCCCTAAGAGAATTGAAGGTTTATCAACGAATGCGCCTTGGGAAACAGGGGGAAGCAAAGGGACAAGCAGTCAGAGACACAACCAGAATAACCATAGCCTGAACAGCTGGCCTTACCAATTGATCCAGTCCCAAATCACTCATTGGGTTTCTCTCCATCAAGTTCCTTGTGTCCCCTTGAGGCGAGTGGTAATGTTCCTTCTAATCACTCTCATCTAGAGTTGCCACTTGCACAATGTAGGGAAACTAGAGGTAATGCCGAAAAGCCTTTAGTCTGGTATGTCTTTGAGCATGATAATGCAAATTTCATCTTATATTCCCATATCTCACCTGTATACAAAGCATTCATTGTATCTCTTCATACAGTGCATATTCCAAAGGATTGCCAAGCTGCTAAGCAGGATCTTAAGTGGAAGGATGCCATGAAGGAGGAGCTTACTGCACTTCAAAAGAACAAGACATGGGGTCTTGTTCCACTTCCAGCGGGAAAGAGGGCAATAGGATGCAAATGGGTGTTTATAATTAAGCAAACCCCTAAAGACAAGATAGAGAGATACAAGACACAGTTAGTTGCAAAAGGCTATAATCAAACATATGTGATAGACTATGATGAGACTTTTGCACTAGTGGCAAAGACGAGCATGGTAAGAACATTGATCTCCTGTAGAACTAACTTCGGATGGCCCCTACATCAGTTGGATGTGAAGTATGATTTTCTACATGGTGATTTACAAGAGGAGGTATACATGGAGATTCCTTCAGGCTTTGAGAACACGCAGACTGATGGGAAGGTGTATAAACTCAAAAGGTTTTTATACAGTTGAAGTAGTTTCCAAGGGTGTGGTTTGATGATTCAGACGTGCAATATGTAGTATGAGCTATTCTCAATGCAATGGAGATCATACTATATTTTATAGTCATAGAGGATCACATATCACCATATTGGCAGTCTATGTTAATGATATTGTAATCATTGGAGAGGGTGCTGAAGAAATCAAGCCATTCAAGAAAAGACTAGGAGAGGTATTTGAGGTGAAAGATCTTAGAACTCTTCGATACTTTCTTGGGATTGAGATTGTCTGTTCTTCGAAAGGTAAAGTTCTCTCTCAGAGGAAGTATGTCCATGATTTGTTGACAGAAATATGTATATTTGGGTGTCGCCCTATTGCTTCACCTATTGATAGGAATCACAAGCTATGTGCTAAGTTGGGAGATCTAGTTGACAAGGAAACTTATCAAAGGCTTATCGGGTGTCTCATCTATTTGTGACATACAAGACATGATATTTCATATGCAGTGGGTGTGGTTAGTTGATATATGCATGATCCCAGAACAGGACACATGGATACTATCTATCGAATCCTGTGGTATTTGGAGAGTAGCTATGTGAAAGGCCTTTGGTTCAGGAAGAATAAACACCTGAATATAGAAGGGTATTATGATTCTGATTGGGCGAGCAATGTGGATAACAGGAGGTCTACCTCTGGATATTTGCATCTTTGTGGGAGGTAACCTTGTGTCATGGAAAAGCAAGAAGCAAGAGGTTGTGGCTCGATCTAATGTAGAGGCAGAGTACAGTGCAATAGAGTTGAGTGTGAGTGAAATCATATGGATGAAGAGTTCATTGTCCGAGCTTCAGGTATGGAGGAATAATATCATGATGTTGCATTGTGACAATAAATATGCAATCAACATTGCTAACAATCCAATACAGTGTGATCATACCAAGTATGTTGAGATTGATAGGTTCTTCATCAAGGAAAAGCTCGATGGTAGGATACTGAAGTTGGAGTATGTCAAGTTTGGTGAATAGTTGGCTGACTGTTTCACTAAAAGATTAGGTCCTAGCGAGGGTGCTACAATATGTAATAAGATAGGCATGATTGATATCTTCGGCTCATCTTGAGAGGGAGTGTTGGTGAGCTAGTATTAGGATCTAATAAGGAGTTGTGCTACAGTCGGATTCTATTAATCTTTAGACTATAAATAAAGGGTGTGGAGATCCTATGAGACATATACATAATTTTTCGCAAACTCTACAATCGTTCTTTCTGGCGGCATGTCGGTGACGCGGATCATATCAGCGATGGAGGGAGTTGTCGTCCTCGGCAACCATGGTCGAGCAGTGAAGGGTCCTTTAGATCACCCTTGATAGCAAGGTAGGATCGCATTTGAGAATCGAATGGTAGAATCTAATATTATACCTGATTCTACCAAAAAAATACATTTTTATGTGTGATGTATTGCAAGAGTGATACGAGTGTTTATTTGGCCATTTGACATCTAATTTGATTGATAAATGTCTATATCGCATTTTAGATTCCATGTCATTCAGAGCTACGGTTAGAATATTGATTTTAACAACCTTGCCATTGCCTAAACATTTTACATAAAAAGTAAAAATAAATAAATGACTAAAATAATTTTTATTATTCCAAACCTCTAAATTTTAATGTCCAACTTACTAATTACTTAGTACTTATTTTACAACTTGAATTGAGGGATGAGACATAGCGAAACACCTAAATCTTTTATAATTTAAGATAATATGTGGTTCTACTACGATTCTACTACTAGGAGCACAATTCTACCATAATTTTACGACTAGGAGCGTGATTCTACTACGTACAACTCAAGGTACGATTTAGATTATATTGATGTTGCAGGATCATGCTAGTTCCGAGTCATGTATTTCATTCTTTAATTATTACTAGAATCGTGCGATTCTACAACTGGAATCGTGATTTTAATGGCAACTAGAGTTATCAGCAGCTGGCTTTATCTTCACAGCTTCTTAGATGACAGATTTAGAGAGGAAAGGATTTCCAGTTTTGATAAGAATATCGAGCGTTTAAATTTGGTGGGCTTTTGCTGCGTAGATTCCATTCTCCACAAACTTTTCTATCGGCAGCCAAATGGCTGTATCGATAGTGAAACAATATAAATTTACACAGTGAAACTCCGGGCAAAACCAAATGAAAAAAAGAAGGAAGTTCATGCATGGCACAGAATTCAGCAATATTTTGCATCGGAAGAATATTAGTGTGCCTGCTTTTCTTCAGATGGGAATTGAAGCAATACAATCCTCGATCCAGCAAGGCGTATGCGCACGATTTATTCAATGATCACCATTGAGTTTTTACTGTTCGTGTTGCCTACGCTCCCAGACATATCTAAATTACTAGAGACAACATGCCCATAAACTCTCAGCAATGGTCTTCCTTTGCTTGACTTGGATAATAGGCAAGGCTGCAGATGCACACAATTTGAGTCAATTAACTAATAGCAAATGCACTCATCGCAGTGGATTTCATCCGGTCAAGCTGCTGTCGGACATCAAGCTTGCTGAATACCACTGGGCCAGGTCAAGTTCTTAACAGGCTCAAGAATTGCTTCAACTTCATGCAAAAGTTCTTCATCTATGCCTGAAGTCGACAATTCCATTGCAGCAGCCACATTCTCCTCTACCTTGAATCAGAGAAACGTAAGACATTATATGAATAATCACTTCAATGCTATTCTAAGCTGATGTTTCAACAAGCAAACAGGATGATACTCGATGATACGTGACAGAATATCCATTCAATGGGATGGTGAAAATTTCACTGCCCTTTCTTTTGTAAGAGTGGAGTCAAACAGCAATTGGGTGAAACAGACCAAAGGGAGAAGTGTTATTTTTGAACTAACTTTTTTGTTTCACATCACCAGGCCCCAAAACCCTGTTGGTAATAAACACTCCATTTTGCAAGTATAGACACATGACAAACTAAATCACTACGGCATGACACCTTGACGCACATGGAACGGCACCAGAACAGAAAGACATGTTGATAGGTTCTGGACTTCTGGATCTGGTGACCAATCAGAATCGACAAGCTGTGATCCAAAAAGTTACAATCAAATGGGGGATGCTAAGTCTTACTCCCTCTAATTGTATATGTAAGTCGTTTTACTCCTAGGGGTGTTCACGGTTTACAGAAACCGTCGAACCAACCCAGGCCAGCCCGTGGCAAACAGTTTTGGCGGATGTTATGCGGGTTGGGTCGGGTTCCCACCAAACCCGGCTGTATTTGCTATGGTTTTGGCGGGTTGCGCGTTGAACCCAGCAAACCCGTCGAACTCGGGCTGCCACCTGCTACTAATAGCGATTTCGGGAAATTGGGGTAAGATCTTCTCCCTGTGAATTCCTATGGCTGCGACACTTCGCTGATGTACTGTTACAAGACACATGCATAGGTGTGGTTGAGAGATGGCTGCAACAAAAACGCATACAAGATTACAAGGGAGATGCATGCATGATCGGGTGCATGCCGTGAGGTGGCTGCAACAGCACAGAGAGAGGAGGGAGAGAGTCTAACATGGATGTGCTATTTCTTCGTCCAGCGACAGATCCAGAATGAAAACGATAGTCATTGTATATATCATCATATGTGTATGGGTCACTTAGATTAATCTACAGGGTGCAAATATAGACTATATGATAAGATAAGTTGAAATTAGACCTGGTATACTGTGCACATCGGGAGCCTACCTGATTTGCCCATGCCAGCGGCACTTCTCGGCTTCCGCCGCGGCCGCGATCTCACACCACCGACAGCTAGCTTCCCGCAGGCCCATGTACCATTGCGCATATTGGCTTTAGCATCGGCCGCTGTCTTCTCGATAAATGGCCGGCCGTGGCTTCTCCTGCCACCAGCCTGTTCGTAGGTTTGGCCCACGGACTTGGAAACATTTCTAAATTAATCAGAGTGCTTTGATTTTTTTTTTCAGCGAGTGCTTTGTTCTTAGTCTAATTCATTGTCAATTTTATACCGGATTTGGCCATTCAAATTTAAGGATTATACTTAGTCATAAGATCAAGATCATTAACTGATCCTCTATCTGAGAAATAATCTTTCGATATAATAAAACTGAATATGTTTACGAACCAACACAACAGCACCTGCCCTTCAGCCCACCAGCTAGCTCCTCCTGCTCCCACCCTTCAGCCTACTGGGAAACAAGCCTAACCCGCATAACATGAACCAGCCCGCCCGCCATTCCCCCGTCCCACCAAACCGCCAAACCCGCTAAAACCCAAACCGTCTAAGAAACTCGCGGGTTGGGATCAAAACCCAGTCCAACCCGCCTATTGTACAGCCCTACTTACTCCTCTGATTGCATATGTAAGGGCATATACAATGGTACAGACAATTGCTGTCTATAGCACTCTTCATATCAGCTGTAGACAGTACTAAAAATAGTTTATACAATGGTTGTGGTGATATAATCGGCTACAAGATTGTAGACAACACACAATCTTTTCATGCTTTTCTGATTTCTGGTGCTATAGTCGATTATAGGATTGTAAACATCATCTTTCTCTCTCTTCATTCTTTTTCATACACATCAGCAAAAATCCTACGTAGCAGAGGCTATAACAGCTAACATAAGCACATTGTACATGCTCTAAGGGTATGTACAATGGTACAGACAGCTACTGTCTATAGCAACTCTCCATATCACCTGTAGACAGTACTAAAGACAGCTCATACAATAGTTGTGGTGATACAGTCGGCTACAAGATTGTAGACAACACATAATCTTTTAATATTTTTCTTATTTCTGGTGGTACAGTCAACTACAGGATTGTAGACAACATTTTTTCTCTCTTCATTCTCTTTCATCCACGTCAGTAAAAATCCTAAGTGTGTAACATCCCAAGTTTAGGTTTGTGTCTCAAATATAAGAAAAAAGTGTTGAAATTTAAAAAACTTTTCTTACATCTTGTATTTCATGTATGTTCTGAGGAACTCTTGTAAAAGAATTATGGAAATACAAATCACAAGTCTCTTTTGAACTAAACCTTGCCCTTCAAAAACTTTCTTGTCAAATCTTATGATCATCCTCTGGTAATATTTTTCTTAAGTTCTAGGCATGGTATGTGATCCTTCTGAAAAATTTCACAATTTTTAGAAATTGTTTGAATAATTTTGGAGGTCAGTCAAACCAGTTTGACTCTGAGTCAAACTAGTTTGACTCTGAGGCAAACCCTAGCTCAGCATCTTGCAAAATTTTTGGAGGAGAATGTACAGCATAAAAACCTCTGAAAATTTTATACAAGGTCAATACCTAAGTTAGCAAGCTCCTGTAAAAATTTCATAAATTTTGGAGTTGGTTTGCTACCTCAAACAATTCCACAAAGTCTCAGCTGTAAATAAAACCCTAAACTCAAATAACTGTTGGGCTCGAGTCAGACCCGAGCCCAACCGTGTAGCTCGGTCGAACCCAGTCCAGAAGCCGCACTCGAGCTCGGTCTTGAGCGCACGTGTGCGAGCCGTTGGATTTCAATCCAATGCTCACGACCTCCCCTGCTGCTCTAAACCTCTGGAGCCCTTGAGCACTCTGAGTCGTCTGACTCTCATCGAACCGCTCACGACCTCCCCGTCGACCTCCTCTGTTCTTCTTCTTCCTAAACGCTGACAAAGCTGAAAAGGGTGCTCAGAACCATTGAGGGGGCCCACGACACGACGAGAGCCTGCACTGCTCACCTGCCAAGATGTCACCTAAAACATCTAACATACATCCATTATGCGGAAGAATTTGAAATAAGTATATCAACTAAAGACAGCATTAAGATAAACAGGACATGGTGAAGGTATCCTTCCTTCACTTTCTAAGTTATTTAATACTGATCATCAATAAAGAAGGTTCACACGCAGTAATAAATCAACATCCATGTGGAGAAGGTATCCTTCCTTCACCAATTATAATTTAATTATTACAGTTCATCATTAACGAATGTAAGATAGAACTAAATTTAATCTTGAACATGAATAGGATGATGTTAACGAGTAGTGCGTGTCTACTCCCTCCCAAGTGAGCCAACATCGAGTTACCTAAAATAAACAAACAACGCAAGAGTGAGTCCATGACTCGGCAAGTACATTTATCAATAAGATAATCATTCAATATGAATAAGACAAACTCATCATCGAGTTCGATCACATCACAACCGATTACATATGACATGATATGAATGCTCAAAATCAAAGGAATGGATGCACACATGCATATACCGGTATAGCGGTGAAACACCGTCGGTGTTCACTCAAGCCCGCATCTTAACAAAATGCGGGGATCCACTTCCGTATGAAGAACGTTTCATACGGTGTCCAACATTGCCCATCTTGGAGTTAATGGGTCTTACATGCCCATTCGGAATTAATGGGTCTTTCAAATCAACTCCGTGGACGGGACATGACAATGTCCAACACCGCCTACAACTGGAATGGTGGGACTTGCAATCCACTTTCGTGGATGAAACATGCATAATGAATGCATAGAATGAAATACGAATATTGAAAGACATGATAACAAAACATGGATTCAACACATATGAAAGAACATAGACAATCCATCTTCTCTAGTATCATACAAAATCACAGCATGACCGTATAAACATTCATCAATCACAATCATTAAGGGTGGCAATGTACTTGCCTTCCGCGATGCGACGCGTTAGTCGGCAAAGGTGACACTCCTAAACCCGAGGCTTCACCTCCTAAACAAGTAAAATAATTTCAATAAGGACATAATATACCCAACACTACTAATCGGCGTTCTACCCTGCTTTCCTGATGACTCAAGTCATTCTTACAAAGCCTAAACTGAAAACAACGATTTCTGCCATAAACTTTATCTGGACAGCAGCACGGAAATTAACATAACTCAAAGTCTGGAAGTCGAAAAATGGTAAACCCAATTTCTGTAGCTTCTTAACTGACTAATCTACAATACTCTAGTTGACGTGATAAACCAATTTGGCCAATTTAATGGGTTAATAAATGCTTGAACTTTCAGTACAGAAACTGTCAACAGAATGAACAGCAGAATTAAAAAGATCATAACTTTCATTAGGTAACTCCAAATTGAATGTTCTTTACCAATCTGAAAAGGTTATGAAATTACCTACAATAAACTAGTTGGCACGACATTCAAATTTTGCCTTTAACAAAAAGTGGCACACGGGTCAAAACTAAAGGTAGAAACTGACATACAATCTGGACAGACTGACATACAATCTGGACAGTCACATTGAAAAGTGCATAACTTTTGATCTATAAATCCAAATGAAGTGTTCTTTATCAATCCTGAAAGCTAGTGATATAACCTTCAAAATTTGTTATGGGCAAGATCTCTGAATCACCCTCTAACTAGGCCATAAATCAACCTATACAGAGACTGCTAATTCTCGTCAGGATTCTGGACAGCAGATAGTAAATCTATCATAACTTTTGACTCGTTCATCGGATTTTAGTGTTCTTGGCGGCCACCGAAAGCTAAGAACAAGACCTACAAAACTCTAGGAGATCAAAATCCCTAATTCTGCCTTTAGGTACACGAAACAGGCCGCGCAAGGTTCTGGACAGAACAACTTTCTACTCACAGCAAATCGATCTAAACAAATATGATCCAAATAACTTCTACCACCAATCAACCGAAGAGGCTCGGATTCGTTACCCTTGCTGCAACCAGGAAGTCGATGGTTGATCCACGAAGATGTTCCCCGCCCTATTGATCAGCGACCTTCCAAAGATCCAATCCGTTCCTCGCGAGATGCCGCCAAAGGGAAGATTGGCACCACGGGGCAGCTCCGGGAGATGGGGAGGTACCACCATGACTTTGGGCAGCAGCAAGGGAGGTGGAGGAGGCGGCTCCTGCTGGAAGGTGGCGCTAGGTGGAGGGGGAGGAAGTGGCGGCTGCGAGGAGGGGAGAGGTGGGAGTAGGGGAGGAAATTAGGGTTTTTGGCCGCCCCTAAGGCCCCTTTGGCCGGCCACTAGGTGGGCTTGGGCCCTATGGCTGCCCCCTCCTTGGCTCCAAGGCAGCTCTCCCTTGGCCCACAAGGCCTCCTCTCGGGGCCTGCTGGCCAAAGGCCCGGGCCCAAAACTAGAAGAACCGACAAACGCCAAATTTTCTATTTCTAAGTTTGAATTGACCAAATCTTTCTAAACGAAAATGGGGTATTACATTCTACCCCCCTTAAATAGGATTCGACCTCGAATCCTCACACAGCTCTACGCGAAAGGACAACCACAACTAAGAACTAACAACGGTAAACAGATACCCGTTGCGACCAAAACCGGTTAACGCTCACCCCAAGCGAATATCCAACTCTCAAGTCACCTCTCTCTCAGACTGAGAACCACAACACAAAGACGTGAAAAGACGAAAGTCCTAACATTCAACCCTACATCTTCAGGTACACTCATCGGACAAGACTCGAAGGTAAGATCTTACTCGATGGTCAACATTGTTAACGAATAACAAACTCCGGATCTCTCAGGTACTCACTCCACACCAAAAGAAACCAAAAGTGAGTACAATGCGTAGGAACCCGAGACGGTCTTATCGAAACGACAGCTATCAAAAATAACCCAAAGAACCTGGGGTTAACCTTCCTATTGATGCCGAACCGCACAACATGCACATTAGAACACGGAACTCTTGTTCCACCTCTCAATTGAACTCTTTACTGAAAACAAGGATCACCTCCTTTAACCGGAAACATACCATCGAATTCTTTTTAAGCAAACTCTTTTACCGTCAAAACACATCTGAATAAGAAAGATTCACATCACAACTATACGTTACCAATTGGGTACAGAAGAGTAAAAATCCAGAAATCAGAATTTCATCACGAAAACCTTTCCACCCTCCAAGTGGCAGTTTGCGAATAAACGTCACGAAAACCAAAGGAGGAATCATTTTAAATACCCAAATCAAAACTTCCTTTATTCTATCTGAACCGATAAGAACGACACATACCAAAATCGAGTCAAACTCAACTTACGAAAGACATTGGTCAACAGCACAAAGCTCACGCGAGAATAAAGAAAACACTTCACTAAACAAGAAGACATTTTTTTTCCTTAGTTTCACTTTTTGGAATAAAATATCTCTCAAACCTTGGGATTCGAATTCATCGCATACCACACGGTCTCAAACCTCTTAATTTAACATCCTCAAATTTAGGCTTAAACCGAAATACATCATCACCTCCAACTTTCAAGAATAACACGTCAGAATCCTCAGTATACCCGCTCGTGAACTACATCAGAAGGGTTCTATCAACAATCATTCCACTACTCAGAATACTCCAGTTTTCTATCTCCTCTACACACAAATCTTTGGGCGACCAAAAGTCTAGCATGAAAATGGAAAGCCCAAACTTAACCTCCAAGACCCCTACAACGAATTCCTCTTATAACACATGGTGAAATCATCGGATTAAATCTCTAACATCCCCACAATTCCGACATAATCACTCATTAACATCATCAGGAATCACTCACACAACATCGCAATACTTTCCAATTGTGTTACTCTATAAAATTGATTACGGTTTCCATACATTTGATAATCCCCAACATTTCAACATGAACCAAGGTTCTGGAACTACACTATACCATAGGTCCTACTTAGTCGAACAATATACAATTTTACTTCGAAACTATACATTCCATCTGAATCAACTTCCCTCCAAGAGGTTCAGGTCAAAACCAACTCATCTTCTATTACTCCTCCAATAGCTGGGTAGCAACATCTCACCCCTACAATCACTTAACCACCACCAAACAATTAACAACTCACGATTTGTAAAACTTTATAGCACAAAACGGTTGATCCTTTCTCAAAAGAAAGAGGCGAACAAGAACAACTTTCACCACACAGGAAAACGTTACTGCTCACAGTGAGCACGAAACCAAAAGAAATAGTCTGGTAATGAAGATCTGGGAAAACGAAAATTGAGTTCACAGCGGAGGGCACGCATCACCTCGAAATGGAAATAGCAAATAACAACCATTAAGAAAATGACATTGCGATTGGAACTCGACAACTCTTGAGTGAAAAGAGCAAAAAGTTTATGAACAATTCAAATAACCACGAGTTACAAAACTTGACTCAAATTCTCAAATATTCCTACTGCACTCTTTCCTTTAACACTGAAATTAATTCTTTGACTAACATCGCTTTGCCACAATGAACAAGATAAGGTCTTTAGTCCAAACCACACGGACTAAATAAGAACCAATGAAATTGCTCAATACGTCATATTTGTTCAGAACAGTTCAACTACACAAGAAACATGAGATCCAAATAATCTCAGCCACCAAACTCGAAACATTTCCAATTACAGGATTTCATGAAAAACAAGCAGATTAATCTCCTCTTAAAGGACCCAACATAACTTCTTTGATTGCAACCTCACGTTGTCAACTCAAACCAAAGAGCCTTTAGAGTTAAACCACACAAATCTCTTAAGAAGCAACATGACAATCCAATACCTTAATTTATTTAAAATAATTTCAGCTACCAGATGATTCAATAGCTCAAAGAAAATATCACGAAAGCTAAACTTGAATTATTCTTATCTGAACGATATCACCAAAGGCGATCAAATTACTATGGGTATTAACATCAATTTCACAACAACAATTAGAAAACACTTCAAAAGACCCACGTGAAAAGAATGAGTTGATTCTTTCTCAAAAGAAGAGACAAATGGAAACGATTTTCACCAACTAGAAAACTCATCCACCACTCGCACTGAACATGGGACCAAGATAAGAAACCAATTAAGCAATGAACTCACAGAACATAAGCGGAGTCCACGCTTGAACGCATAAGCCTCACAAGAAGAGAATATCCAACCTTAACAGATAAGAACAAATAAATATTCAAAATCGAAGCACTTGCATCACTGAAGAACCATTGCAACTTTGTAACATATCGTTACTCGATAAACTTCATTTACCACATAAAGCTGAACCCCAAAAGATCATGAATACAAATTCGAAATTTGATCATTTAGGAAATATCACCATGGGTGATCAAATTACTACGAATTAACCTCATTCTCACATTTTGACTATTTAATAACATCGACAACATACACTAGTACCAAGAATCGACAAACTTTATTACTCCATCCTAAAACTTCCCAAAGGGAACACAAACCACAAGGTTGAAACAAATTTATCATAACAAGATTATGCTAAGCAATAACAATATCACAAGGCACGCTATCAAAGACTACTTACGAAATTCATCTACTCAACTGTTGGTGTTGCTCAACACCTTCTTCAATAACTTATTAACAATCGATGATTGTACTAATCACGTATACATACGAGTACTAATTCCATTTGCAATCACATAACCATATATAAACATAGATTCACATTTCACCTTTGTTCGTAAATCATTTCAAAACATGATTAAAGATTCACTAACATAATTTCCTATAAACAAGATTTCATGAGTCGATACACCAAAGACCCATCCGGTACTTTATACAAGTTTCAACAATTTTAGCATATCAGGAAATAGATAAATCTAACTCTTATGTAAGATCTATAGGTTCTGAATAGATATTGACAGTCTTTATTTAACATACACCATGAATCAAATACAAGGACATTTCAAATTAATCAATTTCACTTTCATGGATGGTAGTTAAGAATAATTGATTTGCACCATGCTAATAACCCGACTTGGTAACTCATATCGTAACAATTTATTCGCTTAGTTATAAATTCTCAATTTAAGCATGGCAAGACACCACAAAAGGATTCTAACACTTTACTTCAGCGAAAAGAGAGACTTCAAACCTCACGCTCGAAGTAATCCAAAAGAAACACATACAACCAAAGCTTTCCCATGCAAACGAACTTATAGCGGGAAACTCTCACTAACCAAGCTATCAAACGAGTAAATGAGTCATTCTTTTGTAATGAGAAAGAAGGAGTAACCATGAAAACATCAATCTTGTCAATTGACAACGATCACAAGTAGTAAAAGTAACTCAACAAATCAAAAACAATAATTATTTGAGAGAACCAAGAGGATCTTTTGAAAACCATAAACTATCATGAACCACAAACCGGAGAGAATTCATCAACAAACACGGACAAGAATTGCCAAATTCGTAAATCAAGGAAGAGAACAACTTTCTAAAGCAACTCACGCTTGACACCAAACTATGGTACTGGGTAACTACTCCTCTAACCACGTTCGCGAACGGTGGTGTAACAGTGAATCGGAGTAACAACCACGACCTCCACTTCTTGTCATTCGTTAACAACACGCTTCACCAAAATACTCCCTTATGAATATACAGGATCATCTCATGACAATCATAGTATTAGTTCATAGATATTGAATATCATAGCGGATCATATATTACCAACAAGGATGATAGTACGAAACAATTCAACAATTGCTCAACAAAATAAACATAATAACGAGATATTGCGAAGCAATGCAATTTTCAACCCCACCTATCGTACACGGTGTGTCAATTTAATAACTTAATTACCACGGACCTAAAGCCCGCTCGATACCAATCAGAACACCACAGCTATCCAAGCCAAGATGTCACCTAAAACATCTAACATACATCCATTATGCGGAAGAATTTGAAATAAGTATATCAACTAAAGACAACATTAAGATAAACAGGACATGGTGAAGGTATCCTTCCTTCACTTTCTAAGTTATTTAATCACGATCATCAATAAAGAAGGTTCACACGCAGTAATAAATCAACATCCATGTGGAGAAGGTATCCTTCCTTCACCAATTATAATTTAATTATTGCGGTTCATCATTAACGAATGTAAGATAGAACTAAATTTAATCTTGAACATTAATAGGATGATGTTAACGAGTAGTGCGTGTCTACTCCTCCCAAGTGAGCCAACATCGGAGTTACCTAAAATAAACAAACAACGCAAGAGTGAGTCCATGACTCGGCAAGTACATTTATCAATAAGATAATCATTCAATATGAATAAGACAAACTCATCATCGAGTTCGATCACATCACAACCGATTACATATGACATGATATGAATGCTCAAAATCAAAGGAATGGATGCACACATGCATATCTGGTATAGCCGTGAAACACCCGTCGGTGTTCACTCAAGCCCGCATCTTAACAAAAATGCGGATCTACTTCCGTATGAAGAACGTTTCATACGGTGTCCAACATTGCCCATCTTGGAGTTAATGGGTCTTACATGCCCATTCTGGAATTAATGGGTCTTTCAAATCCACTCCGTGGACGGGACATGACAATGTCCAACACGCCCCACACCGAATGGTGGGACTTGCAATCCACTTTCGTGGATGAAACATGCATAATGAATGCATAGAATGAAATACTGAATATTGAAAGACATGATAACAAAACATGGATTCAACACATATGAAAGAACATAGACAATCCATCTTCTCTAGTATCATACAAAATCACAGCATGACCGTATAAACATTCATCAATCACAATCATTAAGGGTGGCAATGTACTTGCCTTCGCGATGCGACAGCGTTAGTCGGCAAAGGTGACACTCCTAAACCCGAGGCTTCACCTCCTAAACAAGTAAAATAATTTCAATAAGGACATAATATACCCAACACTACTAATCGGCGTTCTACCCGCTTCGATGACTCAAGTCATTCTTACAAAGCCTAAACTGAAAACAACGATTTCTGCCATAAACTGTATCTGGACAGCAGCACGGAAATTAACATAACTCAAAGTCTGGAAGTCGAAAAATGGTAAATCCAATTTCTGTAGCTTCTTAACTGACTAATCTACAATACTCTAGTTGACGTGATAAACCAATTTGGCCAATTTAATGGGTTAATAAATGCTTGAACTTTCCGTACAGAAACTGTCAACAGAATGAACAGCAGAATTAAAAAGATCATAACTTTCATTAGGTAACTCCAAATTGAATGTTCTTTACCAATCTGAAAAGGTTATGAAATTACCTACAATAAACTATTTGGCACGACATTCAAATTTTGCCTTTAACAAAAAGTGGCACACGGGTCAAAACTAAAGGTAGAAACTGACATACAATCTGGACAGACTGACATACAATCTGGACAGTCACATTGAAAAGTGCATAACTTTTGATCTATAAATCCAAATGAAGTGTTCTTTATCAATCCTGAAAGCTAGTGATATCACCTTCAAAATTTGTTATGGGCAAGACCTCTGAATCACCCTCTAACTAGGCCATAAATCAACCTATACAGAGACTGCTAATTCTCGTCAGGATTCTGGACAGCAGATAGTAAATCTATTATAACTTTTGACTCGTTCATCGGATTTTAGTGTTCTTGGCGTACGAAAGCTAAGAACAAGACCTACAAAACTCTAGGAGATCAAAATCCCTAATTCTACCTTTAGGTACACGAAACAGGCCGCGCAAGGTTCTGGACAGAACAACTTTCTACTCGCAGCAAATCGATCTAAACAAATATGATCCAAATAACTTCTACCACCAATCAACCGAAGAGGCTCGGGATTCGTTACCCTTGCTACAACCAGGAAGTCGATGGTTGATCCACGAAGATGTTCCCCGCCCTATTGATCAGCGACCTTCCAAAGATCCAATCCGTTCCTCGCGAGATGCTGCCAAAGGAAGATTGGCACCATGGGGCAGCTCCGGAGATGGGAGGTACCACCATGACCTTGGGCAGCAGCAAGGGAGGTGGAGGAGGGCGGCTCCTGCTGGAAGGTGGCGCAAGGTGGAGGGGGAGGAAGTGGCGGCTGCGGGGAGGGGAGAGGTGGGAGTAGGGGAGGAAATTAGGGTTTTTGGCCGCCCCCCCCTAAGGCCCCTTTGGCGGCCACTAGGTGGGCTTGGGCCCTATGGCTGCCCCTCCTTGGCTCCAAGGCAGCTCCCCCTTGGCCCACAAGGCCTCCTCTCGGGCCTGCGGCCAAAGGCCCGAGCCCAAAACTAGAAGAACCGATAAACGCCAAATTTTCTATTTCTAAGTTTGAATTGGAACTGAAATCTTTCTAAACGAAAATGGGGTATTACACTACATTATCCATAATTAAAGCTTAACACAAAATAGCACATATATATATAGATAAATGATAGTAACAACAATGTTTGAGAACAAATCACATTGCAGATTGTATGTATAACGTGGCCAAATATTCATACATTACACACTAGGGCATGAAAACTTTACGAAACATTTTTACATAAAAGATATTTTTATATATGATATAAAAATGTTTTTCCATATAACTTATAATGTAATTTTGGAAATAATCGCATGTAATTTTTGCATCAAATTTTAGTCTTCGTTGATTACATTTGAATCAAAAATCGATGAAAATACATAGGGCTATGCCATAAAAGCTAAGTATGCATTGTGCTCCCATGAAGAAATCAAGTACCAACTCTTTTTCGTTTAAACACATCATTTTGCACAAATTATTTTAAACTAGCTACAGCAAATGATGTGTTTAAACTAGCTACAGCAAAACGAAAAACAAAAGAAAGATGCACTAAACACAGCAATTTGCACTGACTGCAGACATTGCATCTCTTCCGCTCGCATCACATAACTAGTGCATATACTAGAAGGTAAGACATACCTGTGAGTAATGGATCTAGTAACAGGAAATACCAGGCTACAGAAATCCAACTAGATGGCAGCAGATCACAGCTCCTATAAGTCCTCAAATCGGGAACCCTAATTGCAAGTATTGATATCTGCAGGCATAGAAAGAAACTTCATCATTTATGTTGCGAGATGCAAATATTTTAGAAAATCAAAAAAAAAATGGAAGTTGCAAATGTCCATGGGAATCCCAGCTAGATCCGGTAAATGAAAAATACATAGGGCTATGCCATAAAAACTTAAGTATGCATTGTGCTCCCATGAAGAAATCAAGTACCAACTCTTTTTCGTCTAATAATAATAAACTAAAATGCTGAGAGGTTATTTGGCCAACACAAAAAATGACAACATGACTATCACCAATTTGAAGAAAAAACAAAAAAAAAACACATGGAACAAAACACTCATACATTACACACTAGGGCATTAGAAAACTTTATGAACACAATTTTTAAACATAAATAGTATTTTTAATATATGATACAAAAAGTTTTTACAAAACCATATTATGTAAAAATTTAAACATAAGCAGTGTTTTTTTGCTTGTGTAGAAACAGATGAGACACTAGTACAACGATATGAGAGCATTTCCCAAAGTGCAAGCAGAATCGCACATCTACACATTGGAAAAACAAGTACACCTCGGATCAAAACCTCTCCGACTAACCAAATTACCCATTGCATTGCTAGTTGCCTATTTAAAAATATATGCACAAGAAAACCAGCCATGGAAAAAGAGGTAAAAATGTGTATACATGAGCAGAAACATTTCGCTATAACTAAAAAAATTCCAGCATTCAGATAGATACAGGGATAAGACATAAAACGAACAGACTAACACACAGACGCATAAATTTGAGACGCGTTTAACTTACTTGTGTAGACACAGATGAGACACTAGTACAACAATATGAGAGCATTTCCCCAAAGTGCAAACAGAACTGCACATCTATACCTGTCTATTTGGCATTAACTCCTCCTGAAAACTAGCTACAACAAAACGAAAAACAAAAGAGATATGTATACTTTCAAGTTAACTTACCATCAACTCTAATACACAATGTTCCATGATGATAGTTTAACAGGTTCATAAGAAGAAAAAGGTATCCTCTCTATATAAATGATGGGCTAGATTCCATATGGAATATAAAAAATTATAATTAACTAATTTAATCACTTCCTGTATCAAAAACCAAAAGAACAAACTTAAACACTTGGGCATGACTAGAGGCTCCCCTAGTTAGCATAATACAAATCAAAATCACCCACTATTAGCTCCTACTGAAAACTAGCTACAGCAAAACGAAAACAAAAGAATATACACTAAACCCATCATTTTGCACTAACTGCACACATTGCAGCTCTTCCGCTCGCATCACATAACTAATACATAATCTAGAAGGTAAGACATACCTGTGAGTAATGGATATAGTAACTAATTAACGGGGTAACAGGAAAATACCAGGCTACAAAAATCCAACTAGATGGCAGAGATCACGCTCCTATAAGTCCTCAAATCGGAACCCTACTTGCAAGTATTGATATCTGCAGGCATAGACAAAACAAACTTCATCATATATCTTGCAGATGCATATATTTTGGAAAATCAAAAAACAATTGATCCATTAGAACTCGGCATTTATGCACCTGTAAACCCCACCACCCCCAAATCGAACCGAGAAAAACCCCAAATCGAACCGAGAGAAAACACCAACTCGAGCAAACAAAAAATGGGGAAGAACAAGATTCGTACCTGCTACTCTCTCCTTCACCTTCCTACCTGCATCTCCTGTGAAGCGAGAGAAACAACGATGCGAAACCCTAAATCGGACCGATATAAAACCCCCAAATCGAACCGCGAGAAAAACCCCAAATCGAACCGAGAGAAAAACCCCAACTCGAGCTAACAAAAAATGGGGAAGAACAAGATTCGTACCTGCTACTCTCTCCTTCACCTTCCTACCTGCATCTCCTGTGAAGCGAGAGAAACAACGATGCGAAACCCTAAATCGGACCGATATAAAACCCCAAATCGAACCGCGAGAAAACCCCAAATCGAACCGAGAGAAAAACCCCAACTCGAGCTAACAAAAAATGGGGAAGAACAAGCTTCGTACCTGCTACTCTCTCCTTCACCTTCCTACCTGCATCTCCTGTGAAGCGAGAGAAACAAATATGAGAAACAAAGATGCGAAACCCTAAATCGGACCGATATAAAACACCCAAATCGAGCTAACAAAAAATGGGGAAGAACAAAGCTTCATTCCTGCTACTCTCTCCTTCACCTTCCTCTCTCCATCTCCTGTGAAGCGAGAGAGACAAAGATGCGGGACGAAGACTCTCACGAACCGACGAGTGCGTGAAGAGAAAAAAAACGGCGATGAAGGGAAATGAGGAGCTCTGGAGGCGGAGCACACCAGGAGGGGGACAGAAAAGGGTGCGGTATTCAAGAAGTGGTAGCGCTTGTATTCAAGAAGTGGCAGCGCTTTTAATTTTATTTAATTCCTTCACGGGCAACAAAACAAAGATATCGGATCTCCGATCGTTTTTAACCGCATGCGTCAACCCGTTTACGTCGCCTCTCGTGCTCATGCAGCTCACGAATCCCGACGAGATCCAATGGACCAAAAAACGAGTGCTCCCTCCAACAAAAAATACTCAAGTACCAGTTAGCAATTCCCTATATATGATTTTAAATTTGATAGAATCTTGATTCCACGATCCTATTCAGTTAGATGAAAAACTATCCCATCTAGGATCACGATCCGGGCAACTTTGCTCGTCGGTAGGGGATTCATTCTCGTGGAGAAAAAAAAAAAGGGAAATCTTTGATCTGTACGAGAAATCCGGTTAGGAAAATCTCGTCCGAAGTATTCAAAATGGCATGCCAAATTTCATATTTACCTGTTGAGATTTCAAAGTTTCTATCGACGTACATGTCATAAGGCCCAATGGCCCATTATACCCAATTACTACATATATACGGTCATATACTTCTGCACTACCGTTATCTTTCTTTCTTTATCTTTAATAACCGAAGGCTGTTATAGCAGTCCCACGTTACGTTAATCTAAGAGGTAAATAAAAATAAAAATTATCGTATTAATCAGAGAAAAAAAGCTAAAAATTCTTGTATTAATCGTGAAAAATAAGGAAATTGTCCTACACATCTCGTATAGAGTTCTTGGCCTGGAAGCTAAACACGGAAAGAACATCAAAACGACTCGGAGTCATCTACCGCGTACGGCAAATAATCAATGACCGATTCATTAAAACATGGAGGTTGATCCCATCATATCTATATACGCACATGGCTCCAATATTAGATACACCTCTATCCATATATGATTCACACGTATTAAAAAGCAATGTATGTGTCATATGAATCCGGTCATTGATTATTAATAATTTAATTATAAGAAAATACTGTTGCCAACTATATAAAGTTTTTTAATTAAATTTTGAAAAGTTGTGCTGCCCTACTGTAAAATTAGTAAGATGTAGTGCCTCTCTCTCTCTCTCTCTCTCTCTCTATATATATATATATATATATATATATATATATATATATATATATATATATATATATATATATATAGGAAAAATACTATCTACTCCCTGTGTAGTTACTCCTCTCCATCTGTGAGGACCCAGTTTATTTGGCTTATAATGCTTAACCAACCACGGTCCTAGCATCACAAATCAAATAAGCGATCCTCGAGATACGTATACTTCCCGAGCGCAAGTATACACACTCGTTACAAAATTAGACATCAACTCCATTCAAAACATAGAGTCCAAACACAACACTACCAAGCGAAAAATAAACAAATAGTAGAGTTATTACGACAAAGACCGATAGGCCAAGATACACAAATAACAAAAGAAGACAGTGAAGCAAAAGTGCCATAAGATGGCTATAAACAAAGCCAATCGGTGTGCCTTCACCCACAAGGCATCCGACCGGACCGCCAAGTCTAGTCGTCACCCAGGAGGCGACAAAGACACTCACAAAAGCGAGGCCCCGAGGCTCACCTTCTTCCTCTGCAACAAAACATTAAGCAAAGCACACGAGTACAAAGATTGTCTTTGTACCCGCAAGATCGACGTGTGAACTAGCGGACTGTTCATATGCTACATGCGAGCTTGTTTAGTGGAGGCCATATGTTTTATTTGCACAAAGCCAATTTTCATTTGCAATAATGTAATACTGATTTTAAAGGCAAGTTTGTAATTCATTTTTAAGATTGAAATAACAGTACGGATATTAATAACAAAAGCGAAAGATAAAACAACCTAGAAGTGACTATCCCAATAGTCACCACAACAATAGCACGAATCCCAGATTCGTACCACCCATCAAGTTTTAATTTAAATGTTGTAGTCTAACTCTTGAAAAGCTTACCCAAGCGTGTCCATCACCTAGGGCGAGGCTATTCGAATAGTTTTAACCTGCGCAGGTGTACCACTGCACCCACACTTGCACCGCCTTTAGCCAAAGCACACTTCAAGGTATGTTTGCACACTAAGTCCTACGAGACTTTTTCCAATATTGTGTATTAACTACGAGCCGCTCGTATGGATAGAAACCCATACGCTTACATGGTAAAGCCGAAAGACAACTACCCACTCGGGATAAAGCTTTTGGACAACTACCATGCTCCCACCTCCGTCCCTCCTGCGACCTCCTGCGACCGGAGCCAATACACGCCAAAGTACTAGGTCAAGAGAGGTCCCATATACTCTAGTGTGGTTAGCACGCCGAAATGCTGGATAAAAATTCACTCACAAGATGTTCGGTCCTTAATTGACCGGGCACCTTTCGATCACACCCAAAAGATCACACCAATCTTACCATTGTGCGCGTCCAAATCATTTTTGTTTTCATTTTTAGTTTTGCAATTAAACAAAGCGAAATCTTTGAAACATAAAGTTGTAGTAAATTTTGTGTGATCAAGGTTACCGACTAAGTCGATAACCGCCATTTCTACCGATACTAAGCATGTCTAAGCAATTTGACTCGGATCTACTAAGTGACAAGAGATCATCCAACGACCTCTAATCACGACAAATAACCTAGGCTCGGGTAGTAGAGGTCAATATTTTGTCTACAGGATATGCAACTACGGTTTAACTAATCAATTTAACACAAATTAAGCGATGCATACATACAATTTGAAACAAAATATTAGACTTTAAAATACTGGGATTACCTGATCAAACCGCTTTGTGGCTGCTCTGTTGCTCAAGTTGTTGCGGAGGATCGTCCTCAGGGTTGCCGCAAATATCGAAGCCTAACGATCGAACATAACAGCAAATAAGGGCGAATAACACCGGCAAAACTCAAACATACAACAACATCAAAACAAGCCAAAACTCACACAGCAGCCTAAGCATGAAATAACAGAATTTTAGAAACAGAGAACAAATCATTTTAAGTTATTATCAATTTTCTATGAATTTTCTAAGCTAAAAACACAACAAGCCACTAGTTAATTACTTAACAAATTTTCATGAACAGAAACAGTGTGTAAAACCTATCCTAATAGTTAGTATACTGAAAATGAAATTTTACAGAATTGGGTTCATTTAATTTGGACAATTATTGGAAGAGATATGCATTTTCTAATTTAGAAGATACATAAGACATCATTTTATTAATTAACAGATTTTTGCTACAGAGACATGGGTGAAGTTAATTTTATCAAATAGCACACTTAAAATGAAAATTAACAGCACTGGATTCATGCAATTTGGATAAAAATTGAATTAGTTATGCATTTTACAAGTTTAATTGAATTAACAGTGCAACAGAAAAGCATTACAGATTTACTAAAGCATTTAATCCTTTTTCTACCCACAGCCAACTAACCCGACATCGACGGCGGCCGCGAAAGTGCTTGACGAACAACCCGCCCACGAAAGTGGCGTCGGGCGTATTCTAAGAATACGTCTTTGACATATCAAAGTGTACTTCTAACACATACTCACGAGAAATACGCTTTCAAGCAGAGAAAACATATCGCCAAGGGTTACACACCCACTAAGCGACATCATGGGCCCACATGGCGAGCCTCAAAGGAAATATAACGGTTGGATTAGAGTTTACTAAACACGATTACGAGAGGGCCCACAAATCGGTGACATAACTAAACAAATATTAGTGCTAATCGAACGCCACCGGCTCGCCGCCAGCAAGACGGGGCGGCGGCGCGGCGCGCGATGGATCTCGCGAACTAGTGGGTTTCAAAGCGGCGAGTGATACCTTCGGGTTCCGCGAGACTCGGCGAACCCGGTGGTGGCGACAGCGGTCCGATGGTCACCGGAGTTGAGCTCACGACGACCGGAGGCGGAGAAGAAGCTACGGCTCTCGCGGAGAAGACGCCACAGCCTTCGAGAAGCTTCGGGAAGGTGCGCCACGGAATCGCCTTGACTCCAGGAGCAATAAGCACAAGATAAAGTCGAAGAAGAAGGTCCGAGACGGCCGGAATTGCCACGGCGGCGGAACACCGTGATTGGAGAAGAAAGGGTCGCGCAGCCTCAACGATGCACCAAAGACAAAAATGAAGCCATCATTAACTTCAGTGCATCAATGCGATCCGAAGGGACCAAGTGTCGAAGCTGGAAACTCACCAGAGCACTAGCAAGCTTGCAGAGCCGAGACCAACGGAGTTGGGGACGAAGAAGTGGCTCCGGACGATTCCTTTGGATGCTACGAGCTCGGGATGGGAAAAATGGATGCGACCGAGTGTGGTTCACGATGGTGAGGTTGCGGGCTCAAGGGCTTCTCCAACGCGGCGGTGCTACCTTCGTTTCCTTCTCGGCGAAACAAGAAATCGGGCGGAGATAACACGAAACGCAAAGGAGAAGAAGTGGATGAGCTCGGGGCTTTTATGAAGTCACGGCGATGCCTCCCGGCCGGACACGAGGGCATAAAGGTGGCGGCGGCGGTGCGTGGCAAACATGCACGCACGGCCGCGAGCTCCGGTGAGGTGCGGAGAAGACGAGGTTGATCTGACAGTGGGACCCATATGTCACGATGCGACGAGCGGTGCGAACCGGTGGTTTGATTTGATCGACAACACCCGACCGTTGGATCTGAAATGGGCGGTGGGATTGGTGTATGCATTGAACAGTCGGTTGCATACGCAATGCGGATCGTTCGATTTGCATCGGACGGTGGACACCATCGGGCTCGCAGCGTGCGGCTAGGCGGTGCGGCCGAGTCAAGTGTGCGAGTCGGACTCGAGCCCGAGGTTGGGTTTGGGCCGAGGAACAGTACTTTTAGAATTTGATTTAAAAGACAGAGAAGGTTTGGGAATTTTTAGAGGTAGCTCCTGAGCTCCAAAATTTCAAAATTTTTATGGTAGCTACTAGAGACAGAGGACAACCTTGTATAATTTTTCCAGAACTTTTTAGGCACTGCATGGTTCTAGAGAAAATTCACAAGCTGCTGTCCAGGGAGTTTGACCAGATTTCAAACAGAGTTGACTTGGCCATATGAAATAGCAAACAAAATCTAAAATTGTGAAATAATTCAGGGAGGTAGATAGGATGATCAAGATGCTAGGAAAAATAGTTTCAGAGGATGATCACAAGTTTGAAGGCTAAGAATCTGATAACACCAATTTCCAATCACAAGAATTAAATTCTACAAATTGGAAATTGCTAGGGAAAATTGTAGAAACTTTCAAATGATTTGAAGAGACAACAAAAGTTTTTATTTCTCCTCAAAATTTTACATTTGAAATACAAACCCTAAGTTAGGGCTGTTACAAATCTCCCCCTTACAGAATCTCGCCAGATTCGATCCTCACTGAGAAGAATGATGGGTAATCGCTCGGAGGCGATCTTCCCGCTCCCAAGTGGCTTCATCCTCGGAGTGGTTTGACCACTGAACTTTAAGGAACTTGATCACACGGTTCCTTGTTCTGCGTTCAGCTTCTTCGAGGATACGAACGGGGCGCTCACGATAAGACAGATCTTCCTGCACATCGATATTTTCCAATGGTGTTTCCTCCACAGGAACACGGAGGCACTTCTTCAATTGTGACACATGGAAAACATCATGCACCCCTTCAAGTGTAGCTGGCAACTCCAACTTGTATGCAACAGCTCCCACTTTCTTGATGATGCGTCACGCCCGACATATCGAGGAGCGGTTGCCCTGACACCGAAGCGACGATGTCCTTCGGAGGTGAGACTTTGAGATACACAAAGTCATTGGGCTGGAAACTCAACTCACGGCGACGCCGATCTGCATAGCTCTTCTGCCTGGATTGAGCTACGCGCAAGTGCTCACGAATCAACTGCACTTGACTTTCGGCCTCATTAATGGAATCTGGGCCAAAGCGCCTTTCACGATTCGACCGGTTCAGCGGTGTTCTGCAGCGCGTCCATACAAAGCCTCAAGCGGTGCCATACCAAGACTAGCTCGGAAGCTGTTGTTGTAGGAGAACTCGGCAAGCGGTAGGCACTTCTCCCAATTCTTTCCATAGGAAAGAACACAAGCACGAGACATATCTTCAAGAACTTGGTTGACGCGCCCGTCGACCATCGATCCCGAGGATGATAAGTGAAATAAGCGAAAGACGGGTCCCCATGGCTTCTGTAAGCGTGCCATAGCCGAAGTGAAAAGAGAGCCACGATCGACACAATCGTTCGTGGCACACCATGCAAACTCACAATGCGGGATATGTAGAGATCGCCAATCGATGACACCGAGTGGTAAATCTTGGCGGAAGTGCGCTACCTTCGTCAATCGATCGATAACAACCGGATAGCATCCTTCCCGAAGAAGTGCAGGCGGACGGTGATAAAATCCATGCCTCGATCCCACTTCCATTCTCGTATAGGCAAGGGCGGAGGAGACTGCGGGGCCGATGCTCGCCTTGACACGACAACATCGTCGCATCGGCAACGAACGGCAATCTCGCGCTTCATGCGAGTCCACGAAATCTCGCGCGAGATCTTGGTACATTTTAGTGGCCCCGGATGGATGGACAAAGGCGAATCATGGGCCTCTGAAAAATCAAATCCATGCTTCGGGGACCTTTGGGACCACAAGACGCGCCCAAACCATACGACACCGTGCTCATCTTCGCGAAACACTTGGCCGATCCATTCTGATGTTACGCGATTTTACCCACACCATCATCGATTCTTTGTCGTTGCCTTGATTTGATCCACCAAGGTTGGTTGCACAATCGAGGCGATGAGGAACCGTGCTCAACCAAACCCAAGTTGAGGCGCTGAAATTTCGCAAGAAGTGCCGGTTCTTTGCTCTTGGATCATCGAGTATTGCAATACACTTTCGGCTAAGTGCATCAAGAACCACATTGGCTTTGCCGGATGATCTTGAATACCCATGTCATAATCCTTGATCAATTCCAGCCATCTCCTCTGCGCTGAGGTTCAGATCTGGTGAGTGAACAAGTATTTCAAGCTCTTGTGATCGAATACACCTCACAATGATTACCGATCAAATAATGCCGCCAAATCTTGAGTGCATGAACCACCGCAGCAAGCTCTAAATCATGGGTGGGATAGTTGAGCTCGTGAGGTCTCAATCGCTCGGATGCATAGGCAAGCGCTTGCCTTCTGCATAAGAACACATCCGAGCCCCGACGAGAGGCATCGCAATAAATATCGAAGCTCTTGTGGATATCGGAAGAGTAAGGACTGGAGTGAAGTCAATGTTGCTGAGCTCCAAAGCTCTCATCACAAGCAGAGGACCATACAAACTTCTTGTCCTTCTTAAGCAATTCGATCATCGGCTGCGATTTTGGAGAAGTTCTCGATAAAGCGGCGATAGTGCCGACTAAACCAAGAAAACTCCGCACATCGATGGCTCGACTTGGTGGCCCCAAGATAGAACATCGCCCGACCTTCTTTGGGATCCACGGCTATGCCTCCAGGTGAAAGAACATGGCCCAAAATGCTACTTCCTTCAACGAACTCACATTTGCTGAACTTCGCATATAGTGGTGCTCCGCAACTTGCCCAAAACAATCTTGGATGCTCGGCATGCTCTACCTCGATCTTGGAATAGATAAGAATGTCATCAATAAAAACCACCACAAATTTGTCCAAATACTCCATGAATACGAATTCATAAGGTTCATGAACAACGCCGAGCATTGGTCAAACCGAAGACATGACGGTGTACTCGTGCAGCCATAACGAGTAGTGAAAGCCGTCTTGAATATCCTCACCCGATCCGGACTTGATGATAGCCCGATCTCGGATCAATCTTGGAGAACACACGAGCTCCGACAAGCGGTCAAGCAGATCATCAATGCGGGCGAGGATATTTGTTCTTCACCGTCACTTCATTGAGAGGACGGTAATCAACACACATGCGCAAAGTCTTGTCCTTCTTCTTCACAAAGATCACCGGACAACCCCAAGGAGATGAACTGGGACGGATGAAACCCTTTGCTTGGAGCTCACCAAGCTGCTTCTTCAATTCTTCTAGCTCATTGGGAGGCATCCGATATGGCGCCTTCAAATCGGAGCGGTACCGGGCAGCAACTTCGATGACAAACTCCAGGTCTCGAACCGAGGCATCCCGAGCAAATCTTCGGAAAGACATCCACAAAGTCGGATACTATGGGAACATCTTGAATTTGCAAGGTCGGCTTTGCTTCTAATGCACATAGACACGGGCCAAGCCGGCGTGGCGAAAATCCGACTTTGCTACGCTGAAGGGCTGGTAAGATAAACAACCTTCCTGGCACAATCGATTTGCCCCAAGTGTTGGGACAACCAATCCATGCCAAGAATCACATCCGACTCATTGAACCGAAAGCGAATGAGATTTGCCAAAATCCCACTCCTTCAACTATGATAGGAACATCCCGACATCAAATCGCTCTCATTTCCGACCCGGAGAGCGGATGAGCAAAGGGATCCCCAAAGGAACAGTGAAGACCACTAGCAGCACAAATGATCTTGAAATAAAGAATGCGATGCTCCGAATCAAATAATCTGCAGCAGGATGGGAATTAACAAGAAGTGTACCAATCACGACATCCGCGCCTCTGAGCCTCCTCACCAAAGGTGGTTCACCCGAGCATTGCCGCACCACGGTCTTACGGATAATCTTACGTCGGTGGGTGACCGCTCCCGCCCCGCGTCCTCCATTAGGACGAGAGGCTGCAACACTCGAGGCGCATATTCGCATAATGGCCCTTGTTGTGGCAAATAAACAAGTAACCTCGGCGCCGGATTGCGGAGGCCGCCTGTTGCTGGATCGCAGCGCACGTGGTGGCTCACACGCTGCGGTGGGCGAGGAGCTGGTGCAGATGGTCTCGGCCGGTGGAGCAAAAGAACGGGCCACCGGTCTTTGGTCCACCGAGGACGAGCGAGGCCGGTGTGAGTAGGCCGATCGCCTCCCATTTGCGCTATGGGACTCGCCAGCGCCGCCTTATGCTCAGCAACAATGGCCTTATCTACCAAGGCACGAAAGTCCGAGAAGTCCACAATAGATAGCTTGTCCTGCGGCTCCTCGGACAAGCCATCCATAAACTTCTCTGCTTAGCCTCATCTCGAGGCCACCTCACCCGAGCATAACGAGCCAAGTGATTAAACTCGTATAGATACTCGTCACGCACTTGCGCCCTTGTTTGGCGCGAAACTCCTTTTTCTTCACTTCATCGGGCCATCCGGGATATGGGCCCGACGAAAAGTCGACGGAACTCCTCCCACGCGACCACATGGCCCGCGGTGCATGGCGAGATAGTTCTCCCACCATGAGAGTCTTTGCGCCCTCAAGCCGGTGGGGCGAAGAGTGCCTTGTCTGCGTCGCATCGAGCTATGTTGAGCTTCGCTCAACCATGCGCAGCCAATCATCCGCATCGAGGGTCCTCGGAGCGGGAGAAAGTCGGCGGTGTGTACGGAGGAACTCTGCAAGTCCCCACGAGTCCGGTGGCGCCACCACCGGCAGGAGTGGAGGTATTCTAGCAATAACCTCCAAGATGCGCGTCTCGTCCATGCGGTTTCGCTCGATCCGAGCGAGAACCTCACCATGGTCGGAGGAGGGGAAGCTCCTCTTCATGACCATCTGGCGGCGCCACGCGTTCTCCGGCCATCTGTTTACTAAGACAAGTTAGCAACAAATTTAAGAGCAAGAAAGCCCAAAATTCATGAAAGCGGTCGAAACAAACACAAGGCGGGATAAAGTTCGACCAAAAAAAATCGGACACATAACTACCCCCTTTACATCTTACCCTATTATCCCCACAAGTTTTAGTTGGATTTAACTTCATGGTTCTCCCAAACTAATTCCACCGTAGTAACTATCTTTTGAAAGGTGAAGAGAGAAACCAAGTTTCAAAACTTAAATTAGAGTAAGATGAGAGTAGAAAGCTAAGATAGGTAAGGAATAAAATCTGAGAATCGCCTAGGTTTGCATAAACCTTTTTATGATTTGAAAATAAGACTTTCAAAATATCCTAAAGACGACTATGCTTGGGTTACTACGGTCAGAATGGCTCTGATACCAACTTTGTGAGGACCCCAGTTTATTTGGCTTGTAATGCTTAACCAACCACCTGGTCCTAGCATCACAAATCAAATAAACTGATCCTCGAGATACGTATACTTCCCAGAAAGCAGTATACACACCTCGTTACAAAATTAGACATCAACTCCATTCAAAACATAGAGTCCAAACACAACACTACCAAACGAAAGATAAACAAATAGTAGAGTTATTACAGACAAAGGCCGATAGGCCAAGATACACAAATAACAAAAGAAGACAGCGGAAGCAAAAGTGCCATAAGATGGCTATAAACAAAGCCAATCAGTGTGCCTTCACCCACAAGGCATCTGACCGGACCGCCAAGTCTAGTCGTCACCCACGAAGCGACAGCACAGCTCACAAAAGCGAGGCCCCTGAGGCTCACCTTCTTCCTCTGCAACAAAAACATTAAGCAAAGCACCTGAGTACAAAGATTGTCTTTGTACCCGCAAGACTGACGTGTGAACTAGCAGACCTGTTCATATGCTACATGCAGGCTTGTTTAGTGGAGGCCATATGTTTTATTTGCACAAAGCCAATTTTCATTTGCAATAATGTAATACAGTTTTAAAGGCAAGTTTGTAATTCATTTTTAAGATTGAAATAACAGTACGGATATTAATAACAAAAGCGAAAGATAAAACAACCTAGAAGTGACTATCCCAATAGTCACCACAACAATAGCACGAATCCCAGATTCGTACCACCCATCAAGTTTTAATTTAAATGTTGTAGTCTAACTCTTGAAAAGCTTACCCAAGCGTGTCCATCACCTAGGACGAGGCTATTCGAATAGTTTTAACCTGCAGGTGTACCACTGCACCCACACTTGAGATCGCCTTTAAGCCAAAGCACACTTAGAAGGTATCTTTGCACGACTAAGTCCTACGAGACTTTTTCCAATATTGTGTATTAACTACGAGCCGCTCGTATGGATAGAAACCCATACGCTTACATGGTAAAGCCGAAAAGACAACTACCCACTCAGGATAAAGCTTTTCGGACAACTACCATGCTCCCACCTCCGTCCCTCCTGCGACCTCCTGCGACCCGGAGCCAATACATGCCAAAGTACTAGGTCAAGAGAGGTCCCATATACTCTAGTGTGGTTATACGCGAAATGCTGGATAAAAATTCACTCACAAGATGTTCGGTCCTTAATTGACCGGGCACCTTTCGATCACCCAAAAGATCACACCAATCTTACCATTGTGCGCGTCCAAATCATTTTGTTTTCATTTTTAGTTTTGCAATTAAACAAAGCAAATCTTTGAAACATAAAGTTGTAGTAAATTTTGTGTGATCAAGGTTACCGACTAAGTCGATAACCGCCCATTTCTACCGATACTAAGCATGTCTAAGCAATTTGACTCGGATCTACTAAGTGACAAGAGATCATCCAAATACCTCTAATCACGACAAATAACCTAGGCTCGGGTAGTAGAGGTCAATATTTTGTCTACGAGGATATGCACTACAGTTTAACTAATCAATTTAACACAAATTAAGCGATGCATACATACAATTGAAACAAAATATTAGACTTTAAAATACCGGATTATCATGATCAAATCGCTTGCTGCATTCTTTGTTGCTCAAGTTGTTGCGGAGGATCGTCCTCGGGGTTGCGCAAATATCGAAGCTAACGATCGAACATAACACCAAATAAGGGCGAATAACACCGCAAAACTCAAACATACAACAACATCAAAACAAGCCAAAACTCACACAGCAGCCTAAGCATGAAATAACAGAATTTTAGAAACAGAGAACAAATCATTTTAAGTTATTATCAATTTTCTATGAATTTTCTAAGCTAAAAACACAACAAGCCACTAGTTAATTACTTAACAAATTTTCATGAACAGAAACAGTGTGTAAAACCTATCCTAATAGTTAGTATACTGAAAATGAAATTTTACTGAATTGGGTTCATTTAATTTGGACAATTATTGGAAGAGATATGCATTTTCTAATTTAGAAGATACATAAGACATCATCTTATTAATTAACAGATTTTTGCTACAGAGACATGGGTGAAGTTAATTTTATCAAATAGCACACTTAAAATGAAAATTAACAACCTGGATTCATGCAATTTGGATAAAAATTGAATTAGTTATGCATTTTACAAGTTTAATTGAATTAACGATTACAAATGAAAAGCATTACAGATTTACTAAAGCATTTAATCCTTTTTCTACCCACACCAACTAACCCAGATTCTCGACCGATGGGCCCGCGCGAAAGTCTTGACGAGAACACCCGCCACGAAAGTGACGTCAAGGCGTATTCTAAGAATACGTCTTTGACATATCAAAGTGTACTTCTAACACATACTCACAGAGAAATACGCTTTCAAACAGAGAAAACATATCGCCAAGGGTTACACACCCACTAACTGACATCATGGGCCCACATGGCAGAGCCTCAAAGGGAAATATAACGGTTGGATTAGAGTTTACTAAACACGATTACCAGAGAGGGCCCACAAATCAGTGACATAACTAAACAAATATTAGTGCTAATCGAACGCCACCGCGCTCGGCGGCAGCAAGACGGGACGCGGCGCGGCGCGCAGTGGATCTCGCGAACTAGTGGGTTTCAAAGCGAGCGAGTGATACCTTCGGTTCACAGAGACTCGGCGAACCCGGTGGTGGCGACGCTGGGTCCGATGGTCACCGGAGTTGAGCTCACGACGACCGGAGGCGGAGAAGAAGCTCTGCTCGCGGAGAAGACGCCACGACCTTGAGAAGCTTCGGAAGGTGCGCCACGGAATCGCCTTGACTCGGAGCAATAAGCACAAGATAAAGTCGAAGAAGAAGGTCCGAGACGGCCGGAATTGCCACGCGCGAACACCGTGATTGGAGAAGAAAGGGTCGCGCGACCTCAACGATGCACCAAAGACAAAAATGAAGCCATCATTAACTTCAGTGCATCAATGCGATCCGAAGGGACCAAGTGTCGAAGCTGGAAACTCACCAGAGCACTAGCAAGCTTGCAGAGCCGAGACCAACGGAGTTGGGGACGAAGAAGTGGCTCCGGACGATTCACTGGATGCTACGAGCTCGGGATGGGAAAAATGGATGCGGCACCGAGTGTGGTTCACGATGGTGAGGTTGCGGGCTCAAGGGCTTCTCCAACGCGGCAGTGCTACCTTCGTTTCCTTCTCCGGCCGAAACAAGAAATCGGGCGGAGATAACACGAGAACGCAAAGGAGAAGAAGTGGATGAGCTCAGGGCTTTTATGAAGTCACGGCGATGCCTCCCAGCCAGACACGAGGGCATAAAGGTGGCAGCGACGAGGTACGTGGCAAACATGCACGCACGGCCGCGAGCTCCGGTGAGGTGCGGAGAAGACGAGGTTGATGCTGACAGGTGGGACCCATATGTCAGCGACAGACGAAGCGGTGCGAACCGGTGGTTTGATTTGATCAGCAACACACCGACCGTTGGATCTGAAATGGACGGCTGGGATTGGTGTATGCATTCGGACAGGTCGGTTGCATACGCAATGCGGATCGTTCGATTTGCATCGGACGGCTGACAGCCATCGGGCTCGCGCGCGGTGCAGCTAGGCGGTGCGACCGAGTCAAGTGTGCGAGTCGGACTCGAGCCTGAGGTTGGGTTTGGGCCCGAGGAACAGTACTTTTAGAATTTGATTTAAAAGACAGAGAAGGTTTGGGGAATTTTTAGAGGTAGCTCCTGAGCTCCAAAAATTTCAGAAATTTTTATGGTAGCTACTAGAGACAGAGGACAACCTTGTATAATTTTTCCAGAACTTTTTAGGCACTGCATGGTTCTAGAGAAAATTCACAAGCTGCTGTCCAGGGAGTTTGACCAGATTTCAAACAGAGTTGACTTGGCCATTTGAAATAGCAAACAAAATCTAAAAATTGTGAAATAATTCAGGGAGGTAGATAGGATGATCAAGATGCTAGGAAAAATAGTTTCAGAGGATGATCACAAGTTTGAAGGCTAAGAATCTGATAACACCAATTTCCAATCACAAGAATTAAATTCTACAAATTGGAAATTGCTAGGGAAAATTGTAGAAACTTTCAAATGATTTGAAGAGACAACAAAAGTTTTTATTTCTCCTCAAAATTTTACATTTGAAATACAAACCCTAAGTTAGGGCTGTTACACCATCCACCCTTTAATCCTCAATGAGATCCGTGCGTCTTTCCAATCCTAACGGGCTGAAAATCACGGGTAGAAGAGAGACCCGATCCAATTCCTATATGGCGTTTAATCTGGCGAGATATTTCCGGGATTTTGGTAATTGATGCTTTCCTTTTAGCCTTCATTCCAGAACAGCGTCTTGCCATACACTTCAAAGGAGTATGTATATACAGAGTCTTTCCTTTTGGTAAAATTGATAGGTAGTATATCTTCAAAGGAGTATGTATACACTTCTAGAAAAAGGTGTATGTATTTGTCCTCTAAAAAACTATGCGTAGCAAACACTTGGGAAAAAGCAACTTTATGAATGGGATCGGTGCATGCAGCGTAGAATGGTAGTATCTGCACTTTAAAAAAGGAGTGCATGTACATGGATAGGTAGTAGTATGTATCACGCAAGCATCTTTTCTTTTGGTAAAATTGATAGGTAGTATCTTCAAAGTAGTATGTATACACTTCCAAAAAAGGCGTATGTATTCGTCCTCTAAAAAAATACGTAGAAAACACTAGGGAAAAAAGCAACTTTATGAATGGGAGTATACGTGTAGAATGGTAGTATCAACACTTTAAAAATGGGAGTACATGTACCAACTATCACCGGAGAGGCAATACATCAAAGAGCGGCCATTACGGGAGCAGATGCCAACATCAATAACATCTCGCATACTCCGTCCAAGACTAATCAACGCCACCATTACGGGCGGTTTGCCAAATTACGTGCATGGGGATTGCATATAAATGCTGATTATTTTTGCGGATATGTTATGAAGTATTTTCTTGGGTTGCTAACGACTATTGTGGAGTGGTATCCGGCCCAATAATCCAATCAAGCATGTGGTATCCGACACAGATGGACGATAGATACAATGGGAGTAACTACACTTGGGAGTAGCAAATAGGCTTCCTATATATATATTCAAATTAAAATGAGATTAAATGGATTTATAATTTTAAAAATTAACAAAATTCCAAACTTAGAACTAAAATATATTTATATAATCATGGCATTAAGTTCATAAAAAATAAATTAAATATGTAGCCCGCGAGGGTGCAAGGATTGATGACTAGTATGCTTAATGCATGACACATAAGTGAGGCTTTTATTGGGACTCCAATGGGGACTGAGCATGTAGGGATATGGATGAATAGGGATGGGAGTGGTCCGAACCAGAACTGAACCCTCCCCTACACCGTTTGCCCCCAAAACACCTATTGGATGTTCACGGCTGCCTAGGAGGAAGCAAAGCAAAAAAAAAAAACCCAGACTCATTGGATCTTTATGATCGACCCCTTTTTAGATAGCTCACGGCAGCACAAATTCTGTAACACGTAACCAAGATCGATATTTCAAGGATTTCTTCTTCCCGAGCTGAATCGACAGAATCACTGCAATTCGATGGAAAATGGTAGAACAAGGAGAAAGAAGTGTTGAGGAACCGTCGCTGGCAAATCCAGTCCGAGCGATTACCTCGTAGACAAATAGAGAATCGTAAGAACAATGCAAGAACGCAAGAACAGAACAAGAGATGAACACAGGTATGAGAGGGGACTGCAGGCTTCTCTTTATTGCTCTTTCAATAATGAATGCGTACAATACTGGGGGTCCCCCCTCCTATATATAGTCTACGGGTGGATGAGGTGCCCACCTGGACCCGGACTCCTGGTCGGGCCCGGTTTCTTAACACTCCCCCTTGGGCTCTTATCCTTCATATCCATACCTCGTCAAAACTCCATAAAAACCCAGTGGGAAAAATTTGGAGAAAGAGTACATGAATCATGTTCTATTATATTGCACGAATTGCCTTATTAAAAACCTTAGCCGAGAAACTTCAGAAAAATTCGTCAAGGGAAAAAGAGTACAATCCACCCAATTTCATTTAATCTTCAAGATTTATTCTTTGGGTACTCGGTCTTCGTGATCAAGCTTTAGTAATGAGTTCGTGAAGGTTCTCCCCAGATCTCGCACTTCTTTAAGTCTCATCATTCCAATTCTCGTATGCACCTTTCAAAGCTAGATCTTTGAAGTGACTTAGTGAATAAATCGCAAGATTTTCACATGACTTAGTATGCAGTACTTTAATTTCGTCCATCTTTCGCATTTCATGAGCATAGAAGAACTTGGGGTTGATATGCTTTGTGAGAGGACTCTTCACATAACCCATCTGTACTTGTGCAACACAAGCTGCATTATCTTCATAGATAATAGTGGGAGTCTGTGCGGTATTCAATCCACATGACTGCTGGATGTGGTGAATCATCCGCCGAAGCCAAGAGCATTCACGTGCGGCCTCGTACAGTGCAATAATTTCTGAGTGGTTCGTCGAAGTTGATACCATACTTTTCTTAGACGATTTTCATTAAATTGCAGTTCCACCACACAGAAAAACATAGCCTGTTTGTGACTTAGCTGTATGTGGGTCTGATAAGTACCCGGCATCTGCATAGCCAGTCATTGTTAGGTCTTAGTTCTTTCTGTAGAACAGACCAAGGTCTTTACTTCCTTGGAGGTATCGGAAGACGTCCTTTATTCCCTACCAATGCCTTTTGGTAGGTTCTGCACTATACCTTGCTAAAAGGTTCACTGCGAAAGCAATGTCCGGTCTAGTGCAGTTTGCTAAATACATGAGTGCTCCAACTGCGCTCAAGTATGGGAATTCCGGTCCCAGGACTTCCTCCCCCTCTTCTCTAGGTCTGAACGGGTCCTTGTCTTGCTGCAAGGATCTCCCGATCATTGGCACTTTCGAAGGATATGCTTTTTCAGAGCCGAACCTTTCCAACACCTTCTGAGTGTAGGTTAACTGATGTACTAAAATCCCTTCAGGGGTATGCTCAAGCTGCAAGCCTAAACAATATTTGGTTTTACCCAAATCTTTCATTTCAAACTCTGACTCTAGGTAAGAGCTTGCTTTTCCAATATCTTCCAAGGTCCCGATGATATTCAGATCATCTACATATACTGAGATTATACAGAATCCATCCTGGGATCGCCGTATAAAAACACAGGGGCAATCCTCACTGTTTGTGTAGCCTTTCTTGCGAGAAAGTCGCTAGCGATTATACCACATCTGTCTGATTGCTTGGTCCATCAGATGACTTTACGAGTTGCACACTGTATAGGTTTCTATTTGCTCTGTCTTGGTTCGGGATAGGGATACCTTCAGGTACCTTCATATAAATTTCCGAATCCAAGTTCCCATAAATGTATGCAGTTACCACATCCATCAATTTCATTTCCAAATTCAGATTTACTGCCATTGAGATTAAGTATCTAAAGGTAGTTCCGCCCATGACCGGGGAATATGTTTCTTCATAATCGACTCCTGGTCTTTGAGTGAAACCTTGTGCAACAAGCCTTACTTTATATCTTACAACTTCATTATTTTCATTTCTCTTTCGAACAAATACCCATTTGTGCCCTACAGGGTGCACATGGGGAGGTGTACGGCTTACGGGCCCAAACACCTCTCTTTTATTCAAAGATATTAATTCTTCTTCTATTGCCTTCTTCCAATCTTTCCAATCTGATCTTTTCTTGCAATCAGCGAGCGATGCAGGCTCTGGATCAAGATCAATGATTGTGGCAATTTTCTTTGCAAAATAAATGTCGACATTTACTGTTGCTCTATTAATAGATTCTCCCGTGGTCACATAATTTATAGCTATTTCTTCATGGGGCGGTTCTGCTAATGTTTCTACTTGCTCACCGCTGCTTTCAATTGCGGGGGCAAGTCCCTTTAGTTTTTCAGCTCCAATGTGTGCGCACACATCCATGCTGATGTCTCCCTCAGTGGAAATATTCAAATCCGGTATGCCTCTTGCTGGAGGTTCCATACCAGTGCCAGGTCTCAACTGGCTCCCCTTCTGATTCTAGGGAACTTCAGTGATCGGCTGTGACAAGTCCTTCTTATCCTTTTTCGCCAGGCGTCCCCGGTTACTTGGGATTCGAGGGGCTGGAGTTCTCGTTCTTTTATTCTGAGGCATCTGGACGGGATTAGGGATACCTTCTATTTTCTTTGGTATTTCAACCCTCTCCGGTGCATTGCGTACAGGCATATGCGACTTGGTCACACTCTTCAAATCACTAAAGTGGTCAGGCAGTTGATTTGCTAATGCTTGCAAATCGATTATTTTCTGGACTTCTCTATCTGCTTCACTAGTGCGTGGGTTATGTGCATTAATTCCCGTGGCTTGCCACGTTATTTCCCGATATTTTTCATGAAGAGGTTGATTTCCTCCCCCTAATGACGGGAAACTATCCTAATCAAATATGCTATCAGGGAAACGGGCTGTATGCAAATCTCTAGTCATCGGGTCCAGATACCTGATTATGGATGCAGTCTCATAACCAACGTATATCCCAGACTTTCGGAGAGGGCCCATTGCAGTTCGCTGCGGTGGTGGTATAGGTACATAAACCTTGCAACCAAACCTTCGGAGATGAGAGATTTTCGGTGTTGACCCTTGCGCTAGTTGCATAGGTGAATGGATGTTGTATGCCGACGGTCTAAAATTGATGAGAGGCGTGTCCCCAACACGTAGTTGGTAAATTACAATTCTGTAAAAGAGGTCGGGCAATAAATTTAATTCTTTTAATCAATGCCTCTGCTAGTCCATTCTGAGTGTGGACATGTGGTACTGAGTGCTCAACGGTAATTCCCATTGCCATACAATAATCATCAAATGCCTTTGAAGTAAATTCTCTGGCGTTGTCCATTCTGATGGACTTCACATGATGATCAGGAAAATTATTCTTTATTTTAATTATCTGCGAAATCAGCTTTGCAAAAGCATGGTTTCTCGTAGACAATAAGCATACATGCGACCATTTCGAGGAAGCATCGATGAGCACCATAAAGTACCTAAATGGCCCTGACAGGGGCTGAATATGACCGCAAATATCTCCCTGGATTCGGTCCAGGAATGCAGGGATTTCATCCTTCACTTTCAGAGGAGAAGGTCTAGTAATTAATTTCCCGGTGGCACATGTAGGACACACAAAATCTTCTGGATTCGGAAAATTCTTTACATTGATATTATGTCCCTGAGAATTGTTAATTATATTTCTCATCATCCTAAGACCGGGGTGGCCTAATCTATCATGCCAGAGACAGAAAAGTTCAGAGCTTCTAAAAGATGTTTTCAGGACAGTATAGGCTGCAGGTGCCTTAATATGAGTGTAGTATAGCCCAGATTCATATGAAGGAAGTCGTTCTAATACCCTTTTTTCATTTTCCTCACGCTTTGTAATGAGCAGGTATTCCTTACCATACTCTTCTTCAGTCTCTACATGGAGACCGTTAGCGCGAATATCTTTAAAACTTAAGAGAGTCCTAGTCGATTCTGAGTACAACAAGGCTTCTTCAATGACCAATGTCGTGCCCATGGGGAGTATAATTGTGGCTCTACATGAGCCTATTATACAAGTATCGCTGCCGGCGATTGTCGTAAGACTGCCAGCATTCTTGCTGATCGACTGGAAGAATTTCGTCTCTCTCAGTATGGTATTTGTTGTGCCACTATCTGCTAAGCACACTTCCTCCATAGGGCGCTACACGCGTTCTGATATGAAAGTATTTATTAATATGGAGCAGAAAACAATCCACACATAAATCATACTTCAAAACAGAACAAACTTGCTTTATTAATACGAGAAAAGTCTTGTTGGACACAACATAAGAATTTATTGCAAATGCTCTTCTAGAGCTTACAACCTTTATTCAATAATTCAAAATTCTAACATAAACTGCAAGTGACTGTAAAACTAAGTGCTATGCATGCACTAGATTGAATCAGCGAAGTATGAAGAAACTTCTGCCTGAATCTGATCTACTTCTATCTTCTCTTCTTGGCAAATGCAGTGCGGCGCAACAATGTCCAATGAAGGAGTGATAGAGACTGCCGCAGGGATGTCCACATCCATAGGTGCAGCCAATGATTGTGGATCTTCTATGCCTGCAATGGCGAGGTGCGCCTCATGTTGTCCTTTGCCCTTCTTCTTTGCCTTGAAAGCATCAATCACGTGCTGCGGTTCACGGCAGACACGTGACCAATGTCCCCAAGTGCCACATTTGTAGCGACTTTGGTCCTGTGACCATAGGGCTTCTCATCGCGCTTCTTTGTTCGCCTTTCTTGGCAGGCATTACGCTTAGTTTTGTGACTCATGACCTTACCCTTCTTGCCTCTTTGTTTCGAGTGAGGCTTTCTCACCTTGTAGCTGCTAGCGTTGACTTCATGGCCAACTTTGCTACTAGGTAGCTGCGAGATGTAGTTCTTTCTAAGAACCTCATCTTGAGCTTCCGCAACTTGCATAATATCAATCAGTTCGGCGTATTCCTTGTAGCCATCCTAACGGTAGTTGCGTGCGGATTGCACCGCATTTGGGTGAAAGGTAGAGAGGGTTTTCTCAATTTTCTCCGCATCTGCGATTATTTTACCACATAGCTGAAGATTGATACAAATTCTGTGCAAAGCAGAGTTGTACTCCCCCACGGTCTTGTAGTCAGCAAAACGTAGTCGAGTCCATTCCTGCTCTGCCCGAGGTAGGATGGTGTACTTCAGTTTCTCGAACCGCTTCTTCAGGGCGGTCCATAAAGCCAGTGCGCTCTTCTCTGCCATATACTCATTCTTGAGAGTTAGACAAAGATGGTGTCTGAGGAAATGAAGTGCTTGATCATTTTCCTCAGCAGTTGGAACGGCATCTGCGGCGCCGAGTCCAATAGCGACCTGAGCTTCTTGGCTCCGATGCGATCTCAACATCGATGCCCAAGTCAAATAGTTACTGGCCATCTTTGGGCGGCTCTCGAACTCCGGTTCGTAATTCGATCATTTGCATATTCATGCAAGAGGTGCATAAGATTCTAACTGTAATGTGCATAAAGGTTGCAAGAATTCTCATAATGCTCCGTATTTTTCTACGCATTTTTCAAGATTTACTGCTATTTTCAATGATTAAAAGCAATATAAATAATCACAGATAATCAAAACAGTAAATACAGTAAATAAATTGCATAGAAAAACAATAACAAAGATAAATATGCTTCAAAGTTCAAAAAATATGCAAAAATATGGATTTCCGAGGCCCTTTTCTGCTAGAAAGAGACTTTTCGGCGAAAACTGCAAGTTTCAGGGGTTAACATGCAAAATATCAGTTCTGAGACAATTTGTGCGTAATTTCAGGACTTCCGAGACCCTTTTTGCAAAGTTCCCTCACCGTATATAAAAAGAAAGGAATATCATCGTAATTTCCAGTTTTACGAGGACCTAATTGCAAAAGGCAAAATCCCCCCCTTTTTTTTTCAGCGGCTGGGCCGCCTTATTCCGGCCCCTTTTTTCATATGGGCCATATTTGCTCGGCCCAAGAGGAAGCCCATTCGGGCGGCTAATGCATATTGGTGCTAGGGTTTCCCTAGCACTGGTACCGATGGCGCGGCGCCCGCCTGGCCGTGCGATGGTGATTCAAGACCGGCGGCGCGGCTCTTGGCGTGGAGTGCGCTGCACGGCGGCCGGCGAGCGCTGCCGCGGCGCCGATCGAGGCGCGTGGTGGTGCGGCGTCGGTGGAGCGCTGCTGCGGCGGCGAGAGTTGAGTGGCGCGGCGGGAGCTAACGGAGCGCGCGCGCGGCGTGGCGTCGTCTCCCAGAGCCCGGCGGCCGTGTCATTCGGCTTTGGGCGCGTGCGGCGCCGGATGCACCGAGTGAGTGCGGCGTTCGGCGAAGCGCGAGGCCGCGCTCTTGGCGGCGTGGCGTGGCGGCTCGCGGCGCGGCGCCTGCTGCGCGGCGGCGCGACATGAACGGCCGGCGCCAGGCGTCCGGCCATGGCGTTCCTCCCCCTTTTTTTTCTTCTTCTTGTCGGCACCATACGGCAGCGACCGTGCGCGAGGAGGACGACGCCATGCGGTGGCGGTCGTGTTCAAGGAGGACGGCGCCATGCGGCGGTCGGGCGGCTCTTCGGGCGGAGGTAGGCGCACGGCTTCGTTGTGGCCTGCTGCCATGCAGGGCAGGGTTGCTATGGCTTCATGGCCGGTGCGCGGTGCCGGCAGCTTTAGGCCGAAAAAAAATTTCATGCAATTACTGTTCATACAAATGTATGCGATGCAATGTGTTATGGAATACAAGATTGCAACGGAGGCGCGGCTTCATGCCGTCATGTGCATGTTTGCCGCGTTCTAGCGGCGTGGCACTGTCGTTGCCTCCGTGGCGAGACATGATGGCGGACTATGCCGACCGGTAACGTGTCGCGGAGGTAGTGACAGCCGCTTACAGGCGGTGTCGTGCACATGGTGTCTTTCATGCGATTGCATCTACTACCTACGGTACAATCATCATCTACTCTTTCATGCAATCCACCGATCGGTTTGGCCGGCGACTTCAAGTCGGCTCGCGGTAGATTAGAGCGGATTTGCACCGTAGAAAACCAATCTAGAAAGCCAAATTTGCAGAATTGAAAGCAATCTAGAAAAAACGATTCAATCTACGAGCGTCGTTCATCGACGGTTACCTTTTCGATGCGAGGAGAGTCGATCATGTTGATAACGTGTTGAGAAACCGTCGCTGGCAAGTCCAGTTCGAGCGATTACCTCGTAGACAAATAGATAATCGTAAGAACAATACAAGAACGCAAGAACAGAACAAGAGATGAACACAGGTATGAGAGGGGACTGCGGGCTTCTTTTTATTGCTCTTTCAATAATGAATATGTACAATACTGGGAGGGTCCCCCTTCGATATATAGTCTACGGGTGGATGAGGTGCCCACCTGAACCTGGACTCCTGACCGAACCCGGTTTCTTAACAAGAAGCACCCGACCTTGGCCTCGTTGTGGCAATGCCTGCAGGCGAAGACCTCGCCACAGCACGGGGCCCTTATCTTGCACCTCCTCATGTGATGCGCGCAGCTTCACCCAGAAACAAACCAGAGGGAAAGAAAGAAGGTTCCGAATTACGAGACGGACAGCGAGGCGATGCTTTCTCGCTTTGCTTGCTTACCCGTACTGCGCCTCTGACCCCAAATCCATCTCCGTCTCTTGCCCCTCTTGATTCCCTCTCTCAAAGCCCAAACCTCTAAAACCAACCAACGCAGATGATTATCTCATTTTCTTGTATCGTGTACTCCACAATTTTGGATTCACCGAATACCTGGCGATGTATGTATGTATGCATCTTCATGTGGTTTTTGCCGAGGCAACGACAAAGGAAAATGATTAATTTGGCCTTACAATCGAACATTGGCAAAAACATTTCATACACCGATTGACTAGAACTAGCCCCTTGCTCCTTTCTTAAATGAATTGAACACGGAGGAGAATCACATGCTTGCATACGTGCATTATTTCAAGACTTCATGGAGCAAATTTCAGCTGTTATCGAGATTCGAGCAGTAGCATATATTTCCCATACTTGAGCAGTTACATTGCCAAAATCAAACTGACAATACTAAATAGGAGAGTGCATATCAAGTAGCCAAGCTGGGTATATAAGCAGAGCAGAGCTCACATGTTGAGGAGATGCGGCATGATGCACTCGGACCTCGGAGATGCCCCGGTCGGCGGCTGTGACGCCTTCGCTTGCGAATCTGCCATGCCTGCCATACTATTGGCCGTCCAGGTCATGGTCGTTGAGAACCCCTGCTTCACCGACGAGAGGCGCGGCGCGAGGGCAGCTATTGAGAGTGAGAGGAGGAGAAATGGGGTCATCGTGGACAGCAGCAGTCACGTGGCGGAGGAGACGAAATAGGGGAGAGGACTACGAGATGGCATGTGAAAGGGATCCGAATGACGATGCGTTCGGTTCGATCCACTCGAACCTCAAGAACCAACAGATTCTGAACCTATTGAAGTGAGTCTTCTATTGGGCCACACCTCTGACCCATACAACTAGAATTTTTGAGCTGGTTCGGTGCCTCAATGGATAAGGCCAAACCACTCCCACCCCTATGGATGAACTCATTGTACCCAAGGGGGCACTTTTTCCCTATATCTATCCTATGGGGGAACAAAAATCTTCCATCCCTGGTGGTGCCTGCACAATATATTATTGAAAAAACTTTCGCTGCCTAGCTAAGGGTGGTCAAAAGGGGATATTTTTCAAATATTGACAAAGAAAGGGTCACTAAACAAAAATTGTTCGCCAATGTGAGGGTAGGATTTCAACCCACCACCTCAAACGCAAATGTAAGGTTACAGAATACCTCAGCACCCTCGAGACTCTAACCGATCGAGGTTGTTTTCTCTGCTCGTCAGTCCCTTGGGTAACCCTACTTTGGTAATGGTTGTTTTCTCTGCTCGTTAGTCCCTTGGGTAACCCTACTTTGGTAATGGAAGAGATGGCTGAGACGATGTCACTCTTATGTTTCCTGTTGGGCGGCCCTCCTTCGAGAGAGCACTGCTACATAGTTGCTCCCTGTTGGGCGGCCCTCCTTCGAGAGAGCACTGCACCCGTACCCCGTGTTGCACCACCAAATTGACGGGCCCACTATTGGCTACCGATGGACTACCAGCCAGTTACGCTGGGCTAAGGATGGACCGGCGAGGTGCTACTCATTGTTCCACAATGAGATTGAGTCGTTGCACGACAACGACATCATATAGGCTCCATAGAGCCCAGATTTCATGAACATGATATCGTTGCACGGACTGTCTATGCAATACACGTAGGACGCCGGATTATGGGCGACGACCTTTCACCTGGTGTTTACCCATATGGTGGAGCCTTACGCGTTGTAACACGTAATGCGATGGTTTGATTTGTACCAGCTTGTGCCCTATCCTGATGGCAGGATTCTGCAGCGAGCCGTCCACTTGTGAGTCCAACTCTGTCTAAGTAATGTTTGCATTTCATACCCACATTCGCTGTTCTGACACGAATCCTTCTCGAATGCAGACAATCAATGGTGAGCCGATATGCTGAGGTCTGGCAAGCAGACTAGCATGAGTGGGTTATGGCTTTGACAGAAACGGTGCACGTCGAGGTCCTACAAGAACAGAGACCGTACGACATATGGATATACCGCCAGTACATGGAGTGGTACGTATCACGGTCATGCACCAGACTGACCCATCCTCCACCAAAGTGTCCGGAGCAGGTGACGCACCAGGAGAGGCTCTGTCACTAGTTCGATCGACACAACGCCTCGCGGTGTGACAACACCATAAAACACTAACAATCTTTGCTTGTTTCATTGATGATATTTGTACTGTTTGTTACTGAACATGTGGTGTTTGTCATTTTAGTTCAAGCGGCTGCAGCGAATTGCAAGCGCATCTGAGACCACCATCCGCAGCCCAGAGCACACCATACCAAGGTTTCTGAGCACTTTGAAGTACATCTTCGCAGAGTATCCCACAAGACATACTCGACGCAAAACGGAGACGCGCACGCAAACGTAGCAAATCAAAGAGTGGCCTAGATGAGTGAGTCATATTGTATCCCGTATGTAATTGCACTGCATAGATTTTATGCGCTTTTGTTGTACTATATTTGTATGCTTATTTTGTATGTTATGTGTGTATTGTCTGAGTTGATCGGTTGTCGGAGTGTCATCCATCGTGAGCACATGACGACAGAACTTGAAGCCCTCTATGGCCTAGACGAAAGCTCAGAACACCCGGTCTAATATGAAGCAGTTGTGGCCTCCACCAGCATCTTCACTTTCACGCTTATTTATGTACGTGCCGGGGTTTGCACAAGGTTGTATGTCTCTTCATATGTTCCGTATATAGACTCGATAATCTTCTACTTGGCTCGTCGGACCTTGCTATAGCTGATTGGATAACCAACCAGATTGGTGACTTCTGACAGTAGCATCTTGGGGGAGACGAACACGTCCTCTACAACTAGGTGACTGATGAGCCTTGCCACGTATGTGAAAGTAACATTCCGATGTTGTCGCAGCGGCTCGCTAAGCTCGCAAGTATGATCGGTCACCACCTTAACCGTGAAGACTGAGTCAAAGAATTTTGCTCGGTGAGCGCTGACCTTACCAAGGCAGCCTTCCACTACGTACTTCACTCCGTAATATCCTAGGTTAGACCGATGCACCCAGTAAACATGACTGATGGACAAGACATACCATGATATAGCTTGCTGCACGACTGTCTTACTATGGAAGTGCTGCCCAACTAAGAGGGTGTCAGCATCAAACCCCCACTAGGACCCTTCTTCTTGCGGTAGTACGAGCGATCACACTGCGATATCATCAAGTCTGTATACCACATACGGCACATCTGAAGACACAATTCCGCCAGTAGGACTAGCACCATGGGGTGCGTCCTCCACGTTACCATCCTCATCAGACTCCAACCTGAGAGGCTGACCTGGTAGATACTTATGGTAGTCAATGTGGGACGACCGCCACAGTCCCACCCCGTCATTTTGTACAAAATTATGCACAACTCTTCTCTCGTGGACTTCCTCCAAAACAACATATTTTGTGCTACCATCTTCAAGCTTCGCCTACGGTCACCCGCTTCCCAAGACACTAGCATCATCAAAGTTTCTCGTCGCCCAACGTACGAAATTCACGTACACCATCAGCTTCTCGTATATCACCGCCTCAGGCTAGGAAGCAATCTGTATGTACTGGCCCCATGCTACACTTCTGTTCACCTTGACTAGCTCCCATATGCCCTGGCCTCCCCTACTCATGCAGGTGATCGTCTTGATGACAAGTTTATTCATCATTGTCTCCGTGTCGAACTTCCTCCGGATGCAGCTCCTAAGCTCATGAATATTCATTGCATCGAGCCCCTCCGCCGGGACCACCTTGTACTGGTATCTCGACAAGTCCAACCCATCAGGTCCTACCCGTACGAGACCATCGTCATAAAACACTATCAAATATTGCATGTTTGAAATTACCTAAACATGGTACGCAATATAACAAACAAAGTATGTAATTAGCACTAATTAATTAACTGTACACGACTATTTGCACGGATTAGTTTTTCAATTACGACTAATTAAATAGGACTAAACATAAATGTACTAATTAATTATGAGTAATTAATTGCCACTAATTACCCATGACATAGATAATTACGACATAATACATACAAGTAAGCAATTAAATGCAAGTAAGTGAATATGAATAATTAATTAATTATCAACAATTTGATTACTTATCAATAAATTACTTACAAGTAATTCATTACATCTAAGTAATTTTCACTGACTTAATTACGATTAATTAGTTATCACTTATTAACTACGAGTCATTACTTACCAAGAAATTAATTATGGTCATGTAAATTCGATCACTTATTTTGCACTAATGAACTACGTGAAATTTAATTACAAAATATTAATTACGACTAATTAATTAATACTTCATTTCCACTAATTACTTAATCAATACTTCATTTCCACTAATTAACTACGAGTATTTAATTAAAACCCACTTACAAACTACGGGTCAATTACCACTAATTAACTATGACTAATAAATTACTGCTAATTAACTTCGACTTAAATAATTACAACAAAGCATACGAAATAATTTTATCTTGCCTTGGTGTCGACCTCACGGTACTTATACGGTCATAACCACTGCTCTAAATACTATTTACTTCACAGCGTATTCCTAAACAAAGTTTTAGTTCAATTCTATTTGTTCTTAGTGACGAGCACGAGAATGAGAATGAATTCCAGAATAAGAGCGAGCGTGGCGCCAGTTTTTATAGGCACGTGAAGGCGTTTCGCGCAGACGAGGTAGCGTGATTAGCCATGCATGCGGACGAAGGCAGCGACGTGATGGATGAGATGGAAAAAGATGAGGGGAGAGAGAATGTTTTCGATGCCGAAAGCAACCAGAAGGGAGGGGGAGGAAAAAGAAGGCGAGTGTAGGGCTAGGAGGCACGGACCGGGCACGATACACCCAGAAATGCGGCCACGTGGACGGACGATAGGCGTCTGGGCCACCATGCAACGAGCGAGGTGGCATCCGGGCCACAGAGCTACGGACAGGCGTCCGGGGCACCATGCAACGGAGGAGCTTGTCTGTGTGAAACATCCCATTTGTCCAGAGTTCTTGCAAGTTTTCAAAGCTAAAAAGGAACCATTCGGTTTATTAAGTTGCCCAAGCTTAACTCAAAATCTAGATTTCAAAAACAGTTTAATTTGAGTAATTCAAACTTCCATCAACTAAAAGTTGGATTTATTCGAACTCTATCGCTTTTTACTTGGATTTTAAATCGGGTTCCCTTCATCCGCTTCCCTCCTTGCACCATTCAATCCTTGATGGAAGGCTAGATTTGATGGTTACGTTTGGACCTCCGAACGTTCCCATCGTTTTTCTTCGTCCGATCTAGTTGAATGGCTAGATCGTGTTACGACCTCCGAACGGTCCGAACGTTTTTATCACTTTGCTCCGTCTGATCGAAATCGTACGGCTCCCGCTCCACCACGCTTTTCCCCGCTATCGCTCCACCTCCTTTGATTTCATCTTAACCGTCAGGACATCCTTTGATTTCATCTTGGCCCTCAGGGCCTCCTCGTCCTCAGGACCTCCTCCTCCTCGTCCTTAGGATCTCCTCCTCCTCAGAACCTCCTTGTCCTCAGGGCCTCCTCCTCCTCAGGACCTCCTTGTCTTCAGGGCCTCCTCCTCCTTAGGGACTCCTTATCCTCAGGACCCCCTTCTCCTCAGGACCTGTTTGTCCTCAGGACCCCCTCCATCTCGTGGTCTTTTTGCAAAGACCACCCTCTCGGTCTTGACCACCTAGTTGGTTATGATCTTCTCTTTTTGCAAAAACCACCCTCTTCCTTTAGACCTCCCTCTCGCTTTTGACCAAGCCCCACCTGGCAGGCCTTGCTCACTTTCTCCTTCCTCCTGTTGTGTCTCTACTGCAGCGAAAGTATTCACGCATTAAATGTTGTTGTGTCGTATTAAATGTTGTCACCTCTGCAGTACTTGTTTTCCTCTTTGGTCTCCTTCCGTACCTACTCCAATCCTTTCCCCCGCTTTGCCCCCGTCGTGTACATTGAATATGGCGTCCTCCATTGCTTGCCACCCGCTCTTTCCTTAGGACTTCCTCGTGCCTTTATAAAGCACCAATGAGTCCTCTTGCCTCTCTTGTTGTCCTTGTGCTTTAGACATCCCTTCTGCGAGCTCCTCCTCCTTTGCTCAAGCTCTCTCTAGAGTGGTTCAAACTCCCTTCTCCGTTTTTCTCTGTAACTTTTCTTTTGGCTTTGATTTAGAGAGTTCTTTGGCCTTTATTTGGTGTTGATTTATTGATTTGGTTCTTCTCGTACGTGTAGATTCCGGCTACTCTGAAGAGTGCGTGGATCCAACGACCTCCACTAAAGACTCGTAACCCTACAGCGAAGGCAAGTCGCAGACCTTTGATCATATTGTACCTAGCTTTCAAAGTATATTGTTTTATATTAACCTACATAGCTACTTGTATAAAAATAGTTCGAGCAGTAGTTAAACTCCTACTTGATAGTATGCCTTCTTGAATCCTTGTGCTTGACATGTTGACATGTTCCCCTTGGACACCATAGTATGGGTATTCTTAATTGGTCTTGTATTGGTATTACCAACCTGGGAGTGTATTTATGCTTAGCCCTACTTTAGTTGCGTAGGTCTCGCGTTTCATAAATCTTTATTGTTAAATTTGACTAATTGAACTATAGAATTGTGGTGTGACGCCACTGTTGTGCAGCTGTGGTGGGATACCACAGTTGTGTTGATCGTGGTGCGATGCCATTGTTGTTAAAACTTATTATGCCAAGACCAGGGTGGTCTTTTGGCCGAGTTGAACCCAAAATGCTTTCTCACTCGGACGAGTGATCATGCAGTAAAGGGGGTGCTATATGCACATTGGGATGAGGTTGTCTCACCTCGGTGGTCTAATGACTTAATTTTGTGTTCTATTGATCCGGGTATACCGTGCAACCATAAGATCATTAATGGGGTGGTCTGGGCCAACTAATTAGCAATGTGATGGTTTGGTTCTTTTGTGGCGGTGTGTGCTGATTCACATGGCGTAAGAGGGGGCCGTGATAGCGAAACCTTAGCGGGCAAAACCAAGCCAGAACAGAGCTTTGTAAAGGTCTTATCACGCTTTCTACACTGCTCACCTTTGGAAGTGAACAGGGATTTCGACGGGAGCCTAACCAACTAGAGAGGTCGTGAATTGTGGGTAAAGCTGTACAACCTCTACAGAGTGTAAATCTATTCGAATAGCTGTGTCCCTGGTTATGGATATTGCCTGGTGAAATCGCGCAAGGGGTAGCTTTTCCTCAAATAGGTGGTCGTGGTTGGTATCTAGGATGTCTTGGTCGTTAGTGCGACCTGGGCATGGGAGTGATCCTGGTCGTTGGTGCGACCCGACCTCTTAGGAGTGGTCCTAGGAGTGAGCAGGGTGCTCATGACCTCCTTCAAAAAGAACTGTTACTTATGTATTACTATTTTAACTTGAGCTTTGCAATCTACCTATGATATTTCTCTGTCAAAAGTTGTTGTTCTGCAAACTAACCCTAAAGCTCCCTTTTGTCAAGCCCTGCATAAATATTAATTGCATACTTGTTCCCTACGACTTGCTGAGTACATTCAACGTACTCACGGTTTTAAACTCTCTGTTTGAGCAGTGGCAAAAGAGGACCAAGGGTGTTCGGACCTCTTTGAAGAGGAGTTCTTTGAATATCAGGCCTTCTAAGGGACGTCCTCCATTCGATAGCCTGTGGGCTTGTCGGATGGCTCTGCACGCTTTTGTCGTTCTGCTGCAAGTGTTCCTGTTGTCGTTTTTGTAAACCCGTGGTGGCGACCTCTGTAACAACCTTGACCGTAAGGTGCTCTATTAATATAAGTTAATTTGTCTGCTTTACCTTAAGCTTGTCGTTTGGTTTTGATTACCTCTATGTTGAAAACTGTACGAGCTAGCTACTGATCATGGGACTAGCTCAGTGTGCACAGAAGGTCCCAGGGGTTGTTTGTTTACCTGGGGCCCCTAACACTGTGCCACCATGCAACGGCCGAGGTGACATGGTGCAAGTAGTGTCATCCAGGCTAGGACCGCACGGACGAGTGTCATCTGGGCTAGGTGCGCACGAACAAAGGTTGTCTAGGCCAAGAAGCCACGAATGAGGTGCAATGTGATGGGCAGAGAGCCGTCCGGTCTATCAGGGAATGACAAAGGTGCCAAAAATGTTATTACACCACGCGAATGAACAATTTTGCTAAAAGCGACACAAATAGTGCCATATAGGGCAAAACTCACTCCTAATTACGCATATTGCAATAAAAAATATATATTGCTTCGTCGAATTCGAATACGAATCCGAATAGTTCGGATAAAATAACAATTCGGATGGAAAAATTCCATACCATATCCGCATCCATAATTTTTATGTGAATTCGAATACGAATATGAATAAGAGATAAATTGTTAATCGGATGGAAAAATCTATAGGGGCATTCACTTATTTGCCACTGTACTTGCATGCGAGTTTTAGTATTTACCACTGATGTGAGTATGACATGTGGTCCCGGAACCCAGATGTCATACTCACATACAGTGGCAAATACTAAAACTCACCCAATTGCAGTGGCAAATACTCAATTATTCCTAAAATATATGGCTGAGACGAAGTCGCTCTTACATTTCTAAGCCTTAGATGGAAAGGCAAAAGTCAAAATCACGTAAGTGCTACAAGTTTTTGCTACTGGTCGTTAACCCGTGCATTTGCAGAACCGAATCCTCTGATATTGCTAAGCAATGTCATGGGTGAATAGTGCCATGACATCAATGGGTGAGATTAAAACACTGTAGCAGACTACTGTATGTAGCTACTGTTTGGGTGAGATTAAAACACTGTAGCAGACTACTGTACATAACTGCTGTTCACATGCTGTTGCAGTTGATCTGGTCCGTCCTTCTTAGTTCGAGTGACTCAGATCTGTCGAATGTTATAGTACTGTTCACCCAAGACACGCGATGCGAGTCCTGCATTAGCACAGGCAACATATATCAAATAATATATTTTTAGCATGAAAGAACATGCAGGAACTCTATCCGGAGTATGATTGAACTCTGAAGAAAAGCGTTGTTTTTAGTTCGTACTGATTAAACCTAAATATCACTAAACTCTCATTCTAATTCCGTACTAACTTTAATTATGACTTAATTACATTCCAAATTTGATGTTGATTCCGAATTCAGTATTAATTTGAAATGTTAATATACTATATATTTTAATTGGTACATATTTCGAATTTATATTTCAAATTCCTTACATATTCAACTTGAAACTTTATGTAAATTATGAATTTCATTGATTTTGAAAATTTATTTTACATGTTTTCCAAATTTGAATGTATATATAATCATTGTTTATATCTTAAAAGTATCATAATATGGATTATATTGTTTGATATAAGTATATTTTTCTTTGTTGATAATATTCTGTTTGAGCACAGCTCAGAAGCTGAAAAAAAATTCATATTGAAACTCAATATAGAACTCGCAAAGTACATGCGAGAGAAATAATTTAGGAATTAAATACAACCCGGATGCATGGCCATGGATTCGGAGCTTTTGCATGCATCGTCATCTGGTCGGTGTGGCATCTCCTCTACTCCGTCAGATCCTCGCTCAAATTTGTTGTCCGGTGTAACATTGTAGCTTGGCTTGATTAACCGTAACAACACTTGCAGCATCATAATCAAATCTAAAATAATGTACCATGCAATAATCACCGTGTCAAAGTAGTTTGTGCTAATCTCGGAAGCAGAACCAATCATGCATCCATCTGAACTTTTGTAACCACGCAGCAAACATAAAGGCATAAAGCACCACATGTATAGTTGTCTTTGTATCCGGACTCAACTAAAAGTTGTACACATGATGTATGGAATGTGTTTAATTAGTTTGATTCTGACTGTGTACACGCTGCTTTTAATTTCTTTCTGGTTTGATTTGTATCCGCTACATACATTGGCAGACATTGGCCTAGTTTTATTTCCATGATATGACAAAAGATGAATCTAAGCCGTAGGTTAAATCAGTTATTGAAATTGGATGATCATAATGTTTTCTTTTTATACGATTATTGTGGGAAATTCTTGTATTTCTTCTTTTATCTGATTAATGGTGATTTTTAGCTTTTTCACCTTCTATAATTTACGTGAGGATTCCTGAATCAACCTTCAATTAGTGTAGATATAGATAGATAGATAGTACCTGATGTATGAAAAACCTTGTAGCTTGTTGTTTCTGATAATAGAAATGAGACTTTACATTTTTTTTAAAAAAAAGGCTATAGTACCTGAAAATCATAGCGATTTTTCCCTCGAAAAAAAAGCAATAACTAATTGATGCGTACAACGCTACTTCGATCGACATTTCACTCGCTTCCTCGACCGAATATCTGGACGGTTCACCAGGCGATCTGCGCTATTCAGCTCCCGCTCGTGGTACTTGGGTTGCAACTCTTCGTGAGTCCTGACTGACCAACGTCTCTGACCTTCATCTTCAAGACTTCAATCACATACTCCATGGATTCAGCAATTAATATAGACCAATAGAGAGCAAACTCCATGGAACATATGCTAGATCAAATTACAAACAAATCGGCTTTAGAGAAAATAGCACAAAGATTCCAAACCTGAACAAAGGAGGAGTCTGTCTATACTCAATTTCAGCACACAAGAGTCGAGCTCAGGTCGGTGGTCGAAGAATGGGCCAGGTTGGGTGCGCAAAACCATGCACGGCCCAATTCCTAGCACAAAATGCTTCTGCCTTTATGCAGCTACTACAAGCTGTCAGCAATGCAAAGGATAAAATGGCTCGTATGATGCATCTCCGCGACTAGAGTTCTGAATATGCGAACGAGTTGCAAGAAGTGCCAATATTCAGTTTTTTTTTTACTGATTTGGGCAGGGCCGTTTTTTTAGGGATCGATCGATGTGCGTGCATTCGTCAATCACATGCGTGCATGTTGTTCAACCTAAAAATTTATTCCTAAGTCTGTCACTGCTCGTGTGTGCATTAAAATTTGAATTCTAATAGATGGAACAGTACCAAATGTGCTTCTGAGTTGTTCCTTCGTTTTGAGTATAGAAGCAAGATAAAGATGCGCGTGCGCAGTCGGCAGCGGCGCTGACTTCTGAGGCGCGTGTTGAACATACACAATCCTCCGTTGAATACAATCCAACACCTAGTACTAATCTTGGGATAAAAATCAGCACACCACTCCAAACTCCCTGTAGATTCTATGCTTCTGACTAGTCAACAATGGACAGCAAGTCCCAATCGGACCATACAATTTATATCTATACTCCCTTCAAAATGCATCGCTAGAGGCTCCTTTCACCGCTCACACTGGTTCCTTGTTTCTACGCGTGAGCTGGGTTGGACGACTGGATGGAGTCATGGAGACAGAGACATGCTTTTACAGGAGTGACAGATAGATACCAGATACTACCAAGAGCAATACGAGCAAGTCAAAGTCTTGCATGAGTGATGATGATTGCAATACAGTGCAGGCACACGTTATATCTTGTGATCGAACGATGAGCTCCGCGGCTGTGGGAAACGTCGGTGTCCATCCGATCCACTAGAAGAAAGAAACAAGGCGTCCTCTTGACGGATGCCCATGGAGCGTGCAGATCACACCGAGCCAGGCTTTCCTTTCGTCAAAAGTGCCGACCTCGTGCATTCAGTGCCCAGCATGCATAACCCTGCCGTCATGCTTACATGCTCCGTGACACGGATCAACCTCCCCTTGATACACAAGGGTTGTCCAATCTTTTGCGGTATAACAAAATTGCAGTAACACTTCGATGGGGTGGCAGTAACACGATGTCGTTCATATAGTAACACTCTGGCGGTAGTGTAGTAACACTTTGTCAGTTCGTATGATGTGTAGCAACACTCTGTGGCGTGTAGTAACACTTCGGCTGGCGTGCAGTAATACTCCGGCGATGGAGTAGTAACGTTTCGTCTTTCGTGCGATAACACAACTTTTGTAGCGTAGTAATGAGCTTGATAAGCGGTTGAATCGCACTAGATTAACAGAAACCAAAGTGGAAGCGATAAGCCTTAACGTCTCAAATCGTGAACAAAAGATTGATCGCGATTTAGAAGATTGAACCATATAGATTCCGTGGACAATCTCAAGAACAATATGTCATTGATATATGCCAACTCTCATAAAGCTTAGATGGAAAATCTCAAGAACACACGCATGACATGGCCGCCTAAACCACCAGCGATTTTCTTGTTTTTTCTTCAATGCAACTATCATATCGACAAATAATTCTTGCGATTTGGTCAGAGATATTAATTATGGCAACATCAACTGCTCTGATAATTGATCTCAAGTGTTTGTAGTTTTTTTTAAGGGCAAGGAGCAAGACAAAGTTAAGGCAGCGGTGGTTCGCTACCATCACCTATAAATTTTGGTTGACTCCCAACTTATCATGTGGTACGGTGCTCCTCTGCCTTTTCAACTGGAAGCTAGGAACTGGATCAAGTGTGTCATACGAGGGATCGATACTTAAAGGAGGGCATTAGTTAGATTATGATGGAAATCAAATAACTTGTTGTTTTATGATCCGAATTCTAATACGCACAAAGACAGTTCGATTATTTTCTTTGTTTTGCCGTGCGTTTTACGACATAACCATCAAATCATGCCCCAATGACCTGCCCGATAGGGTCCTAACAGTTTTTTTTTTTCAGTTTTCTGCTTAGGCTTTGTTTCAAAAACTTTATTCCGGCTCCATCTCCGTGGATGGTAAGCCCTTAAGTGGATTCTCCATCCGAGATTCCAAGGCGCTGTCCTTTCGATGACTTGCAGCTTTCGAGCTCTTCATTAGTTTTTGTCTATGATAGGGAGATTTTCCTTCCAAGAGCTTAATTATATGATGGTGAATCATACGTGTACGTATGCATGTTTGGTTTATTCAACGCCCGATTTCATCGGGCAGGTCGGAGAGACAAACATTGCAGATGATCTTTGACAATTCTGAGTGATCAGATTTTGAAATTGCAATTTGCTGAGCCCAGCTTGATGATGAAACCCCTCAAGTATGAACACCGGCTATTTTACCCTCTCGAGGTTATTCAGAAGTGGTTTTAGCTGATGTAGCATCTACGTGAATAGATATAGCTAATTTGGTGTCCACGTCAACATCCATCCACATATCTCCACCCCTCATCTCTCTTTCTTTCCTTCTATTAGAGAGTATATCTTGTACGACAATATTATTAGAGATACAATAGAACCGGTTATGGTTCCTTCCTGTGACGCCCTTTTTCCCCCTTCCCCGGATCAACCTCGCCGGACCCCCCTTCTTCCCCATCAACCCCGCCGGCCACCCCCCTCGCGTGCACTGCGACATCGCCGCGCACACGCCACCTCCCCGACGCCCTCGACTTGTCACCTCCACGCGCACGCTACCCCCTTGCCGCCATCATCACCTCTGTGCGCACGCGCGCACCAGCCGTTCATCCCTCGGCTTTAAAACCCAGCGCCCTCCTCCCCACCCCAGCTTCTCCTCCCCCCCCCCCCTCTTTCTTCCCCAAAGCAAAGAAACAGAGAAGGAAGGAGAGCAAGAAAGGAAGAAGAAGAGGAAGGCCGAGACTTACCTTCGTCGCGGTCGCCTTCTTCGCCGCCGTTGGTGAGCCCTGCCGCCGCTCCCCACCGTGCGTCGTCGCCGTCGCCGAGCCCCTCGTCTCCTCCTCCGTGCGCCGCCGCCGCTCCACGAGCCCCCTCGCCTCCCCTCTCACGCACGCGCGCCGCCCGTCCCTCCTCGGCCCGAGCCCCCCTTCCCTCTTTTAGCCGCCTCGTGGCCGCCCGCTCAGGCCGCATCTCCCCCAGCGCGCGGTTTTGGCGTGGGCCGGCCACTTTTGGTTTGGGCACGGCCGTTTTCTTTTCTTTCTTTTTCTTTTCCTTTTTCTATTTTAATTCAAAAGTGAGGCTTTAAAAAATTAGTATCTCCCTCATTTTAGCTCAAAAAATTATAAAGTAAATTCCTAAAAATTTGTTAATTCAAGATCTTGCTAATGGCATAGGTCTTGTTTAATTTGAAGTTCATTTGTTGTTTATTTGTATTTAATTACTCTTTTTGCTTGTCTGTGCCTTTTTCCGGTATGTTCGTCCGACTAGGATTTGAAGACGCTGGAGATCCCCGATTTGATCAAGCCCAAGATTATCAAGATCCTCTAGCCTATATCCCAGGCGAGTCAATACTTTGATCCTATTGAGCCTACATTTTATACAAATTATATTCTTTTAAAATAGCAAATTGTATGCTTTAATTCTTTAAATCAAATATATGTTAAAGCTTAAGGTAGTTAAATACTCATTTGATGATTAATTAATTATTATGCCATCCTTGACAACTTGAATTCCTTAATCCTTGTCACCCTAGTAACTATATGGTAAATATTAGTATAGGTTGTACTTAAGCGACATGCTAGCCTTGCTTAAGTACCGGGACACTAAAATGTCCCAATCATCATCTCTTCAAACATGAAAATGGTTTGGGCAGTCATTGGTGGTCCATGACTGAGATAAACGTGATAATTTGGTTTTACTTCTCAAAACCCTAGATTGCTATTACCCTATCTGGGCGGTTGGTGTGATGGATGGTACGACAGTGGGTGCTAACGTAGCCCAAGGACTGTTGTGTTGTGGTTGGTATGTGGAATGAACCGCCTGGATAACCCTAAGGACTTAATCTTGTAATGACCTCCCGTGTAAAACAAGTACAGCCACAAGTCTGTAAAGTACAAACCTGGTTGAATAATTTGTATCCCTCAGTGCGAGTTGCACTAGGTAGATGTCCTGCGACGCCGTAAGCCTCTGTGGTGAAGGGTGTCGGGGCGCACGACGTAAGTCGTTAAGAGGGCACAAGAGGGGGGTCTAGGTAAGGGTTGACGGATCTAAACGGACGTAACCCTTCGAAGACGAAACCTTAGCGGGTGTAACTAATACTGCTGGATGCATTGTAAAGACCTTGTGATGATCTCCCCTTGATTCACATGTCTATGGAAACGTGTGTACATATCAAGACAATTATCTCTTGTGGGTAAAGTGTACAATCTCTGCATAGTTATAAACTGTTTAAACAGCCGTGCCTACGGTCAAAGGCGGACATGGGAACTTAACTTGAGTTAGTTCTATTTCAAAAACTATTGTGGGTGGAAGGAAATATGTGGTGGGCTCACCTAGCTCTGGGTTGGATTTTCCCTGAGTTTTCAGACTCAGTGATGTTAATATGTGGGGGTAGCCCCAATCAAATTAAGCATAAGGTGGAGGGAACCTCTGCTGTTATTAAATATTGCACAATTACTTTCTTTACTAAAATATAATTTGGTTAAAACTGCTAAGTGATAGGACTTTGTAATTATGATAATTGAAAACATCGCTTTAGCAAATAAAAGAACCAGAGCCATTCTTGTTTAGCCTTGCATGTATATTATTGCATTGTGTGTTGGCTCGCGAGCACGGAAGTTGTGCTTATTCTCGCTCTTGTAATACCCCGAAAGTGTGTTAAGCCTTAATCGGGGGAGATTAAATATTCGGGAGAGAATTCAATGGTTTTCGGAAAGGACCTTTTGGTTAATTTCATTCAATAGTTAAAAGGGGAAATCAGTGTTTTTAGTCACTCCTGGGCTTGGGCCCAGCCCATGGAGCCCAAGGCAGCCGGCCAAGGGGGCACCACTCCCCCAAACCCTAACCGTAGCCCTCCTCCCACTTCCCTCACGCCTCACCCCTCTCCCCTTGGTGGCCGCCACCCCCTCTCTCACGCCTCCTCCTGGTTACCTCCTTCCACCCCTCCCAAGCATCCTCCAAGTCCCCCCATTGCTGCTGTCCAAAGGTAGAAGAAGGACCCCATTGCGGCTGGTTAAGGAGGAAGAGAAGGAGGAGGAGAAGAGGGAAGGAAGAGGGGAGAAGAGAAGGGAGAAGAGAAGAAAGTGGGATCCCATCCGAGTTCGTGATCTTCAGCTGCGCCAAGGGTAACTAGCTTCGTTTGTTGTTGTGTGTTTAGTCGTAGAACCGAAATCGAGTAGTTTTGGCAAGATTGAAGTCGGTCTGTTAAAGTTGCAATTCTGTCCAGAATGTTGCGTGGCCAGTTTCATGTGGTTAGAGGCAGAATTAGGAGTTTGGATCTCCTAGAGAGTTGTAGAGGTTGTTCTTAGCTTTCAGTGGCCACCAAGATCACCCAAATCCGATTAACGGTCAGGAAGTTATGAATTTTTTAGTATCGCTGCTCTGTTAATCTGTCAGTTTAGAATAGTCTGTAGAAAATGGGTTGAATCTGCTAGTTAAGGTCCAAATCAGAGAACCTCAATATAACGAAAAATGTAGGTAATTTCCATACCTTTTGATAGAGATAAAGAACGCAAGATTTGGACTTTCGTAGCAAAAGTTATGATGGTTTTAGTGATCTGTCCAGAGAACCCGACGTGATAATTGTTGCTCTGTAGGTTGGCTCGGTAGAGGTAGTAATTGGCAGAATCAAAAGGGCTCCCCAACTAAGTTTATTTAGGTAATTAAATTACCTTTCCAAAAAGTCTGAGAACACCTTATTTGGACCTCTGAGCAGAAAGTTATGAATTTTAGAAGTTGACTGTCCGCAGTGATCACCAAAACGATCGCTAGAAATTGGGGGTTTTTGTTAACACTTGAGAGTAGCGAGTTTTGTTGTGTTATTATTTATGCTCTTGGTCCAGCGTGTTGGCCTTAGATTGGGATACCTTTATATTCAGGTGGGAGCGCGGTTCAGGGGCAGCACCCTCTTGCGTCCACCGTTCTCGCCTGATTGAGGCAAGTATTCGGCTATTGTATATTTATGCTTGTATCTTGGACTGTTTGTGTTTGGCTCATAATAGCTATGCATGGATGTTATGGTGATGAGTTCCAATTTATCTTGGTGAATGCAAGTACTCTGTTTGAGTGACTAATTATGACTGTTTGATAGAGGATGCTAATACTTTGATGCGTAATAACCATGCAAGGTTGATAGTATGGTAAGTAAGATTAAGGATGAAGGATACTAGAGAAATGATTAATTGATATTCATGAGTGATTGTGCAAGTGTGCTAGTATTATGATTAAATGTGCTATTCATGGATGCTAGAATGCTATGAATATCAATGATGTGGAATGCTAGAAGTATGAATAAGTTTATTCATGTATGATGTTGTTGTTAATGCTTACATGTTAATGATAATATGTTGAGTTCCTGCATATGAAGGGCGTTATCATGGTGCATACGCATGTTGAGAGCATCTGAGTGCCTTGGTCACGTGGTGACCAAGCACATCTGATTAGGTCCCCGTCATGTAAATGACGGGCTTGAGGTCCCCACATTCGTGGAATGTGGGCTATGAGCAAAAGGTCCCCATCATTAAGATGATGGGCAATGGTCCCTATACATGTGGTGTATAGGCTCTTGGTCCCCTGTGCCGGTGGGCACGAGCAAGGTCACAAACGACGGTTGTATACCCCGCATTACACAGGTAAAATGCGAAAGAGATAAAGTTGAGAAAGGTGCATTGCATTGGTTGCATTCACATGAGCATGAAGGCTATACTTTGGTGCATTGTTTATCTTGGATTGTTGATGCTATGAATGATAACTTGCTTAGCCTTGTTGGTACTTGCTTTGAGTCTTTGGGCTCACTCTTGCTTTGATGTGTTTTAGGTACAACCGGCAAGACCGCATGCATGGGAGGGAGTAGATATTTGGATGCACGCACTACCACTCAATCATAAAATTACTTATAGATGGTTTGAGTTTGATTAACTGTAATAATGAGAATAGCAAATTTTGGTTATGTTTATGAGATTATCCGCATGCTTGATTGAACCGATTTTGAAGACTTTGATAAATGCCATGATTAATTGTTGGAACCTCGGTATAGTGACTATACAAAGGAGGTTTTGCCAAAATTTGTAATTGGTCTTAGTTTAGTTTAGTTTAATTTAATTTTAGTAGCATTCCGGCTCAATCTTTGGTGGGTGTTCTGACTCTTTCCCAAAACCCTCGTAAGGAAATCCTGGAGATTACAACTACTACGAGGATCCAGAAGTCGGAGGACCAGGAGATGATGAAGCGTAGTGTAGTCTTTAGGTGTTCTAGTCTCGCTTGATCCGATTGACTCGTGAACTTGCGTGCATCCAATATTAACCAAGCCTTGGTTAATATCCAGCGCCACGGGTTTCCCGTCGCTTGCTGTGGAGAGATGAGCTCTCACCGCTTTGCTCCGTTGTCGCTTCGCTTTTGTTATGTAATCAATTTGGCCTGTTCGCCCTATTGTAAAATTCGATCCGACGCGTCTATGTAAACTCTGTTGTGTTAATTAATGAATGATATAGTTTCGCCATGTATGAATTGATTGATGATGTATCTGTGAGTGCTAGCTCTTGATCCAGTGGAATAGCACAGTGTTTCACGAGGATTCGGATTAGAAAATCCGGTCCGAACGAGTGGTATCGAGCATACTCTTTGAGGAGCCTTAGCTAGACTGGTCGAGCCTAAAGACTTGAGTTCTATTTTCAAAAACTAAGAAAAGCTTTGGCAAAAATATAGCGTATCTATTGCTCTTACTCACCCTTCTTAGTTCTTTACTTACCTCCTTTTGTGAGCCTACTCCGTTGCTGGCTCTCTCTTTTGTTTTAAAAATTCTAGATAACCGTGTCGTTGTCCGATGGCCTGTGGGATTTCTTCTCTCGCAGTGAGAACGACGACAAGTTTGTCGGTATCCCCGCCAAACTCAAACAGTACCTTGGTTCGTCACCGGCCCATCTTCAGAGGTTGGAAGACCTAGGTTCTGGATCGAGAGTCTTGTCCCATGGAGGTTGAGTTCATCGCTCACACCTTTCGGACTGAGCATTCCAGGAGCCTCTGTTCAGTTTCTGTTCAGAACATAGCGCGCTTCGCCTCGACTCACCTTGTGCCGCGTGCACAAGGATCTCTTTTTGAGGTCGCCTTTTCTGTCCCTTTCCGTCTCTCCAGGAGAGAGAACACTACCTGAAGATCTTCGACATCAGGAACACCGTTGTTGCAGTAGCCACCGTGATGCATGCCCCAGCTCCTCCTGCACCAGCCATCATCCTCAGCAATCCGGCGCTAACCAAACATCTTGAACCCCGCACCAGGATCGCTGCACGCAAGAGCATGCAACATCCCGTTCCGTCGCCTGTCATCAACGTTAAAGACTCCAGTTGAGGACGTAGCCTTTCTCGTTCTCACTCTTATTCCCGTCGCCGCTTGATGCAAACCGTTTTTGTTCCCGCTCGACGCATCGCACTTGCTCTGTAGTGGTGACCCATGGGAGTAGTCAGTGGTTAGGTTAGCTAGCAGTGCTTGTTAGGCAGTCTTTTGGTCTGCAAGCACCTTTTTCCTTCTTTTACCCCAGTTAGTAGAGGATTCTGGATTAGGAAATCCGGGTCCGACACTTCCACATCTCTAATAGATTAACTTGATCTTCAAGTTACCTTGTACTCTCTCTATATATATATGCACTCTGACCATAAAGCAATACAATGCAATTGTTCCTCCCAGCTTCAAGCAATACAATGCAATTGTTCTGCGCTATTATATCTTTCTTCGCTATAAAAATTAGCAGATACATATTTTCACTAACCTACAATCACTTTATACATGTCTTAGTATTTAAGACAAATGTTGCAGTAGCTTTAAAATATATTTTCCACTGAAATTTTGGTTGATCCAATTGGTAATTCAGTTTAATTTCTAAGACCTGACATTCTATTTACGTTGTCCCAGCTGTACACGTGATTTTCATCATTATATGACATATACTACATACAAAAAAAGTCAACAAACGTATGTACACGCAGGAGACAAAGGAAAACTTACTCCTGCCTTTTAGGAATTAAATTTCATGTTCCAATACCCAACAGATTACACAATGCATGGTAGCTAGTACTCCCTCCAATTCACAAAAACAAGTCGTTGGGTACATTGATATGTGGTCATCACAATACAACGTTGACCACTAATTACTATTATAATATATTTGTAAAACTCAAAAAAAATTATAATATTATGAAAGTACTTTTCGAGAAGAATCTACAAATGTGATTTTCATGTATCTAATCTAAATATTTAAAAATATATTGATAGCCAAAATTTTCAAAATTTGGCTGCATGTGTTCTAAAACGACTTAATTCTGTGAACTAGAGGGAGCAGTATGTTTTAGCAACCGAGAAGGCCACACATGGTCTAATCTAACTAGAACTAAGTACTCCCACATGCTGGATCTCACAAGTGATCATGAATGTCATAATTAAAGCTGGAGAATAAACCATAGCAGCCTTCAAATAATCGGCGAGCAAACCGTCACAACAAGCTGATGCGAAGTGCTGTTAAGGCTTGCGAGCGCTTATTCATCTGTTTCTGACTAATCGACTGCATAATCCATTTAATTAGTCATATCAGCCCATTAGCACGTATGTTCAGTGGCCCAGTATAGTAGCCCAAAAGGGAGCACATGTGCTGATAATCTCTTGTGTTGCCCTTAGCAGACTCTTGGCCTTCTTGTCACTGCAATTTAGGGTTCATTCTCCATCAAATAATAAGATATGTAGACTTGAAGCTTTTATCTAAACAAGACGACGAAATCGGCAACTTCTTTTTGTTAGATCTGCTGGTATAAGTCTTTATTCAAAGCAAATGCAAACTATGTCCTTGAGTAATTTAGTTTCCTGTATCTTAACAGTGGTTTTTCTTTGATGATTCTGATACCTTAACGAGAAAGTTAAATAAATTAGTTACTTGCATTATTTCATCACAACAATTTTATGGCTTTACATTGATACTTTGTTGTTGTTGAGTTTCCTATATTACTAAAGAAAAACTAGGCAAACTACAAACTTGAATTTCCATAATGAAACCATGCTATAACTGGAGTGTGGTACATGTATGTTTAGTAATTCTGACAATATTATGTATTTAAATACCTTTAGGGATAGTATTATCATCACATACATATGTATATAAGCAAAACATCAAATTGCGCATAATTACGATTAATCGTCAGTATTCGAATAATCGCTTGACGGTGCCTTGCCCTTGCCCGTCCAACGATCATATTTTATTTTTCACAACACTGCTTAGGACGTGAGTTTATATTTGTCTTTGCTCATCCTCAGCTGCCTTGCATTGCTAAACAATTCTATTCACATGTACATCCCTTGAGTTGAGAATATTTTAGAAATGCCTAGCTAGTCATCCTGTAATTGGTGCGGGTCAAACATTGTAGGCTTAACCGTCATATTGGCTACACGAAATTAGTGTTATTAAATTCATCACGAAATGTGATAGATTTAGTATATGTAATTTTTGTGATTGGTGAGGGTTAGTGGTATGCCCTAGAGGTAATCATCTCTATTTTTATGAATTATAGAATAAATATTATTATGTTCTTCGAATGAATTATCATCTATAAATATTAGTAAGTATGTGACCTGTTGGAAAAGCTATTTAATTGTTGTATGATATCACTCTAAAAGATCTCTGGTCGGATGTCACTGGTCGGGACACTAATGACTTGTTGTAACAGCCCAATTTTAGAGACTTTTGAAATTTGATGGATTTTGGTAGATTTTCAAATAATTTTGTTGCATTTTGTGAAATTACAAAAAATGGATTCATTTCAAAAGTGAAAACTAAATCCTAGTCTTAAAAGGAACTAATAAAAATCTACAAGAAAAATTAAGTTCGAAAATCCCTTTGAATTTGAGTTTGCAATTCAAATTCATCTAAAAAGAATTCAAACTAAAATCAAATCTATTCTTTCCCTCCCTTCCCTTTAGGCCAGAAACCAACCGTGCGGCCCACCTACTTCTCCTCCCCTCGCTCGTCCCACTCCTGCACCACGTCTGCCTCTCGTCCTCCCCTCTCGCGTGGCCCAGCCTCGATCTACCCCTGCGCCTGCCCTCTCTCTCCCGCGCCTACTGACTAGTGGCCCCATGCCCTACTCCTCAACCTTTCTCACTCTCTCGCCCATGTCATACTCACTGACAGGTGGACCCTGGACCCACCTGTTAGGCATTGTTCATCATCTTCTACGCCAGCACCGTGTCGCTCATCTCTCTCCTCTCTGCTCACCATTACGGCCCCGCAATCGAGTGCCCCCTCTACGCAACAAACCTCGAGCGCACCACCTCCCCCACAACCTTGTCATGTCAAGGCGCCAGTCGCTGACCCTTAAATCCCTCAAAAATGTGAGTTCTCGTGCACAGCCATAACATGGTCGCCGCCATCTTGCCTATTCCCGTGCCTATAAAGCTTCCTGAGCGCGTCATCTTTTTCGCCTCATCCACTACAAGCTTTTGCCCTCACTCATTGCCCCTCTCTTGCTCTCAATCACTGGGAAGAAGCCCAAGTTTGAGCTCCCAAGCCACCGCTGCCCTAGGCCGTCGATGCCCGTTCCTTGCCGCCTCAGTGGGCCTCGAGCTTCTTGGTCAAGCCCATTGGCTTCACCTTTCCATGTTCTCTTTAATTCTCCCTTCCTCTTTCTAGTTGGAGCACCAAAGCGCTGGAGACTCTTCGCCCTCGCCGTCGGCACAGTACCACCGCCACCCTTTCTTCCTCATCTCGTCTCTGGTGAGTAATCTTGCCCCTTCTTCGCGTCATCTCATTCGCCTTGTCACTGTGGACCTCCTAGGCTAGATAATGTAGCCGTTAGCCCTTTGTATCATCGTAGCCTCGTCGGCCATCTTCTTCACGGTCAATCGCCGTAGCCACGCCGCTCTTTTGCCCCTTCTTGCACGTCGCCACCATAGATAGCATAGCTGTAGTAGGTAGTTGCTCCCCCGAACCATAGTTGCAACCCAATAGTGTCGTAGCTTAGTTTGCACCACAGCACAGTAGCACTGTCGCGCTCCTCTTTGTCGTGCCTGTAACATCCCAAATCTGGGTTTGTGTTTCAAATGTAAGAAAATATGTAGAAATTAAAACTTTTCTTGCATCTTGAAGTTTTTGAGCTTTTCTGTAATTCTTGTAAAGGAATTGTGGGAAATCAAAAACCCAAATCTCCAATTGACTCAAGTCATAAACCCCTTATTGAAAATCTTGTGTCAAACCCCTGGAAACACTTTTCCTTAGTTCTAAGGATGTTGTGTGACCCCTCTGAAAAATTTCACAATTTTTATAAATTGTTTGAATATTCTTAGAGGTAGTCAAACATTCTGACCTTTGGTCAAACCCTAATAAGAACCTTGAAGAATTTTTAGAGAAAAATGCTGCGCATAAAAACCTCTGAAAATTTTATGTAAGGTTTATCATAGACTCATCAACCTCTATTTAAAATTTCAGAATTTTTAGAGTTAGTTTGCTATCTCTAAAAATCCTTCCAAGGTTTAGCTCATTTTTAAAACCCTAAGTCAAACATCAAGAGCATACAGTTAAACTAATTTTTGGGAAAAGAAATTACTTCAAGTAAAACCCTGGAAATAATTTATTTAAATCTTATGATATTTATCATGAATAAACATAATTTGTCCCAAATTTTTGGGGTTAAAATCAATCCACATAAAATTCAAATTTATTCAATAACCTATTGTAAGTTTGAATTTAAAATAAGCAAATAACTCATGAACAATGAGATTTAAAATTTTATTTGGTAACCCCTCCAAATATTTTCAGAATTTATAGATTTTATTTGCTATTTATAAAGCCTTAGTCAAACCTATTGTATTTCGGTCAAACTGAATTTAAAACTTCGAGCTCGCACTGTTGCACCAACTCGAGTCGTCGCACTGTTCCGACCCGAGCAAACTTGTCTGCACTGCACTGCCTAACTGCGCCGTCACATGGACCCTCCGATTTTGATCTAACGGTCACAACTCGACACGGTCATTGAAACACCGACCTAGGCTTTTCTCATGGTGTTGCTGGCGAGTGGAGCCCGCTAGCCAGACCTCCTTTCTCCACGTCGTGGCCGCGCCTTCGCCACCTCTCCTGTGCGCACCATGGCGTCGTCGTCACCGTGCGTCACCTTCAACAGCTAGAAACCCCAATTTTTGTTCTTTGTCGGTTTCCGCCTCGATCGCGGTTTTGTGTGCCCATACCCTGGTGTTATCTCCCTACCCCTCTCGCTCTATCCTCGCTGACCAGTCGGACCCACAGTCCAGGCTTTCTCTGCCACACACCCAATCTTATCGCCGCGCCACTGTCCCGAACACCTCACCATTTTGAGCCCTCCTCCATTTCATTGTCTATACAACACTGCAGCTCTTTTTCCCAGGGCCGTTCTCCCTTCCCATTTCTCTACAGAGCAAGGAGCCACGCGCCATTGCCACCTCGCCTCCACCACCGAGCTCGCCTCCCCCAGTCTGGAGAATGCTGCCGCTGCCCCCCTGGTGCCTCTACGCCGTGCGGCTCTCCCCTCCTCTGGTGCCGCAGCTCGCCCCGGCTCCTCACTCCGCTCGACCTAGCCTTGCTCGCGCCGCCGCCGTGGCCTATCGGCCGCCCACCGCACGGCTCGGCCGCTCGTGCCTCCTGTCCATGGCGCCACCGGATCTGCGCTGGCCCCTGTCTCCCTCGGCCCAGATTGTCTTGCCGTCTCTCGCCCGAGCCCCTCCCGAGCTGTACCACCTCCACCCCGAACTGCCGCGTGACTCCCGGGCGCCGTCGTCCCTCCTATCGCCGGATCCGCCTCGCCGCCTCGCGTCACCCGTCTCCTGCGCCTTGGCTCAGACGCCACCGACGCCCTCGCGCATAGAGCGCTGCGCGTCCTCCACAATGCTCCAGCCCCTACGCGCCACCGTGCGCTCCCCTCGCTCGGTGCTACTTCAGCTCCTCCACACCCTGGTTGCCGCACGCACGGCCTCCCTGCCATCATCAAGACCCGGAGCTCGAACCCCATTGCCGTCTCAAGCTCTACCATCACCAGCGTGGCCGCCGCCGACCTTCCGACCGCCAGCGACAAGCCATTGCTGAGCCGCCTTTGGTCCCCTTCTCCTTGCCCTCTATGTGTTTGTATAAATGCCTCAAGGGATGTTTTGTTTCTCTACAGGTGGAGCTCGCCTCGGCCACCTGTCCCTTTCACTGTGCTCAACCGTCGCCACCGGCCGCCGAGCTCGCTGCCTCCACCACGAGGCGCCTCGCTCGTCGGGTCCCGATTTCGTCCTTATCGGCCACCGCCGAGTTCCCCTCGCCGTCGACATTCGTGACCTCAAGCCACTTGGCCTGGTGTTTTTGTCGGTGTTGTTCATCACCTGAGGTCCAAATTGCTAGCTTGAGGCTTCCTTCACTGCAATTTGGGCTCTTCACTGTGTGTTTGGTTTTGGATCAAATTGATTAGCATGTCAATCTTTGAGACTAGTACGTAAAAGATCTTGATTCAATTAGCCCTTTTAGCTAATCGTGATGTGTTGATTATGAGTTTCGTGTATAGTAACACCGTGTAATGTTGGCTTAGAGTTCACTTAGTGGATGAATATGATCGTAGGATGTTTTTGCTAAGCATGCTCTTTTTCTTTGATTGGATCATTTAGTTTTGGTTTAGACAGTTAAGGCGATCGGTTAGTAGCGAATTAGCATGTTTGAATAGTAAGGTTTTAAGGTGATGACTTGCTGAATGTGTTAGTTAACTTTCGTTGGTTAGTCAGTTTTTGGTTAATTAATTGTCAGGTAGTCTAGTCAGTAAAGTCAATTTGCTTGGCATAAGTGATTAAGTTTCATTTAGAAGATGATATGGGAATCTAAGGGCTAAGTGTTGTTAATTGAGATTGTTGCAAAGGCAAGACTAAATGAGAGGATCCATTTTCTAGTTAGAGACTAATGACCGTTAGTGTTTATTTGAAATATGTCAGTGATTAGAGGATGTATGTCAACTATTGATAAGTTAAATGATATTTCAAACTTGACCTGCTATCTTGCTTCCTAATCAAGGTAGTTAGTAATGCTTTTGTTATTTTAGCCCTTGAGCACTTAACCAACGGTAGCACTAGGTCAATATGATGGATAGTACCAAGTGGTAAAGCATTAAGATTAAAAATCTTTAGTATGGTCTTTAGCTTTAAGTCTTAAGATTATGCTACCATTTGAAAATCCAAGATAAATTATTTACAACATGAAATTGGTTAAACTTCACAATTACAAAACTAATTCAAATCAACTCCAAATCCAATGATTGTGTTCCTAAATGCATCTAAAATCATTATCTACCTTCTATAAAATTTCATGATTTTTGGATGACTTTGATTTTTTTAGTATTTCAGTGTTATTTGTTCTTATTGGTTCTTCTCGATTCTTTCGATAGGTTTTGACGATTCTATTGTATACGAGAGTGATCCTCTGCAGCAAGTCGAATATCTCCAGCAAGGCAAGCAGATGTAACATCATTTGATCATATTGCTCCCATTACTTTTAAATTCTAATATCTTGTTTGTAAAAACTAAGTATGCATGCTTCTTATATCAAAGCTAATTTTTGTCGATTAGAGGTAGCTAAGCCTATTGCATTGTTGCCTTGAAATTGTTCACCCATGCCACTGCCATAGGTTATTATCCTCACCGTGAATTAGAGCCATGAATGATTTATAGTCTTTTATTGTCTTTGCGATATGATGCTTAGCAATGCTTAGTTACCGGTAGAATTGGGCGGTTATCGACTTAGTCGATGACCTTGATCACACAAAACTTGTTATTATTTATGATCAATACCTTGTGCTTTGTTTATTTGTGAAAACCAAAACTGAAAATAAAATATTTTAGACTTGGACACAATGGTAAGATGGTGTGCTTTTGGGTGTGACTGGAATGGTGCTGGGTCATCAAGGACCGAGTTACTTATGTCACTAAGCCAAGCGATATTTGCATGCTAACCACACTAGAGGGATATGGGACTTCTCTTGACTAAGTACTTTGGAGGGTGTTAATTAATGAGTCGCGTGGTGGGTTGCATATTGGATGATATGCAATATGGACATGTTTGTGGGGGAGGGGAGCACCCGCCGAGGCCGGTGTATCCTACTCCATGTATGGGTCCTTGTGATCACCCCCATACGTGTGACTCTTGATTAGCTTAATCCATTGGAAATGTCTCATAGGACTTAGCTGTGCCGGCATACCAAAGGCAGTGTGCTTAATAGCTTGGCAAAAAGACGGACTGAAGTGTGGGTACATTGGTACACCCCTGCAGGGTTTGATCTATTCGAATAGCCTCGTCCTAGGTTATGGACATGCTTGGTAAGGTCATGCAAGAACTAGACTACAACCTTTTAAATTAAAACTTGATGTGGGTGGTACGAGTGGGTAACTCGTGCTATTGTTGTGATGGCCATTGGGTTGGTCATCTCTAGGATGTTTTTATGTTTATTACTTATTGTCTCGCTGATATTTATGCAAATAAAATTCAAATTGTTAAAACTGCCTTCAAACTATTACTTATTGCAAATAAAACTTACTTTATGCTGAAAATAAACCTTGAGCCTTCTCCTTTGATTACTGCTTGCATGTAGTAGTAACTAGGTGTAACATCCCAATCTTGGGCTTGTGTTTCAAATGTAAGAAAATCAGTAGGAATTAAAACTTTTTCTTACATCATGTATTTCCTGTTGTGCCAAACAATTCTTGTACAAGGGATTATGGAAATACATTGTCACAAGTCTAGTTGATCCAAATCTTGTTATTCCAAAAACAATCTTGTCAAATTTTGTGATCATCCTCTGGAAATATTTTCCCTAAGTCTCTGTGATGGTATGTGACCCCTCTGAAAGATTTCACAATTTTTAGAAATTGTTTGAATATTTTTAGAGGCAGTCAAACCTGTTTGACTCTCAGTCAAACATTAAAACAGAGCCTTGCAGAAATTTTGGGGAATTATTCACAGCATAAAAACCTCTGAAAATTTTACACGAGGTTGATATCCGAGTTAGCAAGCTCCTGTAAAAATTTCATAATTTTTGGAGTTAATTTGCTACCTCAAATAAATCATTCAAAGTCTCTGTTCTTATTTCAAACTCAAACTTGGTTTTACTGTTACTCGGGTTCGAGTCAGACTCGGGCTCGAGCAAATTGACTTGGTCCAGTCAACTAACTGCACCGAGCCACTCTTTGAAACGCGCGTTGGATCTCCATCGTTGGATCTATATCGCATGGCCCGCGCGCGTGTAACCCTTCGGACCTTCCGGTTGCTTGCGCGAATGCCAACCGTTAGATCTCCATCCAACCGTTGAGATTCTCCGAAACCTTCGGACCCTCCGGTTGCATTTTTGAATCTGAGCCGTTGGATTAAGATCCAACGCCCGCGTGTCCCTTCGTTGTAAACCGCGTTTGCGACGTGGGGCTATCTGAGCCGTTCATTTCTAATCCGAGGGCTCGCATCCTCCCCGTTGTGTTTTAAAGCCCGAAGGCGTGGCGCCTTCGTAGCCGTCCGATTTAGATCGTGGGGCTCTGAATCGCCCGAGCTTTTTGCGCTGGTCATCTTCAACCTCCCGCCGTGCGAAAACAGTGCAAGGCATGGAGATGTCATTTCATGCTCCCTACGGCTACCCTAGTCGACATTATGGGTCGTGGGAGACATTTTCGGCCATGCCATGCCCTAGTGCACCAGCTATTATCTTTTCCTTGTCGGCCGCGCATTGTGCTTTGTGTTTTGCCGCCCGAAAGATTGGTGGTGCAAACCCTAATGCTTTCATGGCTTTATAAGCACTCTCAATGCTTCCTAGTATCTCTTTAGACCACCACCAAGCTTCATTCACCGTGTTGGAGCTTAACACCTCAAAAATGGCAAATCGCCATTGTTGATCCGTGGAGCTCCATTGGTGTTCTTGGTGTTCCAGTGGTCCTCCTTCATGTTTCTTTGCCCTAACCTTATCTATTTACTTCCTTGAACATTTCCCCTCACTTAATTTTGGATTTGATTCTCAGGAATTGTCCAATTTGGGGTTTGTTCAAATTCGGCCGAATTTGGTCATCTTCTTCCTCAGCTCAGGTGAGTGCTCCATTTTCCAATTGCTTGCTCATGTAGCTTCTGTGAATCATTTTGAAGCTATAGTGATGCTTTGGTATCACTCATTTGGCTCAGAGTGTCGTTTTCAACCTTTCTTCTTCGGGTCCGGCGAGCTTTCACCGTGATCAAGCAACTCCAGCCATCTTTGAAGCTTCTCGTCCCTCAGGTAGCTTCTTATTAGTCCTTAGAAGCTTTAGCACCTGCATCCTAGGCTTGCAGTGGAGCTCATCACGATTTTCGTGTTTAGCAGTAAGCTCCCATTTTCGTTTTTCCGGCTAGCCGGCGTTCTAGTCCCTCACCGCCGGTGAGAATACTACCATTAGATTCGTTGTGTTATTGCGAATCCATTTTGGTCCTTGGTGGGCGCCGCCGCGGCCAGTGTCGCCGGCGATTTGCCGTTGAAACCACTCGGGTTTTGTCGGCACAGCGCTCCCGTTTTCGTCACCTGATTAGGACACATTAATTACCAATCATGAGTTAATTAATTATGTCTTAATCATTCTCGTTGAGCCACTGACCAGTGGGCCCAACATCCTTAAATAACTCACTGGTTCAATCCCGCACTGTTCCGACATCATTAATGTTAATCATTGGTTAATTAATATGTCGTCATTTAAATCGCCGAATTTACCTGCTGGTCGTCGACTTGTGGGCGAGGGATTAAAATCAAATTCGGTAGCCATTAGTGTCTCTCTTAGATCTAATTAATGATAATCATTAGAATCTTTAATCTGCCCTAACCGCCACTCTCGGCGACAAGTGGGCCATGCTCGTGCGCGTGGGTTAAACCGGTAGCGTGGGTGACTCGAAGTCACTGACATGCGGTCCCACGTGTCAGCATCTTCCTTTGAACTGCGATCAATATCTACCGTTCGTTTTTAGATCTGCGGCCTAGATCTCTGTGTGCATTCGGACCCTCCGGATGCCTTGATCATTCTCGACCGTCGATTTTGAGATCAACGGCTGAGATCGTGTGTGCAATCGGACCTTCCGACCGTTGGTGCGCTCTGGACCGTCCATCTGCGCTGACGGTGGGATTGGCCCAAGCAACCGCACCGTCCGGATGCATACACCTTCGTGAGCCGTTGGATCGTGATCCAACGGTGGCTCGTTAGATTTGGCGCAGTCGCCGTTTTGGCGCGCGTGGCCCGAGGATTGTAGATCAAGGGTTGGGAGTTGTCCACGTCGTATTCTTTTATTTGGGTTGTTCTGTATTTCGGTAAGTATTTGTTTAACAACTGAAAATGATATAAAAACTTTAGAAACTCATAACTAATTCATTTTAACTGCTTTTTAGATAATTCCAACTGTAATAAATCGTGTTATCACTTTAGTTTATTATAAAAATGGATTTTAGCATGTTGCAGATGAGAAAGTTGTACATCTAGAAATAACTTGATTTCGTCATTTTGAATATTCCAAATAGTTTTAACCTTGAAAAATGCATATCTTTTCTCAGATAAATCCAATTTGTGCAAAATCAATTTTGTTAAATTCGTCATTAATATACTTTCATATAAAATAGGATTTGAGCATGTTCATAATTCTGTAAAATGATTTGCATTAGATTTACAACTTAGAAAAATCATAAGTAATTATGTATAACCCCAAAATTAGTAAATCCAACTTTGTCGTTATTAGGATGTCATAATCTACCTGCTATAAAAATTTCAGACCTTAGATCATTCTGGAAAATTTCGTCATGAACAGTATTAATTATTAATTAGATTGTTATAAAGTCGAGAAAGAGAATTGCTTCATATCTTTTGCATGCTTAGTCCTAATTGCATGATTCTTGTTCTGTCACTTTATAAAATCTTTCCCTAGCTGTAGTGTAAATTTTATTAGATTTGGATGTGTTTTGTTGTTGGGATTTATTTGGTGTTCTTCGTTCTTATTTGCTTATCGCCTTTTCGTTAGGTTCAAGACAATATTATTAATCTTGATATTGAGCCACAAAGACCATCGATCCTCGCACTTCACCCAGCAAGCGGATGTAGCATTCATTTGATCATATTGTTCCTACTATTTTCAAATTCTAATATATTGTTTGCAAATTCTATGTATGCATTGCTATGTTGTTTTAAACTATTGTCGATAGTTGGCCTACTAGATGCATTATCGTGAGGAAATGTTTATTCCTCTACTATCAAGCCTAGGTTACTTGCTGTGATTTTGGGTTCATTGGATGGACCCTTGTCACTTAGTAGTTTACGTGTCATTATGCTTAGCCATGCTTAGCTATCGGTAGAAATGGGCGATTATCGACTCGTCGATAACTTTGATCACACAAACTATTACTATGTGTATATTTCAGCCTTGTGCTTCGTCTAAATTGCAAAATTAAAACCGAAAATGAAAACAATTTAGACTTGGGCACAATGGTAAGATGGTGTGATCTTTTGGGTGTGATTGGAATGGTGCCCGGTCAATTAAGGACCGAACTACTTGTGAGTATCTCATTATCCGAGCATTACAGTGCGTGCTAACCACACTAGAGGATATGGGACCTCTCTTAGCCGAGTACTTTGACTGTGTTAATTAATGAGTCGCGTGGTGGGTTGCATATTTGATTATATGCAACATGGACACGTTGTAGGAGGAGAACACCACGAGGCGGTGTATCTTGCTCCACGTATGGGTCCTTGTGATCCATATTTCGCCGGCCAGTCACTAAGGATTAACCCCATACGTGCGCCTCTTGATTAGCATGTTCCATTGGAAAGGGTTCGTAGGACTTAGCCGTGCGCATACCAAAGGAAGTGTGCTTAATAGCTTGGCAAAAGGCGGTGCAAGTGTGGGTACATTGGTACACCCCGCAGGATTAAAACTATTCGAATAGCCTCGCCCTAGGTTATGGATACGCTTGGATAAGCTTTTCAAGAGTTAGACTACAACATTTTAAAATTAAAACTTGATGGTGGTATGAATCAGGGATTCATGCTATGTTGTGGTGACTTTTGGGAAAGTCACTTCTAGGTGGATACTTGTTACTTATGTTTACTCGCTGTTATTTAAATGCTTAAAACGGATTTTATAATCGCTGTTCAATCTATTACAATATTGCAAATGAAACTTGTTTTATGCGCCCAAAGAACCATATAACCACATTCCTTTGAATACGACTTTCATGTAGCTATGTATAGGCTTGCTACTCGTAAGTCTTATGAGTACATTTTTGTACTCACCGCATTGCTTGTGTTGTGCAGAGGATGATAGTGAGTCCGATGGACCTCACTTTTGTGAGTTGTGCTTTGGTGGCGCTTCTGAGGCGATTAGCTTAGCGTCTGGCCGGTTGCCCCGTGGTGTTATGTGGCTAATCGTCGTCTTTTGGTTTGAGCCATCTTATGGCAACTTTGCTTCCGCTGTTACTTATTTGGTACTTATGTCATTTGGCCGGTCATTGTGTTGTAATAACTTATAATATGTATGTCTTTTGGTAGACTTGTTATATTCTGTTGTATGGAAATGATGCATGCCCGAATTGATGTATGTGTGTCGCTTGTTCGGGAGGCACATGTTCATCGAGACAGCGATTATTCTATTTGTGATACTAGAACCAAGTGGAAGGTTAAGTATTACAAGTTTAATAAACCGGGGTCTCACACTAGGTTTGTTACCCATAAGTCTTGCGAGTATATTTTTGTACTCATTTGCTTTGCTTATTTGTTGCAGAGGAGGTTAATCCCCAAGGGATTGACTTTGGTGAGTTTTGCTACGGTGTGGACGACTAGTTTGGCGGCCCGGTCGGATTGCCTTGTGGGTGTATGCAAACCGGTTGGCTTTTGTCTTAGCCATCTTATGGTATTTTGCTTCTGCTGTTATTTCTAACTCTTTAGCTTGTTGGGGACCGGTTGGTCTCCTTTGTAATATCTATTATGTATGTTTTTTACTTGTAAAGTTAAGCTTTGAATCTATGTGTTGCATGGAATTGATGCAATGTTTTGTAAAAGGGTGTGTATACTGCAATTATGGGAAGTATACATTTTCCCGAGGCACGGTATATTTGGTTTGTGATGCTAGAGTCAATGGAGGACTAAGCATTACAAGCTAAATAAACCGGGGTCTCACAGTGCCACCGCCTCGGGCCACCTCTCATCATGCCACCATCACCAATAGCTCCATCGTGTCACCCGCAACCTATTTTGCCCCTCATAGGAGCCAGCCGAGCCCCGCCTCACCAGCAGCAAGCTCCACCCAAGCCGCCCATGGAGCTTCCCTATCTCTGCTCTGTGTTGAGGGAGAAGCTAACGTGGAGCCGATGTGGACGCCACGTGGTCGCCACATGGATGCCACGTGGGTGTCATTAAGGTGAACCATTTTAGTTAACATTAAGTGGTAGTTAATCAGAGTATGACATGTGGCCCGTAATGTTTAAACGCTAAGTTAACACAATAAAGGTTAAGTAAATAGTTCATAGACTAAGTTCGTGGACCACGGTCTTTGACCAGTGGGATCCTGGCTCGGTGCACTATTGAGTCAAGACCAAGACCAAGAAATATCCACATTTGAGCAAGGTAAGTCCTTACCTTTGATCATATTAAACAATTACTTGCATGCTTATTAGTATTTACGAAATGTTTATGTCAAATGTTGATAATTAGTTATGCCAAGTTTGCTTATCAGTATTGAATCGACTATTGATACCCCTATACCTTGTCACCGTAAGGATAATTACTACATGGGTGGATTACCCCATTTGTTTAAATGAACATGACTATTGGTTGTGTTTAGATATTGCTTAGTAATTGAACATGAATAGGACAAAACATTACCATTACAAGAATCTGGATACTTTGAACATGTAGGGTGGTGACATGTAGGAGCGGTACTAGAACAAATTTGACCATGGTTCACCACTTCACCATGTATATAACGTATGAAGAGTTGGAGTAGCCTAATCCAACGTCGAGCTTGTCGATGTAGTGGTCATAGTCGATCGTCTAATATTCTCAAGACCGATCGCTCCTCCAAAGAACCTATGACATTCCTTGCGAGGTCGTGGATCATCCTCGATCAACGCAAAGAAGACTCTCTACTGTATCCACACGCCTAGGGGTGGAACGCCAGATGTCGGTGTGCTAGAACCAACAAGCACAGAGGGCCTTCGAGATGATGGCGGCTAGGGTTTTGGTGGAGCAACTCACATACGCCCCAATGTACCCCATACATCCCCTTATAAAGAGCCTATAACGGATTCTATCCGAACTCATTTGTTCCAACCTCAAGTGTGTGACCAGAGGTTCATACGTGATCGGTTGTGACTCAAAAACTTCTTTCCGAGCATGAGTCGTTAGCGGTTCCTAGTAGGACATAACGATTCCCAAATACACATAAATGTTATATCGGATGAACCTTACGCAATACGATCTATGACTAGGTCTTTATCACTTATGACTAGCTGATATCTCCATACGACCAGTTCATATTTAGTTATGACCAGTTCGTAACTCCTTACGACCAGTTAGTGATCATGTCCGACCAGTTTACAACCAGTTTGTATCTCTATACGACTCGGCTCAGATCCGGTCGATTGAACGATCAGTTTGTGTATTCTTCCTTTACCTCACGATATCTGGTTGAACTCCAGGTGAGATATTTTGTCATCCATGGACTATTCAATACTTTCTCGATCAAGTGATAGATAACTTCATATGGTCGACTCTTCGACCACTAATGGCACGATTATGCAATTTGTTTATTCGACCACATCGAGAGACTAGAGATATCTCTTCTGTAATGTTAGGAGGGGCAAATCCCATATCCAACTAGTCACATTCCTCCACATATTTTATAGGATACCCGAAAGCTACCTTTATAACTACCCAGTTACGGAGTATCGTTTGGCAACCCCTAAGTATACTATTACACGTATAGAAAACCATGCTGATTTCAGGTCTAAGGATTATACATCATCATTACTTGAGACCAACTGATGACACATAAAATAATAACATCATCCATTACATCGATGTGTGTGACGTTGGACCGGGCTAGTGTAACCTGCCCATAGAATGGCGCGCTAGTGTAGCTTACCTGTTGTTGTATATAGGGGCTTTCTTGTAATTTATCAATTAGAGAAAGAATAAAATGGAAAAGAAAAAGGAAGGTGGGGCCCACTTGTCATTGAGGGAGAAGGGTATAAGGTTGGAGTGCCACACATGAGTGGGGATTCGACCCCCTCAATGGCGGTGGCAAGGGCGCTGGCGTGGGCGGCTCGATGTGATTCTCAGGCTAGCCATTGGTTGCATTAATTGTGGGCTCCTCCTCCTCTTCTTAGGGCCCCCTTCTTCTTCCTTCTTCTCCAAGCACGGTACAATGAGCCTCCCCTGGTTTTTTTTGTTCTTTGGCGAGAATCTGTGGTGGATTCGCTCATTGGTGCATTCGGCCGATGCATATTTTTGGTAATTCTTGTGTGACATTTACTTGTACCTCGGCTTCAACTTTCGGTGTGTCCTGAATTGTGAAGAGTGGTATTGTATCTCCAATGACCACGTCCATTCACCGTAGCACGTTGGGAACGATTGGTTTTATGAGACAAAGACTCTAATGCCTTGTCGAATCGACTGATGGTTTTGAGTACCATCCGCTCGGTGAGTTTGCATTTTTCAGATTAATTGCTTTACTTTGCAGAGTATGCCATGCTAGTGATAATTTCGGATTGTATTTGTTTCATCTCTAACACAGGGTGACTTTGCATGGTAAAATTGTGGGATTGTGTATTGCTTAATGATGATTTGAGGTCACTTTGATATTGAATACGACAATTTGGATATAAATTTGGTCTTAAGCTTGTAGATTGCTTGTGGTTTACTATTGTATCATATGTTGATGCTTGTTTGTTCACTGTGATTCATCTCATTTCAATCACTGTTATCTGTTTACTTTTATTCATCTCATTTCAGTCACTGTTATGCATTCTTGTTAATTGGTATCTTGTGTAGATGATTCAATTGCCCACTGTTCAGTGAACTATGAATTGATGATTTGTTTTAAATGACTGGTTAGACTAGCAAGATTTTAATTGAGCCCAAGACCTATTTTATTTTGGAGTAATTGTCATATTCAATTTGTGTATGAATCTTGACCTAAGTGGCGAGGAGGCCAAGAATTATTTTTGAGCAGCCCGATATCTGAGAGCAACAAATACCTAATTAAAATATGAGCATTATGCTGATTTTATGTTCTATCTTTTGAGCATCTTATTATGTTTAATTGACATGAAAAGAGAACATACTAAACTGATGGTTTATATGTCGTTTATGTCCTTTTTATGCTACTGGAAATATGTCTTAATGTTCATAATTATTGCTGCAATAATTCTTGAATATTTGCTAAAACTACTATTTTTACAACACCCGTATCCCTACAGTAAGAATATACTATGACAAGAATACCGGTCAAACTAGTACATGAGAGACCATGTCCAAAACGACTTGTATTTAGAGTCGGAGGGAGTAATATTAGAGCATTTACAATAGTCCATGTCACTTGTTATTAAAGGATAGACACATCAGTATTTAGGTAATATAGAGGAGTGATGATGATGAGAGAAGGTGATCTTGTTTCTAGATAAAGAAATAAACAAATTGTTGATATCAAGACACAAGAAACAACAAAATAGTTATTGGAGACTTGTTTGTTACAAAAAAAACTTGTTTTGTATGTATAAATTAAAGTAACAATTAAAGTTTTAGATACAAGCTAAAAAACAATCATTTCTTTTATTAGATTGAGTACCCCTCTCTGCTCTTAGCAAGAAACTAAAAAACAAACTATTATAAAGGCTCTTAGTCCACTATCGATTCTTAGCCGCCGTGAGTTCCACTCGGTACTTAGCTGCCATGAGTACCTAAACAATTCTACTCACACCTTTCTCGAGCTAAGAATGATGTACAAGCTAACTAGTGATTAATTATCACAAAATGGTGTTGAAAAAGGCAGCAGCAGCGAATCAAATCTCTCCCCAAAAGTCTACTACCAGCTAAAGATCAAATTGCACACTTGGCGTAGTTTTCCAACCTTGTAGTTCTCACATCTACGGGCATGTATAATGATACAAACAACTGCTGTCTATAGTAATTCTTTATATCACCTGTAGACAGCACTAAGGACAGTTCATACAATGGTTGTGGTGATACAGTCGGCTACAAAATTGTAGACAACACACAATCTTTTAATGTTTTTCTTGTTTATGATGCTACAGTCGACTACAGAATTGTAGACAACATCTTTATCTCTTTTTATTCTCTTTTATTTACGTCAACAAAAATAGTATGTAACAAAAACTATAAACAGCTGATATAAACCTAGTGTTCACGCTCTAAATAGGAGTATCCATCCTAGCTAGTCTGTCCATTTCAATGCATTGAATGAACACTACTACTAGTCAACTAGTACACACCGCCCAATAAGTAGCTAAGCTCACACTTGGTGTTTGTATCCATCTCCATTGCTACACAAAGAGAGGAATTAAGGGGGACATCGAGGAGATGGCCGGCGGCGAGGGGGCTGCGGCGACGATGTGCACGCCGGCGTTCGTGGCGCGGGTGGTGCGCAGCCGGTGGTTCGTGGTGTTCGCGTCGATGGTGGTGATGGCGGCGTCGGGGTCGACGTACATCTTTGCGCTCTACTCCAGGAGCTGCGGTCGACGCTGGGGTACAACCAGCAGACGCTCAACACGCTGAGCTTCTTCAGGACCTCGGCACCAACGTCGGCGTGGTTTCCGGGCTGGTACAGCAGGTGGCGCCGACGTGGGCCGTGCTGCTCATCGGCGCCGGGATGAACCTGGCGGGCTACCTCATGATCTACCTCTCCCTCACGGCGCGCACGGCGGCGCCGCCCGTGTGGCTCATGTGCGTCTACATCTGCGTCGGCGCCAACGCGCTCACCTTCTCCAACACCGGCGCGCTCGTTGCCTGCGTCAAGAACTTCCCCGAGAGCCGCGGAATCGTCATCGGACTCCTCAAGGGCTTCGTGGGGCTCAGCGGCGCCATCTACACGCAGCTCTACCTCGCCATCTACGGCGACGACGCCAAGTCGCTCGTGCTCCTCATCGCATGGCTCCCCGCCGCCGTCTACATCTTCTTCGTGCACACCATCCGGGTCATGCCCTACCGCTGCCGCCGCGACGGCGAGGAGCCAAACAGCAAGCCATTCTTCTACTTCCTCTACATCTCCATCGCCCTCGCCACCTACCTGCTCGTCATGATCGTCGTGCAGAAGCAGGTGCCCAAGTTCTCCCACGCCGCGTACGTCGTCGTTGCCACCGTGCTCCTCCTCATCCTCTTCCTCCCACTCGGCGTGGTCATCAAGGAGGAGTACAAGGCCGTCTCCCAGCTCGAGCAGTCTCTGCAGCAGCCGCCGGCCATCGCCGTCGAAGAGCCAATAAGCGCGAAAACCGACGAGTCGTCGTCGCTGTCGTGCGGCATGGGCTGCATCACCAACATGTTCAAGCCGCCGGCATTGGGGGAGGACTACTCCATCATGCAGGCGCTGGTGAGCGTAGAGATGCTGGTGCTGTTCGTCGTGTCGGTGTTCGGCATCGGCGGCACGCTGACGGCGATCGACAACATGGCTCAGATCGGGCAGTCGCTGGGGTACCCGGCGAAGAGCATCAACACCTTCGTCTCCCTCATCAGCATCTGGAACTACGCCGGCCGCGTCGGCGCTGGCTACCTCTCGGAGATCTTCCTCGCCCGGTACAGGTTCCCGCGGCCGCTGGCGCTGACGGCCGTGCTTCTCATCTCCTGCGTTGGCCACCTCCTCATTGCCTTCGGCGTGCCGCAGTCTCTCTACGCCGCGTCCGTCATCATCGGCTTCTGCTTCGGCGCCCAGTGGCCGCTGCTCTTCGCCATCATCTCCGAGGTGTTCGGGCTCAAGTACTACTCCACGCTCTTCAACTTCGGCTCCGCGGCGAGCCCCATCGGCGCCTACGTGCTCAACGTGCGCGTCGCGGGGCGCATGTACGACGCCGAGGCGGCGAGACAGCACGGAGGGCTGGCCGTCGCCGGGGACAAGATCTGCAAGGGGGTGCAGTGCTTCAAGCACGCGTTCCTCATCATCACGGCCGTGACGTTCGCCGGAGTGCTGGTGTCGCTGGTGCTGGTGTGGAGGACGAGGAAATTCTACAGGGGGGACATCTACGCCAAGTTCAAGGTGGCGCCGACCGCGGCGGACGGGAGCAAAGGAGGTGCCGAGATGGTGGAGGGGCGACCGGAGGAGAAGAAAGACAAGAACAAGAAAGAGGCCGTTAATGAGGAGTTGAACTGATGACTAACTTATAGTTTTCTTTGATTTATGCAATGGTTAGAGAAGATGGAGACTTGAAACAACTTGTGTTTGCTGGTGAATCTGTACTGTTCGTGGATGTTTGTGGTGTTTGTTGGACTTAATCTTGTTACACTGGGTATGTTTTCTTTCCTGTCTTCAGTTATTTCATTTAAAGTGCACGTTTGTAATTACGTTTAGCTAAGGTTATGTACAATGCGTTTACATCAGCTGTCTATAGTCTCTATCATGTAGGATTTAAACTAATGTGGATGAAAAAGAATAAAGAGAAAGAAATCTGTTATTTACAATCATGTAACCGACTGTATCACCAGAACTAAGGAAGAAATGTCTTAGATCTATGAAAGCACTAAAAGATTTTGTCATCTATAAAAATAAATGAAAAGATAACCTATTGTATGAGCTGTCTATAGTGCTATCTACAGGTGACATGAAAAACTACTATAGACAGCAGCTGTCTGTACTATTGTACGTACCCTAAATGGAGCTAGTCTCCTGAAGTAGTGGCGTGAGTATCGGGTTGAGCAAGTGCTCACTGAAAATCTAGTTAAGCACTTTGTATTCAGTTACTGTTTCAGTTCATGCGAATAACAGAAGTTCAGAAAACGACGCTACCGTTGGGCGTCAGAAAATAGTCTCTGTTATTCTGAAAATTTGCAGCGATCCAAGTGAAATTGTTTGTCTGTGTGCCCATATAGCTCTGTAAATCCAACATTTGAATGTGATATGGTTTCGATGGTAAAGATGTTCTTTATCTCCTGTATCTGTGGATTGGTAAATATATACTTCACATTGGGTTACTTGTAAGAGTGCAATTTCATACTAGTACTCCAGTCACCTAAGTCCTGTTACGAACTGACGAGATATGAGGTCCTGGGTTAAACGAGCTGCTGGTCAACGGTCGTCTCGGAGCGCGGATTACTGTCATTGTTTGTTCAAATTCGTATTCAAAATCATCCCAAAAGGAAATTTATTTCAAATTTGAATTATTAGCTGTAGCACTTGGGATCAGATGCTTGGTATGACTGTGGCTGCAAATATATCAGTTTAGGAGGAACTTTTATGCTCATCTGCGTATCCTCCATGTCTGTTTTGCTCGAAGTTCTGGGGCTAATGGTATCCTTCACCTATTCATTCATTATTCAGAAACTGCGGAGGATTTGGTCATTTGAAAAGGCCTGCACTCTCCTTCGATGTCAGAACTCTGATATCAAGTGGTCACTTCCATCTTCTCATATGGTGCTCCTCTACGGAAGCTTGCCGCGACACCAAGGAGATCTTTGATGTGCAACTTGCGAGGCAGCAGATTATGATCATGGTAGAGTTGCGACTTGCGGTTCACCAAGCATAATCTTCAGTACCCTAAAATAGCCAAAATTTGGTCAGGCTGCAAATTTAATGACGAAAAAAATCAGCTTGGGCGAAATTCGGTAACCATCAACAGTACCCTGAACGAACTCAAGACATCAGAAGAAACAAAACAAATACTAGAGGGACGACTTGTCGACTTGGTCAACTAGTCGACCTGCTGCTGGTACTACAGATCACAGAGAAAAAACACAGCACCTACACTTGGAGTAGAACAATGGAGAAACATAGCATCTAGTAGCAGAGCACAGAGCAAGAGAGGAAGGATAGGAGAGCAGAGCAGGGAAAGAAGAGGAGAGGAGTGGACTGCATTCACTCGTCATTGATGGGCGGTCGATGGCCGAGGCTGGAGGCTACGATGGAGATGGGCTGGCGATGAGCAGAGCAGGGCAGCGACAGAGAAAGGAGGGGATGGAGATGAGCTCGACGGCAACCGATGTCGCAGCACTGGCGGCGTCTTGGACGGGGGAGACTGCGACAAGGGAGGGCCGAGGAGGAGGATGGAGATGGGCATGACAGCAGCTGGCAGCGGCGTCGTGGGGACGGGAGAGATTGCGTCCGGTGAGGGCCGAGCAGGATGATGGAGGTGGGCTCAACGGCGACTAGTGGCGGCAAGGGGCTAGGGCTCCGCTCGCCCTTATAGCACTGGCAGTGGCGTCGTGGGGACGAGTGAGACTGGCTCAATCCGCTAGGGTTCCTGGTATAAACCTCTCCCCTCTCAAACTGAGAGTGGCTAGTAAGTCGGGCGGCTAGCCATGTTAGACTAGTCACGACTAGCCGACGATTGGGCAGCAAGTCGGACGACTAACCCTCTTAGTCGAGTCGATGGCTCTAGTCGGAGTTATGTACTAACTTATTGACTAATCGTCGATTAGTCACGACGAGTCGCGACTTAATAACAATGGTACACAGCAAACCTACCCAATAGAGTAAGATGCAAACTGAACTTAATGAATACAAATAACAAAGAGACCTCTAATGCAAAACAAAATTCAAGCTGAATTTAACTGCAGAAGTATGAACAGAAGGGTTATAAGCTTGAACATAAAAGTATGACCCTTCAGAAATGCCTCACAAGAAAAGATCATTCCAAACTCTGCAGGTTTTCATCTACCCATTAGAGAGAACAAATCGCGAGTTGCGCAAAAAGCGACCAATGATGCAAAATAAGTCGCCATGCTTATGAATAAATATATCACATGGAGAACCAATTTGTTAACTGAATATATCAAAAACAATCTGTCAAACTAGACGAGAGATTCTGACCGCCATGACTAACCGTTACATGCTATTTGGCAGAGAAAGATAACAGTTAAAAATCGATAACCCAACATTGTGCCGTTTCCTATACATGTTTTGAGCTAAAAAAAGTTTATATACCGGAATTCCTTTACTAAACTAAAATGAATTCCATCTCAACGACGGCTATCTTCTTTTCAGGGAACCGTAGTGCATCTTATTGTGCATCTACAAAACTGACGGTAGAATTGTCCATTCACATTTCATCATGTTTGCTCAGAATCAGTGCAATCCTAGTAAAACATTCTCACGCAAGACGAAGATTACAAACATTCTTTTAAGACCCATCAAATTATGCACATTAGAGATCATGGTTCCAGAACAAATAACCACAGGCCGTATCTTATTCACAGAAACGAACAGGAATAAGTGCACTTTACAGATGACAGTAACGCAAGAACATGCAGCCTTAAGATTGGAACCCGTGGATGACTGCTATTTACAAAGGCATAAAGATCCAAAACGCATTGATGACTGTAACAATGAATATTTGATCTTCAGCGGAATGTTTGGTGTGTCTAATCTTGGATACTACCAGTTCTCTTTGACAATCTTTGCCTTCTCAAATATGAACTTCCCTTCCTTGTACTTCTGTGTCTCCTCGTATGCTCTCTCATACTTCCAGCCTAACACCTCGCGGCAATCATTGCAGTAGATATCAGCAACTGTGTGTAGGCCTGTCATAAGTTGCCTATCCTCCTTCGCCCCCACAACTACATTCATGGCATGAGAAAACAGAAAGGCACGGCCATTCCTCCTAAAACAACCAAAACAGCAAAAGCCGAGAAAGCATCATCCTCCAAGCACTAGCAGAAGGCCCAAATGACACATTGCCTACAAAGAATTTCAGCTACCTTGCTTGGGGTCACCGATTAGTTGTACTTTTAGTTTTAGCACACCGATGTTATAACATTGTACATTTCAATAAATGAGATGTTTACTTTTTAATGTGTAATCAATTCATTTAAGTTTGAATATCAGTGAGATGTTGAATGAAAAGTACAACCATGTGGTCATGAAGCCTGAAAGCGTGATTTAGAATCGCAAGCACACCAAACAAAGATGCGTGATAAGCCCTGTACATCCATACCAAATTCATGTTGATCTGAATAGGAGTGGTATTATTTACGCTATAGCCTGCAAGACAATACAACTATACAAACAGTGACACATCAATTTCTCGAGCTCTAAAAATTTCTCTCCCAAATTGCACCACCAATCAGAAAGATTACTGCATCAATGTTTGGCCATCTATCGCCATTCATGTAAAAAAATGTGCTACTTGATCATCAGACATCCGACCAGCCCACGACGACTCGCAATAGCAAATCTAACAAGCGCGCCTGCTATCGAAAAACCGATCGATTCTTAGCACAAAGAGAGGTCCTCCTAAGCTAGCTACGTAGGTAGGTAATCAGCACTTAATACAGAACACACGACTCACGGAGAAGGAAAGGCTCCTGGGCTCTCGACCTGAAAGGCCTTGGAGATGATGTCGTCGTGCAGGCAGACGTGGTTCCTGCAGTTGCAGCAGCTGTACACGCGCGGCCCCACCAGCTCCGCCATGGACAACAACACCCTTAGGGCCTCACCCTCAACCAATCCTGCAAAGAATCAAGCAGAAAGTGCAACATCAAGATCCTGTCAAGAAACATGAATTCACTTCATTACCGTGATCTATTAAAACATCAGAGTTGAAATCGCATCAAGAACTCAAGAAACAAGAGGGTCCAAGAACCCTTTGGCTCTCGAACCGGGAGCGGGAGAGAAGAAGAGGAAGCGGAAATTGGGGGATTAGTAATCGAACACGGAGGCGATGTAATCCCACTACTCACCGACCGGGAGCGGCCGGGGGGATGGGGCGTGGAGGCGGGAGAGCGGCCGAGGAGAGGGAGGTGAACAGAGTAGAGAAGCCGCTGGGGTTGAGGGGAATACCGTGAAAGGGGCAATAAGCGGTTTGGTGAGAATGTGAGATGGCGAGAGATTAGACAGGCCGCGTGAAATAATCAACCGTATTTTGAAGGTGTCATTGGATTACTGAAACGGTCGAGATCGAGCGAAATGTGAACAGTATTGTGACGAATCCACCATGCTGGGGTGTTTTTTTTTAATGATTTTTTAATAATATTTTAAGGTTAACCTCTCGCTAATTTTATATTCACTTCCATCACGATCGCCACGAGGCAACGATGTGACTACCTCGCTTAGCACGCCGCAGCACGCACATGCGGATGAAGCCGCGCGCGCTTCAGGTAAATCTCATAATACATTATATTGTATCGCAATACATGAACATCAGAATAAAAAGGACGGCCGACACTCAGTAGAGCCGCTGGCTGCCGCCGATTTTGTGTCACACCGGCCACCAAGATGGCACCGCCACGCACAAGACGGGCCGCGGCGCCGGCAAAGCCGCTGCGCTCAAGGTAAATGCGACCACATCGGCGATGAATCGCAGTACGCTGTGGGTGGAATAGCGACTATGGCGATGAACACTACGCGCAGATGAACGTGCATCGCGCACGATGAACAGAGCAGGCGCCGCATGAACAGTGCTCATGCGGATGAATGTTGCACCCATGCGAATAGACGCGCAGGAAAGTGAATCTCGCATGAACAGATTTATGATGAATAAAGAGCGCGGATGAACAGTAATCTCGCATGAATCAAAAGTGATTTGGCGGATGAACAATAATCTCGCATGAACGTGATTTTCTGGATGAACAAGAAGCGCGGATGAACAGTGAATCTCGCATGAACAGTATTTGCGGATAAATAAATCGCCGCGCGTGAACTGTGATCGCACGTGAACAAAGATCATGGGATGAATGTATAGAATCACATATGAACAGTGATTACATATGAATGACGGCGAAAAATCTGTCACTTCGCTGTGAGATGCGCCGTGGTGATGTTGGCCAAGCCGCGCGCCGCTTGAAGCGGCCGGGCCACTCCGTAAGGTACCGCCGCCTCCGTCGCCACGCGCGCCCGCCCATGGCTCGTAGCCACTTGCACCGCGCCGCACGCATCGCGCCATGCGGCATGAAGTAAAGGAAGGAGGGAAGAAGGCTCCGGCCGGCGGTGACCGCCGACCGCGCCCGGCCTGCTCGTCGCACATGGTTGCGCGCTCGCTCGCCGCACCCGCACCGCACGAACCGCTACGCCTGCAGCCATGATGCCGCGCTCGCCAGGCCGCAGCCCGGCAAGCTGCCAGCCAGACCGGCCCGACCGCGTCCTGCGCCATCGCCGTAGCTAGCGACACATCTCCGCCGCAAGGCCGCACAAAGACCGCGACCGCCAGCGCTCTCAAGATGGCTACCGGCGCTGCCGCCTACGCTGGCTGAGCGCCCACTCACCGCGCGCTACTGGCTCAGAAGCTGGCGCCATATTGCCGCCGCGCCTCGTACGCACTGAAAATTGCGATTTACGAAAATCATTTTTTCTAGCAAAGGGCTTCGAATCCATTTTTTTTTTGCACTTTTTGAACTTGAAGCATGTTTAACTTTTTATTATTATTTCTATGCGATTTATTTACCGTGATTCATCGCTTTGATTATTCTGTGATTGTTTATATTGCCTTTAATCACGAAAATAAAGCAAGAATCATGAAAATGCATAGAAAATACGGAACACGAACTCGGAGTTCAAGAGCATTGTGAGAATTTTGCAACCATTTTATGCAGACACAAAGCAGAATCCTTTGAACTTTTGCATGAATATGAAGATGATCGCATCACGAATCTGAATTTGGAGAACCGACCGTAGTATGGTCGTAATTTGTACAGCATTTATAATACTTTCAATTCCGGTAATATAATCACGGATGAGCAGTAAGACCGAGAAGACCTTCTACCACCCAACGCGTAAACCGCAAGCAACTATTGTCAAGACTCGCTACATGAAGTATGCCAATTAATTGACGCCATGCAAGTTGCGTAAACTCAAGATGATATTCTAAGAAAGAACTTCATCTCTCGCAACCACCTAGTAGCAATGTTGGCCATGAAGCCATCGCTAGCAGCCTACAAGGCAGATGAAGTCTCTCACGAATGAGAGAAACAAGAAGGTAAGGTCAGGCGTCGTATTATTGATGTTTTCCACCTAAGAAGAAGGGCAATGATAGCATGAGGCATACCTCGCCATTGCAGTACAAGAGGATTCACATCCATTACCCGCACTTATGAATGTGAACACCCAAGAGCACCCATCATCCTCCTTTGACATCACAACGTCACACAAGCCAGTCGCCAAGAGGAGAAGATCGCGCATGGAGCCGATTTAGTGCGAAGTTCCGAATACTTCGCTTATTAGATCCAAAGGCACGATTGCACTTTGGACCTTTTATAGAAACTCTGCGTTTGTAATTGAAGCTGCACTTTGAATTATTGAATAATGGTTGCAAGCTCCGGGAGAGCAAAGCATTAAATTCTTATTATGAGTCCCGCAAGACTTATTTTCCCGTTTTATATTAGCAAGTTATGTTCCGATATCTCAAGTATTTTATTTATGTGTTGCTTGCTTCGCTACATATTAATGAAGTACATTATATTAGAACGCAGCGTGTGGCGCCTATGGAGGAAGTGTGCTTAGCATGTATGCACACAACTAATACCATTCTCGAGAAATAAAAAATTTCGGTCGATCAAGAAGAATGTTGGTAGTCTTATGACGCCGCAGTGGCTGATACTTGTATAATAGGCTCAGAAGGGCCATAATTATATTCCCAATGCGCACAACTCATGGTCATTGAAGAAGACTCTGTTGTACCCAATCGACTAGAACTCTCAAGGATATTTACGCTGGTCTTTCCATGTAGAGATCAAGAAGAGTATGGTATGTAATACCTGCTCATTACAAAGCGTGAAGAAAGTAAAAATAGCATTAGAATGTCTTCTTCATATGAAATTGGGCTATACTACATTAATATTAAGGCACCTGCAACTTCATACTGCCTTGAAAACCGTATTTAAAAGCTCGAACTTTTCTATCTCTCGGCATGATAGATTGTGTCGTCTAAGTCTTAGGATGATGAGAGATATAATTAACAATTCATGTGGACATGATATGAATGTTAAGAATTTCGAATCAAGAAGATTTTGTGTGCCCCGCATGTGCCACCCAGAAATTAATTACTAGGGACCTTTTGCTCTAAAGCGAAGGATGAAGTCTCTTGCATTCCCGGACCAGTATCCAGAGACCTTTGCGTCCTATATAGCCCCCGTAAGGGTCATTTTAGGTATTTATAGTGCTCATCAATGCTTCTTCGAATAGTCGACGATGTTTATTGTCTACAGAGATCATGCTTTTGTATAGCTAAATCTCGCAGATAATTAAATTAGAAACATTTTCCTCATCATCATGAGAAGTCCACATGAATGGACAACGCTCGGAGAACTTACTCCAAAGCATTTGATGATTATTGCATGAAAATGGGAATTGAAAGTTGAGCATTCTGCATCGCATGTCCACACCTGAATGGACTAATGTAACTCTGAAGAATTGTAATTTACCAACTACATGTTGGGACGCACATCCCGCCGCAAAGATCTCTCATCAATTTTAGATCACGGCTTATAACATCCGCTTCACCTATGCAACTAGCGCGCAAGGGTTAGCACCAAAACTACCATCTTCGCAGGTTTGGTCGAAGCGTTTATGTACCTATACTCATCACCGCAGCTGAATCGCAATGGGTCTTCTCCGAAAGTCCGGATATACATTGGTTATGAAACAACATCCATAATCAAGTGTTTGGACCCTATGATCGAGATTTGCATAATGCTCCATTCGTTGATAGTATATCGATGAGATTAGTTTCCTGTCATTAGAGGGAGGAAATCAACCCTTGATAATAATGTCGGAAATAATTGAAGTCTAGAAGACAATTGAAATCCGTAAGATAATTAAAATCTATGCATATGACCCGGCGCACTAGTGAAGCAAATAGAGAAGTCCGTAAGATAAATTATACCTCGTAAGATAATTGAATTGAAGTTCTAGAAGACAATTGAAGTCTGTAAGATAATAGATTTGCAAATATTAGCAAATTAATCTGTTCGACCACTTTAGTGATTTGAAGAGCGTGACCAAGTAGCATTTGCTCAGCACGCAATGCACCGCAGAGGGTTGAAATACTAATGAAGGTATCCCACCCCGCCCGCAGGCCTCGAAGCGACGAACTCCGTCCCTCGATCCAAGCAACTGTGGACGCCGTGGAAAAGGATAAGAAGGACTTGACACACCATCACCGAAGTGCCCTAAACCGTAGGGGAGCGCTTGAGACCGCACCGTGATGGAACCTTCGAAAAGCGCGCATCACTCTGAACATCCCCATGAAGGGAGACATCGTGATGGGATGTGCACACATCGCAGTTTAAAAACAGGGACTTGCACGCACTTTAAGCAAATGCAGAGCAAGGGAAGCATTAGAAGAATCGCCTTGAAGAAATAGCTATAAAATTTATGACCCTGGAGAATTTTGAATATGACAATGAATGTCGACATATATACTTTGCAAAGAAACTTGCCACAATCATCAATCTTGATTCAGAGCCTCAGACGCTCGTTGAATGAAAGAAAGAAAGATTGAAAGAAGGCAAGAGAAACTGAATTATTCTCTCCGAATAAAAGAAGGGCGCTGGGTCTCAAGCCGTGACGCCCCTCAGCACCCCGTAGGGCATAAGTGGATATTTGTTCAAAAGAGAAATAAAGAAGCAAGGCTCGTTGCATAAGGTTTCATTTGAACATCCAGAGATGATTATGAAGAAACCTATTCCCGATCATGGGCGTAACCCCTTTAGACATTTATCTCAATGGCAAGAACTTGAAGTTAGAATTGAAATTGATGGATGGGGTACCAAAGATACCTTTATGAAATATTGATTCGGACATCATAGATATTCGAATGTATTAATGTCCCAACCAAGATAGAGCAAATGGAAATATGTGGCAGGAGAACCTGAAAGTCATTGTAATGAACTTACAATCAGGCAGTGTATCGTGGTATAATCAGCAGCCTAATTTTCTATGCAAGAAAGGCTACACTTAACAATGAGAATAAACTCGTGGTATTTATAATGATGATTCCATAATGAATTTTGTATAATCTCAGCAGTATGAAAATGATCTCAATATCATCTAACCCCAAAGGTATTAAGAAAGTAAGCTTTTACCAAGTCGAGTTCAAAATGAAAGATTTGGGTGAAAATCAAATATTGCCTAGGCTTGCGCTTGGGCATGCTCCTCTGAGGAATTTTAGTACATCACCAACCTACAATGTAAGGTGTTGGAAAGGTTCTGCTTTGGAAAGGCATACCTTTGAAGGTGCCAATGGTCTGAGAGCTTTCGTGAAGAAGACAAGGACCCGCATAAAACCTAGAAAAGAGGGAGATAAGTCCTGGACCGAATTCTATATTTAAGTGTGATAGAAACACTCATGTATTGAATAAACTGTGACAGACTGTGCATTGCATTTGCCGTGAACCTATTAGTAAGGTATAGTACATGAACCTACCAAAGGCATCAAGTGGAATGAAGGACATCTCCGATACTCTAAGGAAGCAAAGAACTTGGTCCGTTTCTATGTAAAGGACAAAGACTTAACTATGAATGGCATGCTATAACTGTACTTGTAGGACCCGCATACAAACAAATAACAAACAGGCTATGTATTCCTATGGTGTGAACCAGTAATTCCATAAAATCACTCTGTTAAAGGTCTTGTACCGATTTCGACTAACCACTGGAAAACAATAGCACTAGCACGAGGCCTCACGAATGAAGGCTTGGCTTCACGGATGATTCACTACATCCAGCCAGCTAGATGTGGATTGAATATCGCGACAAACTCCCACTATTATCTATGAAGATATGTAGCTTTGTTGCACAAGTGCAGATGGGTTATTGTGAAGAATCTTCTTACAAAAGCATATCAACCCCAAGTTCTTCTATGCTCATGAATTGCAAAAGATGAACGAATCAAAGTATCTCCATACTAGGTCATGTGAGAATCTTGCAGATTTATTCACTAAGTCACTTCCCAATATTTAGCTTGAAAGATGCATATGTGGAATTGGAATGATGAGACTTAGAGAAGTGCAGATCGTGGGGAGAACCTTCACGAACTCATTACTAAAGCTTGATCACTAAGACCAGTACCCAAAAGGTAAATCCGGAGATTAAAATGAAATTGGGTGGATTAGTACCTTTTCCCTTGACGAAGTTTTCTCCCAAGTTTCTGGCTAAGGTTTTAATGAGGCAATTATGCATATAATAGGTAACATGATTAATGTACCTTTCTCCAAATTTTTCCTCATCGGGTTTTTATGGAGTTTTGATGAGACATGGACATGAAGGATGAGTGCCTGGGAGTGAGTGTTAGGAAACGCAGCCCAGACCAGGGAGTCTCAGCCCAAGGTGGGCTCTCATCCCAAACCCTAGCAGTGTTCGTGCCTATAAATAGGGGTGCTATTCATTGTAAAAGATTGATCGATGGATGAAGGAATAAAGAGAAGCAAGAAGTCCCCTACATCTCTCGTGTTCTATCTCTTATTCTGTTCTTGTTGTTCATGCATTGTTCTTACGATTCTCACGCTTGTTCACGCAGGTAATCGCTTGACCGACTCGCCAAATGTATTGCTCTCAACATTGACATCTGATCACGCCATGAACTGTGACGTAGCAAAATCACTTTGCCAACGTTAGGGAGTCAGCATAGCCAAACTGTTGTAACATCCTAATCTGGACTCGTGTTTCAAATGTAAGAAAATATGTAGAAATTAAATTTTTTTCAGATCTTAAAGTTTTGACTCTTCCTGTAATTCTTGTAAAGGAATCATGGAGAATCAAAACCTAAATCTCCCTTTTACTAAAGTCTTAGAATACTTGTTGAAAATCCCGGTTCTACTCCCAAGATATAGTTTTTCTTGGTTGTGTGACCCTCCGAGAAATCGCAATTGTTAGGAATGGTTTGAATATTTTAAGAGTCAATAAACCACTCCCGACCCTTTGGTCAAAGCTCTAACTGTAACCTTTAAGAATTTCTAGAGAAAAATGCTCAGCATAAAAACCTCTGAAATTTTACATAAGGTTCATTCTAAGTTAGCAAACCATCAGAAAATTTCATAAATTTTGGAGTTAGTTTGCTACCTCTAAGAATCCATCAAAGTTTTCAGCTCAAATGAAACCCTAAGTCCAAACTTTGATTTGGGTTCAAGTCGGACTAGTCGACTGGGATCTCAAGTTGAACCCAACCACTTGGAGCACCTCGAGCTCCGCCTTTAGGCAAAACAATATCGGTCGTTGGATCTTGTTTCGCATCGACCAAGATCTCGAGAGCTCTCAAAGACCTCCCACGCAATCTCGACCACCTCTCGTGTCCTTTTGCAAAGAGCACCCTCCCGGACCTCCTCTAGGACCTCCTTGCATTCTTGTAAAAGACCACCTAGGTCGTGCTCAAAAGACCTCTTCTGACTCCTCCCACCACCTCGTAGCACTTGAGTGATCGGGCCGCCCATCCATTGATCGTGACTCGACTCCCTAAGTGTTAGGGACCTCCGAACCTCCCCAACGCCCGAGCCCTCCGATTCTGATCCAACCGTCAGACCTCCTTGTTGGAGTTCAACGCTTAGTTTAGCCAAGTGTGTTCTTTGGACCACCACCTGTGGTTCTCCACCGACTCTAGGACCTCTCTCCGAGCCTCGGTCATCATCATTTTCGTGGCGCATGGTGTTGCAGAGAGCAGGGTTTGTCAAATTTAGTCCCGACAACGGCTATAGTGTTGCCAACATTAAATGTGCAAGCATCTTTGCCCAAAAGTCTTCTCACCTACTCCTATCATTTCGAGTGGTACCTTACCTCAAATATACCCGGCAATTACGCCTCTTGTTCCCTTTGCTCCTCTGGCATATATGAGCCCCAAGCTTCCTCCTGCTTCTCTATAGACACCATTCTTGTAACGCTTAGTTCCTCTCCGTGCTCTCTGTGCTCAAACTTCCGAGAAGCTTAGCCACCATTGTTTGACCTTGGAGCTCTTCATGTCTTTGAGCTCTAGTGGTTCAAATTGCAATCTTAGCGTGTCATCTTGTCCATCTAGTCACCCGGCAGCATCCCCAACTTGTTCTCGCTTGACCTTTGCAGAGGTTGACAATTTGGGAACTATGCTTGGTACTGGGTTTGTCATCTTCCCCAACTCCAACAAGCATCGTTGCCTCCGGAGCTCTTTAGCTTCCTCCCTAGACTTCATCCATTCTCAGTTAGTACTTTAGTATTGGAAATCCTACTGCTGGACCTCGTAAGCTTTTCATTTTGCCTGATTTTGTCTCCACCTGGCCATCTCCAGCCAGCCACGAGGAGGTGTTCTAGCTTTTGATATTGGCACCTTTAGGTTCTTCCTCGCTATTTAGAGCTCCCATCCATGCCTTTGGTTCCCGCCATGGTCCCCTTTGCCACGCGTGAGCTCAAGCTCAGATTCGAAGTTTTTGTCGGCCTTACTCTGACAAGTCTCCAGAGCTCAATGATTAGCATTTAATTTGTCCTAAAGGCTAATCATTAGCGTAAAATGCAGCTCCATGGCCAAGCATGCCTCTTAAGTTCCGCACTCTTAGGTTAAATCGTGGATCATAAAGACCTCCTTAGATCTAATCAGCCGTAGGATCACTCTGTTTCAAGAAAAGACCTCCCCGGTCGGTCTTTGCAAAACCACCCCTGGACCATCCTCGTGTCCTTTGCAAAAGACCACTCCTTGGTCTTTTGTAAAGAAAACCTCAAGACCTCCCCTTCCTTTGAAGTCTTAACCCTCAAGACCACCCAGGTGAATTTGACCGTTGAGACTCTCCTGCACTCTAGATCTACCTCACCCAAGACCTCTCACCGCTTCAAAGCTTATCACCTAGGACCTCCCCACGTGATCTTAGCCAGTTAGGACCTCCCGAGAGATCTTTGACCGCCTAAGACCTCCTCCATTAAATCCTTAGCTTTAGGACCTTCTCACCTGGACCATTAGATCTAGATCTAACTGCAGGCAGACCTCCTCGAGATGTATAGAGCTCTATCGCTTAGTTTCTCTTTTAGGTCCATGCCTAGATCTTCACTGGGATTCGTGAACATTCTGACTCTCCGAATGCGATCCTGATCTAATCCATTCCTTTTTACATATGTGGCCTAGACTTGTTGGGGCAATCGAAGTCCGAATGTCCCCTCCCGCAGGCCATTGGATCTAAATCCATCGTTGAAGATCTTGGCGCTAAGACCTCATTGGGAAATCTTAGCCGCCGTGACTCTCCCTCTTCGGGATCTCACCGCTTAGACCTCTCTATTAGATCTCCACCCCGAGGACCTCCTTGTTGGATCTGGACCATCAAGTCATGATCTAACGGTTAAAATCTCCCTAGGGCGCAAGGCTGTCTCTTTTCGCGTAGAGGTGCTCGTGGGATTTTCATGTTCGCACTCGTGAGTCGTATGATTTCGAATCAATCGCCTACCACCTCCCAGCTTTGAGTTGGTTTTCAAGATTAAGTCCATTAAAGCTTTTATTTGCAACTTATTAATTGTTTTGAATTTCAAAATGCATAATTTTTTTTCTCAGTAGCTCCAAATTTGACAAACTAAAGTTCATTAGAGTTCCTCTCGTTAGAATGATTTAACTTAGCATAAGTTCTAGTGTAGTCTTTAACTCAAATTGATCATGCCTAGATTTATAATTTAAAAATCATAATAAATTCAATTTAGCTCCAAATGAAGTAAACTCAATTTGCTAACCTTAGAATACCAAGATTCACTCTACCATAAAAATTTCAGGTCCATCTTTCTAGAAATTTATGCCATAAATAATAACAGATAGTAATTAATTTTGAATTTTCCAAATCTAAATTGATTTAGTTATAACTTTACATCCTTAATCCAAATTAAATGATTCTATTGCTAAATTTTTCTAAAATCATGCTCTTTCCGTGTGGAAGTTTCATGTGTTTTGGAACACTTTTGATTTGGAATCTTCTTGGTGTTTGTCGATTTATTTGGATTTGCTTACCTTCGATAGGATCCGACGATTGTGTTGAGTTGGAGAGTGATCCTTTGCAGCAAATAAGTGACCCACACAAGGCAAGCGGTGAAATATCATTTGATCATATTGCTCCTATTACTTTTAAAAGTCTAATATCTTGATTGCAAAAATAAGTATGCATGCTTCTTGTGTCAAAGTTAATTTTTGTCGGTTAGTGGTAGCTAAGCCTATTGCATTGTTGCCTTGAAATTGTTCACCCCTGCCACTGCCATAGGTTATTATCCTCACTGGTGAATTAGAGCCCGGTGAATGATTTATGGTCTTTTATTTATCTTTGCGACATGATGCTTAGCAATGCTTAGTTACTGGTAGAATTGGCGGTTATCGACTTAGTCGATGACCTTGAGCACACAAAAACTTGTTATCACTTATGATCATTACCTTATGCTTTGTTTATTTGTGCAAACTAAAACTAAAAACAAAATGGTTTAGACGTGGGCGAACTTTGGCTGGTTTCATGGTGGGTGCACTGGGAGTGCACGGGGTCGTGGTAATCGACTCCTAGGGTTGAGATGTCGCCCATGTCATGTAAGGGCCGAGTTACTTGTGTCACTAAGCCAAGTGATATTTGCGTGCTAACCACACTAGAGATATATGGGACCTCTCTTGACTTAGTACTTTGGGGGGTGTTAATTAATGAGTCGCGTGGAAGGTTGTATATTTCTATATACAAGATGGGTCACGTGATTGAGGGGGAGCATCAGCAGCGGCTTGAGCCATGGGCCGATGTGTCCTACTCTACGTATGGGTCCTTGTGATCCATATTTCGCTGGCAGATCACTAAGGGTTAAGCCCCATGCGTGCGACTCTTAATTAATGCAATCCATTGGAAATGTCTCGTAGGATTTAGCCGTGCCGGCATACCAAAGGAAATGTGCTTAATCTAGTGGCAAAGACGATCCTGAAGTGTGGGTACATTGGTACACCCCTGCAGGGTTTGATCTATTCGAATAGCCTCATCCTAAGTTACACACATGCTTGGTAAGGTCGTGCAAGAACTAGACTACAACATTTTTAAATTAAAACTTGACATGGGTGGTACGAATGGGTAATTCGTGCTATTGTTGTGATGGCCATTGGGTTGGTCATATCCAGGATGTCTTTATGTTATTATATTACTGTCTCACTGTTATTTATGCAAATAAAATTCAGATTGTTAAAACTGCCTTCAAATTATTACTTATTGCAAATAAAACTTGTTTTATGCTAAAAATTAACCTTGAGTCTTGTCCTTTGATTAAAGCTTGCATGTAGTAGTAACTAGGTTTGTTACCCATAAGTCTTGCGAGTACATTTTTGTACTCATTTGCTTTGCTTATTGTTGTGTGTTGCAGAGGAAGAAGGTGAGCCCCAAGGGCCTCACTCTTGTGAGTTGTGCTGTGGCGGTGTTTGGGACGACTAGCTTGGCGGTCCGGTCGGATTGCCTTGTGGGTGTAACAAACCGGTTGGCTTTTGTCTTAGCCATCTTATGGCATTTGCTTACGCTATTTTTTAGTTCTTGGTCGGTTGGTCTCTCTTTTGTAATAACTATTATGTATGTCTTTTGCTTGTAAAGTTAAGCTTATGTTATATGTGTTGTATGGAATTGATGCAATATTTTGTAAAAGGGTGTGTATACTGCAATTCTGGGAAGTATACATTTTTCCAAGATACGGTGTATTTGGTTGGTGATGCTAGAGTCAATGGATGGCTAAGCATTACAAGCTAAATAAACGAGATCTCACCAAGCTTGGTATCGAGCCATACCGACCGTAGAAACCCTAGCTTAGTGTCTTTAGGATGTTTTGGAAAACTTAGTTTCAAAACTATCACACGGATTTGAAAACTTAAGTAAGTTCTCTGATTTTACTCCTTACCTATCTTAGCTTGCTCATCTTACCCTCTTCTTATTAAGTTTTGAAAAATTGTTTTCCTCTCATCTTCTTCTAAAGATAGTGATTATCGATTAATTCGGGTTTTGGGGAACTAATGAGTTTGGCAAATTGAAGTGTTGGCTGCCCTCTTACAAGGTTTTGAAGTTTTTGGAATGGTAAAGTTCGACTAGGAGCTTGGATGCAAAATCTGGGCAGCAAGCGTCAATTTCCGGACAGCAAGCTCAAAGGTTCTAAATAGGGTAGAAAATGAGAGGATAACTCAACTAAAACTTGTGGGAATAAAAGGGTAAGAAGTGATATTAGTTGGCTAAGTATCTAACACCATTATTAGTGGTTTTACCTTGCCTTTGGTCATGTTAGAATTTGAGTTGCATGCTGAAATTTATCTCCCTACCCGTTTGCTCGTTCTTTCAATATGAGTTAGTCGTATCGCGAAGTTGATCTTGAGTCATGAAACTTTTGTGCCGAATTTGTGCATGTTTTTGGAGTCTTATCTCTTAGTTGTGTTGTTATTGTCTTGGCTTTCATTTTTCGGGCTTTGTTGCTAACCTTCTCCTTTCGCGGCAGGATGGCTGGGAGGACTCGTAGCAGTCAGGGTCAGCCGGCTAGTTCGGATGAGGAGTTTCCACCTCCTCGACCATGGCTGAGGTTCTTCTTTAGATTGAGCGCAACCGGATGGACCAGACCAGGATCTTGGAGTCCATTGCGCGCAACACCTCCACTCTTTCTGGTGCCTCGGATTAGGGGAGGAGGTGGGCATCGGCCGCGTAGAATTGTCCATTCACATTTCATCATGTTTGCTCAGAATCAGTGCAATCCTAGTAAAACATTCTCACGCAAGACGAAGATTACAAACATTCTTTTAAGACCCATCAAATTATGCACATTAGAGATCATGGTTCCAGAACAAATAACCACAGGCCGTATCTTATTCACAGAAACGAACAGGAATAAGTGCACTTTACAGATGACAGTAACGCAAGAACATGCAGCCTTAAGATTGGAACCCGTGGATGACTGCTATTTACAAAGGCATAAAGATCCAAAACGCATTGATGACTGTAACAATGAATATTTGATCTTCAGCGGAATGTTTGGTGTGTCTAATCTTGGATACTACCAGTTCTCTTTGACAATCTTTGCCTTCTCAAATATGAACTTCCCTTCCTTGTACTTCTGTGTCTCCTCGTATGCTCTCTCATACTTCCAGCCTAACACCTCGCGGCAATCATTGCAGTAGATATCAGCAACTGTGTGTAGGCCTGTCATAAGTTGCCTATCCTCCTTCGCCCCCACAACTACATTCATGGCATGAGAAAACAGAAAGGCACGGCCATTCCTCCCCTAAAACAACCAAAACAGCAAAAGCCGAGAAAGCATCATCCTCCAAGCACTAGCAGAAGGCCCAAATGACACATTGCCTACAAAGAATTTCAGCTACCTTGCTTGGGGTCACCGATTAGTTGTACTTTTAGTTTTAGCACACCGATGTTATAACATTGTACATTTCAATAAATGAGATGTTTACTTTTTAATGTGTAATCAATTCATTTAAGTTTGAATATCAGTGAGATGTTGAATGAAAAGTACAACCATGTGGTCATGAAGCCTGAAAGCGTGATTTAGAATCGCAAGCACACCAAACAAAGATGCGTGATAAGCCCTGTACATCCATACCAAATTCATGTTGATCTGAATAGGAGTGGTATTATTTACGCTATAGCCTGCAAGACAATACAACTATACAAACAGTGACACATCAATTTCTCGAGCTCTAAAAATTTCTCTCCCAAATTGCACCACCAATCAGAAAGATTACTGCATCAATGTTTGGCCATCTATCGCCATTCATGTAAAAAAATGTGCTACTTGATCATCAGACATCCGACCAGCCCACGACGACTCGCAATAGCAAATCTAACAAGCGCGCCTGCTATCGAAAAACCGATCGATTCTTAGCACAAAGAGAGGTCCTCCTAAGCTAGCTACGTAGGTAGGTAATCAGCACTTAATACAGAACACACGACTCACGGAGAAGGAAAGGCTCCTGGGCTCTCGACCTGAAAGGCCTTGGAGATGATGTCGTCGTGCAGGCAGACGTGGTTCCTGCAGTTGCAGCAGCTGTACACGCGCGGCCCCACCAGCTCCGCCATGGACAACAACACCCTTAGGGCCTCACCCTCAACCAATCCTGCAAAGAATCAAGCAGAAAGTGCAACATCAAGATCCTGTCAAGAAACATGAATTCACTTCATTACCGTGATCTATTAAAACATCAGAGTTGAAATCGCATCAAGAACTCAAGAAACAAGAGGGTCCAAGAACCCTTTGGCTCTCGAACCGGGAGCGGGAGAGAAGAAGAGGAAGCGGAAATGGGGGATTAGTAATCGAACACGGAGGCGATGTAATCCCACTACTCACCGACCGGGAGCGGCCGGGGATGGGGCGTGGAGGCGGGAGAGCGGCCGAGGAGAGGAGGTGAACAGAGTAGAGAAGCCGCTGGGGTTGAGGGAATACCGTGAAAGGGGCAATAAGCGGTTTGGTGAGAATGTGAGATGGCGAGAGATTAGACAGGCCGCGTGAAATAATCAACCGTATTTTGAAGGTGTCATTGGATTACTGAAACGGTCGAGATCGAGCGAAATGTGAACAGTATTGTGACGAATCCACCATGCTGGGGTGTTTTTTTTTAATGATTTTTTAATAATATTTTAAGGTTAACCTCTCGCTAATTTTATATTCACTTCTGACATCTTTGGTCACGCCATGAACTGTGATGTGGCAAAATCACTTTGCCACGTTAGGAATCTAGGCATAGCCAAACCTGTTGTAACATCCCAATCCTGGACTCGTGTTTCAAATGTAAGAAAATATGTAGAAATTAATTTTTTTTTCTTGCATCTTAAAGTTTTTGACTCTTCCTGTAATTCTTGTAAAGGAATCATGGAGAATCAAAAACCTAAATCTCCCTTTTTACTAAAGTCTTAGAATACTTGTTGAAAATCCTGGGTTCTACTCCCAAGATATAGTTTTTCTTGGTTGTGTGACCCCTCTGAGAAATCTGGCAATTGTTACGAATGGTTTGAATATTTTAAGAGGCAGTCAAACCACCCTGACCCTTGGTCAAAGCCTAACTCAGAACATTTAAGAATTTCTAGAGAAAAATGCTCAGCATAAAAACCTCTAGAAATTTTACACAAGGTTCATCTCTAAGTTAGCAAACTACTGTAAAAATTTCATAAATTTTGGAGTTAGTTTGCTACCTCTAAGAATCCATCAAAGTTTTACTCAAATGAAACCTAAGTCCAACCTTTGATTTGGGTTCAAGTCGGACTAGTCGGACTCGGGATCTGGGTTGAACCCAACCGCTTGGAGCGCCTCGAGCTCTGCCCTTTAGGCGCAAACAATATCAGTCGTTGGATCTTTGTCGTACCGCTGAAGATCTTCGAGAGCTCCTCAAAGACCTCCCACGCGCACGACCACTCTCGTGTCCTTTTTGCAAAGAGCACCCTCCGGACCTCCCTAGGACCTCCTTTGCATTCTTGTAAAGACCACCCTAGGTCGTCCTCAAAGACCTCTTGGACCTCCTCGACCACCTCTGGTAGCACTTGAGTGATCGTGGGCCGTCCATCCATTGATCTGTGACTCAGACCTCCCTAAGTGTTAGGACCTCTGAACCTCCCCTAACGTCTGAGCCCTCCGATTCTGATCCAACCGTCGGACCTCCCTTGTTGGAGTTCAACGCTTAGTTTAGCCGTTGTGTTCTTTGACCAGTCCACCGAGTTCTCTCACGACTCTAGGACCTCTCGAGCTGGTCATCATCATTTTCGTGCGCATGGCGGTGTAGAGCGGTGCCTTGTCAATTCTTAGTCGACAACGGCTATGTGTTGCCAACATTAAATGTGCAGCGAGATCTTTTGCCCAAAAGTCTTTACATTACCTACTCCTATCATTTCGAGTGTACCCTACCTCAGTGCACCCGGGTACCACTGCCCTTGTTCCCTTTTTGCTCTCCGGCTATATATGAGCCCCAAGCTTCCTCCTTAAGCTTCTATAGACACCATTCTTGTAACCCTAGTTCCTCTCCGTGCTCTTGTGCTCAAAACTTCCGAGAAGCTTAGCCACCATTGCCGGACCTTGGAGCTCTTCGGCGATCTTTGAGCTCTAGTGGTTCAAATTGCAATCTTAGCGTGTCATCTTGTCCATCTAGTCACCCTAAGCATCCCCTAACTTGTTCTGTTTGACCTTCGCAGAGGTTGACAATTTGGGAACTTGCTTTTCGTGGTCGGGTTTGTCATCTTCCCCAACTCCAACAAGCATCGTCGTCTCCGGAGCTCTTTCGGCCCTCCCTAGACTTCATCCATTCTCAGGTTAGTACTTTAGTATTGGAAATCCTACTCTGTTGGACCTCGTAAGCTTTTCATTTTTGCCGTATTTTGTCTCCACCGGTCATCTCTGGCTTGCCGCCGGTAGGAGGTGTTCTAGCTTTTGATATTGGCACCTTTAGGTTCTCCTCGCTATTTAGAGCCCATCCATGCCCTTGGTTCCCGCCAGCGTGGTCCCCTTTTGCCGGCGGTGAGCTCAAGCTCAGATTCGAGTTTTTGCCGGGCCTTACTCGGACAAGTCCTACAGCCTAATGATTAGCATTTAATTTGTCCTAAAGGCTAATCATTAGTGTTAAATGCAGTTCCTGTTGGCCAAGCGTGCGTCTCGTTAAGTTCCAGACCTCTTAGGTTAAATCGTGACTGTTAAAGACCTCCTTAGATCTAATCTGGCGTTAGGATCACTCTCGTGTTTCATAAAGACCTCCCCAGTCGTTTGCAAAAACCACCCCTGGACCATCCTCAGGGTCCTCTTTGCAAAAGACCACTCCTTGGTCTTTTGTAAAGAAAACCTCAAGACCTCCCTTCCCGGAAGTCTTAACCCTCAAGACCACCCTGGGTGAATCTTGACCGTTGAGACCTCCCCAGCCTAGATCTACCGTCCAAGACCTCCTCACCAGTTCAGCTTATCACCAAGGACCTCCCTCGGTCGCATCTTAGCCGTTTAGGACCTCCCCCTGGAGATCTTGACCGTCTAAGACCTCCTCCGTTAAATTCTTAGCTTTAGGACCTCCTCTCAGCTCTGGACCATTAGATCTAGATCTAACGGGCTAGACCTCCTCAGCATGTATAGAGCTCTATCGTTTAGTTTCTCTTTTTGCCATCCATGCCTAGATCTGCAGCTCAGATCTGGTGAACATTCGGACCTCTGAATGCGATCCTGATCTAATCCATTCCTTTTTACATATGTGGCCTAGACTTGTTGGGGCAATCGGAAGTCCGAATGTCCCCTCCCCCGTGGGCCATTGGATCTAAATCCATCGGTGAAGATCTTGGCAGTTAAGACCTCCTTGGGAAATCTTAGCCGCCAGGACCTCCCCTCTTTCAGATCTCACCGTTCAGACCTCCTCTATTAGATCTCCACCCTGAGGACCTCCTTGTTGGATCTGGACCATCAAGTCATGATCTAACGGTTAAAATCTCCCTAGGCGCGTTGCGGTCTTTTCGCGTAGGTGCTCGTGGGGATTTAGTGCCGTGCTTTCGTGAGTCGTATGATTTGAATCAACGGCCCACGACCTCCCCAGTTTGAGTTGGTTTTCAAGATTAAGTCCATTAAAGCTTTTATTTGCAACTTATTAATTGTTTTGAATTTCAAAAATGCATAATTTTTTCTCTGTAGCTCCAAATTTGACAAACTAAAGTTCATTAGGTTCCTCTGTTAGAATGATTTAACTTAGCATAAGTTCTAGTGTAGTCTTTAACTCTGAAATTGATCATGCCCTAGATTTATAATTTAAAAAAATCATAATAAATTCAATTTAGCTCCAAATGTAGTAAACTCAATTTTGCTAACCTTAGAATACCAGTATCTACCTACCATAAAAATTTCAGGGTCCAGATCTTTCTAGAAATTTATGCTATAAATAATAACAGATAGTAATTAATTTTGAATTTTCCAACAGCCTGAAATTGATTTAGCTATAACTTTTACATCCTTAATCCAAATTAAATGATTCATGTTGCTAAATTTTTCTAAAATCATGCTCTTCCTGCTGTGGAAGTTTCATGTGTTTTGGAACACTTTTGGTTTGGAATCTTCTTCGGTGTTTGTCGATTTATTTGGATTTGCTTACCTTTTCGATAGGATCCGACGATTGTGTTGAGTTGGAGAGTGATCCTTTGCAGCAAATAAGTGACCCACAGCAAGGCAAGCAGTGAAACATCATTTGATCATATTGCTCCTATTACTTTTAAAAAGTCTAATATCTTGATTGCAAAAATAAGTATGCATGCTTCTTGTGTTAAAGTTAATTTTTGTCGGTTAGTGGTAGCTAAGCCTATTGCATTGTTGCCTTGAAATTGTTCACCCCTGCCACTGCCATAGGTTATTATCCTCACTGGTGAATTAGAGCCCGGTGAATGATTTATGGTCTTTTATTTATCTTTGCGACATGATGCTTAGCAATGCTTAGTTACCGGTAGAATTGGGCGGTTATCGACTTAGTCGATGACCTTGAGCACACAAAAACTTGTTATCACTTATGATCATTACCTTATGCTTCGTTTATTTGTGCAAACCAAAACTAAAAACAAAATAGTTTAGACGTGGGCGAACTTTGGCTGGTTTCATGGTGGGTGCACTGGGAGTGCACGGGGGGTCGTGGTAATTCGACTCCCTAGGGTTGAGGATGTCGCCCATGTCATGTAAGGACCGAGTTACTTGTGTCACTAAGCCAAGTGATATTTGCGTGCTAACCACACTAGAGATATATGGGACCTCTCTTGACTCAGTACTTTGGGGGGTGTTAATTAATGAGTCGCGTGGAAGGTTGTATATTTCTATATACAAGATGGGTCACGTGATTGAGGGGGAGCATCCGCCGCGGCTTGAGCCATGGGCCGATGTGTCCTACTCTACGTATGGGTCCTTGTGATCCATATTTCGCTGGCAGATCACTAAGGGTTAAGCCCCATGCGTGCGACTCTTAATTAATGCAATCCATTGGAAATGTCTCGTAGGATTTAGCCGTGCCGGCATACCAAAGGAAGTGTGCTTAATCTAGTGGCAAAAAGACGGTCTGAAGTGTGGGTACATTGGTACACCTCAGAGGTTTGATCTATTCGAATAGCCTCATCCTAAGTTACACACATGCTTGGTAGGTCGTGCAAGAACTAGACTACAACATTTTTAAATTGAAACTTGACATGGGTGGTACGAATGGGTAATTCATGCTATTGTTGTGATGGCCATTGGGTTGGTCATCTCCAGGATGTCTTTATGTTATTATATTACTGTCTCGCTATTATTTATGCAAATAAAATTCAGATTGTTAAAACTGCCTTCAAATTATTACTTATTGCAAATAAAACTTGTTTTATGCTAAAAATTAACCTTGAGTCTTGTCCTTTGATTAAAGCCTGCATGTAGTAGTAACTAGGTTTGTTACCCGTAAGTCTTACGAGTACATTTTTGTACTCATTTGCTTTGCTTATTGTTGTGTGTTGCAGAGGAAGAAGGTGAGCCCCAAGGGCCTCACTTTTGTGAGTTGTGCTGTGGCGGTGTTTGGGACGACTAGCTTGGCGGCCTGGTCGGATTGCCTTGTGGGTGTAGGCAAACCGGTTGGCTTTGTCTTAGCCATCTTATGGCATTTTGCTTCTGCTATTTTTTTAGTTCTTGGTCGGTTGGTCTCTCTTTTGTAATAACTATTATGTATGTCTTTTGCTTGTAAAGTTAAGCTTATGTTATATGTGTTGTATGGAATTGATGCAATGTTTTGTAAAAGGGTGTGTATACTGCAATTCTGGGAAGTATACATTTTTCCAAGATACGGTGTATTTGGTTGGTGATGCTAGAGTCAATGGATGGCTAAGCATTACAAGCTAAATAAACTGAGATCTCACCAAGCTTGGTATCAGAGCCATACCGACCGTAGAAACCCCTAGTGTAACATCCCAATTTTGGGCTTGTGTTTCAAATGTAAGAAAATGAGTAGAAATTAAAACTTTTTCTTACATCATGTGTTTCTGTTTGTCTTGGACAAGTATTGTACAAGACTTATGGAAATGCAAAGTCACAAGTCTTTTGATCCAAATCTTGTTCCTTCAAAAACAATCTTGTCAAACCTTTTTGATCATCCTCTGGAAATATTTTTCCTAAGTTCTTGGGATGATATGTGACCCCTCTGAAAAATTTCACAATTTTTAGAAATTGTTTGAATATTTTAGAGGCGATCAAACTGTTTGACTCTCAGTCAAACCTAAAACCAGTACCTTGTAGAATTTTCGGAGAAAAATACAATGCATAAAAACCTCTGAAAATTTTACACAAGGTCAATGTCTCAGTCAGCAAGCTCCTGTAAAATTTTAGAATTTTTGGAGTTATTTTGCTACCCCAAATAAATCCTCAAAAGTCTCAGCATAATTAAAACCTAAAAACCAATTTCACTTGTTCCTTGGGTTCGAGTCGGGCTCGAGTCCGAGCCACTTGACTTCGGTCGAACCACCTAAGCTGCAGCGAGCCGCATTTTAAGCGGCGTGCGATATCGGCCGTTAGATTCAAATCGCTCGGCCGCGTTCGTGTGAGCATTCGGACCCTCCGGTTGCGTTAACCAATTGGGACCGTTGGATCTCAATCCAACCGTCCAGATTCCTGAGGGCAATCGGACTGTCCGGCGAACTCGTTTAATCGTGACCGTCCATTTTCAATCCAACGGTCACCGTTCTCTTTTCTGTTCTTCTTCCTCCTCTGCTTCTTCGAGCGCGCGGGCGACAATGGCAGAAAGAGAGAGGGCGCGGGGCGGCTTGATGTGTCACCTCAAGTTTGCTTTCGTCAACGTCTCTCTGCGGGGCATTTAATGCGCACCAGGCTTTCTCCTCCATTGTCACCGTGCTCACTTGCTCCCATCATTTCTTGGTCCATGGCCGTAGCATGAACCGAGCCCACCATGGACTCGGGTTCTTGCTCGAAACCCTAATCCTTTCCCTATATATTGCCCCTCTAGGTCCTCCTGGTGTTCTTTTACACCACACCTTGCTCCTCTCTGTGTTTGAGCTCAAAACCATCTCAAACCTTCAATCCACCATTGTTGACCCGAGGGCTCCAATGGCGGCCTTGGTGTCCAGTGGTTCATCTTCAACCTTTCTTGCACCCTTTTGAACTCCTCAACCTCCTTTATATTTCCCCTAACTTGATTTTGGGTTGCATTCACAGGAATCACTCAATTTTAAGTTTGGAGATTTTCGATTAGTTTCACCCCTTTCTTCTCCACTTCAGGTAAGTGGTTCTTTTGCAATTATTTGCTTTTGGAGCCTCTTTGAGCTATAATGAAGTGTGGTAATGATTTGGTTCCACTCATTTTGCTCGAACCTCATCTTCCACTTCATCTTCTTCGGCTCAGGTGGACTTCATCGTGTTCAAGTCTTCCCGCCATATTTGGAGCTCCTCTCGGTTAAGGTAGCTTCTATATAGTCCCTAGAAGTCATGGCACTCGCTTCCTTGGACCGCGGCGGAGCATCTTGCTATTTTCGTGTTTTGCCGTGTCGGCCTCCTTCTTTGCTTTCTAGGCTCGTGGCGTTCAGAACCTCCACCGCCGGCGAGGTCGCCGCCATTAGGTTCACATTGCTATTGCGAGTCCATTTTGCTAGTTTGTGGCGCGCGCGCATCGAGTCGCGGCGACAAGCCGTGGTAACCACTCGGGACTTTGCTTGTAGTAGCTCCGTTGTCGTCAAATGATTAAGACACGATTAATATCCAATCATTAGTAGTATTAATGGTGTCTTAATCGGCCTAAGGTGTCACCGACTTGTGGGCGTAAGCCTAAATCGAAAACTAGAAGTCGTTATGGTGATTTTGGGTTTATTTATTGCTAATCATTGTTAGCAATAAATGTGTCAAATTACCTTTTGAGTCGTGACGTGTGGGCCCTCGTCCTAAATCACCTCTGTTCAAAATCTTTAGGACACATTAATTGCTAATCATCACTAATCATTGGTCATTAGTAATTAATTAGTCATCCTAAAGCCTCCTTTAAGTCACTGCCGGTGGGTCCACGAACGCGTGCACGTGTGTTAAATCTCGCATGTGTGACTCGATCGCGACATGCGGCCCCGCGTCGGCCTCTGTTGCGCCGATCTTGGACCACCGTCCATTTGGCGATCTGCGGCCTAGATCTTGTATGCGTTCGGACCCTCCGGTTCCCATCGTCATTCTTGGCCGTCCATCGCTTGATCTGCGGCCACGATCGTGCGTGCTGTCGGACCTTCCGACCGAGGCGTGTCGGGCGCTCATTTTAGATCTGCGATGCGTGGATCGCCGAGGCAACCGCCGTCCGGTTGCATCCTTCCTCGTGGCCGTTGGATCTTGATCCAACGGTGAGCTCTGTTATGAATCGCGCGCGCGGCTGTTTCGTCGCGTGTGGCTCGTTGGATTTTGCATCGACGCCCACGAACGTCCACGTCGTTATCTCGGTTGGGTTGGTTTTGTTTACGTAAGTATTTATTTATCAACTGAAAATTGTATCAAAGCGTAGAAATTCATAACTAATTCAAGATAAATCCTTTTACATGAAACCAAGCGTAATAAATTTGTAATTCACTAAAGTTTAATATAAAAATGCTTTTAGCTATGTACAGTAGTAGAAAATGCTGTAATCTTTAATAGCTTGTTTTACGCTATTTTTATATATTCAATTGTATTAAAACTTGGAAAATGCATATCTTTTTCTGTATATCTGCTAATTGAATGATTTTAACTTTGATAAATTTGTTATTAACTAAACTTTAATCTAAAAATGGTGGTAGGCCTAAATCAGCACCAGAAAAATATGTTAATAAATTTAACCTTATTAGTAGCAATTAAAAATTCATTTAATGTTGTAATAGACACCAGTAATTCCCTGTAAATCCTAAAAATAGAAATTTGATGTTAGGAAATCCCTCTGTTATCATACTATAATGTGAAATAGGTTTTGCACATGTTTATATTTCTGGAAAGTGCATTATGCTAGTTTTGCATCCTAGAAAAATCATAACTAAATCATTTTAACTCCAATTAAGATGAAACCACTTGTATTAGCCTTAAAATGTCAGTAGCAACCTATCATAAAATTTTCAAGTCCGAAAACCTCTAGAAAATATTTTTGCTACAGTACCTTATTATGTAGAAAATGGGTTTTTAGGTAATATCTTTGCACATAAATCCAAATTAGGTTTTTCCAGTTTCTATGTCTAGGGATATTCGTATTCTACCTTATGTATAAATTTAGTCGCATTGGGATAATTTTTGCTTGCTCGTTTGTTTAAGGGTGGCTCGTCTTATTGGTTGTTCTTGGTTCTTTTGCCTTTCGCTTGGGTTCGACATTTGCGGTAACCCGAGAGCGACCCTCCACAACATTTGAGCAACGGCAAGAAGGCAAGCAGTTTGATCATGTTAATCCCAGTATTTTGAGTATTTATGTTGATTACAAATTCTATGTATGCATTGCTACTTTGTGTTAATAGTTGACCTAGTAGATGCATTTCCTTAGGCAAATGATTATTCTTTACTACCAAGAGCCTAGGTTACTTTCTTGTGATTTAGAGTTCATGGATGGGCTCTTGTCACTTAGTAGTTCGAATTAATTGCTTAGCCATGCTTAGCTTGGTAGAAATGGGCGGTTATCGACTTGTCGATAACCTTGATCACATCAAACTTATTATGATTATGATTTCCACCTTGTGCTATGTCTACTTATGAAAACTAAAACTGAAAACAAAATGATTTAGACTTGGGCACAATGGTATGATGGTGTGAATTTGGGTGTGACTGGAATGGTGCCCGGGTCAACAAGGACCGAACATCTTGTTACACTAAACCAAGCATTTTAGCGTGCTAACCACATTAGAGGGTATGGGACCTCTCTTGACTTAGTACTTTGGCGTGTATTGGCTCAAGTCGCGAGGAGTCGCGGAGGGATGGTGTTGGGAGCATTGTAGTGTCAGAAAGACTTCACCCGTGATGGGATTTGTTGTCTTTCGACTTGCAATGTAAGCATATGGTTTCTATCCATATGAGCGGCTCGTAGTTAATACACAAGATTGGAAATGTCTCGTAGGACTTAGCGGGCCGGCATACCTTGATAGTGTGCTTATGGCTTGAAGGCGGTGCGAAGTGTGGGTACATTGGTACACCTGCGAGGTTAAAACTATTCGAATAGCCTCGTCCTAGGTTATGGACACGCTTGCAAGGTCTTTCAAGAGTTAGACTATAACCTTTTAAATTAAAACTTGATGGGTGGTACGAATCGGGATTAGTGCTATGTTGTGGTGGCTATTGGGATAGTCGCTTCGAGTGGTTACTTGTATGTATCTTTACTCACTGTTACTTTGATAACAAAACAGATTTGCAAACTTGCTTTTAAAATGTATTACATTATTGCAAATAAAGTTGGCTTCATGCAAAATGAGACATACAACCTCCACCTAAATAAGCTTGCATGTAGTTTATGAATAGGTGCTGCTATTCCACACGTCGATCTTGCGGGTACAAAGACAATCTTTGTACTCGGTTGCTCGCTTAATTGTTTTGTTGTAGAGGAAGAAGGTGAGCACAGGGGCCTCACTTTTGTGAGTGTGTTGTGGTAGCTAGCTGGGCGACTAGCTTGGCGGCGATCGGTTGCCTTGTGGGTGTATGGCTAACCGGTCGACTTTTGTTCTAGCCATCTTATGGCACCTTTGCTTCATTGTCATTCTTGTATATTGTTCTATTTGGCGGTCGGCTCTCTCTTTTGTAATAACTTTACTTTATGTATGTCGTTGTTGAACTTAGTGATGTATGTGTATGGAATTGATGTGTAATTTTGTGATGATGTGCATATCTGCAGTGCAGGAAGCATATGTCCATCGAGGCTTAGAATGTTTAATTAGTAATGCCAGAACCATTTGGAGGTTAAGTGTTACTAGTTAAATATTCCGGGTCCTCACACCTAGCTTGGTCGTCTTTAGGATGTTTTGGAAAACTTAGTTTCAAAACTATCACACGGATTTGAAAACTTAAGTAAGTTATCTGATTTTACTCCTTACCTATCTTAGCTTGCTCATCTTATCATCTTCTTATTAAGTTTTGAAAAATTGTTTTCCTCTCATCTTCTTCTAAAGATAGTCATTATCGATTAATTGGGTTTGGGGAACTAATGAGTTTGGCAAATTGAAGTGTTGGCTGCCCTCTTACAAGGTTTTGAAGTTTTTGGAATGGTAAAGTTCGACTAGGAGCTTGGATGCAAAATCTGGGCAGCAGCGTCAATTTCGGACAGCAAGCTCAAAGGTTCTAAATAGGGTAGAAAATGAGAGGATAACTCAACTAAAACTTGTGGGAATAAAAGGGTAAGAAGTGATATTAGTTGGCTAAGTATCTAACACCATTATTAGTGGTTTTACCTTGCCTTTGGTCATGTTAGAATTTGAGTTGCATGCTGAAATTTATCTCCCTACCCGATTGCTCGTTCTTTCAATACGAGTTAGTCGTATCGCGAAGTTGATCTTGAGTCATGAAACTTTTGTGCCGAATTTGTGCATGTTTTTGGAGTCTTATCTCTTAGTTGTGTTGTTATTGTCTTGGCTTTCATTTTTCGGGCTTTGTTGCTAACCTTCTCCTTTCGCGGCAGGATGGTTGGGAGGACTCATGCTGATCGGTCGGTAGGCTAGTTCGGATGAGGAGTTTCACCTCCTCGACCATGGCCGAGGTTCTTCTTTAGATTGAGCGCAACCGGATGGACGAGACCAGGATCTTGGAGTCCATTGCGCGCAACACCTCCACTCTTTACGGTGCCTCCGGATTAGGGGAGAGGTGGGCATCGGCGCGAGGACTCTCGGAGTTCCTTCGCACTCAGCTGCCCACCTTTTCTCGGTGAGAGGACCCACTAGACGCAGACGATTGGTTGCGTCTAGTTGAGCGAAAGCTCAACGTTGCTCAGTGCCAGTACCACGAGAAGGCAATCTTTGCGTCCCACTAGCTGGAGGGGGCAACACTTTCTTGGTGGGAGAACTTTCTCGCCATGCAGCCAGCCGGCCACACCATCTCTTGGGAGGAGTTCTGCACTGCTTTTCGTCGGGCTCATATCCCTGCTGGCTTGATGAAGCTCAAGAAGAAGGAGTTTGTTGCGCTCAAGCAAGGGCGCAGGTCAGTGACGGAGTATTTATATGAGTTTAACCATTTGGCTCGTTATGCTCCAGGAGAGGTGGCCACTGTAACATCCCAAGTTTTGACTTGTGTTTCAAATATAAGAAAATGTGCAGAAATTAAATCTTTTTCTTACATCTTATAATTCTCATATGTGCTAAAGGATTCTTGTAAAAAGAATTATGGGAATACAAGCCACAAGTCACTTTGATCCAAAACCTTGTCTTCCAAAAATATTCTTGTCAAATCTTGTGATCATCTCCTAGAAATGTTTATCCTAAGTTATAGGGTTGGTGTGTGACCTCTCTGAAAAATTTCATAATTTTTGGAAATTGTTTGAATGCTTTTGGAGGTCAGTCAAACCAGTTGGAAAACTGTTCAAACCCTAGTTCAGGATCTTGTTGAATTTTTGGAGGAAAACCCTCTGCATGAAAACCTCTGAAAATTTTACACAAGGTCAATCTTGAAGTTAGCAAGCTTCTGTAAAAATTTTATGATTTTTGGAGTTTACTTGCTACTTCAAATAATTCCCCAAAGATCAGCTCTTTTTTTTAAAAAAAAACTCAAAATTTGAACCCTAGGTCTGAGTCTGACTCTGGCTCGAGTCAGACCCAGCCACCAGACTCGGTTGAGCCACCCATCTAGACCTCCTCGGGTTCGCTCCACCTAGACCGTGTGATTTCAATCCAATGTTCGGGGACCTCCTCGCCCGCAACGACCTCCTCTGCCTTGGGAAATCTGGGACGTCCAGGACCACCCCGTGCAAATCTGGGACGTCCAAGACCTCCCCTCGGCTCTGTTCTTCTTCCTCGCACGCGTGCGGCATGGCAGAGGGCAAGGTCAGTGCCTTGTCCTCTCACCTCTGACTCGAACGGCTCTCTTTGCTACCAAGCATTTAATGCCAAACAGCTTTAACCCCCCAAAGTCCTCACCTTCTCTGCCACTCACTTGCCCTGCGTGCCCGTGGCAGAGGCATGGACCTTGTTCACAGTGAACCTTGTCCATGCCATTGCCCAAGCTCCCCGACTATAAATAGCTCGAGACCTCCTTCCCCCTCTCTTTTCTCCACTCTTGGTTGCCGCTTAGACTCCCTCAGCCGTGAGCGTGAGCCTCTAGCTCGAGCACCCGAGAGCATTTTCCCCTACCACCATTGTCGCCCTTGGAGCTCCCTGTCGAAGCCCGAGCTCCAGCGGTTCACTTGGTTCCTTTTCTCTTCCTCTGGTCCTCCCTAGTCACCTTGGACTCTCCCTCATCTATTTGGTTTGCCTCTCACAGGGTTTGCCGCCAAGACTTCTCCGGCTTCCCTCGGTCCTCTTCTGTGCTCTGGTGAGTTCACTTTAATCTCCTAGAGCTCAAGGACTAGCTAGGTTAGATCATAGCGTTGTTTTTCGCATTTTCGGTTTTGCCGAAAAATGTCCTCCGCCCCTCTCCGGCTCACCGGCGATGTAGGCCCACTCCGCCGTCGAGGGTGCTCTCTCTGTGATCGCAATAGTATTAGGCACATTTTGGTCTAGTTGGTTCACACCGCCTCGGCCTTGGTCGCCGGCGACGTGTTGGCGAGCGAAGTTCGGTGTTCGGTCCTGTTTTCGTAAAATTGACAAGTCCTAGGACCTCCCCTGTTTGATTTCAGCTGTTGATGATCGTTGGAGGACAGCTCTTAGCCGTTAGATCTTCTTACGTTAAAACCCTAGTTGCCGGACCGCCAGAGTTCATCCCCACCGTTTAGGATCACCCCGATTAGATGCATGCCGTAGGGTGTTTTCTGTGAAAACTCTCAGTCACAGGACCTCCCTAGGGTGATCTGAGCCATCCAGATCTCTTTCTGTGAAGACCTTGTCCTTGCGGACCTCCTCGGGTAAATCTTGATCGTTGAAGACCTCCCACGCGAGATCTTGGCCGTTGGGATCTCCCTCCTTTAGATCTTATCGCGTAGGACCTCTCCCGATTAAATCTGGACCGTTCAAGACCTCCTCTGATAGATCTTGACCGCCCCAGACCTCCCTCCGTTAGATCCTTAACCCTAGGATCTCCACATAGCTCTGGACCGTTGGATATTCATCTAACGGCCTAGACCTCCTCAGCACTTTTGGTGTTTTAGCGCATTAAGTCCCCTCTCACCGTTCATTTTGAGATCTGTGGTTCTGATCTCATTGAACGTTCGGACCACCCGAGTGTCCCTATCGCTCTCAGCCCTCCATCTCTAGATCTGTGGCTGTGGATGGTGGGTGCGTCCAGACCTCCTCCGTTAGGGCTCTGACCTTTGGACCTCCTCGTGGGGCTCTGGACCGCCAGATCTGGATCTGACGGTCACGACCTCCTTTGTATGCGAGGAGCTCGATGCGCGTGCGTTGTTCATCAACTCGTCGGGGCCGTTGGATCCGATCTCAACGGCTTGGACCTCCCCAACGCGCGCCACGCATTTGCTCTGTACTCCCGTGGGCCGTAGCCGTGTGATGAGAGATCGACGGCCACGACCTCCTCGAGTTTCGCCAGTTCTGTAGGATCACCCGAGAGCTCTAATATTTCTAAGTATTTTGATGTTTCAAACTTCAAAAATGCATAACTTTGTCATTTTAGCTCCTTTTTGAATGATTCAAGTTGCATTAGCTCTGCAATAAAATGAAATTTAATCTGAGAATGAACTTAGGCACTTTTCTGTAGTAAAAACTGGTGTAGATTGTATTAACTTGTCTTAACATTAAATATTGTCTAGAAATTCATTAAACTTGTAAAATACATAACTTTTTCTCTGTAATCCCAAACTGAGCAAACTAAACTTGGTTAAAACCCTCTGTTCTTGTACTTTAGTATTGCATAGGATGTACACTAGTCTTTATTACAAAAAGGTGTATTACCCTAGTTTCAAGATTTAGAAAAATCATAAGTAATTCTTTGTAACTCCAAATGATGTAAACTCAACTTTGCTGATCCTAGGATGTCATTATTTACCTACCATAAAAATTTCAGGTCTTAGATCATTCTAGAAATTTTTGCCATGAACAGTACCAGTAATTAATGTAGTTGAATTTCCAGGCTGAGAGAAATTGTTTTAGCTATAACTTTTTCATGCTTAGTCCAAATTGAATAATTATTGTTCCTAAATTTGTCTAAAATCATACCCTAGTTGCTGTGTAAATTTCATGAGATTTGGATGACTTTTGCTGTTGAGTTTTGTTTGGTGTTCTTCATTCTTATCAGGTTTTTCGCGTTCTTACGTTAGGTTGCGAAGAATTTGTTGCACCTGAGCACTCTCCTCTGTAGCAACAGCAAGACCAGCAAGGTAAGCAGATGTAGCATCATTTGATCATGTTGCTCCTACTATTTTCAAAGTCTAATATGTTGTTTGCAAATTCTACGTATGCATTGCTATCTTGTTTTAAACTATTGTCGATTAGTTGACCCATTAGATGCATGATATGTAGGCAAGTGTTTATCCTCTAGTACTGAGCCTAGGATTACTTGCTGTGATTTTGGGTTCGTTGGATGAGCCCTTGTCACTCAGTAGTTTTCGAGTATGTTGCTTAGTCATGCTTAGCTACCGGTAGAAATTGGCGGTTATCGACTTGTCGATAACCTTGATCACACAAACTTATTATGATCCTTATATTTCAGCTTTGTGCTATGTTTAAATTGCAAAACTAAAACTGAAAACGAAATGATTTGGACTTGGGCACAATGGTATGTTAGTGTGCTTTTGGGTGTGATGGAATGGTGCCGGGTCATTAAGGACCGAGTTACTTGCGCCAATCTTGAGCATTTTGCGTGCTAACCACACTAGAGGTATGGGACCTCTCTTGACTTAGTACTTTGGCGTGTGTTGGCTACAGTCGCGGGAGGCGTGTGTGTGTTGTGTTGTGGTAAAATGAGGTGGTTCTGTGTTGGGAGCATTGTAGTTGTCAGAAAGGTTTACCCAGGGGTAGTTGTCTTTCGGCTTTACAATGTAAGTGTATGGGTTTCTATCAATACGAGCGGCTCGTAGTTTATACACAATATTGAAAATGTCTCGTAGGACTTAGCCGTGCGACATACCTTTGGAAGTGTGCTAATCCTGTGGCTTAAAGGCGGTCTGAAGTGTGGGTACATTGGTACACCCCTGCAGGGTTAAAACTATTCGAATAGCCTTGTCCTAAGTTATGAACACGCTCAGATACACTCCGTGAGAACTAGACTAGAACATTTTAATTAAAACTTGATGGGTGAGTGCGAATCGGGATTAGTGCTATGTTGTGGTGGCTATTGGGTTAGTCACCTCTAGGTGGTTACTTGTTATTTATTGATTACTCATTGTTATTTCAATGCTTCGAAACAGATTTTATCAACTGCCTTCAATCTATTACACTATTGCAAATGAAAATTGCTTTACACGTCCAATTAACCATATAGCCAATCTCCTTTGATACAGCTTTCATGTAGCTATGTATAGGCTTGTTACTCGTAAGTCTTGCGAGTATATTTTTGTACTCATCTGCATTGCTTGTTGTATGCAGAGGAAGAAGGTGAGCTCCAAGGGCATCACTTTTGTGAGATGTGCGGCTTTTAGGACGACTAGCTTGGCGGTCCGGTTGGTTGCCTTGTGGGTTAAGGCACACTAATTGGCTTTTGTTTATAGCCATCTTATGTCACCTTTTGCTTCCACTGTTTACTTAGTCTTTTGTATGTTATTTGGCCGGTCGGCCCCTCTTTTGTAATAACTTTATATTATGTATGTCGTTTGTTAGACTTGTTATTTTGTGTTGTATGGAATTGATGCATGCTTTTGTAAAGATGTATGTGTCTGCATTGGAAGCACATGTCTATCGAGGCACGGTGTATTTTGCTTGTAATGCTAGGGCCAATGGAAGGCTAAGTACTACAAGCTAAATAAACCGGGTCTCACGACCACCGATGAGGCCAAGTAGGAGAAGTTCATGGACGGTGATGAGGACATCCCTAACTTGGATACAACCGTGTCTACACACACAAGCGATCCACAACAAATGTTACAAGGACCAATTACTCGAGCTCGTGCTCGCCAACTTAATCACCGGTAAATTCGTTCATAGGTTTATATATTCTGAGAATAGATCGCTACCAAATGCAAGTGATTTAATTGTGCTTAGGAATATGGGAAAGGACCAAGGAGAGGTATGTGGAGCCATGGACAAGCATAGGAGGCATAATGGAGGTCATCACGTCACTTTGGGTCCGAGCCAAGCAAGAATTCGAGTTGGGCTCGTTACGGATTCGAGTTCGGACTACTGCAACGACACTAAGTTCAAGCGGATGTAACTTCTTCATACGGACTCCGTTTGGGACGTTCTTGGACTTCATTGAAAGCTTATCAAGTCTACTTTTAATGGATCCAACCACAGCTTCAAATTCCAACCGAGCCGCCACAATAAACAAAACAATTCACATCTATTTTTTCTCCGAGTCAAAAGGTGCTGCACCACCTCCTCTTGGCCCCATGGGCCTTGTAACCCTAGGGCGTCGTCCACTTCCACAGCGCCACCCCGGTCGTATTCCCATATAGGAGCCGTCGTTCCCGGCGAACTTCGGATTTCGTTGAGTTTAGATTTAGCCATTGTGCAAACTTCTATTCTTGATTGTGTCGGACGACCACTGTCAAGACAACCTTGGATCCCACCTTTGATTTTCAATACCATCTACGCTACATTCTTATTCGCAATATCAGATTACCTATATTTTATTCTTGCTAGTTCTTCGATTGCTCGCAGGAATTGAACCTGCGTGTTCGGGTTTATCGCGCTTCTAGCACGGTCAATAACATCTCGAGTTGGTTCAACGATTGCTAAGGCACAAGCGTCGTCGTTAAATGCGATTGTAGTCGGATCACGAGTCACCTCCACCAAAATCGATAGTTATCAATCTCATTGAAAGATCGGGTTCCCCGCCTCCATCAAGTGGTATCAGAGCTCAAGGTTGCTCGGTGAGAATTTACTGTTTTTCGTAGTTAGGTTGCTTAATTCCGAAAGTCCAGAAAAAGCCAAAAAAATTATAGGATTAGATCACCTATCTGTCCAAGACCAATTGCGCCATTGCATCTTTCTTTTCAGTGCATTGCATTGTTGAACTTTCGAGTGCATCGTCGTGTCTTTTGCTGGTCTTAGTGTCTAGTTCCTTTAGAGTTTCGAGTTCTACTCACGTTTGGTCGCACCGTTGCGCTTGGGTTCAATCTGCCGCTTACCTCCATCGTTGCGAGTCCTTGCCGCGCCCGGCAGAGCCACTGCTGTCTTTGCCTTCACGCTGCCACGACCACCAGAGCCGTTGCCGCGACCACCAGCGCTGCCACCATCCCTTGTCGCGTCCTACCGTAGCCACCATCCTCCTGCCGCGGCAAGCCACCATCCTCCTGCCACCGCCACACCAAGGGAAACCCTAACCAAGAACAAAAGTTCGTTTCGGTTTGTGAGAGAAAAAGAGAAAAAAGAAAAAAAGAAAAAAAGAAAAAAATAGAGGTTGTTTTACGTCTTGCCAAAGGAAACATAAGATTCATCGACTTGACAGCGATAAAAAAATCAAAGTTTAGAGAGAGAGAGTACCTTTTAATTACCTTTGTACCTCTACTTTTTAGAAAGCGTTTGTGACCCATATACCTCTCTAGGCTGAAAAGGACTTTGAAGAGTTTTGAGTGAGGTGCACATTTGCAAAAAAAAAGAGGAGCAAAAAAGAGCGAAAAAAGTTTCTCAAAATTTTCTCAAAATTGTGAGCCCTTTTGTAAGTGATTCTAAGGTTCCCGTGAAGACGGCATCCTTTTCGAGCCGCCACATCGTGCTTTCATTTGTGTTCTAGGATCGCGTCTCTAGTACGGTCTAACCTAGGACCCGGCACTAACAGACATTGAACGATTTTTGACTTACTTTCTCTGATTTGATAGGTGCTAATCCATTGCTACCATACTTGAGCCTTCCGCTACACCTTTTCTACAACCGTCAGCTGAACTTCACCTAGCAATCGCTCCATCTAATCTTCTGAGATACATTGACACGCTGGTTGCCGATAACCCCTATTTGCTTGGTAAGAATTGGTAAGAATTGGATAGAAGGCTTGAGTGTGGCGACTTTTGAACCACCACATCCTAGTAGTTGTTAGGGACATATACTTGTGATTTGCTAATAATGGCGAGTTCTGCGAGCATTCGGATGAGGATACATCTCATACTCCTCGTCTGAAGGGAATCGTATAACATTTTCGGCGCCTCATGAACCTTGTGCGGAGGGTCTTGAGGAAGATGTTAGGGTCACAAATGGCGACTTTCTCAACAGGGTGCCCAAATTGAGACAAACACCATGCTCGCCGCGATGGAGAGCGCAAGGCGTCACTAACACTTCTTTGATGTATTATGGCGCGTCTTGGCGAGATGGCCCATGCATCCACTGCTGCCCCCTGCTGCCGGTGGTAGAGGACAAGATGAATCGACTATGTGATAATCAGGAGGCCAATGACATGGGTAATAATAACAACGATCGAGCTCATTGTGATTTGCGTTTTAGCAGAAGCGAGGTATGCGACGAGATCCCCACGGCGTGGTGCGTGACCACGATGATTCTTTTGATAAGGTTAAATTCACTATTCCCTCTTTTAATGGTAAATATGATCCCGATGGTTATCTTAATTGGGAACTAGCTGTTGATCAAAAATTTGCTTGCCATGAAGTTCACGAGATTAGGCGAGTTAGAAGTGCTACTAGTGAATTTACTGATTTTGCTTCAATTTGGTGGAAAGAACATTGCCGTCAACATCCCAATAACATACCTAACACTTGGGAGGCTTTAAAATTGCTTATCGCATCGATTTGTTCCCTCATATTATGCTCGTGATTTGTTAAATAAATTACAACGCTTAAGACAAGGTACAAAGTCGTGGAAGAATACTATCAAGAATTACAAATTGGTATGTTGCGTTGTGGTTTAGATGAGAATGAGGAGGCATCAATGACTAGGTTTTGGGAGGGTTGAATCGAAATTCAAGACATCCTTGATTATAAAGAATACAACTCCATTACTAGATTGTTTCATCTTGCTTGCAAAGCTGAACGTGAAGTGCGAGGGGCGCGGGGCGGACACGATCTAACTCTTACCGCAGTCGCACAAACTCATGGACACCACGCACCTCTACCGCCTCGCCATCGGTGCACCCCACGCCACCCTTCAATAAGCGCGCCTGCTACTTCAAATCCGGCACCACGAGTTTACGAAGCAACCAAATCAGCACCACAAGCGTGCGCAAAACCTCCTCTTGATTGCTTGACGGGGCGAACTAAGGATATTCAATGCCATCGGTGCAAAGGCTATGGACACATGGCGCGGATTGTCCAAACAAGCGCGTCGATCATACGCGATGATGGCGGGTATTCCTCTGCTAGTGATTTTGATGATGAAACATATGCTATGCTTATGGCGACCTGCGGGACTTGATGATGAATCGATCATGAGGAGGAACATGTTGGCGCGAAGATGCCGACAAGTATTTAAGCATTATAGTGCAGCGCGTACTAAGTGCACAAATTTCGTGCGAGCAAAATCGAGCGTCATAATTTGTTTCAAATCAAGGCGTTATCAAGGCATTTCGATTCGCATAATTATTGATGGTGGGAGTTACAACAATTTGGCGAGTATGGATATGGTGGAGAAGCTTGCTTTGCCGACCAACCCTCATCCCCACCCATACCATATTCAATGGTTCAACAACGATGGTAAGTTGAAGGTAACACGAATGGTGAGTAAACTTTTCTATGGGTTCATACCATGATTATGTTGATTGCGATGTTGTTCCTATGCAAGCTTGTTCATTGTTATTAGGGCGACCTTGGCAATACGATACTAATTGTGTGCATCATGGTAGGAATAATCAATACTCTTTCATGTTCAAGGGAAAGAAAATGGTGATGTATCCTATGACTCCTGAACAAATTGTTAAGGATGAACTTGCTAGAGCTAGTAGAGAGAAGAATCAGGAGAATGCTAAGAGCGAAAATCAGATTGTAGCAAAAGAACTTAAGCAACATAAAAGAAAGAACCTAAATCTACTTATGTGAAGAATAAAGAAATTAAATTGAAAGGTGCTAGTTTTCTTGCTACCAAATCTGATATGGTGAGCTGGATGCTAGTAATTGTTTGCTATGCATTAGTTTGCAAAGAAGCATTGTTTTAAACTGAGGATACATCTTCTTCTTTGCCTCTGCTTTGTCACTAACATTTTGCGAGGAGTACAACGATGTCTTTCAGAAGGATATATCGCCCAGGGTTGCCACCGCTTGAGGGATTGAGCATCAAATTGATTTAATTCGGTAGCATCAACGCTAACCGCGCACCATATAGGACCAATCGGAAGAAACTAAAGAAATTCAGCGCCAAGTTCAAGAATTGTTTGCTAAAGGGTATGTGCGTGAATCTCTTAGTCCTTATCTTTGTTTTGATCATTTTAGTGCCTAAGAAAGATGAATTATAGGCGCATGTGTGTAGATTATAGAGCAATTAATAATATCACCATTAGGTATCGTCATCCTATTCCTAGGTTAGATGATATGCTTGATGAATTGAGTGGCTCTATTGTTTTCTCTAAGGTTGATTTGCGTAGTGGATATCATCAAATTCGTATGAAATTAGGCGATGAATGGAAAACCGCATTTAAAAATAAGTTCGGGTTATATGAGTGGTTAGTAATGTCTTTTGGATTAACTAATGCACCTAGCACCTTCATGAGACTAATGAACGAGGTTTTATGTCGGACCCAGTGCGTGGAATACCGAAGACCTATGTGTATTTTGTGCTAGTCCTGGATCGTGCTAGCACACATTCACAACATTTGGTATTCACAACCATACATTCACATATACAAGGTAAAGCAAAATGGTACTTAACTTAGCGATTGCAGTATTTACATTACAAAGGCCGACCGGCCAAATAAGACTTAAGTACCGAAATGTGAGTAACATAAATAGCGTGAAGATTAAAAGTGGTGAAAGTAAACAAATTCCAGCGGTGTGCCCATCCATACCCAAAGGCAACGGCAAAAAACAAATCCTAGATAGACCCGTCCCGAACCCTTCGGTTGCCAGGTGCGAAAGAAAGTGTCGCTTTGGCGTCGGTTCATCTTCATACTCTAAACAACAACAAAAGCAAGATTGAGTACTTGTGTACTCGGCAAGACTTTAATTATCGCAAATGTTATATTAAATGCAAGGCTAATCAAGAGAAGGCTCTATGCTACAAGTTATATTGCGCTAAGCAAGTTTTATTGCAATATTCATAAGTAGTACTTTGCAACGGAATTTGAAATGAGCGATTAAATAGATAACATGATGATAAGTAAGTAATTGCATGATCCAATAATAAGAACAACTACAGCTCACGGTCTTCCTTGGCTGCGAGCAACAATTTACGTTCAGCCATAACATGGCGGTTATCTCAAATAAATCACAAACCACTTCCCAAAATTTTTCGATAAGACGATTTTTGTGAAAATCAAGACTATACCGACAATACAACACTTAGCACGCTCATCACGCGAGCACGGCTATTATAATAGATTAACACTCTGCGAGAGGGTACAACTTTACCCACAAGATGCACGAATTCTCTAGTTTGTTCGACATATATCTATGCCATCGCTCACTCACAGAAGTAAGCGTCTAAACGCGTGTCGAAGCCTTTACATCATCTAGCCCTAACCTTGCACTTAGCAGTCGAATGTTGTTCCTCACCGAACCCGAGCATACCGTCTAGGTGCTACATTTTCACCGCCGCCGGTATCCCGTCGGCGAGGCATTCGTCGTTATGTCGGCATACCGTTCCTTTGGTATGCGGCGCGTCCATCGCCTACCCCTCATGCAAGGCTAGTTCTCGACAACTTAATTAGCTAAGGCCACCCCATAAATGGCACCATGGTTGCACGCTTACGCTTAGGTCGGATATCTGGTGTTCGGTCCTTAATTGACCGGCGAAATCTCCCCTATCTCTGAGTGAGGTTCGTTTCCCACCCTTTTGAATATAATATAACTTCGCCGCGTCTAAAACTAGGTTTTTGCATTTTGTTTTAATACCAAGATAACAGAGGCACACCCCTCTGAACATTTTCACAAATCTCCGAAATTCACATTTACCATGGTGTCCTTTATACATCCTTTTTCAGAAAATTCTATCATTCTAGTAAGCACTTGTGCGATAGCTCGCACTCAAAATTTTCAATTGACATTATATATTGTCTAACCCATATCCTAATGTTAACAAAGTAGGGATATCATCATGTCAAAAGAATTCATGCGACAATTAGGATTTCTGACTACCAACATCCCAAATATAGCAATTTAATATTGAACATACGCGCATGCAATAATAGGATTTGCAAAACAAAGTACAATAGGTAAAATACTGGGATCAATATGATCAAAGGAGGTGCTTGCCTTGCTTATATTGTTCAGAGTGGCGTCGCTTGATCGTCGATAATATTGCTCCACGTACTCAGTCTCTATTGAAAGAACGAAACGGGGTAGTTGTCTTTCGGCTTTACAATGTAAGTGTATGGGTTTCTATCAATCGAGCGGCTCGTAGTTTATACACAATATTGAAAATGTCTCGTAGGACTTAGCCGTGCCGGCATACCTTTGGAAGTGTGCTAATCCTGTGGCTTAAAGGCGGTCTGAAGTGTGGGTACATTGGTACACCCCTGCAGGGTTAAAACTATTCGAATAGCCTTGTCCTAAGTTATGAACACGCTCAGATACACTCCGTGAGAACTAGACTAGAACATTTTAATTAAAACTTGATGGGTGGTACGAATCGGGGATTCGTGCTATGTTGTGGTGGCTATTGGGTTAGTCACCTCTAGGTGGTTACTTGTTATTTATTGATTACTCGCTGTTATTTCAATGCTTCGAAACAGATTTTATCAACTGCCTTCAATCTATTACACTATTGCAAATGAAAATTGCTTTACACGTCCAATTAACCATATAGCCAATCTCCTTTGATACAGCTTTCATGTAGCTATGTATAGGCTTGTTACTCGTAAGTCTTGCGAGTATATTTTTGTACTCATCTGCATTGCTTGTTGTATGCAGAGGAAGAAGGTGAGCTCCAAGGGCATCACTTTTGTGAGATGTGCGGCTTTTAGGACGACTAGCTTGGCGGTCCGGTTGGTTGCCTTGTGGGTTAAGGCACACTAATTGGCTTTTGTTTATAGCCATCTTATGTCACCTTTTGCTTCCACTGTTTACTTAGTCTTTTGTATGTTATTTGGCCGGTCGGCCCCTCTTTTGTAATAACTTTATATTATGTATGTCGTTTGTTAGACTTGTTATTTTGTGTTGTATGGAATTGATGCATGCTTTTGTAAAGATGTATGTGTGCTGCATTTCTGGGAAGCACATGTCTATCGAGGCACGGTGTATTTTGCTTGTAATGCTAGGGCCAATGGAAGGCTAAGTACTACAAGCTAAATAAACCGGGGTCTCACAGCCACCGATGAGGCCAAGTAGGAGAAGTTCATGGACGGTGATGAGGACATCCCTAACTTGGATACAACCGTGTCTACACACACAACTGATCCACAACAAATGTTACAAGGACCAATTACTCGAGCTCGTGCTCGCCAACTTAATCACCAGGTAAATTCGTTCATAGGTTTATATATTACTGAGAATAGATCGCTACCAAATGCAAGTGATTTAATTGTGCTTAGGAATATGGGAAAGGACCAAGGAGAGGTATGTGGAGCCATGGACAAGCATAGGAGGCATAATGGAGGTCATCACGTCACTTTGGGTCCGAGCCAAGCAAGAATTCGAGTTGGGCTCGTTCTGGATTCGAGTTCGGACTACTGCAACAGCACTAAGTTCAAACGGATGTAACTTCTTCATACGGACTCCGTTTGGGACGTTCTTGGACTTCATTGAAAGCTTATCAAGTCTACTTTTTAATGGATCCAACCACAGCTTCAAATTCCAACCGAGCCGGCCACAATAAACAAAACAATTCACATCTATTTTTTTCTCCGAGTCAAAAAGGGTGCTGCACCACCTCCTCTTGGCCCCATGGGCCTTGTAACCCTAGGGGCGTGCGTCCACTTCCCTGGCCGCCACCCCTGGTCGTATTCCCATATAGGAGCCGTCGTTCCCCTGGCCAGAACTCGGATTTCGTTGAGTTTAGATTTAGCCATTGTGCAAACTTCTATTCTTCAGTTGTGTCGGACGACCACCTGTCAAGACAGCCTTCGGGATCCCACCTTTGATTTTCAATACCATCTACGCTACATTCTTATTCGCAATATCAGATTACCTATATTTTATTCTTGCTAGTTCTTCGATTGCTCGCAGGAATTGAACCTCGTGTTCAGGTTTATCGCGCTTCTAGCACGGTCAATAACATCTCGGAGTTGGTTCAACGATTGCTAAGGCACAAGCGTCGTCGTACGATTGTAGTCGGATCACGAGAGTCACCTCCACCAAAATCGATAGTTATCAATCTCATTGAAAGATCGGGTTCCCCGCCTCCATCAAGTGGTATCAGAGCTCAAGGTTGCTCAGTGAGAATTTACTGTTTTTCGTAGTTAGGTTGCTTAATTCCGAAAGTCCAGAAAAAGCCAAAAAAAAATTATAGGATTAGATCAACTATGTGTCCAAGACCAATTGCGCCATTGCATCTTTCTTTTCAGTGCATTGCATTGTTGAACTTTCGAGTGCATCGTCGTGTCTTTTGCTGGTCTTAGTGTCTAGCTCCTTTAGAGTTTCGAGTTCTACTCACGTTTGGTCGCACCGTTGCGCTTGGGTTCAATCTGCCGCTTACCTCCATTGTTGCCAGTCCTTGCCGCACCCGGCAGAGCCACTGCTGTCTTTGCCTTCACGCTGCCACGACCACCAGAGCCGTTGCCGCGACCACCAGCGCTGCCACCATCCCTTGTCGCGTCCTACCGTAGCCACCATCCTCCTGCCGCGGCAAGCCACCATCCTCCTGCCACCGCCACACCAAGGGGAACCCTAAGCAAGAACAAAAGTTCGTTTCGGTTTGTGACAGAAAAAAAGAGAGAAAAAAAGAAAAAAAAGAAAAAAAAAGAAAAAAAATAGAGGTTGTTTTCGTGCTGCCAAAAGGAAACATAAGATTCATCTGACTTCGGCAACGCGATAAAAAAATCAAAGTTTAGAGAGAGAGAGTACCTTTAATTACCTTTGTACCTCTACTTTTTAGAAAACGTTTGTGACCCATATACCTCTCTAGGCCTGGAAAAGGACTTTGAAGAGTTTTGAGTGAGGTGCACATTTGCAAAAAAAAAAAAGAGGAGCAAAAAAAAAGAGCGAAAAAAAAAGTTTCTCAAAATTTTCTCAAAATTGACAGAGCCCTTTTGTAAGTGATTCTAAGGTTCCCCGTGAAGACGGCATCCTTTTTCGAGCTTCTGCCACATCGTGCTTTCATTTGTGTTCTAGGATCGCGTCTCTAGTACGGTCTAACCTAGGACCAGCACTAACCGACATTGAACGATTTTTCAGCTTACTTTCTCTGATTTGATAGGTGCTAATCCATTGCTACCATACTTGAGCCTTCCCAGCTACACCTTTTCTACAACCGTACAGGCTGAACTTCACCTAGCAATCGCTCCATCTAATCTTCGGAGATACATTGACACCGCTGGTTGCCGATAACCCCTATTTGCTTGGTAAGAATTGGTAAGAATTCGATAGAAGGCTTGAGTGTGAGCGACTTTTGAACCACCACATCCTAGTAGTTGTTAGGGACATATACTTGTGATTTGCTAATAATGGCAGGTTCTGCAGAGCATTCGGATGAGGATACATCTCATACTCCTCGTACGAAGGGAATCGTATAACATTTTCGGCGCCTCATGAACCTTCGTACGGAGGGTCTTGAGGAAGATGTTAGGGTCACAAATGAGCGACTTTCTCAACTTGAGGGTGCCCAAATTGAGACAAACACCATGCTCGCCGCGATGGAGAGAGCGCAAGGCGTCACTAACACTTCTTTGACAGGTATTATGGCGCGTCTTGACGAGATGGCCCATGCATCCACTGCTGCCCCCCCTGCTGCCCCGGTGGTAGAGGGACAAGATGAATTCGACTATGTGACTGATACCGAGGCCAATGACATGGGTAATAATAACAACGATCGAGCTCATTGTGATTATGTTTTAACAAGACGAGGTATGCGACGAGATCCCCCACGACGTGAGGTACGTGACCACGATGATTCTTTTGATAAGGTTAAATTCACTATTCCCTCTTTTAATGGTAAATATGATCCTGATGGTTATCTTAATTGGGAACTAGCTGTTGATCAAAAATTTGCTTGCCATGAAGTTCCTGAGATTAGACGAGTTAGGGCTGCTACTAGTGAATTTACTGATTTTGCTTCAATTTGGTGGAAAGAACATTGCCGTCAACATCCCAATAACATACCTAACACTTGGGAGGCTTTAAAATTGCTTATGCGGCATCGATTTGTTCCCTCATATTATGCTCGTGATTTGTTAAATAAATTACAACGCTTAAGACAAGGTACAAAGTCTGTGGAAGAATACTATCAAGAATTACAAATTGGTATGTTGCGTTGTGGTTTAGATGAGAATGAGGAGGCATCAATGACTAGGTTTTTGGGAGGGTTGAATCGAGAAATTCAAGACATCCTTGATTATAAAGAATACAACTCCATTACTAGATTGTTTCATCTTGCTTGCAAAGTGAACGTGAAGTGCGTGGGCGCGGGGCGAGGACACGATCTAACTCTTCTGCAGTCGCACAAACTCATGGACACCACGCACCTCATCGCCCGCCATCGGTGCACCCCACCGCCACCCTTCAATAAGCGCGCCTGCTACTTCAAATCCGGCCACGAAGTTTACGAAACCAAATCAGCACCACAAGCGCCCGCAAAACCTCCTCTTGATTGCTTCGACAGACGAACTAAGGATATTCAATGCCATCGGTGCAAAGGCTATGGACACATGACGCGGATTGTCCAAACAAGCGCGTCGATCATACGCGATGATGGCGGGTATTCCTCGCTAGTGATTTTGATGATGAAACATATGCTATGCTTGTAATCGACCTGCGGGACTTGATGATGAATCGATCATGAGGAGGAACATGTTGGCGCCAAGATGCCGGATAAGTATTTAAGCATTATAGTGCAACGCGTACTAAGTGCACAAATTTCGTCGTGAGCAAAATCAGCGTCATAATTTGTTTCAAATCAAGGCGTTATCAAGGCACGCTCGATTCGCATAATTATTGATGGTGGAGTTACAACAATTTGGCGAGTATGGATATGGTGGAGAAGCTTGCTTTGCCGACCAACCTCATCCCCACCCATACCATATTCAATGGTTCAACAACGATGGTAAGTTGAAGGTAACACGAATGGTGAGAGTAAACTTTTCTATGGGTTCATACCATGATTATGTTGATTGCGATGTTGTTCCTATGCAAGCTTGTTCATTGTTATTAGGACGACCTTGGCAATACGATACTAATTGTGTGCATCATGGTAGGAATAATCAATACTCTTTCATGTTCAAGGGAAAGAAAATGGTGATGTATCCTATGACTCCTGAACAAATTGTTAAGGATGAACTTGCTAGAGCTAGTAGAGAGAAGAATCAGGAGAATGCTAAGAGCGAAAATCAGATTGTAGCAAAAGAACTTAAGCAACATAAAAAGAAAGAACCTAAATCTACTTATGTGAAGAATAAAGAAATTAAATTGAAAGGTGCTAGTTTTCTTGCTACCAAATCTGATATGACTGAACTGGATGCTAGTAATTCTGTTTGCTATGCATTAGTTTGCAAAGAAGCATTGTTTTCGCTTGAGGATACATCTTCTTCTTTGCCTCTGCTTTGTCACTAACATTTTGCAGAGTACAACGATGTCTTTCCAAGGATATATCGCCAGGTTGCCACCGCTTCGAGGGATTGAGCATCAAATTGATTTAATTCCCGCATCATCGCCCAACCGCGCACCATATAGGACCAATCGGAAGAAACTAAAGAAATTCAGCGCCAAGTTCAAGAATTGTTTGCTAAAGGGTATGTGCGTGAATCTCTTAGTCCTTATGCTGTTTCAGTCATTTTAGTGCCTAAGAAAGATGAATTATGGCGCATGTGTGTAGATTATAGAGCAATTAATAATATCACCATTAGGTATCGTCATCCTATTCCTAGGTTAGATGATATGCTTGATGAATTGAGTGGCTCTATTGTTTTCTCTAAGGTTGATTTGCGTAGTGGATATCATCAAATTCGTATGAAATTAGGCGATGAATGGAAAACCACATTTAAAAATAAGTTCGGGTTATATGAGTGGTTAGTAATGCCTTTTGGATTAACTAATGCACCTAGCACCTTCATGAGACTAATGAACGAGGTTTTATGTCGGACCCCCGAGCGTGGAATACCCGAAGACCCTATGTGTATTTTGTGCTAGTCCCTGGATCAGTAGCTAGCACACACATTCACAACATTTGGTATTCACAACCATACATTCACATATACAAGGTAAAGCAAAATGGTACTTAACTTAAGCGATTGCAGTATTTACATTACAAAGGCCGACCGGCCAAATAAGACTTAAGTACCAGAAGTAACAGAGTAACATAAATAGCAGCAGAAGATTAAAAGTGGTGAAAGTAAACAAATTCCAGCGGTGTGCCCATCCATACCCAAAGGCAACCGGCAAAAAACAAATCCTAGATAGACCCGTCCCCGAACCCTTCGGTTCTGGGTGCGAAGAAAGTGTCGCCTGGCGTCGGTTCATCTTCATACTCTAAACAACAACAAAAGCAAGATTGAGTACTTGTGTACTCAGCAAGACTTTTAGTGTATCGCAAATGTTATATTAAATGCAAGGCTAATCAAGAGAAGGCTCTATGCTACAAGTTATATTGCGCTAAGCAAGTTTTATTTGCAATATTCATAAGTAGTACTTTGCAACGGAATTTGAAATGAGCAGTTAAATAGATAACATGACAGTAAGTAAGTAATTGCATGATCCAATAATAAGAACAACTACAGCTCACAGTCTTCCTTGGCTGCGAGCAACAATTTACGTTCAGCCATAACATGGCAGTTATCTCAAATAAATCACAAACCACTTCCCAAAATTTTTCGATAAGACAGTTTTTGTGAAAATCAAGACTATACCCGACAATACAACACTTAGCACGCTCATCACCGCGAGCACGGCTATTATAATAGATTAACACTCTGCAGAGGGGTACAACTTTACCCACAGTACACGAATTCTCTAGTTTGTTCGACATATATCTATGCCACTGCTCACTCACCGAAGTGCAAGGGTCTAGAGCACGTGTCGAAGCCTTTACATCATCTAGCCCTAACCTTGCACTTAGCCCGTCGAATGTTGTTCCTCACCAACCTGCATACCCGTCTAGGTGCTACATTTTCACACTTCGCCTGTATCCCGTCCCAAATGAGGCATTCGTCGTTATGTCGGCATACCGTTCCTTTGGTATGCGGCACGTCTACTGCCTACCCCTCATGCAAGGCTAGTTCTCGACAACTTAATTAGCTAAGGCCACCCCATAAATGGCACCATGGTTGCACGCTTACGCTTAGGTCGGATATACCGGTGTTCGGTCCTTAATTGACCCGGGCGAGAATCTCCCCCTATCTACGAGTGAGGTTCGTTTCCCACCCTTTTCGAATATAATATAACTCGCCCGCGTCTAAAACTAGGTTTTTGCATTTTGTTTTAATACCAAGATAACAGAGGCACACCCTCTGAACATTTTCACAAATCTCCGAAATTCACATTTACCATGGTGTCCTTTATACATCCTTTTTCAGAAAATTCTATCATTCTAGTAAGCACTTGTGCGATAGCTCGCACTCAAAATTTTCAATTGACATTATATATTGTCTAACCCATATCCTAATGTTAACAAAGTAGGGATATCATCATGTCAAAAGAATTCATGCAGCAATTAGGATTTACAGCTACCAACATCCCAAATATAGCAATTTAATATTGAACATACGCGCATGCAATAATAGGATTTGCAAAACAAAGTACAATAGGTAAAATACTGGGATCAATATGATCAAAGGAGGTGCTTGCCTTGCTTATATTGTTCAGAGAGTGACGTCGCTTGATCGTCGATAATATTGCTCACGTACTCCAGCGTCTATTCGAAAGAACCAGAAACAAAGCACAAAAATGGAGAAATAAATCTAACAGCAAGAGAATCCAAATGTTTTTGCATATTATTACAGAAAATGATGTTATATGAATTTAGCAAAAAGATTCATTTGATTTTGAGTTGGTATGTAAAAGTTATTAGCATTTTGATTTGCATTGATTTATTTGTTGAATTGATACGGTTTCATTGAGAGTGTCTTACAATGAATTGCATAGAAGGTGCTCATGTTAATGATTCTTTTTGTTATTATTTCCTATTTATCAAGAAAATTCCATGATTTAAGTATGTCCTTTTCGTAGTCTCATTATGACCAAGCTTATAGTAGGGTGCACTTGTCACACACGGTTAACTTTTAACTAAAATATGTATTAAGGGCTATTTTTAGTTGATCTCAATTTTTATCCTAGACGTTAGAGTTTTTGATAAGCTTTACTTGATTTTTAACTTGAAGCATCCTCTTATAGATTTTGTCCTAAGTTCATACTAATGAATTATAGTTTCTAATTGCTTTTACCAACCTCTTTATGAACTATCTCGCTGACTTAGTGCTACCATTGCCATTATCACCTCATGGCATAAGGTTACTATTGTTTAGTTAATTATCTACAAATTTTTACTATTGTTCTTCCATCTTATTAAGCATTTACCTAATGAAGTATTTTCCTAATTCGATTTGGCACTTGATGGTCCAAGTTACTGAGCTCATGCTCTCCTAATGGTTTTAAGTGGAGGATCACTGTTTGTTTTGGATAATCATATAAATGCTTACTTTTCAATTGGTTTGCCTCTAAGAGATTAAGATCCAATGGTTAATGAATTTAATAATCTTCCCAATTACTTGTATTAGACGAGGCATTAGCCCATTGTCATATGATTACGCTCATATAGTTCTCTCTGTTCGTATATCCTTACATAGTTCTCTCTGTTCGTATATCCTTACAGAGGAGAACCCTTGACTGAAGTGCTACTAGTTGCTAGTATTTGCTATGGTATTAGCTCACTTTGCGTTCTTTTGATTACTTGGTTGCCCACTGTTTGTCTTGAACATTCATGTCAAAACCTGATTTCATTTAGTTTCTTCTTTGTTAATTAAGTGTTTAATAGCTAAATGAATTAATGAGATTTCTAACTACATGTGTTGGACATGATATTAGCCTCTTGCCATACCAAGCTATCCTCATTTTATCTTCCTGTGACCTACCTTGCAGAAATCATGCAGGCGAAATGACACTAGCTCATCTTCCTACACATCTCAACTTCAAATTTGTTAAGTCACTTGAGTGATCAATTAGCTAATCACAAAACTAAGCTAAAAGTACTAGTCTTCTTTACAAGAGGTTCCTATTGCGGACTTTTATCTAAGTACTTCCTATTCGGACAAAGCAGTATTTCAAATGAAGTGCTACTAGTTAAACTTCTCTCAGAATGAAACTTCAAATTTTGCTATTTCGTTTGAGGAACCCAAATACCATCTACAAGTTTTGTTACGAGATTCGATTTGACAATTGAGTTTCACTATCAATTCTAATTTCTCTCTGATTTTTCTTCTTGCTCATACATCCATTTAACCTTCTCGATCATACATATACTAATGGAGTATTAGTTAATGCTAACACTTATTGCTTACCGACTTGATTGTTATTGGTTTAGTTATCACAGCTCTCGACTAAAAGGGCTAATTGACTTAATAACTTTCTAGGTACTGGTTTTAGCAAGGTCATTAGTCCATCATTCTTCAGAACACCTCGGCTATTCGGAAGCCAAGATGTCACCTAAAACATCTAACATACATCCATAATGCGGAAGAATTTGAATAAAATCAACTAATGATAGTATCAAACAACCAAGACATGATGAAGGTATCCTTCCTTCACCATCTAATCTATTTATTTCAGTTCATTGATAATGAAAGTTCACATGCATAATAATTCAACATCAATGTGGAGAAGGTATCCTTCCTTCACCAATTATAAATTTATTATTACAGTTCATCATTTACGTATGTAAATAGAACTAAATTTAATCTTGAACATGAATTGGATGATGTGAACAAGTAGTGCGTGTCTACTCCTCCCAAGTGAGCCAACATCGGGGTTACCTAAAATAAACAAACAACGCAAGAGTGAGTCCACGACTCGGCAAATCTGATAAAAAGGGACATAACACACATATGAACAAGTCATCATCATAAGAGAATATGAGCATACATCGAATGAAAACTTAGGAATGCATGGCATGAATGAATGTACTCAAGGATGGACTGCACACATGCTTATACCAAGATAGCGAGTGACACACCGTCGGTGTTCACTTAAGCCCGCACCTTAACAAAAGTGCGGGATCCAAGTCCTATGTGAAGAACGTTTCATATAGCTGTCCAAAGCTGCCCATACTGGAATTTATGGGTCTTACGTGCCCATCTGGAATTTATGGGTCTTTCAATCCACTCCGTGGGCGGAAATGACAATGTCCAAATCTGCCCACATTGGAATGGTGGGACTTACAATCCACTCCCGTGGACATAACATGAATAAAAGGATGCATGATATGAACATGAGCAGGGATAATACCATCTCTCAAGATATACTCCACATAATGAAAGAACATAACCAGATTCGGCATCTCGGGTAACACAATATGTCACATTATATTCATGTAAACACTCACAATCACAGATTTAAAATCAACAAAGTACTTGCCTTCACGTTACGGCGTTAGCGAACAACGATGGCGCTCCCAAACCCGTAGCCTCGCGGCCTAAACAATTAAGTAACGAAATAAAAACAACATAGAGCCCAACATGAATTAATATTCTACAATACCCTCTTGCACACCCAAAACATAGTCATAACCCAAATATGAAATTCCAAAGACAACATGGAATCCCATCCGGACAGCAGCACGGTAAAGACCAAAACTAATGATCTGGGACTCCAAAGAGATGAGCCCAGATCCTACACGATCTTAACAAATATATCTACAACTTTGTAGTTGACGAGATAACCCAATTCGGCCAAACTAAATTGCTAATCACAAGCGAAACAGCAGTGATGTAATCTGATGAGCAAATAGAACAATGAGCTAAAGCGTCCATAACTTTTAAACTACAACTCCGAATTGAGTGTTCTTTAACAATCTGAAAAGTTCATGAAATTATCTACAATAACCTAGTTGGCACGACATTCATAATTTTCCTTTAACATTCACTGCTTCCTTCATTACAATAAGTTGGAGTATTACTGAAACCCCTTTTCGTTTACTCTCCTTCCATAGAAACATTCGGGTATTACATTCTACCCTCTTAACGAGATTCGACCCGAATCTAAACACATAAGCGAAAGAACAATCACGATCGAGAACGAACAACGGTAACCACGCACTCCGCCAGAACAACACCGGCTAAAGCTCATGCACGCGAAACTCCAACTTCCCAAAGAGCCTCTCCTCGGATGAAAATACCACAACACAACGGCGTAACACGACGTGCGATCTAACACTCAACCCGGTACTTCGGTACACTCATCGGACAAAACTCGAAGGTAAGATCTCACTCGATGGTCAACGGCGCAAACGAAACCTCAAACTCGGATCTCCTGTACTCACTCAACACGAGAACATACAAGGCGTTACGTTACTCGCGTAAGGACTCGAGATATCCCGGCGATCGCCAACTAGCTTAAAACAACCCAATATATCTTGGGTTAACCTTCCCAATGATACCAAACCACACGACAAGCACAAAGAACACGGAACTCGTGTTCCACCTCTCAATCGAACTCTTCACTAAAGCAAGGATCACCTCCTTTAACGAAACATACGACAAAACTCTCTTTAAGCAAACTGTTTTACCAACAAAACCCATCTGAAAACGAAAGATTCACATCGCAACTAAGCGTTACCAGCTCGGTACTAAAGAGTCAAATCCAGAAATCAGAATTTCATCACGAAAACCTTTCCACCTTCCAAGTGGCAGTTTGCGAATAAACATCACGAAAACTAAAGGAGGAATAATTTTAAATGCCCAAATCAAAAACTTCCTTTATTCTTCCTGAACCGATAAGAACCACACATACCAAAATTGAGTCAAACTCAACTTACGAAAGACATTGGTCAATAGCACAAAGCTCATGCGAGAATAAAGAAAATGCTTCACTAATCAAGAAGACATCTTTTTCCTTGGTTTCACTTTTTGGAATAAAATATCTCTCCAACCTTGGAATTCGAATTCATCGCATACCACACGGTCTCAAACCTCTTAATTTAACATCCTCAAATTAGGCTTAAACCGAAATACATCATCACCTCCAACTTTCAAGAATAACACGTCGAATCCTCGGTATACCCGCTCATGAACTACATCGGAAGGGTTCTATCGACAATCATTCCACTACTCGAAATACTCCAGTTTTCTATCTCCTCTACACACAAATCTTTGGCGACCAAAGTCTATCATGAAAATGGAAAGCCCAAATTTAACCTCCAAGACCCTACAACGAATTCCTCTTATAACACATGGTGAAATCATCGGATTAAATCTCTAACATCCCCACAATTCCGACATAATCACTCATTAACATCATCAGAATCACTCACACAACATCGCAATACTTTCCAATTGTGTTACTCTATAAAATTAATTAAGGTTTCCATACATTTGATAATCCCCAACATTTCAACATGAACCAAAGTTCTGGAACTACACTATACCATAGGTCCTACTTAGTCGAACACTATACAGTTTTACTTCAAAGCCATACATTCCATCTGAATCAACTTCCCTCCAAGAGGTTCAGGTCAAAACCAACTCATCTTCTATTACTCCTCCAATAGCTTGGTAGCAAAAATCTCACCCCTACAATCACTTAACCACCACCAAACAATTGACAACTTACGCTTTGTAAAACTTTGCAACACAAAATTGTTGATCCTTTCTCAAAAGAAAGAGGCGAACAAGGGCAAGTTTCACCACACAGGAAAATGTTGCTGCTCACAGTGAGCACGAAACCAAAAGAAATAATCGATAATGAAGATATGAAAAAGCGAAAGTTGAGTTCACAAATGAAAGTACGCATCCTCAAAAGGAAATAGCAAATAACCACCAATAAGAGAAAAAATGACATTGCGATTGAAACTCGACAACTCTTGAGTGAAAAGAGCAAAAAAAATTATGAACAATTCGAATAACTACAAGTTACAAAACTGGACTCAAATTTTTAAATATTCCTACTGCACTCTTTCCCTTAACACTGAAATTAATTCTTTGACTAACATCGCTTTGCCACAACGTACAAGATAAGATCTTTAGTCCAAACCACAAGGACTAATTAAGAACCAATGAAATTCTTCAATACGTCATATTTGTTCGTAACTGTTCAACTACACAAGAAACATGAGATCCAAATAATCTCAATCACCAAACTCAAAACTTTTCCAATTACGGATTTCATGAAAAGCAAGCGATTAATCTCCTTTAAGGAACCAACATAATTTTCTTTAATTCCACTTCACGTTGCCAACTCAAACCAGAAATCAGTTAAGATTCAATCACATGAATCTCTTAAGAAGCAACAAGACAATTCAATACCTTAATTTATTTAAAATAATTTCAGCTACCAGCTGATTCAATAGCTCAAAGAAAATATCACGAAAGCTAAACTTGAAATATGCTCATCTGAACGATATCACCAAAGGCGATCAAATTTACTATTGTAACACCCCAGCCCCACATGATCCTGGAATGCTACTAAACCAACACAATAACAATTTTAACATTGAAACAAATCTCAAAAAAACTGACAGAACCTCCTTTGTTTAGTGACTAGACTAGAGGTCCCAACATTTAAATATAAAAATAATTAATTGATCCAACCTCCAGCATAAACAAGAGATAACCATAACTATGCTAATCATCACTACAACCTCCATAGCATGCTAAACAACTAAAACATAAACAGAATGACAAACATAATCCTCTAATCAACTCTATTACAAATTATAGCATGCATAGTGAGTAATCATAAGAAATCCTTTATGCAATTACTCAACTACTAATTTATCTATCTATCAGTCCAACTGTGAGTAGTTCGTGCCATTGTGCAACCACTTCTATTCCCTCCCATGCATGCCGTTCTTGTAAAGGGGGTACCTAAAAACACAACAATAGCAAGAGTGAGTCCAAAGACCCAGCAAGTACATTAAATGGCAATAATAACATAGACTACCGTAATCATCAACATCCATATACCATCTCAAATAAAAACATGTCATATGCTCATGCGATGCAAGATGCTCAGGTGCACTTTCTCTTTCTCTTTAACTTTTGCATTTTACGTGAATGCGAAGTATGCAACCGTCGCTGCATACCCATGCCTGTGCCTTCTGGCACAGGGACCAAAAGCCTATACACCACATGTATAGGGACCTTTGCCCATCACTTTAATGATGGGGACCTCTTATATTCATAGCCCACATTCCACGAATGTGGGGACCTCAAGCCCGTCATCTACATGACGGGGACCTCAATCAGATGTGCTTGGGCACCACGTGACTGGGCACTGTATGCTCTCAACATGCATATGCTCCATGATAACATATGCATAAGCGAGGAATACATCATATTCTCATTATCATGTAAGCAATAACAACATGCGGTAGAACCATTTAACCATAACTAATAATCATCAAGATAAAACAAGAATTCATCTCATTAATGTGCAAGCAAGGCTATACTGTCAAGATACATCACAATCCCATCTTGCAAGCTTACATATCAAATAGCCCGAATACTTGCAACCCAGATCATTCCTCATAATCATTTCATCAAATAAATTCTTCAAAGTTGTGCATACTTGGTCCTCACAAGACCAGGTCTCCACATGATATTAATATGCACATGTACCAATACTATTCATCATCAAAGTACCAAAAGCAGTAACGTCATTTATGGATAATGCAAAGTCATACTTTGAACATTCACCATTCTTGTTATGCACGCTTGTTCACAGCCATACAACACTAACATGCATCAACACGCATTCATATCCAAGCAAATCACAACCAAAATACAAACGATGCACTTGCCTCAACCGTGCGAGAATGGTGGACGCGAAGAGGGTGATGCCCTTGGGATCTCGCTGCCACCTGGACAAGAAGATAATCCCAAACTAAGACTAGCATACTGGACCAAAATCATACATAACATTACCATCGAAATTGCTAACTTCTTATCATTTCTAACTTTTCTAATTTCTAGCGATCGGTCACTGCAGACAGCAGACTTCAAAAAATTCATAACTTTCTGCTCAGGAGTCCAAATAGGATGATCTTGGACATTCTGGAAAGATAGTTAAAATGTCTAAATAAACTTAGTTGGGGAGACCCTCTGATTCGGCCATCTACCAGTCCTACCAATCGATATAATCAGAGCAAACATTTCACGTCGGGTTTCTGGACAGCGACAAAGAAACTACCATAACTTTCTCTACGTTCGTCCGAATTTAGTGATCTTTAGTTTTCCTGAAAGCTAAGAGGATTATACTAGTTTTTCGTTATGGTGAGACCCTCTGGAAACCCATCTAAATAAGCGCTTCTATCAGGTTAACCAACACTAGCAATTCTGCTTCTCTCCAGAAACACAGAAATACTAAGAAATTCATAACTTTGGCTACCGAAGTCCGAATGACTTGATTCTTGTCGGCAATGAAAGGTAACTACGATATATACAACTTTCTAGGAGACACCCAGACCCAATTCTGCCTCTAACCTAATCAAAAACAACAATCTTCTCTGCTGCAGAAAACCGACGAACTGACAACCGAAAATGTACAACTAGAAAACGACCCCAAAACAAAGAATCACAAGTTACCCTTGCCGAAACGACGAAGGCACGCTGCGCGGATGATGATCACCACGAGTTCCCGGTTGCGGATCCTTCTTCCCTCTCCCTTTCTTCTCTTCCTTCTTCCCTTCTCTTCTTTTCTTCCCTTCTTTTCTCTTCCTCTTGGCCGGCCAACAAAGGAGTGGATCTTGGAGGGGAACTTGGGAGGGGTGCAAGGGAAGAGGCAGCCAGGGAGGAGGGCGCAAGAGAGGAGGGGAGGGGTGAGGGAGGTGGCGGCCAAAGGGTGGAGGGGAGGGGGAGAGGGAGAGGGAGTAGGGGCGGCTAGGGTTTGGGGGAGGGGGTGGCACCTCCCCCCCCTTTTTGGCCGGCCAACCCACATGGGCCAAGGCCCAGGGCCCGAGTTGCCATACAAATGCGGAAAACCCCCTCTTATTTTCTGATTTGGTGATTTGCTGAAAGAAACACTCTCCCGATTCAATTTATTCTCTCCCGATTAATTAAATCTCTCCCGGCGATTCGCTTATCTCACTTTCGGATATTACATTCTAACCTCTTAAATGAATTCGACCCGAATTCTAACCACGCTTACGCCAAGAACTATAATCACCGCTAAAATCTTACTAACATTGCTACGAACCTGCACAAACACACAAACTCCTGATCTTTGTATCAGTCGATCTCTTTACTTTGACAATGAGCACAACTTTTAACCAAGGACGCACCACAGTTCCTGACTGAAACCATAAGAGTCTTAATGCAACCAACTCAAAACCATCTTCCCTTAGAAGGGACTAATCCAAAATCAATGGATTTAACAAGAAAAACTTTTCCACTTTTCAAGTAGGCAGATAGAGATAAATGCCACAAAAGACAAAAGCGAAACACTGAATTCCCAAATTAACCATCCCCTTTTTTTTCTTAACCTAAAGATTCACACTTACTGATAAGAACCAACTCAAATTGAAATTGACATCAGTCATAAACACATAGTTCAAACAAGAACTAAGAGAATATCTCACTTTTTCCACAATTTTTCTTTTAAGAATTTAACCTTATCTTAAACCATAGGATCCCAAATCATCGCTTGACACATTAACTTAATTCTCTTAAATTGGCAACCTCAAAGCTATGTTCAACCAAACACAAAATCCACACTTATACAGGGAGACGCTTCCAATTCACAATATCACACTCTAGCTAACTTTTCTACCAAATGAATTACTTTGACAATACAATTCCCAACGCAACTCATTGTAGGTTTCACCTACCATCACATCCCTCATTCTTCTAAGGATAAACAACTTGAAATTCACCACATTCACTCTCATTTACTGCTTTCAGTGATCACCATAACTCTTGGAACCTAATCCTGGAAACCAAGATGCTAGCATAAAAAAAATACAAAGCCCAATACAACCTCTACGACTCTTACAATGAATGTTCGGTCTACTAGATATGTAATCCTCAAACTTGATGACCAAAATTTCTCACAACTCCACAATCATCTCAGTTAATTAATGTTAACATTCCTTACTAATGAAATAACCGCTCAAGGCGATTCATCTTACAAATCTTATACCTTCTCTAACCTACACCAATCAAATGCAGCTACTTGTCCACAATATACCCACTCACAATACCCTAACTGATTGATCAAGATTCAAACATACTCAATTACTAACATCAATAAATGAATGTATACATTCTTGTCCAAGCTATCCTTAGAGATAATCTAACTCCCATAGAGTTACTCTCTGTGACCGAGACATACTTGACAATACTCCACTATTCCTACTATCCCATTGATTAGCACAACGCTTAGGTTTCTCCACACTGCTATTCTCATTAGACTTCACCATCAACACTCTTCTGCACAATCTTTCTAGGTATCCAATTGTGATACTCTAATAAATTTACCAAGAGTCCATACTTCCGATAATCCCAATATCCCAACATGGACAAAGGTTATTGATCAAAACCAACCCACTTTCTATTGCTCTTCAAATAGCTTGGTTCCCAAAATCTCACCACTATCATATACTTGTCCACCATATTACATTTTATAAGACTCTGGCAACACAAGTTAGTTAATCCCCTTTCTCAAAAGGAAGAAACAAACAAAAACTAATCTTAACGCACAAGAACAACGTTGCTCCTCGGAGTGAGCAAGAGAACAAGAGAAACAGTCAAATAATAAAGATATCGGAAAACAAAATACAAGTCTGCTGACGAGGGCACACGTCCCACAAGAAGGAACTTTCAACCTCCAATACTTATGGTACACACTTCCAGATAACAAAGAAAACAATTTTCTTTGATTACAACATTACTTGCCAACACAAACCAGAAATGCCCTTCAAAATCAAATCACATTAATCACTTAAGATCCAATAGAACTTTCTAACACACCGCTTTGCTCCACAAATTTTCAGATACCACATAAATCGTGAACTCCAAAAGATCACGAATGCAAAAGCTCAAAATATTTCATTTGGGGTGATACCCCGAAAAACGATCCAGATTACTCTCTTTCTATAAGATTCAACAACACCCTCACAAGTCACAATCCTTTGCAGGCAGTCTTACTAATTTCAAGAATAACACACTCTTAACAAGAATCACCATATTCTACTCTTCCACTATAAAGCTTTTCAGAAACTCACCAAATTGTTCCATACTATTTTATCATCCCATCCTCGATTGACTGTATACCAAAATCTTATATTCTACTACAACAACCGCGTTATATTAGAGAAAAACTAATGCACGAATTAAAAGGTTCTTCAACATCCTTTCATCAAAGACATACTTTTTTTCTGATAATTCTACCATCATGTAAGCCTTGTTCATCCGTTAAATCCCATCAATTTATCTCTTAGTGATGCTCATCACCAGTTTATTAATAGATATTATTTGCTCCTAGCTATTACTTATAATCACTAAGTATCCACAAAAAGGTTACTCCAAAATTAGTACCCACTAAGACAATAATCTAACTTCTCTTGAACTTAACCATCCCAAAAGGTTGGATTAAACTGTTGAGACACGTTAATCCAATTCACCAAAGAGGTTCACCAAATGTATCACTCTTAGTCATCGACTCAACTTCAACAACGTTCTACACCTCTTATTAACTCTATTGATTACAACTAGGTATAACCATACTATTAATCACAGCTCCTCGAGAACTACTACAAGACACGTTCCAATTAATCACCTTCCTTTCAAGGATCTTCGTTAGGATCGTTCATACACACACTGCAGATTTAACATGATAACCCGTATCATATCCATTAATTACTTTGGTTATAACCTCTCACTTAACCAAGACAAAACATCGCTAACGGGTTTAACATCTTCTTTTATAAAAGAGAACCATCAATCTTCATCACTCAAAATACCCAAGAGAGATACATTGAGTCGAAGCCTCCACGTTCCAAAGGACTTGCAAAAGGAATCTTTCATTAGGCAAAAAAACATCAACCGGATAAATGGGTTAAGCTCTGCAATGAGAAAGACAAAACTCCAGAATAAAGGTCAAACTTGACAAACAACCCAGTTCACCAACCGCAAGAATAACTCATCGGTTGGGAAAACAATGATTGCTTTACGGGACAAATTAAGCCAATAGAAACATAATTCAAAGCAACCCATCAACCGGAATGAACTAAAGCCCAAAGAAAAAAACTCATCAATCACCACAAGATAGGAGTTGACCAAAACAAATTTCAAAGGAGAGAACAACTCTTCTATATAAACTCACTATCAACGTATGAACTACGATCTCCAGTGTGGGCACTTCGCTAACACTATACCACGATCGGTGGTGTAACCTGGTATAGCCCAGGACCACAACCACAACCTCCACCTCTCAACATGGGTTACCCCCACACATAATAACCATAGTATTATACTATAGATAAATCGATCATCTCATAACAGAATCATTAATACACTCAACGAGCGTAAATGCAATGCTTGACCCATCCCATCCTCATCGTGCACCAAAGGTGTCAGTTTATAAGTTCATTCACCATTACAAACTTTTAGCAATTTTAAGTTGCCTAAGTTGTAAATTCAATCACCACGGACCTACTGCCCGCTCTGATACCAACTGTAACACCCCAACCCCACATGAGCCTGGAATGCTACTAAACCAACACAATAACAATTTTAACATTGAAACAAATCTCAAAAAAACTGACAGAACCTCCTTTGTTTAGTTACTAGACTAGAGGTCCCAACATTTAAATATAACAATAATTAATTGATCCAACCTCCAACATAAACAAGAGATAGCCATAACTATGCTAATCATCACTACAACTTCCATAGCATGCTAAACAACTAAAACATAAACAGAATGACAAACATAATCCTCTAATCAACTCTATTACAAATTATAGCATGCATAGTGAGTAATCATAAGAAATCCTTTATGCAATTACTCAACTACTAATTTATCTATCTATCAGTCCAACTGTGAGTAGTTCGTGCCATTGTGCAACCACTTCTATTCCCTCCCATGCATGCCGTTCTTGTAAAGGGGGTACCTAAAAACACAACAATAGCAAGAGTGAGTCCAAAGACCCAGCAAGTACATTAAATGGCAATAATAACATAGACTACCGTAATCATCAACATCCATATACCATCTCAAATAAAAACATGTCATATGCTCATGCGATGCAAGATGCTCAGTGCACTTTCTCTTTCTCTTTAACTTTTGCATTTTACCGGTTATTGCGAAGTATGCAACCGTCGCTGCATACCCATGCCTGTGCCTTCTGGCACAGGGACCAAAAGCCTATACACCACATGTATAGGGACCTTTGCCCATCACTTTAATGATGGGGACCTCTTATATTCATAGCCCACATTCCACGAATGTGGGGACCTCAAGCCCGTCATCTACATGACGGGGACATCAACTGTATGTGCTTGGGCACCACGTGACCAGGGCACCTGTATGCTCTCAACATGCATATGCTCCATGATAACATATGCATAAGCAGGAATACATCATATTCTCATTATCATGTAAGCAATAACAACATGCGGTAGAACCATTTAACCATAACTAACAGTCATCAAGATAAAACAGTAATTCATCTCATTAACAGGCAAGCAAGGCTATACTGTCAAGATACATCACAATCCCATCTTGCAAGCTTACATATCAAATAGCCCGAATACTTGCAACCCAGATCATTCCTCATAATCATTTCATCAAATAAATTCTTCAAAGTTGTGCATACTTGGTCCTCACAAGACCAGGTCTCCACATGATATTAATATGCACATGTACCAATACTATTCATCATCAAAGTACTAAAAGCAGTAACGTCATTTATGGATAATGCAAAGCCATACTTTGAACATTCACCATTCTTGTTATGCACGCTTGTTCACAGCCATACGACACTAACATGCATCAACACGCATTCATATCCAAGCAAATCACAACCAAAATACAAACGATGCACTTGCCTCAACCGTGCGAGAATGGTGGACGCGAAGAGGGTGATGCCCTTGGGATCTCGCTGCCACCTGGACAAGAAGATAACCCCAAACTAAGACTAGCATACTGGACCAAAATCATACATAACATTACCATCGAAATTGCTAACTTCTTATCATTTCTAACTTTTCTAATTTCTAGCGATCGGTCACTGCAGACAGCAGACTTCAAAAAATTCATAACTTTCTGCTCAGGAGTCCAAATAGGATGATCTTGGACATTCTGGAAAGATAGTTAAAATGTCTAAATAAACTTAGTTGGGGAGACCCTCTGATTCGGCCATCTACCAGTCCTACCAATCGATATAATCAGAGCAAACATTTCACGTCGGGTTTCTGGACAGCGACAAAGAAACTACCATAACTTTCTCTACGTTCGTCCGAATTTAGTGATCTTTAGTTTTCCTGAAAGCTAAGAGGATTATCCTAGTTTTTCGTTATGGTGAGACCCTCTGGAAACCCCTCTAAATAAGCGCTTCTATCAGGTTAACCAACACTAGCAATTCTGCTTCTCTCCAGAAACACAGAAATACTAAGAAATTCATAACTTTGGCTACCGAAGTCCGAATGACTTGATTCTTGTCGGAAATGAAAGGTAACTACGATATCTACAACTTTCTAGGAGACACCCAGACCCAATTCTTCTTCTAACCTAATCAAAAACAACAATCTTCTCTGCTGCAGAAAACCGACGAACTGACAACCGAAAATGTACAACTAGAAAACGACCCCAAAACAAAGAATCACAAGTTACCCTTGCCGAAACGACGAAGGCACGCTGCGCGGATGATGATCACCACGAGTTCCCGGTTGCGGATCCTTCTTCCCTCTCCCTTTCTTCTCTTCCTTCTTCCCTTCTCTTCTTTTCTTCCCTTCTTTTCTCTTCCTCTTGGCCGGCCAACAAAGGAGTGGATCTTGGAGGGGAACTTGGGAGGGGCACAAGGGAAGAGGCAGCCAGGGAGGAGGGCGCAAGAGAGGAGGGGAGGGGTGAGGGAGGTGGCGGCCAAAGGGTGGAGGGGAGGGGGAGAGGGAGAGGGAGTAGGGGCGGCTAGGGTTTGGGGGAGGGGGTGGCACCTCCCCCCCCTTTTTGGCCGGCCAACCCACATGGGCCAAGGCCCAGGGTCCGAGTTGCCATACAAACGCGGAAAACCCCCTCTTATTTTCTGATTTGGTGATTTGCTGAAAGAAACATTCTCCCGATTCAATTTATTCTCTCCCGATTAATTAAATCTCTCCCAGCGATTCGCTTATCTCACTTTCGGGATATTACAACTATGGGTATTAACATCAATTTCACAACAACAATTAGAAAACACTTCGAAAGACCCACGTGAAAAGAATGGGTTGATTCTTTCTCAAAAGAAGAGACAAATAGAAACGACTTTCACCAACTAGAAAACTCATCTACCACTCGCACTGAACACGGGACCAAAGAAGAAACCAATTAAGCAATGAACTTATAGAACATAAGTGAAGTCCACAGTTGAAAGCATAAGCCTCACAAGAAGAGAATATCGAATCTTAACAGATAAGAACAAATAAGTATTCAAAATCGAAGCGCTTGCATCATCAAGAACCATTATAACTTTGCAACATAACGTGACTCGATAAACTTCATTTACTACATAAAAGCCTGAACCCTCAAAAGATCATGAACATAAAACTTGAAATTTGACCATTTAGAGAATATCACTATAGGTGATCAAATTACTACGAGAATTAACCTCATTCTCACATTTTGACGAGTTAATAACATCGACAACATACACTAGTAATCGAGAATCATCAAACTTTATTACTCCATCCTAAAACTTCCCAAAGGGAATACAAACCACAAGGTTGAAACAAATTTATTATAACAAGATTATGCTAAGCAATATCAATATCACAAGGCACGAAAGCAAAGACTACTTACGAAATTAATCTACTCAACTATTGGTGTTGCTTAGCACCTTCTTCAATCATTAACAATCGATGATGGTATTAATCATGTGTGTACATACAAGACTAATTCCATTTGCAATCACATAACCATATGTAAACATAGATTCACATTTCACCTTTGTTCGTAAATAATTTCAAAACATGATTAAAGATTCACTAACATAATTTTCTATAAACAAGGTTTCACGAATCGATACACCAGCACCCATCTGGTCCTTTATGCAAGTTTCAACATTTTTAGCATACCAGGAAATAGACAAATCTAGCTCTTACGTAAGATCTATAGGTTACGAACGGATATGGACAATCTTTATTTGACATACACCATGTATGAAATACAAGGACATTTCAAATTAATCAATTTCACTTTCATGGATGGTAGTTAAGAATAATTGATTTGCACCATGCTAATAACCCAACTTGGTAACTCATATCGTAACAATTTATTCGTTTAGTTATAACTTCTCATTTTAAGCATGGCAAGACATCACAAAAGGATTCTAACACCTTACTACAAACAAAGAGAGACTTCAAACCTCAACGCTCAAGTAATCCAAAAGAAACGTATAAAGCCAAAGCTTTCCATGCAAACGAACTTACATGGAAAACTCTCACTAACCAAGCTATCAAACGAGTAAATGAGTCATTCTTTTTCAATGAGAAAGAAGGAGCAACCATGAAAACATCAATCTTGTCAATTGACAACGACCACAAGTGGTAAAAGCAACTCAACAGTTGAAAAGCAATATTTGTTTCAGAGAACCAAGAGGGATCTATTGAAAACCATAAACTATCATGAACCACAAACCCAGGAGAAATTCATCAACCACCATAGGACAAGAATTGCCAAATTCAGAAATCAAGAAAGAGAACAACTTTCTAAAGCAACTCACGCTTAACACCTGAAACTATGGTACTCGGGGTAACTACTCCTCTAACCACGTTCTGCGAACAGTGGTGTAACTCAGTGAATTCGGAGTAACAACCACGACCCCACTTCTTATCATCCATTAACAACACGCTCACCAAAATACTCCATTATGAATATACATGATCATCTCATGACAATCATAGAATTAGTTCATAGATATTGAATATCACAAACAGATCATAGATTAACCACAAGAATGATAGTACTAAGCAATTCAAGAACAGTTCAACATGATGAATCACATCACTAGAAATACGGATATGCCGGATTACCCAAACCCCACCTCTGTACAAAGGTGTCATTTTAATATCTTAATTACCACGGACCTAAAGCCCGCTCGATACCAAATCGTAACACCACGGCTATTCGGAAGCCAAGATGTCACCTAAAACATCTAACATACATCCATAATGCGGAAGAATTTGAATAAAATCAACTAATGATAGTATCAAAACAACCAAGACATGATGAAGGTATCCTTCCTTCACCATCTAATCTATTTATTTCAGTTCATTGATAATGAAAGTTCACATGCAGTAATAATTCAACATCAATGTGGAGAAGGTATCCTTCCTTCACCAATTATAAATTTATTATTACAGTTCATCATTTACGAATGTAAAATAGAACTAAATTTAATCTTGAACATGAATTGGATGATGTGAACAAGTAGTGCGTGTCTACTCCCTCCCAAGTGAGCCAACATTAGGGGTTACCTAAAATAAACAAACAACGCAAGAGTGAGTCCACGACTCAGCAAGTACAATAAAAGGGACATAACACACATATGAACAAGTCATCATCATAAGAGAATATGAGCATACATCGAATGAAAACTTAGGAATGCATGGCATGAATGAATGTACTCAAGGATGGACTGCACACATGCTTATACCGGTATAGCGAGTGACACACCCGTCGGTGTTCACTTAAGCCCGCACCTTAACAAAAGTGCGGGATCCAAGTCCTATATGAAGAACGTTTCATATAGCTGTCCAAAGCTGCCCATACTGAATTTATGGGTCTTAAGTGCCCATACTTGGAATTTATGGGTCTTTCAATCCACTCCGTGGACGGGACATGACAATGTCCAAATCTGCCCACATTGGAATGGTGGGACTTACAATCCACTCCCGTGGACATAACATGAATAAAAGGATGCATGATATGAACATGAACAGGGATAATACCATCTCTCAAGATATACTCCACATAATGAAAGAACATAACCAGATTCAAAGATCTCGGGTAACACAATATGTCACATTATATTCATGTAAACACTCACAATCACAAAGACTTAAAATCAACAAAGTACTTGCCTTCCACGTTACGGCGCGTTAGCGAGCAACGATGGTGCTCCCAAACCAGTAGCCTCGCGGCCTAAACAATTAAGTAACCGAAATAAGAACAACATAGAGCCCAACATGAATTAATATTCTACAATACCCTCTTGCACACCCAAAACATAGTCATAACCCAAATCTGAAATTCCAGCAAAGAACATGAAATCCCATCCGACAGCAGCACGGTAAAGACCAAAACTAATGATCTGGGACTCCAAAGAGATGAGCCCAGATCCTACACGATCTTAACAAATATATCTACAACTTTGTAGTTGACGAGATAAACCAATTCGGCCAAACTAAATTGCTAACTGTCAAACGAAACAGCAGAACAGAATCTGACTGAGCAAATAGAACAGCAGAGCTAAAACGTCCATAACTTTTAAACTACAACTCCGAATTGAGTGTTCTTTAACAATCTGAAAAGGTCATGAAATTATCTACAATAACCTAGTTGGCACGACATTCATAATTTTCCTTTAACAAAAAGTGGCACACGGGTCAAAACCAAAGATAGAAACTGACATACAATCTGGACAGACTGCCCTACAATCTGGACAGTCACAATGAAAAGTGCATAACTTTTGATCTATAAATCCAAATGAGGTGTTCTTTATCAATCCGGAAAGCTAGTGATATCACCTTAAAAATTTGTTATGGGCAAGACCTCTGAATCACCCTCTAACTAGGCCATATATCAACCTATACAGAGACTGCTAATTCTCGTCAGGATTCTGGACAGCAGATAATAAATCTATCATAACTTTTGACTCGAAAGTTGGAATTTAGTGTTCTTGGCGGCCACCGAAAGCTAAGAACAAAACCTACAATACTATAGGAGATGGGATCCTCTGATTCGGCATCTAAGATTGCGAAAACAGCCGCGCAAACTACTGGACAGAATTGAATTTCCAACAGACAGACTTTGATCTAATCAAATTTAATCGGTTTCACTTCTACGACTAATCAAACAACAACAACCGCAATCGTTACCCTTGGAGACACGCGTGCCGCTGAAATACCCCGCTAGATGCTCATCTCCTCTTCTTCTCCTCTCTCCTCCACCTTTCTTCATGGCCGACGGCAATGGGAGAGCACCACCAAGAGAGAGCAACGGAGTGCAAGGAGGCGCGCATCAGAGCGGCATCAGAAGGGCGGCGAACACTATAGCAATGCATGCTACAGTGGTGGGCTAGGTTTCCCCCTCCTTTTATTAGTGGCCGGCCCTCATGGGCCTCCTAGGCCAAAGCCCAAGCCAGTTGTCAAAGAATTGCAGATTTTCCTCGTCTAAAGTTTAATTTCTCTATTCACGCTTCCTTCATTACAATAAGTTGGAGTATTACAGAAATCCCCTTTTTCGTTTACTCTCCTTCCGTAGAAACATTCGGGTATTACTGATTACTTTTAGTTTTTCATCTAGTCACCTTTCCTAGTCATTCATAGGACAATGAGAAAAACCTCCCGAATCGAGATGCTACTTCCTTCAAAATTCCAACTCAAATATTTCTAACTCATTCGAGGAACCTAAATGTCATTCACGAGATTAACACCGGTTTTCGATCGGGTTGCTAATGTTAGATGAGTGACCAAAGGTTAATTGAGTGAAATTTCGACTACTAGCAGAGAGAGTTAGTAGAGAGTCATCGACCTATCGACAAATTTGCTTATCATCGATTCCTCTCTGTAAACAACCTACAAAGCAAATCTTTCTAAACTGAATTGATACTAGTTAAATTCCCTGCAAATCTTAGGCTTCCAATTTGTTAAACCATTCAAGTGACCTAGTTGTCATTCAGAATATGTGTTAGTAGCATTTGGTTTGCTTCATACATTTCTCGTGTTAACCAGAGGTATTCAGAGATAACAGGGAGCAAAGGGGACAGGACAGGGGGAGGCTCGGCCGACTCAGGGAGGCACAAGTCGCCGGTGATGGAAACGGCGTGGAGGTATCGAGGTTAGGCAAAATGGAACCACGGGTGAAGGTGACCATGAGGTGGTCTTGGCGCGGCTCGGTGGCACCGTGGCGGCGGGAGGACGCGAGCGCCGGCCATGGGGTGATAATGCGAGGCGACACTCGGGTGTAATGGGGATTAGTTAGGGAAGCATGAGCTGGAGTAAGTCCCGGGAACTCACCGGAGGTGTCGAGGGGACCGAGGTGGCGGAGTTGGGTGGGCGGCGAAACCGCGGTGGCGCGGAAGGTCGTCGTGGCGGCGGTCCCGAGAGACAGAGGCACAAGTGAGTGGTGGGGTAGAGTAGGGTGAGGTTAGGAGATGCTCACGGAGGGGGATTGATCCGGGATCGCCGAGAAAACGCGGTGGTGGAGCGCCGATTTGGCGGTCTTGCCGATGAAGAAGCAGTGCGCGGCTTCACAGTGGCGCAACCTTCAAATTGGTGAGGGGTTCAACGCTTGGTGCAGGCGCCTCGTGGCGGCCGAGGAGGATCGAGGTCGTCGAACGGCGGAGAGCTTGGAGGCGGCACGGCGGGGATGACAATGGCATTCGAGTGGGTCGATTGGAGCTCGGAGAGACAAGGAAATGGAGGAGGAGTAGGGGAGTGGAGAATGGGAAGTGAGGCAGCTAATGCTCGGCTTAAATAGAGAAGGGGCAGAGCATTCGCTAGGAGAGCCCGTGGGCATCGTAGCGGCAAGCTCGGGTGCGGCGGCAGCAAGGCATGGACGTGGCGCGCATACAGATCTGCCGGAGCTTCGTGGCGGGATGGGCTTGACTCAGTGGCGAAACTGCGGGCGGCAGCCAAAACCGGGGCGACGAGGTGGTGCGGCAGGGTTGCGCGGACGCGTGGACGTGCACATGGGTGCGTGGCCGTGGCCGGGCTGGGCAAGCCGTGCTGGCTTGGCTTCGTGGAAGAAGAAGCCTGGCCGTGGGCCCGGCCAGTCAGTGAAGGGAAGAAAGGAAATTCTGGTTTCCAGAATTTTCAGAAAAGCTGAGCTTTGATAATTTATTTGACATAAAAATACAGTTCTAAAAATCATGAAAAATTTAGGGATAGCTTCTGACATACTATATACTTTTATGTAATTGTTTCAGAATTTTGTGTGCTCTGGATATTTTTCTAAAATTATGTTAAGTTCTTGTTTGTAAGCATTGTTATTATTCTACTTGAGAAAAGTTTGCAAAAACATGTTCCAAATACTTCTTATTTTATTGACAGTTTAATTACACCAAGTGTGTATTTTTTATTATCATATTATTTTCAGGTTGTTTTGAATTATTAATTAGGTTTGTATTTATCATCTCTTATTTTAATTCATCTTAATTTCTTAATGAGTTTTAAATCTCAAGAATTTGATTCTCAAATTCTTTATTCAAACAAAAAGCCTTTGCAAATAAAATCCAGAAAAGCAATTGTAAATAAAATCCATCAAAAGTTTTAAAAAGATCACATTTTTACTTATTTTAAAATATCTCCAATTTTCGGGCTGTTACATTTTACGTGCTTTCATTGGTAGATTTGTGGTGGTTTATTTTGATGACATATTGATATACAACAAATCCTTAGAAGAACATCTTGACCATTTACGTGTTGTTTTTAATGCTTTACGTGATGCACGTTTATTTGGTAACCTTGATAAGTGCACCTTTTGCACCGATCGAGTCGCGTTTCTTGGCTATGTTGTTACTCCATAGGGAATTGAAGTTGATCAAGCCAAGATTGAAGCAATACAGAGTTGGCCGACTCCTAACATGGTCATACAGGTACGAAGCTTTTTAGGACTTGCTGGATTCTACCGCCGCTTCGTGAAGGATTTTAGCACCATCGCTGCACCATTGAATGAGCTCACCAAGAAGGGCGTGCTATTTGTTTGGAGCGCCGCACAGGAGAACACCTGCACCACATTGAAAGATAAGTTAGCACAGCACCACTACTCCAACTCCCTGACTTTAATAAGACTTTTGAACTAGAATATGATGCGAGTGGAATTGGTTTAGGTGGTGTATTACTACAAGAAGGTAAACCTATAGCATACTTCAGTGAGAAATTGAGTGGACCTAGTTTGAACTATTCTACTTATGATAAGGAATTATATGCACTATTTCGAACTTTGGAAACTTGGCAACATTATTTATGGCCCAAAGAATTTGTTATACATTCTGATCATGAATCTTTAAAGCATATTCGAAGTCAAAGTAAATTGAACCGTAGACAAGCAAAGTGGGTTGAATTTATTGAGTCTTTTGTCATAAAACACAAGAAGGGAAAGGAGAACGTTATAGCTGATACTTTGTCTAGGAGATATACCATGCTTTCACAACTTGACTTCAAAAATTTTGGATTGGAGACTATTAAAGAGCAATATGTGCATGATGCTGATTTTACAGATATATTGTTGAATTGTAAAGAAGGGAAAACGTGGAACAAATTTGTTATTAATGATAGGTTTGTGTTTAGAGCTAGCAAGCTATGCATTCCAGCTAGCTCCGTTCATTTGTTGTTGTTACAGGAAGCGCATAGAGGCGGGCTGATGGGACACTTTGGCGTGAAGAAAACGGAGGATATACTTGCTGATCATTTCTTTTGGCCAAAGATGAGACGGGACGTCGAGCGCTACGTTGCTCGCTGCACTAAATGTCAAAGAGCTAAGTCACGACTTAATCCTCATGGTTTATACATGCCTCTACCAGTTCGAGTGATTCGTGGGAAGATATTTGATGGACTTTGTTTTAGGATTGCCTAGAACAAAGAAGGGAGCGATAGTATATTCGTGGTTGTTGATAGATTTTCTAAGATGGCTCACTTTATACCATGTCATAAGAGCAATGATGCTGCCAATATTGCTGATTTATTTTTCGTGAAGTTGATCGATTGCATGGTGTGCCTAATACTATAGTTTCAGATCGTGATGCTAAATTCCTTAGCCATTTTTGGAGAACTTTATGGGCTAAATTGGGGACTAAGCTGCTATTTTCTACTACTTATCATCCCCAAACTGATGGACAAACTGAAGTTGTGAATAGAACTTTATCTACAATGCTTAGGGCTATGTTAAAAAAGAATTTTAAAATGTGGGAAGAATGCTTGCCTCCTATTGAGTTTGCTTATAATCATTCGTTGCATTCTACTACAAAGATGTGCCCTTTTGAAGTTGTTTATGGTTTTGTTCCTCGTGCTCCTATTGATTTAATGCCTATTCCATCTTCAGATAAATTGAACTTTGATGCTAAATAACGTGCTGAATTGATTTTAAAAATGCATGAGACAACTAAGGAGAATATAGAGCGCATGAATGCTAAATATAAACTTGCCGGTAGTCGGGAGAAAACATTTAACTTTCGAACCGGGAGATCTTGTTTGGTTGCACTTGAGAAAGATAGGTTCCTGAATTGAGAAAGTCAAAATTGATACTTGAGCTGATGGTCCTTTTAAAGTGTTAGAAAGGTTAATGATAATGCATACAAACTTGACTGCTGCAGATTTTGGGGTTAGTTCCACATTTAACATTGCAGATTTGAAGCTATACTTGGGAGCAGAGGATGAGCTTGAGTCAAGGACGACTCAAATGCAAGAAGAGGAGGATGATGAGGACATCCCTAACTTGATACAACCGTGTCTACACACACAATTGATCCACAAAAATGTTACAAGGACCAATTACTCGAGCTCGTGCTCGCCAACTTAATCACCAGGTGAATTCGTTCATAGGTTTATATATTACTGAGAATAGATCGCTACCTAATGCAAGTGATTTAATTGTGCTTAGGAATATGGGAAAGGACCAAGGAGAGGTATGTGGAGTCATGGACAAGCATAGGAGGCATAATGGAGGTTATCAGGTCACTTTGGGTCCGAGCCAAGCAAGAATTCGAGTTGGGCTCGTTCTGGATTCGAGTTTGGACTGCTGCAATAGCACTAAGTTCAAACGGACGTAACTTCTTCATACGGACTCCGTTTGGGACGTTCTTGGACTTCATTGAAAGCTTATCAAGTCTACTTTTTAATGGATCCAACTTGAGCTTCAAATTCCAAACGAGCCGGCCACAATAAACAAAACAATTTACATCTATTTTTTTGTCCTAGTCAAAAAGGGTGCTGCGCCACCTCCTCTTGGGCCCATGGGCCTTGTAACCCTAGGGGCGTGCGTCCACTTCCCTGGCCGCCACCCCTAGTCGTATTCCCATATAGGAGCCGCCGTTCCCCTGGCCAGAACTCGGATTTCGTTGAGTTTAGGTTTAGCCATTGTGCAAACTTCTGTTCTTCAGTTGTGTCGGACGACCACCTATCAAGACAGCCTTTGGGATCCCACCTTTGATTTTCAATACCATCTACGCTACATTCGTATTCGCAATATCAGATTGCCTATATTTTATTCTTGCTAGTTCTTCGATTGCTCGCAGGAATTGAACCTCGTGTTCAGGTTGATCACGCTTCTAGCACGGTCAATAACATCTTGGAGTTGGTTCAACGATTGCTAAGGCGCAAGCTTCGTCGTACGGTTGTAGTCGGATCGCGAGAGTCACCTCCACCAAAATTGATAGTTATCAATCTCATCGAAAGATCGGGTACCTCGCTTCCATCAGACGACTTGTTCGAGGAGATGCAGGACAAGCTATCTATTATGGACTTCCCCAACTTCCAGGCCTTGGTCGACAAGGCCGTTGTCGCCGAGCATAAGGTGAAGGTGTTGGCGGAATCCCGCAAGCGCAAGTGGGAGGCCTAGAGGTCCGTCAGGGCCGATCTTCTTTGCCCTCGCATCGGGAAAGCCCCGGTGTTTCGCTCACAGGCTCCAGCACCAGCGAGGCCTTCAGCACCTGCACCTCGCCCTCTGCAGGCCGTGGCTCAGCCACGTGTGCCTACGAGTCAGCCAGGTGGCCTCCGCAACCCAGCTGCCGAGGTCACATGCTTTTTCTACCACAACAAGGGGCATATGCGAGTAAATGCCCTAAGAAGACCGGAGCAGCCCCTCGTCCTAATGGAGGACGTGGGCAGGGGAGTGGTCCCTCTCAGGATCAGAAGGTGATCCAGAAGATCCCGAGCGTGGGGAGCGGCCACGTCAACCACATCTCCGCCGAGGAGGCACAGGAGGCGCCTGACGTCGTGTTGGTATGCTTCGTGTAAATTCTCGTCCCGCTATCGTTTTGTTTAATTCTGGAGCTTCTCATTCTTTTGTATCCAAGTCTTTTGCTTCTTTGGGTTATCTTTCTTTTGCTCCTCTGCTTGTCCCTTTGCTCATTCGCTCTCCGGGTTCGGAGTTCAGAGCTGAAGTTGAGTGTCGGGATGTTCCTGTCGAGATCGAGGGGGTGGGATTTTTGGCAAATCTTATCCTCCTCAATTCAGCAATTTTGGACATAATTCTTGGTATGGATTGGTTATCCCAACATTTGGGACAAATCGATTGCGCTAAGAAGTGCGTCTACCTCACCAGTCCCTCTGGCGAGCGGGTTGGTTTTTCCCCGAAGCTCCAAGGACACCATCTCTTCGCACTTGAGGCGAAGCTAGCTCCAGATATCCATGAAGTTCCCATGGTGTGTGACTTCATCGATGTCTTCCCCGAAGAACTACCTAGGATGCCACCAGTTTGAGACCTCGAGTTCGTTATCGAGTTGGCGCCCGGTACCGCCCCGATTTTAAGGAGTCCTTACCGGATGCCACCAAATGAGTTGGTGGAGTTGAAGAAGCAACTTGGGGAGCTTCAAGAGAAGGGTTTCATCCGCCCTAGCTCGTCTCCGTAGGCCTGTCCAGCAATCTTTGTAAAGAAGAAGGACAATACTTTGCGCATATGCGTCGATTATCGTCCACTTAATGAAGTGACGATAAAGAACAAGTATCCTTTGCCCCGTATCGACGACCTCTTCGATCAATTGACTGGAGCCTAAGTTTTCTCCAAGATTGATCTCAGAGTAGGATATCATCAAGTGAGGATCAGACCTGAAGATATTTCCAAGACGGTTTTCTCTACTCGTTATGGTTTGTACGAGTACACAGTCATGTCTTTCGGCTTGACAAATGCTCCTGCCCTGTTTATGAACCTTATGAACTCGGTTTTCATAGAGTATTTAGACCAGTTTGTGGTGGTCTTCATCGACGATATTCTTATCTACTCTAAGAATGATGAGGAACATGTGGAGCACTTGAAGATTGTGTTGGGAAAGCTACGTGAGCACCAGCTGTATGCGAAGTTCAGCAAGTGCGAGTTCTGATTGAAGGAAGTGGCGTTCTTAGGCCATGTTCTTTCAGCAGGAGGCGTAGCTGTGGATCCTAGCAAGGTCAGTGTGCTCTCTTGGGAGCAGCCCAAGTCGGTGACCAACGTCCGGAGTTTTCTTGGTTTAGCGGGATACTATCGCCGCTTTATCCAGGATTTCTCCAAGATCGCGAAGTCGATGACTGAATTGCTCAAGAAGGATAAGCAGTTTGTGTGGTCCGAGGATTGCGAGAAGAGTTTACAAGAACTCAAGAAGCGATTGACCACCGGTCCAGTTCTCGTTCTCCCCGATGTCCACCGGAGTTTCGACATCTTTTGTGATGCTTCTCGTCGAGGACCTGGGTGTGTTTAGATGCAAGAGGGCAAGGTAGTGGCCTATGCATCAATATAGCTAAGACCTCATGAACTCAATTATCTAACCCATGACTTGGAACTAGCTGCTGTGATACATGCACTTAAGATTTGGTGACATTACCTAGTCGGTAATCGTTGTGAAGTGTATTCGGATCACAAGAGTTTGAAGTACTTGTTCACTCAACCCGATCTGAACCTTAGGCAGAGAAGGTGGTTGGAGTTGATCAAAGACTACGACATGGGCATTCACTACCATCTGGGCAAGGCTAATGTTGTTGCTGATGCGCTTAGTCGAAAGGCGCATTGCAATAACTTGTTACTCCAGGAGCAACAACCCGCCCTCCTTTAGGAATTTCTGCGTCTCAACTTGGGAGTATTTGAGCATGGATCCCTCGCTGCCTTGGTTGTGCAACCAACCTTGGTAGATCGGATAAAGGCTGCTCAGCTTTCGGATGCTGGCGTGCACCGAATCAAGTAAAATGTCAAGAACGGGACAACCAAGTGCTTTTTGGAGGATGAGCATGGTGTTGTGTGGTTCGGGCAACGCCTGGTAGTTCCAAAGGTCATGGAATTACGGGATCTAATTCTCCGCGAAGCCCATGACTCTCCTTTGTCCATTCACCCCGGAGCCACAAAGATGTATCAAGATCTTCGGCAAAGGTTTTGGTGGACCCGAATGAAGCGTGAGATCACAAGGTTCGTTGCCGAGTGCGACATGTGTCGTCGTGTAAAGGCCGAGCATTAGCGCCCAACAGGCTTGCTTCAGCTTCTGCTAGTGCCTGAATGGAAGTGGGATTCTGTTGGCATGGACTTCATCACCGGTCTGCCCCATACATCTGCAGGGAAAGATGCTATTTGGGTTGTCATTGATCGGTTGACTAAGGTGGCGCATTTTCTTCCTGTCAAGATTGACCTTCGTGTAAGTCTCTTGGCGGATCTCTACATAGCCCGCATCGTGAGTTTGCACGATGTGCCGAAGACGATTGTGTCAGATCGTGGGTCTCTGTTTACCTCCCAATTCTGGCATAGTTTGCAAGAGGTTATGGGAACTCGTCTTTCTTTCAGCTCAGCTTATCACCCTCAAACTGATGGCCAAACGGAACGAGTCAACCAAGTGTTGGAAGACATGCTCCGTTCTTGCGTTCTCTCCTATGGTAAGAATTGGGAGAAATGCTTGCCATTCGTCGAGTTTTCTTACAACAACAGCTTTCAAGCCAGTCTCGACATGGCACCATTTGAGGCCTTGTATGGACGACGGTGTAGAACCCCGTTGAACTGGTCTGAGACCGGCGAAAGACCCTTCTTTGGCCCGGACTCGATAAATGAGGCCGAAAGTCAAGTTCAGCTGATTCGAGATCGATTGCGCACGGCTCAATCTAGGCAAAAGAGCTATGTGGATCGTCGTCGTCGTGAATTGAGCTTCGAGCCCAATGACTTCGTTTATCTCAAGGTTTCTCCTCTGAAAGGTCACCAGCGTTTTGGTGTCAAGGGCAAGTTGGCTCCTTAATATGTTGGTCCATACCGCATCATCGAGAAGATAGGAGCTGTTGCTTACAAGTCGAAATTGCCTGCTGCACTTGAGGGAGTACATGATGTGTTCCATGTGTCCCAGCTAAAAAATGCCTTCGTGTTTCAACCGAGGAAACTCCGTTGGAGAATCTCGATGTCCAAGAAGATTTGACCTACCGCGAGTACCCTGTTCGCATCCTTGAAGAAGCTGCAAGAAGAACAAGGAATAGGACCATCAAGTTCCTTAAAGTTCAGTGGTTGAATCATTTTGAGGATGAAGATACTTGGGAACGTGAAGATCGTCTGCATGCAGACTACCCCTTTTTCTTTTCCGAGTAAGCCAAATCTCGGGACGAGATTTTTATAAGGGGGGGGGGAGGTTTTGTAACATCCCAATCCTGGACTCGCGTTTCAAATGTAAGAAAATATGTAGAAATTAAAACTTTTTCTTGCATCTTGAAGTTTTTGACTCTTCCTGTAATTCTTGTAAAGGAATCATGGGGAATCAAAAACCTAAATCTCCCTTTTTACTAAAGTCTTAGACTCCTTGTTGAAAATCCTGGGTTCTACTCCCAAGATATAGTTTTCCTTGGTTGTGTGACCCCTCTGAGAAATCTGGCAATTCTTAGGAATGGTTTGAATATTTTAAGAGGCAGCCAAACCACCCTGACCCTTAGTCAAAGCCTAAATCAGAACCTTGAAGAATTTCTAGAGAAAAATGCTCAGCATAAAAACCTCTAGAAATTTTACACAAGGTTCATCTCTAAGTTAGCAAACTACTGTAAAAATTTTATAAATTTTGGAGTTAGTTTGCTACCTCTGAGAATCCCACAAAGTTTTCAGCTCAAATGAAACCCTAAGTCCAACCTTTGGTTTGGGTTCGAGTCAGACTCGGGATCTGGGTTGAACCCAACCACTTGGAGCACCTCGAGCTCTGTCCTTTAGGCGCAAACAATATCAGCCGTTGGATCTTTGCCCTACCACTGAAGATCTTCGAGAGCTCCTCAAAGACCTCTTCTGGTTTTTGCAAAAGACCTCCCACGCGCACGACCACCCTCGTGTCCTTTTTTCAAAGAGCACCCTCCCGGACCTCCCCTAGGACCTCCCTTTGCATTCTTGCAAAGACCACCCTAGGTCGTCCTCAAAAGACCTCTTCGGACCTCCTCGACCACCTCTGGTAGCACTTGAGTGATTGTGAGCCGTCCATCCATTGATCTGTGCCTCAGACCTCCCTAAGTGTTAGGACCTCCGAACCTCCCTTAACGTCTGAGCCCTCCGATTCTGATCGAACCGTCCAAACCTCCCTTGTTGGAGCTCAACGCTTAGTTTAGCTGTTGTGTTCTTTGACCAGTCCACCCAGGTTCTCTCACTGACTGTGGGACCTCTTTGAGCCTGGTCGTCATGATTTTTCATGCGCATGGCAGTGTAGAGCAGTGCCTTGTCAATTCTTAGTCCTGACAACGGCTATGTGCTGCCAACATTAAATGTGCGGCAGACCTTTTGCCCAAAAGTCTTTCTGTTACCTACTCCTATCATTTCGAGTGTACCCTACCTCAGTGCACCTGGGTACCACTGCCCTTGTTCCCTTTTTGCTCTCCAGCTATATATGAGCCCCAAGCTTCCTCCTTAAGCTTCTTTAGACACCATTCTTGCAACCCTAGTTCCTCTCCGTGCTCTTGTGCTCAAAACTTCCGAGAAGCTTAGCCACCATTGCCGGACCTTGGAGCTCTTCGGTGATCTTTGAGCTCCAGTGGTTCAAATTGCAATCTTGGCATGTCATCTTGTCCAGCTAGTCACCCTAAGCATCCCCTAACTTGTTCTGTTTGACCTTCACAGAGGTTGACAATTTGGGAACTTGCTTTTCGTGGCCGGGTTTGTCATCTTTCCCAACTCCGGCAAGCATCGTCGTCTCTGGAGCTCTTTCGGCCATCCCTAGACTTCCTCCATTCTCAGGTTAGTACTTTAGTATTGGAAATCCTACTCTATTGGACCTCGTATGCTTTTCATTTTTGCCGTATTTTGTCTCCGGCGGTCATCTCCGGCTAGCCGCCGGTAGGAGGTGTTCTAGCTTTAGATATTGGCACCTTTAGGTTCTCCTCGCTATTTAGAGCCCATCCATGCCCTTGGTTCCCACCGGCGTGGTCCCCTTTTGCCGGCGGTGAGCTCAAGCTCAGATTCGAGTTTTTGCCGGGCCTTACTCGGACAAGTCCTGTAGCCTAATGATTAGCATTTAATTTGTCCTAAAGGCTAATCATTAGCGTTAAATGCAGTTCCTATCGGCCAAGCGTGCATCCCGTTAAGTTCTAGACCTCTTAGGTTAAATCGTGACCGTTAAAGACCTCCTTAGATCTAATCTGGGCCGTTAGGATCACTCTTTGTGTTTCCGCAAAAGACCTCCCCTGGTCGTTTTGCAAAAACCACCCCTGGACCATCCTCGGGGTCCTCTTTGCAAAAGACCACTCCTTGGACTTTTGTAAAGAAAACCTCAAAACCTCCCATTCCTAGAAGTCTTAACCCTCAAGACCACCCTGGGTGAATCTTGACCGTTGAGACCTCCCCAGTCTAGATCTAGCCGCCCAAGACCTCCTCACCAGTTTAGGTTATCACCTAGGACCTCCCTCGGTCGCATCTTAGCCGTTCAAGACCTCCCCCTGGAGATCTTGACCGTCTAAGACCTCCTCCGTTAAATCCTTAGCTTTAGGACCTCTTCTCAGCTCCGGACCATTAGATCTAGATGTAACGGGCTAGACCTCCTCAGTATGTTTAGAGCTCTATCGTTTAGTTTCCCTTTTTGCCATCCATCCCTAGATCTGCGGCTCAGATCTGGTGAACATTCGGACCTCCGAATGCGATCCTGATCTAAGTCGTTCCTTTTTAGATCTGTGGCCCAGACATGGTGGGGCAATCGGAAGTCCGAATGTCCCCTCCCCCGTGGGCCATTGGTAAATCCATCTGTTGAGATCTTTGCAGTTAAAACCTCCTCAGGAAATCTTAGCCGCCAGGACCTCCCCTCTTTCAGATCTCACCGTTCAGACCTCCTCTATTAGATCTCCACCCTGAGGACCTCCTTGTTGGATCTGGACCATCAAGTCATGATCTAACGGTTAAGACCTCCCCTAGGCGCGTTGAGGTCTTTTCGCGTAGGTGCTCGTGGGGGATTTCGCGCCCGTGCTTGTGAGCCGTGCGATTTCGAATCAACGGCCCATGACCTCCCCAGTTTGAGTTGGTTTTCAAGATTAGCTTTTATTTGAAACTTATTAATTGTTTTGAACTTTAAAAATACATAACTTTTTCTCTGTAGCTCCAAATGTAACAAACTAAAGTTCATTAGGTTCCTCTGTTAGAATGCTTTAACTTAGCATAAGTTTTAGTGTAGTCTTTAACTCTGAAATTGATCATGCCCTAGATTTATAATTTAGAAAAATCATAATAAATTCAATTTAGCTCCAAATGAAGTAAACTCAATTTTGCTAATCTTAGAATACCAGTATCTACCTACCATAAAAATTTCAGGTTCCAGATATTTCTAGAAATTTATGCCATGAACAGTAACAGATAGTAATTAATTTTGAATTTTCCAACAGCCTGAAATTGATTTAGCTATAACTTTTACATCCTTAATCTAAATTAAATCATTCCTGTTGCTAAATTTGCCTAAAATCATGCTATTCCTGCTGTGTAAGTTTCATGTGTTTTGGAACAATTTTGGTTTGGAATCTTCTTCAGTGTTTGTCGATTTATTTGGATTTGCTTGCCTTTTCGATAGGATCCGACGATTGTGTTGAGTTGGAGAGTGATCCTCTGCAGCAAACAAGCGACCCACAACAAGGCAAGCAGTGTAACATCATTTGATCATATTGCTGCTATTACTTTTAAAAAGTCTAATATCTTGATTGCAAAAACTAAGTATGCATGCTTCTTGTGTCAAAGTTAATTTTTGTCGGTTAGTGGTAGCTAAGCCTATTGCATTGTTGCCTTGAAATTGTTCACCCCTGCCACTGCCATAGGTTATTATCCTCATTGGTCTATTAGAGCCCGATGAATGATTTATGGTCTTTTATTTATCTTTGTGACATGATGCTTAGCAATGCTTAGCTACCGGTAGAATTGGGCGGTTATCGATTTAGTCGATGACCTTGAGCACACAAAAACTTGTTATCACTTATGATCATTACCTTATGCTTGGTTTATTTGTACAAACCAAAACTAAAAACAAAATGGTTTAGACGTGGGCGAACTTTGGCTGGTTTCATGGTGGGTGCACTGGGAGTGCACGGAGGGTCGTGTGTCCGACTCCCGGGGTTGAGATGTCGCCCATGTCATGTAAGGACCGAGTTACTTGTGTCACTAAGCCAGCGATATTTGCGTGCTAACCACACTAGAGATATATGAGACCTCTCTTGACTCAGTACTTTGGGGGGTGTTAATTAATGAGTCGCGTGGAAGGTTGTATATTTCTATATACAAGATGGGTCACGTGATTGAGGGGAGTATCCGCCGCGGCTTGAGCCATGGGCCGATGTGTCCTACTCTACGTATGGGTCCTTGTGATCCATGTTTCGCTGGCAGATCACTAAGGGTTAACCCCCATGCATGCGGCTCTTAATTAATGCAATCCATTGGAAATGTCTCGTAGAATTTAGCCGTGCCAGCATACCAAAGGAAGTGTGCTTAATCTAGTGGCAAAAAGGCGGTTTGAAGTGTGGGTACATTGGTACACCCCTGCAGGGTTTGATCTATTCGAATAGCCTCGTCCTAGGTTATGGACATGCTTGGTAAGGTCGTGCAAGAACTAGACTACAACCTTTTTAAATTAAAACTTGACATGGGTGGTACGAATGGGTAATTCGTGCTATTGTTGTGATGGCCATTGGGTTGGTCATCTCGGGATGTCTTTATGTTATTACATTCTTGTCTCATTTGTTATTTATGCAAATAAAATTCAGATTGTTAAAACTGCCTTCAAATTATTACTTATTGCAAATAAAACTTGCTTTATGCTGAAAATTAACCTTGAGCCTTCTCCTTTGATTAAAGCCTGCATGGAGTAGTAACTAGGTTTGTTACCCGTAAGTCTTGCGAGTACATTTTTGTACTCATTTGCTTTGCTTATTGTTGTCTGTTGCAGAGGAAGAAGGTGAGCCCCAAGGGCCTCACTTTTGTGAGTTGTGCTGTGGCAGTGTTTGGGACGACTAGCTTGACGGCCCGGTCGGATTGCCTTGTGGGTGTAGGCAAACCGGTTGGCTTTTGTCTTAGTCATCTTATGGCATTTTGCTTCCGCTATTCTTTTAGTTCTTGGCCGGTTGGCCTCTCTTTTGTAATAACTATTATGTATGTCTTTTGCTTGTAAAGTTAAGCTTCTGTTATATGTGTTGTATGGAATTGATGCAATATTTTGTAAAAGGGTGTGTATACTGCAATTCTGGGAAGTATACATTTTCCCGAGACACAGTGTATTTGGTTGGTGATGCTAGAGTCAATGGATGGCTAAGCATTACAAGCTAAATAAACCAGGGTCTCACACCTATCAAGTAAGCCCTCGGCCGCACGCAGTGCCAGCATGGAGGGCTGACGTGGCAGTAGTCATGCCCGCACCCATGGCGTGACAAGCTCGCCTTGACAAGCCGATCTTGTCACACCATGAGATTTGGCGTGACAGTGCCTGCTTTATTTGAACCATTTGGCGATGAGATGTTACGTTTGTTGCATAAGATATGTGGACATTTGGCACAACAGGTGAAAATATAATGCACAAGTTCACTCTCATGTACCTTGTTCTTAGCATTTGATTTTCTACGGACGTCTCTTCCAAAATATGTAAACCCGAGTTGAGATAGCAAGAATGTAACAGTGCTAAGTGAATGCACAATACTTTTGGGCCTTTATTTTTATGTTGTTCCATACTTGGTATGCAAAGAATTGAATGCGAAAGGACAACGAGATTTGAAGTCGGCTTTACAACGCAGTAGCGAATTGAAATAGACTTTATAATAAAATTGTAAATTACACGTCGTATAGGGTTTGGTTACGTGCATAAGCAATGACATCATGCACGATGCAACAAACCGAAATACAACTACGATATATATACGCCTTTTGGGATTGGAAATAAAGTCGATTGGAACAAAGATCATTAGCTTCGGCGGGCCATCGCTCCCTTCCCCTTATCTCCTTGCTACCCGCGGCGGCGACTGGTCTCAAAGTCATCTATGTCCTGCGAGACAGGGCGGACGGTTTAATGATGGTAGGATAACACAACGTCATTCAAATTAATAATTACGATGCATACTAAATATAACTTACCTCTTGGATCTTGAGTGCGTCTGGGCGATGGGGAGCTGTAGTACGACCGATAGTCTCACTTGCAGGAGCCTTCCTCTTGTCCGTTTGCTGCCCACAGCGGCGGCGACCAGTCTCGAAGTCATCCATGTCCTGCGAGACGGGCTGGACGGTTGAATGATGTTAGAATAACGTAATGTAGGGCCAAATTAATAATTATGATGCATAATGAACATAACTTACTTCTTGGATCCGGAGTGCGCCCAGGCGACAGGGAGCGGTAGTACGGCCCATGGTGTGACTTGCACGAGCCTTCCCCTTGTCCATCGCCCGCTTGGACCTATCGTACTCATCTGCTTTCTTGGGCTTGTCCGATGCCTTTTCAGTTGGGTCGGGGTCGGGTACGTAAGGTGTCCAGCGCTAGAAGGTTTCGGCTTGCCATGAAAAGTTCAACATGTACTTCTGCTGGATGAACACCCTATCGTACATCTCCGGGCCATCGATCTATTGGAAGAAGTTGCATTGCATCTCCGATTGCCATTATGGGCGTGTACAATCAGGGATTTGTCGAATGGAACGTATGATGTGAAAAATCTTTGTGTGTGAAAGATACACTTACAAGGTGGCGGCCGCACGTGTAGTACGCCCGAGCGGACATCACTGAGTGTGTGGACTGGATGACCTTTGCCGGTTCCTCGCACACACATTGCGGGACTGGGAACTGCGGTGGTACTGGCGCATCCTTCATAGACTTATCCGGGTAGAGTTTAGCCCTCTCAGCAAACCACTTGCGCTTCTGTTGTATCCTCTTGTAGAAGCTCACTGAGTCCTCCATCTCCTTCCTAGTTGTGTGAAGCAAACCTTGGTGTAGTATTGGGCGTGGTGGTGTACTGTTCTCTCCTAGATCTCTTCCACCTATTTTTATAAGCCATAGGGTGTAATGCGCCTGGTGGAGTGAGAACACACAAGAAATCGATGTGTGTGGTACGTTCAATTATGAAAAGGTTGAGTTCGAGTGTGTTGTCTTCTCGGTCTGAAAAGCTGGCGTGGCAGAGTGTTGTCACGTCCCCCTCGAAAGTTTGTGTTTGTGATATGCCCTAGAGGTAATCATAGAGAGGATTGTATCACGTCTATGATTATGAGTTATTGAATAAATGTTATTCTGTTCCTTGAATGAATCATTGGTTATAAAGATTAATAAGTATGTGACTTGTTGGTGAAGCTCTTTAACTTATATGAGTTGTTCTAAATAGTATCCCTAGTCGGATGTCACTGGTCGGAACACTAGTGACTCTACGTCCAATACATGTATTGATTGATGACCATGTTTCAACGGTCATGGATATGGGGATATATATCGAATCAATAATGTGAACGTATGTTTGAGAACATGGGGTTGAATAGACCCACCTTGAGATACTATTGAGATTGTTATGATTCTATATATCATTAGTTGATCTCAAGCAATGATGATGTATAATCTTTAGACCTGAGATCAGCATGGTTTCCTACATGTGTAATAGCACTCTTAGGGGTTGCCAAACGGTACTCGTAACTGGGTAGTTATAAAGGTAGCTTTCGGGTATGCTATGAAACATGTAGAGGGATATGACTGGTCGGATATAGGATTTGTCCCTCCTAACATAACAAGAGAGATATCTCTGGACCCCTCGAAGTGGTCATATAAAGAAAGTGCATGGCCATGCCACTGGTGGTTGAAGAGTTCGACCACATAAGGTTATTCGACACTCGATCGAGAAAGTATCGAACCGTCCATGGATGACAAATATCTCACCTAGAGTTCAAAACAGATATCGTGAGGCAAAGGGAGAATACACGAGTAGGTCGCTTAGTTTGATCGATTCTGGGCGGTGCGTATGGAGATCTGAGTGGTGTAGAGCTGTCGAGCGTAATCGCGAGTGGTCAAAACACGTCGTAAGAAGTTACGTATTGGTCGTGACCAAATACGGACTGGTTATATAGAGATAGGACCTGGTCGTAAGTGATAAGGACCTAGTCATAGATCATATTACATTAAGGTTTGTCTGATATAATTCGTATGTATTCGGGAATCGTTATGTTCTGCTAGGAGCCGCTGACGACTCGTGATAGGAAAGGAGTTTCCGAGTCACAACCGAACTACGCATGAGACTAACGGGTCACACACTTAATGGGTTGGAACAAAACGTGTTCGGATATAATCCGTCATGGGCACTATATAAGAAGATGCTTGAGGCTGTTGGGATATAGGATAGGCGAGAGACGTGACTTGCTCCACCGAAACCCTAGTCGCCATCTTCTTGAGAGCCCAGCCGTGTGACTTGGTGCTAGCACACCGGCATACGGTTGTTCCTTCCCTGGATGTGTGGATACCGTAGAGGCGCTACTACGGTTGCTGTTACGCTTGAGAACGATCCACGATCCTCACAACGAACATTGGAGGTCACTGGAGGAGACGATCGACTACAATCACTTCATCTACGCGCTCTTCGTTGGACCAGGCTGCTCTGAATCTTCTTCCGCTGCACTATGCATCTGGTGGTAACGATATGTGATCTTCTACTAAATTGTTGCTGTCGTAGCCTACCCGTATCCCTTCAGTTTGCACGATAGAGTTTGATCTTTTCGATCTGAAAAGCTGGTATGGCAGAGTGTTGTCATGTCCCTCTGAAAAGTTTGTGCAGCGGAGTCTGGTCTTTTCAGTCCAAAAAGCTGTTGTAACACCCCAGGACCCACATTACCCTGGAATGCTACTAAACCACTCTACAGCTAGCCAATAATTTCAAGATAAATTATTTCGGCAACATCTCTAGACAAGAAGCATTAAGCGGAAGCATAAACAACTAAGGGAATAAAGATAACGGTAACAAGTTCAATAATTAAACAACCTCTAGCAGATTAATCAAAGAATGGTTCACAAGTCCATCCTTATTAAATAACATAATCATCCACAAATAGTTAAGCATTTGGCTAGAATTTCATCGACTTTATTACAACATGAGTTGATGAACCAAGTGCATTATTGTGGTGCCGCTCTACCCATCCCATGAATGCTCAACAATCTCCTGTAGGGGGGGAAAACAAGGGTGAGATAAAAATCTCAGCAAGCAAACTGTTTAACAGGCTATTCAGACTACAAACAAATATACAACATCATTAAAGTATCCATATGTCCACATCCATAATCTGAATCCACATTCATTTACAAGCATCAATATCCAATTCCCATAATGATCACAATTATAGCAACCATATTTACTACCAATGACAGTAAAATATTAACAATTGAATCTTGATCAACTGCTTCATATTATTCACCACTACCACTACCAATGACAATAAAGTATTAACATTTTTTACCTCATAACTTTACTATTTCTCGCATCCACAACTGCTATCAACAATTACCACAAGAGAGAAGAATCTCATGCCACAATCACAACCTCTACCATACCACAAGGGATGAACCCCATTCCACAACCACAACCACATTACTCATACCACAAGAGACTCTCATGAGTCAATTTCCACAATGTAATGCATATGCATGCTATGCTCCACTGCACCTTTACCCAATAAGGTAAAAGTGTGCATCGTGCTCTGACAATGCGATGTTGTCTTGATGCGGTCGCGGCTATAAGCGGCGACATCCACAATGCAAATGTTATGACATGTCATGAATGATATGATTAACATAAACCACAAGAATTTAACCACGAAGGTCAACAACATACTCATCATGAATACTTCCTCATAATCCACATGTGTCTCATTAAGCACAATACCATTGTGTCATAAGACCATTACCACATAACCCCCACTCGATTCACCAAGATCAAAATCAGTCGATCTAAAGGGAGTTCTACCACATAGACCACAACATGATCATCATGAATGTAACCACAAGGAATTATCAACATGTCCACATTGAGTTTATTTTCATATTCCGCATTTGGCTCATTAAGCAAATTACCACAATACTACCCAAACTCATCCAAACATAGCAATTGATTAATATCTTGCTACCACATTCTTACTTAGAAAATATGTAACCATGGCATATCATTTAACATTACGTCAATCATACATAGTGCAAGTACTAAGAGTAACGGTTAAACCGTAGCACAACCGCTACATTTACTTACCTCTACCGTGACGACGCAATCACGCACGATCGAGGAGCAAAACCACCTGTTCAAAAGTACACCTCAGCACAATACAACAGCAATAAAAAATGATTCTTAAGAAGCAAAGGTGTTGCTAAGCCCCGAAATCCCACAACATCCTTTCCCGCGTAACGGTTCTACAAAATCCCCACTGCAGCAGCGCTGCTTAACATTTCCTATCTTTAAAAATATAAGACTAATCACAGAAAAGATATATATCTGGATTCCTCACTTAAATACCTACACTTTTCATGTAGATCATATATTTTTATTTTGTTCTTAGCATGGTGTAACTAAATGCTCAAAACAGAGAACATCCCCTGTTTTGTCGGTCAGGACAGTCAGGTTCAAAAGCTTCCCAACAACAGAGTATGGCTCTAAAAATTCTGATTTTTATACAGAATCTAGCTTACTAAATTCCTACAACTTTCTCAATGGTGGCCAAAAATATAGAATTCATCTACTATCCTAATTCCCATCTGAACAGCGGTCTGTCCCTGTTTGCAACCCTGATGGACAGCGAGATTCCAGATCCTGGTACGACTAAATTACGCGGCCAATAAATCTGAAACAAATACAGTAGATGCGTATCGTCGTCCTATACATTTTCCTTTTGGGAGACCCTCGGGAAAATCGTATTAGGGTCTAAACTGCACGAACAGCAGCACTGCGCGAATCAATCTACAGGCAGACAACAGGGATTCTCTAATCGGGGTTTCTAAAATGCTAATCCCCACAAAACTTGGACCAAGAACCTAAATACAGCATAAAACAGAGGATTGGGGTGAGGGAAATTACCTAACCTTGGGGATCACCCTCTTTTTCTTCTCTTCTTCCTCTCTTCCTTCCCTTCCTTCTCTTCTCCTTCTTCTCCTTCTTCTCCTTTGCACCAATGGCAGCACCCATGGGGGAAGGGAGGGGTGTCGAACCCGGGAACGAAGGATCCCGAATTCTCTGTGTTCAAACACCAGTCCAGGATTTCCAGTGTACACAGTCTCACAAAAATGAATATCACATTCATATCACGAAAACGTAAATGGCATTAAATAAATAAGCTGTTTAATACAAGCGAGTATGAATAATAATATCAAATGTCAAATGATAAAACACAGTGAAATAACATAATAGTGGGAGCCACACGATGCGCCACGAGCAATCGTCGGCGAGTCGGAAGGCCTACTCGTCCTGGTCCTCACCACAATATATGATCTTCTCTGAATAAGATTTATTCGAAGAAGAGTGAGCACTACTACCGTGCTGCTTAAGTCACACCAATATTGAAGTTAAATGCATGCATAAGGAAACAAGTGAGTGTGGCGGGGTTGTTTTGCATAAACAAGCATTTTCGGTTTGAATAAGCATAGTAGTTTCTAAGGCAATTTTATACTATGGATAAAATCATACTTTGAAATGACAATGATATAATGTGGATAACCTCCAATGATGAAGTGAAGGATCCTCCTAACACTTGGCTTCCGCCCAAATTTTCATAAGGATTAACCATCCTCAACATTTATTAAAGCATTTTAAAACCAAAAACAATCCTAACTTTAAGTGGCCTCGCTAGCGTGTCCATGACCGCGACGCGCTATTCAAATAGTTTCTACTCTGCGAGTTGGTACAACTTTACCCACACGAGGTGACATGCTCGTTATGTCGGCCAATTCACGCTTCGGCGCGTGGGTGAGCAATTACCATGAGGCCTTTACAATGTTTTGTCCTAGTACATTCATGCCCGCTAAGGTTTCGCCCCTTTGGGTGACCGTCCTCAGGAAGCCCCTCTTGCGCCAAGTGGGAATAAACGTCTAACCGACACCCACAAAATCACATGACATAAATATACTAGGACATCACAAATTAGTTAGCCAAATCCTGCCCATACAGGACATGTGGTGATACGTTATGGCATAGCAATAAGCGGCTCAAAGACAGGTCCTCAATTGACTTGGCGTCATTCCTTCAACCCATGGGCCTTGATCTTAACGGATCAAACCGTGCATAAACCTGCACCCACCTTTCCGACCATTTCGCCCATGTCCAAACCCATTTTTTTGAATTTATTAAAAACTTCATTTATAAACTCATGTGGTAAAACAATACCACAATAACAAGTTTGAAAACAATTTGTAGAAATCTGGTGTAAACCCTCCCAAATTACTGTAAATGTGGACTAAGCTTGGCTAAGCATATATTTGAATTTTGGTAATATCATGCCTATGGTATCAAGGTAGTCAGATACAACATTCAAATTTGGCCATACAATAACATATGGAATTAACTATACGTAAAACAGGATATTAAAATATTTATAACAACATATGCATGCAATAAGGAATTTAAAAACTGGAAATAACTTAAATTAATAGGGGCAATATGGTCAATGGTGTAACTTGCCTTGATCGATGTCTTGAAATTCTAAATCTTCAGTTTGATCGAACTCTCAAAGTCGTCGAATTCTATCTGTAATCGACAAATTCAAATTCAAATTCAAATAAATTCAAAAACAAAGTTCAAATAAACTCCAAACTGAAATATTTTGGTTTAGTTAGCTAGATTATAATTTTATATAAATTTTGCAATTTGAATCACCCAATTTGGAGTTATGGTTCAAAAGATATGAATTTTAGAAGTTTATAACTCAAATTTGCAATTTAATTGATTTTCTGATTTATTTTCTAAAGGAAAAACGAATTATTGCGCAATGCTTTGCATCACTACAGAAATTCAAATTAAATTTAAATAAAATGATTTCGACATGTGGGGTCCATCGGTCGGTGACTCGGCCCATGTGGACCAAGTCCACGGGCCTAGGAAAAGATGGTGCGGTGGACCATGCCTGTCGGCAGCGGCGGCGCCGCGCGGCTGCCGCGTATGTGCTGCGAGGTGGCGGCTACGTGGGCTGCCACGTGAGTGGCACGTCGGCTCAACGCCGGCGGCGTGCGGGTGCGGCGGCAGCGGCGTTCTAGTGCTCAGCGGTGAGTGTGATTGGTACCGGTGTGTAGGGAGTATCGCGAACAAGTTGGTGCGGGTGAGTGCGTATGGTCGTCGGAGTTGGCGGCGGTGGGGTTTAGCGGCGGAGACCTTGGGTGGCGGCGGCGGTGGTGCTCGGTGGCGTTGGCGGCGATGGAGGGTGCTTGAGTCCGCGGCGATCGCGATGGCGATGGTGCCCTCCTTGGTGACGAGAGGGTCGGGAAGATGGTGGCGGCGGAGATGGCGGCGCGAAGTGGAGCTCACGGTGGCGATGGCGCTCGAGTGCTCGGCCAAGATGGTGCGTGCACCGGCCATGAAGCGAGCGTCTTGTGCTGCGGCGGGCGAGGTCGGGCGGCTCGGTCTCACCGAATCGGAGAAATCCTATTTCTCACCGCGGCGGAGAAACTCAAATCGCGTCCGGATTGGGAGGGTGTGAGCGAGTGTGAGTGAGAATGGGGTGGCGTGAGTAGAGGCTCCACGTGCTTGCCTTTTATAGGCAGGGAGGCTGGGAGTGGGGAGGGCGAAGTGGAGGTCGTCTTGCGCGGTTTTGGGCATCGGCGGTTGTGACCGGAGATGGAGGAAGGTAGTGGGAAGGTGGCGGCGGTTGAGGCAACCACGATGCATGCGTTGGCGGGGTCAAATGCCGTTGGAAAAGGCCCGTTAGCGAAGCTTCGTCGTGTGCGAGAATGGCGGTCGTGGGCTTGCCCGCGGAGAAGAAGGAGGAGGTGTGAGGTAGGCGATGAGTGCGGGCGTTGGATTTTAATCCAGCGGTCACAATAGTTAGTTGTGCGTGAAGGGTGCAGGCGAGGTTTGGCGTTTGATCGCGATCAACGGCGTGAGTGAAAAGCGAGAGAGGATGGTACGTGGGGTGATGGCGATCGTCAGATTGAAATCGGACGCGCGGAGGGAGTGAGCGGCGCGCGGGTGGCGTGGGGCGTGTGGGCATGCGGAGATTTTGGGCGAGGCGGTGGGTTTCGGCCCAAAGCCATTTTTGATTTTCTTTTGGATTTCTCAATTGTTTTAATTACATTAATTCATTTAGGCTTTAGAAAATAGTAAAATACTTCCAAAAATTATGGAAAAATTCACGAAATTCCCATACTCATTACGGACTTAATAAAATTATTTCCAACTATTTGTTGGCTTTTAATTTTGTAAATAAACTTTGATTTAGCTTTAAAATATTTATAAAAAGCTTTTGAAAATTCAAGAAAATCCACAAACATAAGTAAACTTTTAAATTTTACTAAAATTTGAAAATTGAGTACATTACAAACCTACCCCCTTAAGGGAATCTCGACCGAGATTCGAGGATTGAATTAGCAAAGAGATCGGGATAGTTGGTCTTGAGGTCTTCTTCTTTTTCCCAAGTGGCTTCACTTTCCGGTGATGACTCCACTTGCACCTTGTATGATCGATGATTACCTTACGGTGACTCGCTCTGCGACATCTAGAATCTTGATTGGTCGCTCCACGTAAGTGAGATCTTCTCGAAGATCGAAGCTTTCCAAGAAGGTATGGTCTTACAGCGCTTGCAAGCATTTCCTTAAGCGGGATACATGGAAGACATCGTGCACAATGACAAGGCTTCCAGTAGCTCAGGCGATATGCCACTTCACCTCTTTTGGCTAGAATTTTGTATGGTCCCACAAATGCAGGTGCGAGTTTTCCTTTTGTTGAATCTTCTTACTCCTCAGAGTGGAGTGACTCGAGATAGACCAAGTCTCCTACCTCAAAGTTTAAATCCCTTCGACGGTTATCGGCATAACTCTTTTGTCGGGTTTGTGCCACTTTCGAGATGTTCCCTTATAGCTTTGACCTTACTTTGCCTCTTTGATTATCTCGAGTCCAAAGAGTGATGCTCTCCTACTTCATCCCACGTAGTGGAGTTCGCATTTTACGCCATACAATGCTTCAAAAGGAGCCATTTGCAAACTAGCTTGATAGCTATTGTTATACGAGAATGCATATGGCAAATTCTTGTCCCAACTTTATCCAAATTCGAGGCACGGGCTCGGAGCATATCTTGAGGACTTGATTGGTGCGTTAGTCGACCATCAATGCGAGGATGATAGGCATCTTGAAGTTGAGTCACGGTGCCTAAGGCTTCATCGACTCTGCCGAATCTTGGCGTAAATTGAGAACCTCGTCGGACACGATCTTCTTGGGTACCCGTGTAGACAAACAATCCTAGCTACATATAACTCGGCCAGCTGGTACATACGTATGTAGTCTTGGCGGAATGAAATGAGCTACTTTGCTCAACCGATCAATTATCACCAGATAGAATCATATCTGATTGGGTCCTAGGAAGTCGGTGATGAAGTCCATGCCAATCTCTTCCCACTTCCATTCGAATCGGTAGTGGTTGCAACAATCAAGCGGTCTCGATGTTACGCCTTAACTCGTGACACACATCACGGCGAGGCGGCGAACTCGGCAATTTCTCGCTTCATCTTGACCCACAGTATTTTCCTTGGATCTGGTACATCTTGGTGCTTAGGGTGAATGGAGTAAGGTGTTTCATGAGCTTCCTTTAGAATTGGTGTTTTAACTCTGTTGGTTAGGTACACAAATGCGGTTCCCAAACCATCTTGTTCCTTGTTCGTCTTGTGCGAATCACGGAGCCTTGCCTCTTCGCATATTCTTCTTGATCTCCTTGATGTCATCATCTTCTAGTTGTTTTTCTCGATCTGACTTTGAAGAGTCGGTTGTACTTCCAAAGCATTTACACAACCTTGACTGACAATTTCCAAGTTTAGATGCTTCAATTCTTCATGTAGTTACGCATTTCATACGCACCATCATGGTATTGCAATAAGCCTTTACGCTGGGCATACGCAACTACATTTGCTTTGCCCGGGTGATAATGGATTCCAAGATCATAATCTTTTATCAACTCTAACCATCTTCTCTGCCGAAGGTTTAATTCTGCCTGTGTGAATATATACTTCAAACTCTTATGATCCGTGAAAATCTCACAGCGGTTACCAATGAGATAATGCCGCCAGATCTTCAAGGCATGCACAATCGCTGCTAACTCCAGATCATGGGTTGGATAATTCCCTTCATGTGGCCTCAACTGCCTGGATGCGTAGGCTACTACCTTGCCTTCCTGCATCAGTACACATCCGAGACCTTGACGGGATGCGTCGCAGAAGATCTCGAAATCTTTATGGATATCAGGTAAAACTAACACAGGTGCTGAGACCAATCTCCTCTTCAGATCTTGAAAACTTTCTTCACAGGCATCTGTCCAATCAAATTTCTTCTCCTTCTTCAGAAGTTGAGTCATGGGTCTTGCAATCTTAGAGAAATTTTCAATGAACCTGCGGTAATAACCCGCTAGTCCAAGGAAACTTCTCACTTCGGTGACCGTCCTGGGTTGCTTCCAATCTGATACGGCTTCAACCTTGGCAGGATCTACTGCAATTCCTCCCGCTGACACAATATGTCCAAGGAATGCCACTTGACTTAGCCAAAATTCACTTTTGCTGAATTTAGCATAAAGCTGATGTTCTCGGAGCTTGTCCAGTATCATCCTGATATGCTTCGTGTTCTTCTTCATCCTTCGAGTAGATGAGAATGTCATCGATGAAAACAACCACAAACTTATCTAAGAATTCCATGAACACTTTGTTCATCATATTCATGAAATAAGCAGGGGCGTTCGTCAAACCAAATGACATCACTGTAAACTCGCGATCCATATCACAGTGGTGAAAGTCGTCTTGAATATCTTAGGTGCGATCTTGATTGGTGATAGCGGATCTCAAATCAATCTTCAAAAGACACTTGCTCCTTCGGTGATCGAGCAGATCATCTATCACAGGTAATGGATATTTGTTCTTGATCGTCACCTCATTGAGTGATCTCGTAATCAACACACATCCTCATACTATTGTCCTTTTTCTTGGCGAACAAAGACCGGTGCTCCCAAGGTGATGGCGGGTCGGATGTAACCTCGCTCCGCGATTCCTCAATCTGTTTCTTCAATTCCGCTAACTCATTAGTTGGCATTCTATAGGTCGCCGATATCGGGCTGTTCTCGAGGACTAAGTCAATTAAGAACATGGCGTCCGTCCGGTGGCATGCCGGGTAATTCATCGGGAAAGACATCGGCATATTCTCGGACTACGGTATGTCTTCAAGTTTCACTTCCTTCATCTTTGGTGAGGATGGAACTTCCATTAGTGCAGTCTTGGGTTTGAACTCTCACGAAATTCCTTCTCCATTCGTGAGTGATAGACCTATTGGCACGATCTATTTGTCCATGATTCTTGGCTAACGGTCCATTCCAAGAATAACGTCGGACCTTGGGAATGCAAGACTATCAAGTGCGCTAGGAAGGTTACTCGGATATCTCAAGGGTGAGGTTGGGCATAAAGAACTAGTTCTCATTTACGAACCCGGGAATGGATTATCATGGGATTAAGCTAAGGAAGATATTGGTAACCCATTTTGCCCACAAATTTATTTGACACGAAAGAATGCGAAGCTCGGAATCAAATAGTCTTGAAGCCGGTATTGAATTGACAAGAAACATACCAAGCACAACATCAGTGCTGCTGGCTTCCTCGGCCGTGACGTGGTTCACACGTCCCTTGATGAACTGGCCTGTCGGCTTTGCAATACCGCCAGTGGCTGTGGCTCCTGGTGCTGGCTTGGAAGACGCCGCTGCCTGCTGCTTCTTAGGGCATCTGTTGGCATAATGGCCTGTCTCGTTGCAGTGGAAACAGGTCACTCCTGCAGCTGAGGGGGCGGAGCTCTTCTGTTGAAATTGTCCTCCGGTTGGTGCGCTGCGGAAGTTGGAGGTGTTGGGCGATTACCTGCAGGGGCTCGGATGTGGAAGAGCGGAACTTCCCACGCTGCGTGGGCTGGTTGAATGAAACGAGGCTTGGGAAAGCCTCCTGCGTTGATCTTCTGGGCGGCCATCCTCCGCTTGCGGTTCTCCATCTCGTGATGTTTGGCTTCCTGGCGGATCGCCTTGTCCACCAACTGTTGGAAGTCGGTGAAGTTCTGGGAGATGAGTTGGACGGAGATATCGTCGTTGAGTCCCTCCAGGAACCTTTCTTGCCGTTCTTCATCTCTGGCCACATCAGCCGGGGCATAGCGAGCTAGTGGTTGAAAGCGGTGGAGATACTCGCTCACCGGCGATTACCTTGGCGAGTGCATGAAACTCCTTCTTCTTGATGTCATCATGCCGGCGAGGATGTGGGCATGTCGGAAGGCTCTCACAAATTCGTCCCACGAGATGGCACAGGCATTGGTGTGGGAGATGCGAAAGTGTCCCACCATTACGAGGTGGCCCGTTGGTGATGAGTGGCGAACAGGACTCTCTCGCGATCATGCATTGTGCGATGTCAATTTCTTTCCGATGGCACGAAGCCAATCGTCAGCATCCATCGGCTCGGTGCTGCTGGAGAATGTCAGAGGATGCATACGCATGAATTTCGACATGGTCACGCGCTGAGAAAGGTGTGCGATGCTGAGTTGCGCGGTAGCTGCTTTTACTGGTTGTTACGGCGTTGTTGAGCGGCGAGCCAACAATTCAATAAGGTGAGTTTGATTGGTCATCATCATTGCCAATCTGGTCTGTCGGCGGCGGGGAGGTTCTTGAACATCTTGCTCTGATGGTCGGTATTTCGTTGTTACGACCACTGGATCTTGCCATTTCTGTGCGGTGTTCACCATCCGCTTGGAATTTCAAAGACTTAGGAAAGGGAAGAAAAGGTTGCACTAAGGGAGTGAATTTATATTAGCCCAAAAGCACACAAAAACAAGGCAAAGAAACAAATTTTTCTTTTGCAAGTAATTCTTTATTTTATTCATCGATTATGGCTACCACAAAGGTTAGTAGCTCATAATTCGCAGCTAATTGAACAACTAAAGGAAAGCAAATATCTAAAATGGTAGAGGTAAACATCTATGGAGTGGATGGGGTGTAGTGCAGGGAGTTCAGTCGCCTTGGCCCTTCTTGTGAGAGCCAATTCGGCTTGTTGCCTTCAATCTCTCCTCTGCGACTTCTAGCCTCCCGAGCGAGATCACTCGTCGGTGTTGCCATAGGCGTAATCCATCGCCTTGGCTAACTCCACTGTGGGTGATCTCGGCATGTCCTCATTCTCGGTAAATGAAGGCCTTTGCCTAGCCGAGTGGGGATGTGCATGGGATAGTACTGGAATGCAGTATCCCGAAAATGGGCGTCGTAGGTGTAGCGAAGTCGGCGTACGGCTTCTCTTGCCGCATCTTGGATGCCGTCCTCAAAGGTCTCCCGACGCATTGGGGCGTCGAAGATGTGGAAGGATGTATCCGGCGCTAAGTTAGAGTAGAGGATAACCTCCACTCTCCAGCGCTCCTGCTGTCCCACGATATACTTGTATCCTTGGTATGCGGGTCTCTTCGTGAAACTCGAATCTTGCATCATCTTCCAAAGGATATCCGCCCATTCTCCAGCGTAGACTCCATGGGAGATACGGGTCGGTCTCTCGGCCATCTACAATTTTTAGAAAGGACAAGAGTTTAGAAATCTTTTTAATAGAGAAAGGAAGAGTAAGACTCTGGAAGACAGTTAAATAGTTTGTAAATTTTTGAGAATTAGTCCTTAATGGTTTTACCAATTCTGCCGTGGGCCATGACCTCTGATCGATATGGCTCGATACCACTTTGTCGAACCGGAACGAAGGATCCGAATTCTCTGTGTTCAAACACGGTCCGAGATTTCGGTGTACAGTCTCACAAAAATGAATATCACATTCATATCACGAAAACGTAAATGGCATTAAATAAATAATCTGTTTAATACAAGCAGTATGAATAATAATATCAAATGTCAAATGATAAAACACATGAAATAACATAATAGTAGGAGCCACACGATGCGCCACGGGCAATCGTGCAGGTCGAAGGCCTACTCGTCCTGGTCCTCACCGTCAATATAGCAGTCTTCTCCTGAATAAGATTTATTCAGCAAGAGTGAGCACTACTACCGTGCTCGCAAGTCACACCCAATATTGAAGTTAAATGCATGCATAAGGAAACAAGTGAGTGTGGCAGGGGTTGTTTTGCATAAACAGCATTTTCAGTTTGAATAAGCATAGTAGTTTCTAAGGCAATTTTATACTATGGATAAAATCATACTTTGAAATGACAATGATATAATGTGGATAACCTCAATGATGAAGTGAAGGATCCTCCTAACACTTGGCTTCCGCCCAAATTTTCATAAGGATTAACCATCCTCAACATTTATTAAAGCATTTTAAAACCAAAAACAATACTAACTTTAAGTGGCCACGCTAGCGTGTCCATGACCATGGGACGCGCTATTCGAATAGTTTCTACTCTGCGAGTTGGTACAACTTTACCCACACGAGTGACATGCTCGTTATGTCGGCCAATTCACGCTCCAAGGCGTGTGGTGAGCAATTACCATGAGGCCTTTACAATGTTTTGTCCTAGTACATTCATGCCGCTAAGGTTTCGCCCCTTTGATGGCCTGTCCTCAGGAAGCCCCTCTTGCGCCAAGTGGGAATAAAACGTCTAACCGACACCCACAAAATCACATGACATAAATATACTAGGACATCACAAATTAGTTAGCCAAATCACGCCATACAGGACATGTGTTTGTGCGTTATGGCATAGCAATAAGCGGCTCAAAGACCGGTCCTCAATTGACTTAGGCGTCATTCCTTCAACCCATGGGCCTTGATCTTAACGGATCAAACGTGCATAAACACGCACCCACCTTTCCGACCATTTCGCCCAAGTCCAAACCCATTTTTTTGAATTTATTTAAAACTTCATTTATAAACTCATGTGGTAAAACAATACCACAATAACAAGTTTGAAAACAATTTGTAGAAATCGTGTAAACCCTCCCAAATTACAGTAAATGTGGACTAAGCTTGGCTAAGCATATATTTGAATTTTGGTAATATCTTGCCTATGGTATCAAGGTAGTCAGATACAACATTCAAATTTGGCCATACAATAACATATGGAATTAACTATCGTAAAACAGGATATTAAAATATTTATAACAACATATGCATGCAATAAGGAATTTAAAACTGAAATAACTTAAATTAATAGGGGCAATATGGTCAATGGTGTAACTTGCCTTGATCGATGTCTTGAAATTCTAAATCTTGATTTGATCGAACTCTCCTGAGTCGTCGAATTCTATCTGTGAAAATCGACAAATTCAAATTCAAATTCAAATAAATTCAAAAACAAAGTTCAAATAAACTCCAAACTGAAATATTTTGGTTTAGTTAGCTAGATTATAATTTTATATAAATTTTGCAATTTGAATCACCCAATTTGGAGTTATGGTTCAAAAGATATGAATTTTAGAAGTTTATAACTCAAATTTGCAATTTAATTGATTTTCGATTTATTTTCTAAAGGAAAAACGAATTATTGCGCAATGCTTGCATCAGCTACAGAAATTCAGAATTAAATTTAAATAAAATGATTTCGACATGTGGGGTCCATCGGTCGGTGACTCGGCCCATGTGGACCAAGTCCACCGGCCTAGGAAAAGATGGTGCGGTGGACCATGCCTATCGGCAGCGGCGCGCGCCACGCGGCTGCCGCGTATGTGCCTCGCCGAGGTGGCGCTTACGTGGCTGCCACGTGGCGGCACGTCGGCTCAACGCCCGGCGGCGTGCGGGTGCGGCGGCAGCGGCGTTCTAGTGCTCAGCGGTGAGTGTGATTGGTACCAATGTGTAGAAGAGTATCGCGAACAAGTTGGTACGGGTGAGTGCGTATGGTCGTCGAGTTGGCGGCGGTGGGGTTTTAGCGGCGGAGACCTTCGGGTGACGGCGGCGGTGGTGCTCCGGTGGCGTTCGGCGATGGAGGGTGCTTGAGTCCGCCGGCGATCGCGATGGCGATGGTGCCCTCCTTGGTAGCGAGAGAGGGTCGGAAGATGGTGGCGACACGGATGGCGGCGGCGAAGTGGAGCTCACGGTGGCGATGGCGCTCGAGGTGCTCGGCCAAGATAGTGCGTGCACCGGCCCATGAAGCGAGCGTCTTGGCTGCGCGGCGGCGCGAGGTCGGGCGGCTCTGGTCTCACCGGGAATCGGAGAAATCCTATTTCTCACCGCCGCGGAGAAGCGAAATCGCGTCGGATTGGGAGGTGTGGCGAGTGTGAGTGAGGGAATGGGGTGGCGTGAGTAGAGGCTCCTGCTTGCCTTTTATAGGCAAGGGAGGCTGGGAGTGGGGAGGACGGGAGTGGAGGTCGTGCGCGCGGTTTTGGGCATCCGGCGGTTTTGGGCATCCGGCGGAGATGGAGGAAGGTAGTGGGAAAGGTGGCGGCGGTTGAGGCAACCACGATGCGCCGCGTTGGCGGGGTCAAATACCGTTGGAAAAGGCGTTAGCGAAGCTTCGTGGTGTGCGAGAATGGCGATCGTGGGCTTGCCGCGCGGAGAAGAAGGAGGAGGTGGTGTGAGGTAGGCGATGAGTGCGGGCGTTGGATTTTAATCCAGCGGTCACAATAGTTAGTTGTGCGTGAAGAGTGCAGGCGAGGTTTGGCCGTTTGATCGCGATCCAACGGCGTGAGTGAGAAAGCGAGAGAGGATGGTGCGTGGGGTGATGGCGATCGTCCGATTGAAATCGGACGGCGGAGGAAGTGAGCGGGCGCGGGTGGCGTGGTCGTGTGGGCGCGAGATTTTGGGCGAGGCGGTGGGTTTCGGCCCAAAGCCATTTTGATTTTCTTTTGGATTTCTCAATTGTTTTAATTACATTAATTCATTTAGGCTTTAGAAAATAGTAAAATACTTCCAAAATTATGGAAAAATTCACGAAATTCCCATACTCATTACGGACTTAATAAAATTATTTCCAACTATTTGTTGGCTTTTAATTTTGTAAATAAACTTTGATTTAGCTTTAAAATATTTATAAAAGCTTTTGAAAATTCAAGAAAATCCACAAACATAAGTAAACTTTTAAATTTTACTAAAATTTGAAAATTGGGCTGTTACAAGGGGAGGGTGGCGGTGGGAAAGGGAAAGGGAAGGGAGGGGCTGCGAAATAGGGGAGGAAAGAGGTGGGGCGGCTAGGGTTGGATGGGTGGGTTTGGCCACCCCTTGGACCTCAGGCCCAAGGTGGCGACCCACCCTCACCCGTCGAGAAAGGATTTATTTAAATAAAAAGGAATACATTCTTTTCTATATTTCTTTCACTTTAGCTAAATCCAAAAATATATTTCTTTCCTTCCCGCTTTCCAGAAAAACAGGCGACTCTGCGATTAATTTGAATTGAGCCAAAAGCGAGCGTTCGAGTATTACATTCTCCCCACCTAAAAAGGATTCGTCCTCGAATTTAACTCCTCAACGAACGAGACAAAAGAACAATCAAGGAAATAAAAACCAAAGGATAGAGCATCCCAAGGAAACCATAACTACGGGTACTCTTTCGCCTCGAAGAGCTCGGGCTCTTCTTATGCATCCGGTCTTCAAGGTTCCACATCGTCTCCCGCTCGGACTGATTCGTCCAGTGGGCCTTCACATACTTGATGGCCCTCTTCCTCACGGCTAGTTCCGGCGAGTTCACAATTCACGTTGGTCTAAGCTGAACATCCGCATAACTCTTTGGTCAGCTGTGAGCGGCCAACAGGTCCTGCCATTGGCAAAAATTCCCGCAATAACTATTAAGACCACTTTCTAAAACCATCCTCTGTAATACTCCGGAAGTGTGAGAAGTCAAGAATCGGATTAATAAAAATTAATCGGTAGAGAATCATTATTCGGGGAAGAGAAATTTATTGAATTTTCAAGTGCAATATAGTTTAGAGAGGGATTTCTCTTAACAGGAAAGTATCCATCAGTGATTATGTAATATCCTGTTTAACATTAGAGAATTAATTGAAATGAGAAAGGTATTTAACAGGAATTAAAAAGAGAAATCAGTTTTTTAGAGGAGATTTAATCTTGGGCTTTATTACGTTGTTTGGCCCAAGTGGGAAGTTGGTTTAAGAAGGCCAGCAAACCCTAGGTCTTTTTTACTGTAGCACGCAGCTACAGTACCCACCGCCCCTGTAGCAACCCTCCTCCCCTTTGCTGCCACGCCCTCCATGTCGCCCCTTTTGCTGCTCCTTGCTACTGGTCTTCGGGAGGAAGAAGAAGGGAGAGAAAGGAGGAGAAGAAGGGGATCTTCTTCATGGATTCAACCAGCATTTCCCCAAGGTTCTACAAGGGTAACGAGATGCCTTCCCCGCTGTTTGATCCTTAGTAGATGCGAAACCGATTAGAATTGTTGGTTAATTGTTGGGCTGCAGAAGATTCAATTCTGTCCAGTACCTTGCGTGGGTTTTTCGTGTATTTAGAGGCTGAATTTTAAGATTCCATCTCCTAGAGATATGTGGGATATGTTGTTATCTTTCAGTAGCCGCGAAGATCACTTTCGATTCCGAGGTCTGAGTCAAAGTTATGATCATTTATTATCTGCTGCCAGAAATCTGACGAGAATAATCTGTCTGGTTATTTCTTAAAATATGAAAGGGAATTTGGTATAATCTGAAAGTTCACCCAACTAGGTTATTGTAGGTAATTCGATAACCTTTTCATATTGATAAAGAACGATCAATTTGGAGTTACCTATTAAAAGTTATGGTCATTTAGTTTTGCTGTTCGATTGTGTAGGCAGTTTCTGTACTGAAAGTTCAGACAATGGTTAGCCTAATATTATGGCCGAATTGGTTTATCGTGTCAACTAGAGTATTGTAGATTATTCAGTTAAGAATTTACAGAAATTGGGTTTACCTCATTTTGACTTCCAGTTCATGAGTTATGTCATTTACCGTGCTGCTGTCCAGAATCAGTATATGGCAGGAAACGTTGTTTTTCGGTTTCAGCTTTGTAAACTCGTTTTGAGTCGTCAAGTAAGCGTTGTAGAATGCCGATTAGTAGCGCTGAGTATATTATGTCTTAATTGAAATTATTTTACCTGTTTAGGAGGTGAAGCCTCAGGTTTAGAGTATCGACTTTGTCGGCTAACGCGTGGCATCGTGGAAGGCAAGTAAATGTAGCGGTTGTGCTACGGTTTAACCGTTTTTCTTACCACTTGCACTATGCATGATTGACGTAGTGTTAAATGATATGCCATGGTTACATGTTTTCTAAGTAAGAATGTGGTAGCAAGATATTAATCAATTGCTATGTTTGGATGAGTTTGGGTAGTATTGTGGTAATTTGCGTAATGAGCCAAATGCGGAATATGAGAATAAACTCAAGGTGGACATGTTGATAATTCATTATGGTTATTTTCATGATGATCATGTGGTGGTTTATGTGGTTTATGTGGTAATGGTCTTATGACACGTTGGTACTGTGCTTAATGAGACACATGTGGATTATGAGAAAATATTCATGATGAGTATGTTGTTGATCTCTGTGGTTAAATTCTTGTGGTTTATGATTATCATATCATATCATTCATGACATATCATGACATTTGCATTGTGGATGTCGCGCTTATAGCCGCGACCAGACAGGCACAACATCGTGCATTGCGTAGACGATGCATACCTTTACTTTGTTGGGTAAAGGTGCGGTGGAGCATAGCATACATATGCATTACATTGTGGAAAGATCATTTGCATACTTGTGCAAGATATTGAGGTGAAGTTATTTTTGCAAACAAGCGCAACTTCACGGTTGCAATGTGAAATTGACTCATGAGAGTCTCTTGTGGTATGAGTAATGTGGTTGTGGTTGTGGAATGGGGTTCACCCTTGTGGTATGGTAGAGGTTGTGATTGTGGCATGAGATTCTTCTCTCTTGTGGCAATTGTGGATAGCAGATTGTGGATGCGAGAAATAGTAAAGTTATGAGGTAAAACACGCTAATACTTTATTGTCATTGGTAGTGGTAGTGGTGATTAACATGGAGCAGTTGATCAAGATTCAATTGTTAATATTTTACTATCTTTGGTAGTAAATATGGTTGAGGCTATAATTGTGATCATTATGGGATTGGATATTGATGCTTAATATCTTTGTAGTTTAATTGGTCGGTAAATGAATGTGGATTCACATTATGGGTGTGGACATTTGGATACTTTAATGATGTTGTATGTTTGTTTGTAGTCTGAATAGCCGGTTAAGCGGTTTGCTTGCTTGAGATTTTTATCTCACCCTTGTTTTCTTTCCCCTACAGTGATTGTTGAGCATTCATGGGATGGGTAGAGCGGCACCACAATAATGCACATGGTTCATCAACTCATGTTGTAATAAAGTCGATGAAATTCTAGCCAAATGCTTAACTATTTGTGGAGGATTATGTTATTTAATAAGGATGGACTTGTGAACCATTCTTTGATTAATCTGCTAGAGGTTGTTTAATTATTGAACTTGTTACCGTTATCTTTATTCCCTTAGATGTTTATGCTTCCGCTTAATGCTTTTTGTCTAGAGATGTTGCCGAATTAATTTATCTTGAAATTATTGGCTAGCTGTAGAGTGGTTTAGTAGCATTCCAGGGTAATGTGGGTCTTGGGGTGTTACATCCTCTTTCTTAAAACACTTTCCTCTTATTAAATATACTCAGGATAACACATTATACCCATTTTCAAGAATTTGATCACAAATTCCACTCACATAATTCTACTAGAAGCACAACGATATATTATACAAATATAACCCAATAACAGAAGAGAAAAGGATTATCAAGCATCACACTAGCAACTAGTTTTCCTTCAAAGGACCACGATCCAAATCAAAGGATTTACCACAAAACATCTTCCACTCTCCAGGTAGACAATTGGAGAAACCACACCACCTAAGCTAAGAGTGAAAATCACTCGACAGACCAAAACAATCAATTTCTTTTCCTAACTGGAAAGGACTACGCCTCAACATAAACACAATTCAATTTTGCAAATGGCCTCTGCCATAAACACACAGCATAAACAAGAATCAAGAGAGCATCTCACTACTTGAGATAACAATAATTTCCCAATCTATTTTTTTTAATAATTTAACTTCCTTGAACCAAGGATTTCCAAGTCATTGCCCAACACACCAACTCATTTATCTCAAGTTGGCCAACTCAACAATTAGCTCAATTGATTACATCATCTACACCATTGTAGATAGACTCTCACTGCCCCACAAATCATACTCTATCCCAAAACCACGACCAACAAAATTATTTTGACAAATAATTCCTAACGCACTTCAGGTCCTTAAGGATAACAACTCGGGATTGATAACACACCCACACATACTCATTTCTGCACTCAAGGATGCTATCCCGATCATCACACTATTTGGATTCTACTCAGACCACTATTCCATCACGAGACACTGGGCCTCTAAAAAATTCTAGCATAACAAAAAGTGAAGCACAAACTCACTTCCAAGTTCTTACAACCAACTTCCCATATAAGATAGGGAAAACCCTCAGGTGAACACCCTACTATAACACAATTAACAAACACTCATTTCTTAACATCAATAAATCGCTTGGCTCCAAGATAAACATTCTATTTAAAACATATCCTTCTCAAGGATTATTCCATGGAAATAATATATTATCCATTGTATCTTAAACATTGTGATATTTAAGGCTCCCACAAAACATCACTAGACTACCACTATTAAGTTGTCATCACGCAACAAAGGCTTAGAACCCACAACAATTACCATGTTCTTAGAAGAAGAGGTAAGAAGAAATAAATTTCAGCATACAGAAAATGGTTATCATCACAGTAGCCAAAAGACCAAAAGAATAACAAATAGCAATGAGGTTGGAAAACACAAGATAAGATCATCTGTACCTCAAATACTTCTAGTACAACTTTTCCTTTCAATAAGAAGCAATTTTCTTTGATTACAACATCCCGCCATTTCCAACAAAGGATGCTTGAAGACCACAACACAAGATTCAAATAAAACCAATAAGATCAATCAACACGTCGCTTTACTCAGAGCAACCTCGACTATGACACAAGTCATAAGGTCCAAAAAGATCCCAACCGCAAATCTCACACCCTTCCATTCAATTAGTATCATGGAATTAACAAATTCCTTTATTTTTTTAAACATTCAACACCATAATCACAACTACATGCTATCGATTGTATTCACAACAAGATAAAACATTCTTTGCAAAAAAATCATCATATCATCTCACTCCTTCATATTTTTTCAAAAGGAACACCATAAATCACTTCATCATGTTCTTATTATCCAAATAAGATTCCAACTACTTAATCTAGGAAAACCTAGTGCATAAGCCATCATATTAAAACAAACTCTTTAACAAGATGATATTAGAACATAACAACCTCACAAAATATGCTAGTATAAGTCTCTTATTAGATTTCATACATTTATCTCGTACTGATGCTCAACTCTAGTTTAGCAAAAATTAATTACACTATAGCCATTGCTGTCAATAATTGATTATTATTATTTTTTTATCAGCATAGCATTAATGATCTTCTCTCTATTTTGCAATCACAAAGACAATAAAGAGCACAGATTCAATACTCCACCTTATGTTAAGATATTAAAACAAAATAACTTTAAACATCAATAATACCAGCTTTATAGGACCAGATTCCACAAGTCAATACATCAACCTTCATCCATTTCTTTATACATATTTCAACAATTTAGCATGGTAAAAGTTACATAAATTTAACAGATTGTACATGCTCATCAAGTATGTTAAGAGAGGACATATTAAAGGTTAATCTTATTAAGGCAATATTCCAACACCTCCTTACTTGACCATCCCGAATGGTCAGATTAATTACTTAAGATCAATCAATCCAATCTATCCAACAAGTTGGGAAAATTAAACAACTACAATAATCAAAACAATTGTTTTCATATTCCTTGGTAAATGCATGAGTTCTACACATGTATCGCTAAATTCTTAGCCACAAATCTTCAAGAAACTACAACAGGACAACATCATATTAATCAACTTCACTTCTAAAGATGTTAGTAGAAATTAATGATGTACCACACTAACTTTTCAACTTGATAATTCACAATCTATCAATTATTTACATAATTGCCACCTACTACTTAAACACAACAAAACATCATAAAGGGATTTTAACACTCCCTTCTAGGGAGAAATCAAACTTCAAAAGTCGAAATAACTCGGAAGAAATGCATAGAGCCAAGGCTTCCACCAGATAACGAACTTCCAACATAAAGATTTGATTCTCTCTCAAAATATCAAACGAAATACAAGAGTCATGTTTTCCAGCAAGAAAGATGGAACAAGATTTGATTCTCTCTCCAAAAGCACTGCTCACGAGCAGTCAAACAACCCATCAATCAGAAAGAAACAATACTTGGTCTCAAGAACAATTGGAGGCCTATTGACACCCAACAAGCGCAATAAACAAATAACAGAGAAAATCATTAATCGCAATAGGCCAAGAATCGCCAACGTCAATTCAAGGAGGATAACACTTTTCTAAGAAACTTACCCATGACATCCGCAACTAAGTTACCCGAGGTAACTGCATCAATATCCCCGTACCACGAACGGGGGTATAAACTGGCAATGCCCAAGGCAACAGCCGCAAACCCTACCTCTTATCATTGACTATCCTCACTCAAAGCAGTCATATAAACAAATCATAAACATACAAGATTATCTCAAAGCATGAATCATCAATATAACATGTCAAAGCATGAATGCAATGCTTGACCCATCCCATCCTACTGTGCACCAGTGTGTTAATTTAATATTTTTAATTACCGCGGACCTAAAACCTGGCTCTGATACCAACTGTAACACCCCAGGACCCACATTACCCTGGAATGCTACTAAACCACTCTACAGCTAGCCAATAATTTCAAGATAAATTATTTCGGCAACATCTCTAGACAAGAAGCATTAAGCGGAAGCATAAACAACTAAGGGAATAAAGATAACGGTAACAAGTTCAATAATTAAACAACCTCTAGCAGATTAATCAAAGAATGGTTCACAAGTCCATCCTTATTAAATAACATAATCATCCACAAATAGTTAAGCATTTAGCTAGAATTTCATCGACTTTATTACAACATGAGTTGATGAACCAAGTGCATTATTGTGGTGCCGCTCTACCCATCCCATGAATGCTCAATAATCTCCTGTAGGGGGGGGAAACAAGGGTGAGATAAAAATCTCAGCAAGCAAACTGTTTAACAGGCTATTCAAACTACAAACAAATATACAACATCATTAAAGTATCCATATGTCCACATCCATAATCTGAATCCACATTCATTTACAAGCTAAATAAACTACAAAGATATTAAGCATCAATATCCAATTCCCATAATGATCACAATTATAGCCTCAACCATATTTACTACCAATGATAGTAAAATATTAACAATTGAATCTTGATCAACTGCTTCATATTATTCACCACTACCACTACCAATGACAATAAAGTATTAACATTTTTTACCTCATAACTTTACTATTTCTCGCATCCACAATCCGCTATCAACAATTACCACAAGAGAGAAGAATCTCATGCCACAATCACAACCTCTACCATACCACAAGGGATGAACCCCATTCCACAACCACAACCACATTACTCATACCACAAGAGACTCTCATGAGTCAATTTCACATTGCAACTATGAAGTTGCGTTTGTTTGCAAAATAACTTCACCTCAATATATTGCATAAGTATGCAAATGATCTTTCCACAATGTAATGCATATGCATGCTATGCTCCACGCACCTTTACCCAATAAGGTAAAAGTGTGCATCGTGCTCTGACAATGCGATGTTGTACGATGCGGTCGCGTCTATAAGCGGCGACATCCACAATGCAAATGTTATGACATGTCATGAATGATATGATTAACATAAACCACAAGAATTTAACCACGAAGGTCAACAACATACTCATCATGAATACTTCCTCATAATCCTCATGTGTCTCATTAAGCACAATACCATTGTGTCATAAGACCATTACCACATAACCCCACTCGATTCACCAAGATCAAAATCAGTCGATCTAAAGGAGTTCTACCACATAGACCACAACATGATCATCATGAATGTAACCACAAGGAATTATCAACATGTCCACATTGAGTTTATTTTCATATTCCGCATTTGGCTCATTAAGCAAATTACCACAATACTACCCAAACTCATCCAAACATAGCAATTGATTAATATCTTGCTACCACATTCTTAATTAGAAAACATGTAACCATGGCATATCCTTTAACATTACGTCAATCATACATAGTGCAAGTACTAAGAGTAACGGGTTAAACAGTAGCACAACCGCTACATTTACTTACCTCTACCGGCGAAGCGACGCAATCACGTACGATCAGGAGCAAAACCACCTGTTCAAAAGTACACCTCAGCACCATACAACAGCAATAAAAAATGATTCTTAAGAAGCAAAGGTGTCGCTAAGCCCGAAATCCCACAACATCCTTTCCCGTAACGGTTCTACAAATCCCCACTGCAGCGGCGCTGCTTAACATTTTCCTATCTTTAAAAATATAAGACTAATCACAGCAAAAGATATATATCTGGATTCCTCACTTAAATACCTACACTTTTCATGTAGATCATATATTTTATTTTGTTCTTAGCATGGTGTAACTAAATGCTCAAAACAGAGAACATCCCCTGTTTTGTCGGTCAGGACAATCAGGTTCAAAAGCTTCCCAACAACAGAGTATGGCTCTAAAAATTCTGATTTTTATACAGAATCTAGCTTACTAAATTCCTACAACTTTCTCAATGGTGGCCAAAAATGTAGAATTCATCTACTATCCTAATTCCCATCTGAACAGCGGTCTGTCCTCGTGCTGCAACCCTGATGGACAGAGATTCCACATCCTGGTACGACTAAATTACGCGGCCAATAAATCTGAAAACAATACAGTAGATGCGTATCGTCGTCCTATACGTTTTCCTTTTGGGAGACCTCAGGAAAAATCGTATTAGGGTCTAAACTGCACGAACAGCAGCACTTTGCGAATCAATCTACAGAGCGGACAGCAGGGATTCTCTAATCGGGGTTTCTAAAATGCTAATCCCCACAAAACTTGGACCAAGAACCTAAATACAGAATAAAACAGAGGGATTGGGGTGAGGGAAATTACCTAACCTTGGGGATCACCCTCTTTTCTTCTCCTCTTCCTCTCTTCCTTCCTTCCTTCTCTTCTCCTTCTCCTTCTTCTCCTTCTTCTCCTTTGCACCAATGGCAGCACCCATGGGGACGGGAGGGGAGGGGTGGCGGCTGGGAAAGGGAAAGGGAAGGAGGGGCTTCTATAATACCTCGTTTTCGTTTAGGAAGTTTTCGGTTCGAATTCGAATTTAAAATTCGCAAATTCGATGATTCGTCGATTCTTCTGGTTTTGGGCCTGGGCCTTTGGTGAGTAGGGCCAAGAGGGGGCCCCTTGTGGGCCAACGGGGGCAGGCTAGGAAGCCCAAGGGGGGGCAACCGTGGGCCCATAGGCCCATTAGTGTGCCCGGCCAAAAGGGGGGCAACCCTAGCACCCCTCCCCACTTCTCCCACTTCCCCCACCTCCTCCCATAGGCAGCCGCCACCCCCTCTCCTCTTTCCCACCCCATGGCGTCACCTTCCCTCCCCATGCTGCCGCCCATCTTCCCTAGGTGCTGCCCTGCTGTGGTGCTTCCCCTCGGTGCCATTCTCCCCGTTGCCGGTCTCCCGCGAAGGTTTGATTGGAGCTTCGCAAGGCTGCGGATCAAGACGGCGGGGGACGTATCCACGGTTCAATCTTCGTGTTCCTGGGTGGTCCAAGGGTAACAAACATCGATTGTTGTTTTATGTTTAATCGTAGGAGCGAAACCGATTGAATCGTTTGGATCAAAATCGGTCTGCAGTAACTGTCAATCTGTCCAGAATGTTGCGTGGTCTGTTTCGCATTCTTAGAGGCCGAATTTGAGTTGTCCATCTCCTAGAGTTATGTAGGTATTGTTCTTAGCTTTCGGTGGCCACCAAGAACACCAGATTCCGATGTACGAGTTCAAAGTTATGGTCGTTTTAGTTTCTGCTGTCCAGGATTCTGACGAGGATTAGCAGTCTCTGTAAATGTTAAATTATAATTTAGATAAAAGATGAATCAGAAGTCTTGCCCCTAACGACTTTTGTATGTGATGTCACTAGCTTTCAGGATTGGTAAAGAACACCCCATTTGGATTTGTAGAAGAAAAGTTATGCACATTTTAATGTGGCTGTCCAGAACCCTGACGTGAATGAGTTATTGAATTGTCTTTTAATATTTGTTCAAGTTAATGGCAAATTTAGGGCTTTCACCCAACTAGGTTATTGTCGGTCGTGGTCATAGCTTTTGATATTGATAAAGAACGTAAAGTTTGGTTTATCCAATTAGAAGTTATGGCGTTTACCGTGCTGCTGTCCAGAATTTGCCGGTAATTCTGACAGGAAGTGTTTGTTGGTCTTTTGGAGATTGATACATATAAAATTCGGGATTTCCACCAACTAGGTTGTTGTATATAACCTCATTACCTTTCAAACAAACCTGAGAACACCCTTTTTAGAGTTTTAGAGCAAAAGTTGTGTTACTTTTACTGCTGCTGTCCGAGTAGGGCTTTACGCTAGAGTGTGGTTATTTCAAGCATGAGTTACATTTAAGTGTTGGGGTTGGGGTATGAGTTAAGGGCGATCGAGTAGTGACATGATGACTTGGTTCTTATTGAGTAACTTTGGTGTAGGGGTGAGCGCCAAGGCAAGCGGCCTTTTCGTTGCCTCCCAGCCAAGACCGCATCGCTAAAAGGCAAGTACAATGACTTTTGTGTGATCTGTTTCACTGGATGCTCGATGATTAGTTTTGTGTTTCGTTTGTTATGTGAGAAGCTTCAATGTTCATGTGCCTTCCATGGGAGTGGAGGTTATAATATTCAAGAGGTTCCGATGTTTATGTTCTTTGCGTATGCTCTTTCATATGTGTGGAAATATTGTTAGTCATTGTTCATAGATTTATTCATGCATCCATGTTCATGTTCCGTCCACGGGAGTGGAGCTCCACGGGAGTGGAGTCTAAAGCCCCATCAATTCCAGTATGGGCAAGTGAAGTCCCACCATTCCAATGTGGGCAGTTTGGACACCCGTATGAAACGTTCTTCATACGGTATTTTGGATCCCCGTATTTTGATAAATACGGGCTTAGGTGAACACCGACGGATGTGTCACCAGCTATACCGGTATAAGCGTGAGTGCAGTCCAACCAGTTCATGACATCCATGTATTTCAGTACATTCTTTCAGATAATCCTTTAATGTCATGTTTCTATGTGAAATATGTTTGTTTATTCGCTGTACTTGCTGAGTCTCGGACTCACCCTTGTTTTGTTGCTTTGTTTTAGGTGACCGTTGATGATGACTCGTTTGGGAGGGAGTAGACATGCACTAAACACACAACACCATGATCCAGTTTCAATAATAGAACTTGGTTGAATTTCTTTATTTGTTTAGAGATAAATTGTAATATTTGAGGTGGCATGTGGATGATGTCCTCTCGGTTATGGATGTTTATTTCCGTTGTGGTACTTGGTTTACGTAGGATCAGACTATATGGTGCTTTTATGATATTAGAGTGATCTTCCGTCCTTTTGTTATATCATGGACTGTTGTCTCAATTCCTTTGCTTATGGTTGAAAGTTAGATCCTTTAGGTAACATTTTGGCTTCTGGATAGTCGGGGTGTTACAGTTGGTATCAGAGCGGGCTTTAGGTCCGTGGTTAATAGAAAAATATTAAATTGACACACTGTGCACAATAGGTGGGGTTGGGAATTACATTGCTTCCGCATTATCTATTGTTATGTTTCATTTGTTGAGCAATTGTTGAATTGCCTCTGTACTATCTTTCTTGTTGTTAATCTATGATATGATATGATCCTCTATACCTATGAATTTATTGTGTGATTGTTATGAGATGATATTCTATATTCATATTGATTATTGGCTATGGGTGACGTTGAAAGGTTGAGGTCATGGTGGTGGCCCTGGGTTTGTCAGATTACACCACCGTTCGTGGTAACAGAATAGAGTAGTATCTACCCTGAATACCATAGTTGGGTGTTGAGGGTGAGTTTCTTTAGAAAATATTACTCTCTTCCTTGATTCTGATTGTGGCCAGTTTTGGTGTTAGTTGCGGTTGATGAGGTTTTCTGGAGTTAGTGTTTTACATTTCTGAAGAGTTTCCATTGATCTTTCTTGGTTCATTGTATCGACTACTTGTTCTCCTAACTACTGGTCTAATGTTGTTTCTTGGAAACATTAGTTATCGGCGAAATTTATCTTTTCTTGGGAGTTCTGCCCTTCTTGTTAGAGAATACGTATCATTTATTCGCTTGGTATTTTGGATACTGAAAGTTTTATGTTGCAAGTTTGTTAACAGGAGAAAGCTTTAGCTCTATGCATTTCTTTTGGATTATTCTGAGTGTTGAAGTTTAATGCATCCATTTTCCGATGGAAAATTGTTAAAAACCTATTGTGATGCCTTGTTATGGATAAGTCAAAGAGTATAATCAAATAACTTGATATGGTATGGGTATCAAGTGGAGTCATTGATGTGATGCATAATTAATATTAATTAGTAACCTTAGAAGTGAAATTGATTAAGTTGATGTTGTCTTTTGCTAGTTCTTGATGAACTGTATGTATGAGTAGTGACTGAGAGTATGTTTATACCTATTTGGAGTCAAAAGAGATATTAAAAGTATGGAACATTGATGAATTAGTCTGGTCATTAAAATTATTTAGGATTCTGAACTGTTGGGTTCTTTGGTTCCAAAGGATTAATTTAAATGTGTGAAAGGAGAAACAAGAGGAAATGGTAGATTTACATATTCCCTAGTATGATTAATTATTAGAATTGTGTACAACTGGTTGAAGGGATTGAATGTCGGTGGATCTAGAATTTATGGGAGGAGTTCTATATAATTCTTTTATATAGAATGACGTGATGAATTTGGTTATAGTGTTGTTGAGACTTTCTTTTATCGATAGAAGATTTCGATTTTTGAAGTTTTAGTGTTTTTTTAGGTAGCAACTAGATTCATAATGAGGTCAGTTGTTAACAACAATGGTTGGAGTATAACTATTGTGTGTTGAAGTTTGATATTGAGCATCACTAGAAGTTGAACTGATATGATATAATAGGGGCTTATGCCCACCTGATTGTGAAATCATCGGATGATAATGTGTCCTTGATGAAAAGGGTTTTGGTAGGACCTTTTCAATTGTGTAGTAGACCCCTTCTAAACTTAAGAAGTTGATGTAGTGAGGTTGTGTGGTTTTGGTATACTTTCGTTTTGACGATGAGTTGAGAAGGTAGAATGAAACAATTTGGTGAAACTTTGGGGCTTTCTAATGGAATAGTTGTTGATAAAAATTCGTGTTCAGAGTGTATTATTCTTGATGTTAGTGAGATTATCTGTAAGAGATTATGGCTTGTGTGTGTGGTCATGATTCTTTTAGAAATAAAGTAATTTGATCGTCTTTCGTAATTTTGATTTAGTAAAAGTGTTTCGAGTTCTGCGGTTGTGATCATTTGGACCTCTTGAGTTAGGGGGTGATTGAGTTTGTTTGAGCAAGGTGACATGTTGAAAGATCTTATTGGTTCTTAAGTGGTTCTGTGATTTGGGTTTTAAGAGTGTATCTTGTTTAAGCTGGCAAAATGATGTAGTAATCACGAAAATGTCTTCCTTGTTAAAAGGAGTGAAGTATAAGTATTTGAGATTTAAGTCATGTTTCGCATCTTGCAATTTATTTGAATGTGCTTAAACCTTATGCAGTTGTTCCATAAGGTTTATCAAATTTCAAAGGGTAGTACCTTCTTCTCATTTGTGGTTTGGTATTTGCTTTCAGTAGGGCTTGAGCCCTCATTGTTGACTTTCCTTATGTTTTCCGAGTACTTTGCCTAAGTGACTATTTTCCTTGGTCCTCTGCTCATCGCGAGTAGTAAATGTTTCTATGTGGTGAAAATTATTTTCATTTATTTTTTCTTCTAAGAAAGGATTCATCGATTCGTTTCACAAGGGTCTTTCAAAGTGTTTATTAATTGTAGTTGTGAAACTTTGGGTTGTATGTTATTCGATGAGCATTGGAGGATGAAATAATTTCGTAATATAGTTCTTTGAGAGAAGTTTATCTCAATAGAAGATTGTCTTTGGAGGTTAAACTGATTGCATTGTTACAACTAGTAGAACTTATAGTGATTGTGATCCAAGATCTTTTGTTCACTTCGGGTAGAACATTAGAATTATCGAATGTATGGAAATCGTGATCAATTTTATAGAGTATAGCAATTTGGTAGTATTACGAGGTTGTGAAGGTTATTTTGATGATGTGGTTTAATGAGAGTGGGAATACAAAGTAATTGAATCGTTATGTCAATTAATGGGATAATGGAAAATGTTGAGTTAATGTCAAGAATGATTTAGCTTTAATCAGCAACCTTCTGAGAGTTATAATCTTTGTAAAGGTAAACTGGTCAAGAAAGTATTTTCATGATGATATTAATGAGTGAGTATGTTGGAATTGTGGAATTTTAGGAATTTAATCTGAGGTTTTCCCCTATCCTCTATATGAGAAGTTCATTGTAGGAGTCTTGGAGTTTAAATTTGAACTTCGTTTTATGCTAGGTCTTTGAGTCGCCCAATAATTATGTGTAGAGGAAGTAGAATAAGGTTGGATTGTGAACAGTGGGATGATCATTGCTAACACCCCTCTGATGTAGTACATGAGAGTCTGTGATGTGAATTCTGAGTTGTTTGTTCTCAAAGGGTTGAGGTGATATGATTGTGTGAGAGATCTAATTTGGGAATTTTTTCTGAGTGCCACCTGTCAAATTAATTCCGTTAGTAAAGGAAATCGGTTAGAGAATGTTCTGTGAGATCAGTAGAGTCCCTCTTCAAAGGTGTAGATGAGGTGTTTCGATTTGGGTTTAGCGTTGAGATCGCCAAGTTAAGAGTAGTAAGTTAGTATGTTGTGCGATGATTGGGATTCCATAGTTTGAGAGAAATTTTAATCCAAAAAGAGAAACTGATAATTTGTTGCTTCCTCAAGAAGTGAATCGTTTTCCTGATTCTCGTTTGAATTTTGTGTTGTTGACCATTGTCTTTCCCGAGTCGAGCACGACATTTATGTTGGCGTGCGTGATTCTTTCCAGTTTAGATGGAATAAAAGAAATATTAGATTCGGGCATTCGAGTGCTTTCCTATTTGGATTTCGTGACGCTTATTCGCAAACTGCCACTTGGAAAATGGAAATGGTTTTCGTGATGAAATTCCTATTTCTGGATTTGACTCTTTAGTACCGAGTTGGTAACGTTTAGTTGCGATGTGAGTCTTTCTTTTTCAAATGGGTTTGTTGGTACAAGAGTTTGCTCAAAGAGAGTTCTATTGTATGTTTTTGGTTAAAGGAGGTGATCCTTGCTTCAGTGAAGAGTTCATTTGAGAGGTGGAACGATAATTCTGTGTTCTATGTGCATGTGGTGTGGTTTGGTATTAATGGGAAGATTAGGCCAATGTGCATTGGGTTGTTTTCGCGAGTTGTCGTATCGCTAAAGACCGTCTCGAGTTCCCTATGCGGTGTACGTAACTTTTGGTTTGTTCTGGTGCTGAGTGAGTACTTGGGAGATCCGGAGTTTGCTATTCGTTAACAACGTTGACCATCGAGTAAGATCTTACCCTCGAGGCTTATCCGATGAGTGTACCTGAAAGTACAGGGTTGAGTTTTAGTTCAGACGTCGTTTTACGTCATTATATTGTGATCTCTTCAGTCCGAGAGAGAGGCTACTTGGGAGTTGGAGAGTCGCTGGTGTGAGCGTTGTCCGGATTTGTTCGCAACGAGTATCCGGTTATCGATGTTAATTTTTTTCAATCGTCGTGTTTCTCTCTTGTATATCGGGCGTTTAGATTCGTGGTCGAATCTCGTTAGAGGTAGAATGTAATACCTCGTTTCGTTTAGGAAGTTTTGGTTCGAATCGAAATTAAAATTGCAAATTCGACGATTCGTCGATTCTTCCGGTTTTGGGCACGGGCCTTTGGCGATGGGGCCAAGAGGGGCCTTGTGGGCCAGCGAGGCAGCTAGGAAGCCAAGGGGGCAACCGTGGGCCCATAGGCCCATTAGTGTGGCCGGCCAAAAGGGGGCGCAACCCTAGCACCCTCCCACTTCTCCCACTTCCCCACCTCCTCCCATGGCAGCCGCCACCCCCCTCTCCCTCTTTCCCACCCCATGGCCGTCACCTTCCCTCCCCCATGCTGTCGCCCCATCTTCCCTAGGTGCTGCCCTGCTGTGGTGCTTCCCCTTGGTGCCATTCTCCCCGTTGCCGGTCTCCCGCGAAGGTTTGATTGGAGCTTCGCAAGGCTGCGGATCAAGGCGGCGGGGGACGTATCCACGGTTCAATCTTCGTGTTCCTGGGTGGTCCAAGGGTAACAAACATCGATTGTTGTTTTATGTTTAATCGTAGGAGCGAAACCGATTGAATCGTTTGGATCAAAATCGGTCTGCAGTAACTGTCAATCTGTCTAGAATGTTGCGTGGTCTGTTTCGCATTCTTAGAGGCCGAATTTGAGTTGTCCATCTCCTAGAGTTATGTAGGTATTGTTCTTAGCTTTGGTGTACCAAGAACACCAAATTCGATGTACTGAGTTCAAAGTTATGGTCGTTTTAGTTTCTGCTGTCCAGGATTCTGACGAGGATTAGCAGTCTCTGTAAATGTTAAATTATAATTTAGATAGAAGATGAATCAGAAGTCTTGCCCATAACGACTTTTGTATGTGATTTCACTAGCTTTCAGGATTGGTAAAGAACACCCCATTTGGATTTGTAGAACAAAAGTTATGCACGTTTTAAAGTGGCTGTCTAGAACCCTGACGTGAATGAGTTATTGAATTGTCTTTTAATATTTGTTCAAGTTAATGGCAAATTTAGGGCTTTCACCCAACTAGGTTATTGTAGGCCGTGGTCTTAGCTTTTGATATTGATAAAGAACGTAAAGTTTGGTTTATCCAATTATAAGTTATGGCGTTTACCGTGCTGCTGTCCAGAATTTACAGGTAATTCTGACAGGAAGTGTTTGTTGGTCTTTTGGAGATTGATACATATAAAATTCGGGATTTCCACCAACTAGGTTGTTGTATATAACCTCATTACCTTTCAAACAAACCTGAGAACACCCTTTTTAGAGTTTTAGAGAAAAAGTTGTGTTACTTTTACTGCTGCTGTCCGAGTAGGGCTTTCTGCTAGAGTGTGGTTATTTCAAGCAGCAGTTACATTTAAGTGTTGGGGTTGGGGTATGAGTTAAGGGCGATGCGAGTAGTGACATGATGACTTGGTTCTTATTGAGTAACTTTGGTGTAGGGGGTGAGGCGCCAAGGCAAGCGGCCTCTTCGTTGCCTCCCAGCGCACCGCATCGCTAAAAGGCAAGTACAATGACTTTTGTGTGATCTGTTTCACTGGATGCTCGATGATTAGTTTTATGTTTCGTTTGTTATGTGAGAAGCTTCAATGTTCATGTGCCTTCCACGGGCGTGGAATATCCACGGGAGTGGAGGTTATAATATTCAAGAGGTTCCGATGTTTATGTTCTTTGCGTATGCTCTTTCATATGTGTGGAAATATTGTTAGTCATTGTTCATAGATTTATTCATGCATCCATGTTCATGTTCGGTCCACGGGAGTGGAGCTCCACGGGAGTGGAGTCTAAAGCCCCATCAATTCCAGTATGGGCAAGTGAAGTTCCACCATTCCAATGTGGGCAGTTTGGACACCCGTATGAAACGTTCTTCATACGGTATTTTGGATCCCCGTATTTCGATAAATACGGGCTTAGGTGAACACCGACGGTGTGTCACCACTATACCGTATAAGCGTGAGTGCAGTCCAACCGGCTCATGGCATCCATGTATTTGGTACATTCTTTCAGATAATCCTTTAATGTCATGTTTCTATGTGAAATATGTTTGTTTATTATTGTACTTGCTGAGTCTCTGACTCACCCTTGTTTTGTTGCTTTGTTTTAGGTGACCGTTGATGATGACTCGTTTGGGAGGAGTAGACATGCACTAAACACACAACACCATGATCCAGTTTCAATAATAGAACTTGGTTGAATTTCTTCATTTGTTTAGAGATAAATTGTAATATTTGAGGTGGCATGTGGATGATGTCCGTCTCATGGTTATGGATGTTTATTTCCGTTGTGGTACTTGGTTTACGTAGGATCGGACTATATGGTGCTTTTATGATATTAGAGTGATCTTCCGTCCTTTGTTATATCATGGACTGTTGTCTCAATTCCTTTGCTTTAGGTAACATTTTGGCTTCTGAATAGCTAGGGTGTTACTGATTATAAATAGGGGAGGAAAAGAGGTGGGCGGCTAGGGTTGGAGGGTGGGTTTGGCCACCCTGGGCCTCCGGCCCTAGGTGTGAGCCCACCCTCGGCCCGTCGAAAAAGGATTTATTTAAATAAAAAAAAGAACATATTCTTTTCTATATTTCTTTCACTTTAGCTAAATCCAAAAAATATATTTCTTTCCTTCCCGCGCTATACCGAAAAACTGGGCGACTCTGCGATTAATTTAAATCCGAAGCCGAAACGACGTTCATGGTATTACAGCTGTGGAGGGAGAGTGTTGTCATGTCGATTTGAAAAGCTAGCATTATAGTATGGTTATATACATGTGAGTAGACTGCGAGGTAGATAGACTGTTTTATTTTGAATTACACCCTCAGTCAACAGTTGTAGTAAAAAAAGAGAGATGTCGGCACCATTCTATCACGCCAAGGGAACTGGCGCGGAGTCCTATCACGGCAGGACTCCTCGCGTGACAGTACCATTTTGTCATGATAGGGGAACTGGTGTGACACAATAGTGCTGCCACGCCAGGGTTTGTGTAGTTCTAGAGGAGTTGCATGTAACATCCCAAATTTTGGGCTTGTGTTTCAAATGTAAGAAAATGAGTAGAAATTAAAACTTTTTCTTACATCATGTATTTCCTTTGTGTACTGGACAAGTATTGTACAAAAGGTTATGGAAAGTACAAAGTCACAAGTCCTTGATCCAAATCTTGTTCCTTCAAAAACAATCTTGTCAAACCTTTTGATCATCCTCTGGAAATATTTTTCCTAAGTTCTTGGGATGGTATGTGACCCCTCTGAAAAATTTCACAATTTTTAGAAGTTGTTTGAATATTTTAGAGGCGATCAAACCTGTTTGACTCTCAACAAACCTAAAACCAGTACCTTGTAGAATTTTTGGAGAAAAATACAATGCATAAAAACCTCTGAAAATTTTACACAAGGTCAATGTCTCAGTCAGCAAGCTCCTGTAAAAATTTCAGAATTTTTGGAGTTATTTTGCTACCCCAAATAAATCCTCAAAAGTCCCAGCTTTAATTTAAAACCTAAAGCTGACTCACTATTCATCGGGTTCGAGTCGGGCTCGAGTCCGAGCCACTTGACTCGGTTGAACCACCTAGCTGCACCGAGTCGTGTTTTAAAACGCGCGTGCAATCTCAGCCGTTGGATTCAAATCGCTCGGCCCACGTTCATGTGAGCATTCGGACCCTCCGGTTGCATTAACCAATTGGGACCGTTGGATCTCAATCCAACCGTCCAGATTCCTGAGGGCAATCGGACTGTCCGGCGAACTCGTTTAATCGTGACCGTCCATTTTCAATCCAACGGTCACGGTTCGCTTTTCTGTTCTTCTTCCTCCTCGGCTTCTCCGTTCGCGCGTGCGTTCATGGCGGAGAGAAAGAGAGAGCATGAGGGGCTTGTTGTGTCACTTCGAGCGTGCCTCGTCAACGTCTCTCTGCAAGGCATTTAATGCGCAACAGGCTTTCTCCTCCATTGTCACCATGCTCACTTGCTCCCATCTTTTCTTGGTCTACAACCGGAGCATGAACCGAGCTCACCATGGACTCGGGTTCTCGCCAAACCCTAATTCCTTTCCTATAAATTGGCCCTCTAGGTCCTCCTGGTGTTCCTTTACACCACACTTTGCTCTTCTCTGTGTTTGAGCTCAAAGCCACCTCACACCCTCAAAGCACCATTGTTGACCGTAGAGCTCCAATGGCGGCCTTGGTGTCCAGTGGTTTATCTTCAACATTTTTGCACCCTTTTGAACTCCTCAACCTCCTTTATATTTCCCCTAACTTGATTTTGGGTTGCATTCACAGGAATCACTCAATTTTAAGTTTGGAGATTTTCAGTTGGTTTCACCCCCTTTCTTCTCCAGCTCCGGTAAGTGGTTGTTTTTGCAATTACTTGCTTTTGGGGCCTCTTTGAGCTATAATGAAGCTGTGGTGGTGATTTGGTTCCACTCATTTTGCTCAGAACCTCATCTTCCACTTCATCTTCTTCGGCTCCGGTGGACTTCATCGTGTTCAAGTCTTCCCCGACCATCTTTGGAGCTCCTCTCGGTTAAGGTAGCTCCTATATAGCCCCTAGAAGTCATGGCACTCGCTTCCTTGGACCGCAATGAGTATCTTGCTATTTTCGTGTTTTGCCGTGTCGGCCTCTTTCTTTGTTTTCCGGCTCGCCGGCGTTCCAGACCTCCACCGCCGGCGAGGTCATCACCGTTGGGTCCGCAACACTATTGCGAACCCATTTTGATAGTTTGTGGGCGCGCCATGACCGAGATCGCGGCGACAAGCGCAAAGCCACTCGGGTTTGTCAGTTGAGAAGCTCCGTTTTCGTCAGATAATTAGGACACATTTAATGTTTAATGATTGCCAATCAGTAGAGCATTAATGGTGTCTTAATCTGGCCTAATGTCTCACTGACATGTGGGTCCAGCCCCCTTAAATCACCCGCTGGCTTTTATCCGTGCGTTTAGGCATCATTAAGGCTAATCATGGGTTAATTAAAGTGTCGGCACTATTGGCTGTCGGAAATAACCCCCTGTGCCACTGCCAGGTGGGCCCATAAGCTCAAAACCGAAAACCAGAAGTCATTAGGGCTGATTTTGGGTTATTTATTGCTAATCATTGTTAGCAATAAATGTGTCCGAAATTACCTTCTTGGGTCACTGACGTGTGGGCCCTCTGTCCCTAAATCACCTCTGTTCAAAATCGTTAGGACACATTAATTGCTAATCATCATTAATCATTGATCATTAGTCATTAATTAGCTGTCCTAAGAGCCTCCTTTAAGTCACTGCCATGTGGGTCCACGTGCACTGTGCACGTGTGTTAACTCTCGCATGTGTGACTCTCAGTCACTGACATGCGGCCCCACGTGTCAGTATTCCTGTTTGCACTTCAATCTTGGACCGCCGTCCATTTTGCGATCTGCGGCCTAGATCTTGTATGCATTCGGACCATCCGGTTCCCCTCATCATTCTTGGCCGTCCATCGTTTGATCTGCGGCCCTGATCATGCGTGCAATCGGACCTTCCGACGGGAAGTGCTCTCCGTGCCGTTCATCTTGAGATCTACGGTACCGGCGCGCCAAGGCAACCGCACCGTCCGGTTGCATTCGTCCTCGTGAGCCGTTGGATCTTGATCCAACGGTGAGCTCCTGTTTTGAATCGCGCGCGTGCGCTGTTTTCCGTGCGTGTGGCTCGTTGGATTTTGCATCGACGGCCCACGAGCGTCCACGTCGTTTATCTCCGGTTGGGTTGGTTTTTATTTCTGTAAGTATTTATTTATCAACTGAAAATTGTATCAAAACTTTAGAAATTCATAACTAATTCAAGATAAATCCTTTTTACATGAAACCAACTGCAATAAATTTGTATTTCACTAAAGTTTAATATAAAAATGCTTTTAGCTATGCTTCTGTAGTAGAAAATTTTGTAATCTTTAATAGCTTGTTTTCTGCTATTTTTATATATTCCAGAATTATATTAAAACTTGGAAAATGCATATCTTTTCCTGTATATCGGATAATTGAATGGTTTTAACTTTGATAAATTTGTTATTAACTAAACTTTGATCTAAAAATGGTGATAGGTCTAAATCAGCACCAGAAAAATATGTTAGTAGATTTAACCTTATTAGTAGCACTTAAAAATTCATTTAATGATGTAGTAGACACCAGTAATTCCCTGTGAATCCTAAAAATAGAAATTTGATGTTAGGAAATCCCTCTGTTATCATACTATAATGTGAAATAGGTTTTGCACATGTTTATATTTCTGGAAAGTGCATTATGCTAGTTTTGCATCTTAGAAAAATCATAACTAAATCATTTTAACTCCAAATGACCTGAAATTTTATATGGGTTACCTCTATGCCAGTAGATAGCTACCATAAAAATTTTAGCTTCAAAATCTTTCTAGAAAATGTTTTTGCTACAGTGCTAATTATGGCCGAAAATGAGTTTTTGGGTAATATCTTTTACACCACAAATCCAAATTAGGTTTTTCTAGTTTCTATGTCTTGGTATATTCGTGTTCTACCTTATGTTTAAGTTTCGTCGCATTTGGATAATTTTGCTTGCTCGTTTGTTTAAGTGCGGCTCGTCTTATTGGTTGTTCTTGGTTCTTTTTGCCTTTGCGCTTAGGATTCGACATTTGCGGTAATCCCGAGAACGACCCTCCACAACAGTTTGAGCAACAGCAAGAAGGCAAGCAGTTTGATCATGTTAATCCCAGTATTTTAAGTATTTATGTTGATTACAAATTCTATGTATGCATTGCTACTTTGTGTTAATAGTTGGCCTAGTAGATGCATTTCCTTAGCAAATGATTATCCTCTACTACCATGAGCCTAGGTTACTTGCTGTGATTTAGAGTTCATGGATGGGCTCTTGTCACTTAGTAGTTGCGAATTAATTGCTTAGCCATGCTTAGTTTCGGTAGAAATGGGCGGTTATCGACTTGTCGATAACCTTGATCACTTAAAACTTATTATGATTATGATTTCCACCTTGTGCCTTGTCTACTTATGAAAACTAAAACTGAAAACAAAATGATTTAGACTTGGGCACAATGGTATGATGGTGTGATTTTTGGGTGTGACTGGAATGGTGCCCGGGTCAACAAGGATCGAACATCTTGTTACACTGAACCAACCATTTGAGCGTGCTAACCACATTAGAGGTATGGGACCTCTCTTGACTTAGTACTTTGGCGTGTATTGGCTCCAGTCGCAGGGAGTCGCGGGAGGATGGTGTTGGGAGCATTGTAGTGTCAGAAAGACTTCACCCGTGATGGGATTTGTTGTCTTTCGACTTGCAATGTAAGCATATGGGTTTCTATCCATATGAGCGGCTCGTAGTTAATACACAAGATTGGAAATGTCTCGTAGGACTTAGTCGGGCGGCATACCTTCTAGTGTGCTTGTGGCTTGAAGGCGGTGCAGTGTGGTACATTGGTACACCTGCAGGTTAAAACTATTCGAATAGCCTCGTCCCAGGTTATGGACACGCTTGGCAAGGTCTTTCAAGAGTTAGACTACAACCTTTTAAACTAAAACTTGATGGGTGGTACGAATCGGGGATTCGTGCTATGTTGTGGTGGCTATTGGGATAGTCGCTTCCAGGTGGTCACTTGTATGTATCTTTACTTACTGTTACTTTGATAACAAATCAGATTTGCAAACTTGCTTTTAAAATGTATTACACTATTGCAAATAAAGTTGGCTTTGTGCAAAATGAGACATACAACCTCCACCTAAATAAGCTTGCATGTAGTTTATGAATAGGTGCGCTATTCCACACGTCATCTTTATGGGTACAAAGACAATCTTTGTACTCGGATGCTATGCTTAATTGTTACATTGCAGAGGAAGAAGGTGAGCTGAGGGCCTCACTTTTGTGAGTGTGTTGTGGTAGCTTGGGCGACTAGCTTGATGCGGCCCGCTCGGTTGCCTTGTGGGTGTATGGCTAACCGGTCGACTTTTGTACTAGCCATCTTATGGCACTTTTTCATTGTCATTCTTGTATATTGTTCTATTTGGCCGATCGGCTCTCTCTTTGTAATAACTTTACTTTATGTATGTCGTTGTTAAACCTAGTGGTGTATGTGTATGGAAATGATGTGTAATTTTGTGATGATGTGCATATGCTGCAATCGGGAAGCATATGACCATCGAGGCTTAGAATGTTTAATTAGTAACGCTAGAACCATTTGGAGGTTAAGTGTTACTAGTTAAATATTCCGAGTCCTCACAAAGTTGGTATCGAGCCATCTTGTGAGAAAACCCTAGCTTGGTCGCTTTAGGATATTTGAAAACTTACTTTCAAATAGTTTACTGAAAACTTAAGTAATTTCTCTAATTTTGCTCCTTACCTATCTTAGCTTGCTCATCTCACCTTACCTCACTTAAGTTTGAAAAAGTTGTTCCTCTCTTCCTTTCAAAAATTAGACTCTATCGATTAACTTGGTTTTGGGAGAAACATGAGGGCTTGGAGAAAGGAATTTGGACAGCTAGCTAGTGGTTAGTAATTAAGGTAGGAAATGAGAGGTAAATTCAACTAAAACTTGTGGGAATGAAAGGGTAAGAAGTGATATGAGATTAGCTAGTGCCTATACTCTAGTAGGTGGTTATACCCTGATTTTTGGGCTGTTTTGAGCTAGAAATTAGTGCTGAAATTTTGGGTCTTCGCAAACGATTGCTCGTTCTTCCATACGGGTTAGTCGTTTCAGGAAGTCGATTTGGTGATTTTTGGTCTTGTACTCTTGGTGGTTATTCCTGAGCCCTTTTTATTGAGTTTGCATTTCCTTGCTTTCTTTTTATCTCGGGCTTGTAGCTAACTCATCTTTGTGAATCAGGATGGCTGGTGGGACACGTAGCGGCCGGAATCAGCCGGGTAGTCCCGATGAGGAGCTTCCCCCTCCTCCGACCATGGCGGAAGTCCTCATGCAAATCGAACGCAATCGTTCGGAGGACCGTAGGGTGTTGGAGGTTATCGCCGAAACACCTCCACTCCTCCGTGCCTCTGGATCCGGAGGTGGTCACCGGTCTCGTGGGGACTTGCGGAGTTCCTCCGCACTCGACCTCCTACCTTCTCCGGTCCGAGGATCCCTTGGGCGCAGACGGTCGGCTGCGTCGGTTGAGCGAGCTTCGATGTTGCTCGATGCGGGTAGGAGCGGGCACTTTTCGCATCCCATCACCGGAGGGTGCGGCACTCTCATGGTGGGAGAATTTCTCGCCATGCAGCCCGCAGACACGTGGTCTCGTGGGAGGAGTTCGCCGCCTTTCCGTCGGGCCCATGTCCTCGCTGGCTCGATGAAGTCAAGAAGAAGGAATTCCTTGCGCTCAAACAGGGGCGCAAATCTGTGACGGAGTACCTCCATGAGTTCAACCATTTGGCGAGGTACGCTCCTGCTGAGGTGGCCACTGAGGAGGCCAAGCAGGAGAAGTTCATGGAGGGCTTGTCTGAGGAGCTGCAGGACAAGCTCTCTATTGTGGATTTCCCCGACTTCCAGACCTTGGTGGACAAGGCCATCATCGCCGAGCACAAGGCGAGAGCGCTGGGCGAGTCCCGCAAGCGCAAGTGGGAGGCCCAGCGGTCTGCGCAGGCCGGCCTCGTTCGTCCCCGGGTTGGACCTACACCGGTGGCCCGTTCTTTGGCTTCACCACCGCCGAGGCCTTGGCACGGCCCCACGTCCTCCGCAGCCGTGACTCGATCGCGTGCACTGCGACCCAGCGGCGGTGTTCCCGCAACCCCGCGGCTGCGTCACCGCCTCTCCGCCACAACAAGGGCCACTACGCGAGTAGTTATCCTAAGAAGATCGAGCGCCTCGTCCTAATGGAGGACGCGGGCAAGGGAGTGGTCACCCACCACTGTAAGACCCGGGCTTGGGAGCGGCCGAGTCAATCACATCTCGGCGAGGAGGCACGAGGCGCCCGACGTGGTGTTGGTACGCTCCTTGTTAATTTGCATCCTCGCTACGCTTTATTTGACTCGAGCTTCGCATTCTTTTATTTCAAGTCTTTTCTCGTTGATTGTGGACTTCACCGTGTTCCTCCTGGGATTCCATCTGTGATTCGCTCTCGGGTTCGGAAATGAGAGCGACCAAGTATGCGGGATATTCCTATCCACATCGAAGGAGTGGGATTCTTGGCGAATCTTATCTGCTCGACTCGCGCTTGGATGTGATTCTTGGCATGGATTGGTTGTTCCAACACTTGGGGCAAATCGATTGTGCGTGGAAGATTGTCTACCTCACTAGTCCTTCAGTGAACAGGTTGGGTTTCGCCACGATTAGAGCCCCATCTTTATGTCCTTGAAGCAAAGCCGTGATTGGAGATTCACGACGTCCCCACTGTGTGCGACTTCGGATGTCTTTCACGAAGACTTGCAGGATGCCTCTGTTCGAGATCCGAGTTTGTGATCGAGTTGCTGCCCGCATCGCCTCTATTTCTAAGAGGCCGTGACGCATGCCTCCTAATGAGTGGAGGAGTCAAGAAGCAATGGGTGAGCTGCAAGAGAAGGGTTTTATCCGTCCTAGCTCATCTCCTTGGGGTTGTCGATTATCTTTGTGAAGAAGAAGGACAAGACCTTGCGCATGTGTGTTGATTACCGTCAAGCTTAATGAGGTGACGGTAAAGAACAAGTATCCTTTGCCCGTATTGATGATCTTTTCGATCGGTTGACCGAGACACAAGTCTTCTCCAAGATTGACTTGAGTGGGCTATCATCAAGTCGATCGGGGCGAGGATATTCCTAAGACGGCCTTTGCTACTCGTTATGGCCTTTACGAGTACAACATCATGTCTTTTGGTTTGACTAATGCTCTGCTTTATTCATGAATCTTATGAACTCGGTATTCATGGAGTATTTGGATAGGTTTGTGGTGGTATTCATCGATGATATCCTTATCTACTCCAAGAGTGAAGGAGAGCATCTTGAGCATCTTAAGCTTGTATTGGGCAAGCTGCGTGAGCACCAGCTGTATGTCAAATTCAGCAAGTGCGAGTTCTGGTTGAAGGAAGTGGCATTCTTGGCCATGTTCTTTCAGCAGGAGGTGTGGCTGTGGATCCTAGCAAGGTCAGTGATGTGCTATCTTGGGGTCACCAAGTCGGTCACCGATGTCTGGAGTTTTCTTGGTTTGGTGGCTACTATCGCCGTTTTATCGAGAATTTCTCCAAGATTGCGGCCTATGGCCGAATTGGTTAAGAAAGACAAGAAATTTGAGTGATCCATTGCTTGTGATGTGAGTTTTCAGGGAACTCAAGAAGCGGTTGACCTCACCCAGATGCTTGTTCTCCCCGATATTCACAAGAGTTTTGATATCTTTGTGATGCTTCTCGTCGTGGTCTTGGATGTGTTCTTATGCGGGAGGGCAAGGTTGTGGCCTATGCATCGCGGCAATTGAGGCCTCATGAACTCAACTATCCTACTCATGACTTGGAGTTGGCTGCGGTGGTCCATGCACTCAAGATTTGGCGGCATTATCGATTGGTAACCGTTGTGAGGTGTATTCGACCACAAGAGCTTGAAGTACTTGTTCACCCAGCCAGATCTGAACCTCAAGCAAAGAAGATGGTTGGAATTGATCAAGGACTATGACATGGGTATTCGCACCATCCGAGCAAGTCCAATGTCGTTCTTGATGCACTCGATCGGAAGGTGTATTGCAACATGTTGATGCTCCAAGAGCAAAGCAGCCTACCCTCATTTCAATTCAGCGCCTCAATTTGGGTTTGATCGAGCACGGTTCTCTTGCTACATTGGTTGTGCAACCAACCTTAGTGGACCAAATCAAGCGGCAGCAGCAGATGTTGGTGTGAACCAAATCAGCGAACATCAAGGATGGGATAGCCAAGTGCTTTTCGGAGGACGAGCATGGCGTTGTGTGGTTTGGGCGTCTTGTGGTTCCTAAGGTCATGGAATTGCGGAATTTGATTCTCCGCGAAGCCCATGATTCTCCTTTGTCTATTCACCCCGGGGCTACCAAGATGTATCAGGACCTTCGTCAGAGATTCTGGTGGACCCGAATGAAGCGTGAGATTGCCAAGTTCGTTGCCGAGTGCGACGTGTGCTGTCGTGTGAAGGCCGAGCATCAGCGTCCGGCAGGCCTTCTTCAGCCTTTGCCAGTGCCAGAATGGAAATGGGATTCCGTTGGCATGGACTTCATCACCGGATTGCCCCGCTCGTCCAAAGGGAATGATGCTATTTGGGTCGTGATCGACAGGTTGACTAAAGTGGCACATTTCCTTCCTATCAAGAAGCAGCTTCGTGTGGGGCCTTTGGCCGAACTTTATGTCTCGAGGATTGTGAGTCTTCACGGTGTACCGAAGACGATTATTTCTGATCGTGGTGCACTTTTCACCTCGCGGTTTTGGCATAGTCTGCAAGAGGCTATGGGGACCCGCCTTCATTTCAGCACGACCTTTCATCCTCGGGATCGATGGCGGACGGAGCGAGTCAACCAAGTATTGGAAGATATGCTCCGTGCTTGTGTTCTTTCCTATGGGAAGAAGTGGGAGAAGTGCCTACCATTTGCGGAGTTCTCCTACAACAACGCTTTCGTGCCGATCTTGGCATGGCACCATTTGAGGCTTTGTATGGGAGAGATGCGAACCCCATTGAACTGGTCGAGATCGGCGGCGGCGCTGCCCAAAGTCGATTAATGAGGCCGAAAGTCAGGTTCAGTTGATCCGCGAGCATCTGCGCACGACCCAGTCCAGACAAAAGAGCTATGCAGATCGTCGTCGCCGGGAGTTGAGCTTTGAGCCCAATGACTTTGTGTATCTCAAAGTCTCACCCTTGAAGGGCCATCAGCGCTTTGGCATCAAGGGAAAGTTGGCCCCTCGATATGTTGGGCCTTACCGCATCATCGAGAGAGTTGGAGCAGTTGCATACAGATTGGAGCTACCAGCTGCACTTGAGGGTGTGCATGATGTGTTCCATGTTTCACACCTGAAGAAGTGCCTCCGTGTCCCGACTGAGGAAACTCCGTTGGAAGCTCTCGATGTGCAAGAGGATTTGACCTACCGCGAGCGTCCTGTTCGCATTCTTGAGGAATCTGAACGGAGAACAAGGAACCGTGTCATCAAGTTCCTTAAGGTTCAGTGGTCAAACCATTCTGAAGATGAGGCAACTTGGGAGCGAGAAGATCGCCTTCGTGCAGATTTTCCTTCTTTCTTCTCCGAGTAAACGGAATCTCGGGCCGAGATTCTTATAAGGGGGGGAGAGTTGTAACATCCCAAATTTTGGGCTTGTGTTTCAAATGTAAGAAAATGAGTAGAAATTAAAAAAATTTCTTACATCATGTATTTCCTTTGTGTACTGGACAAGTATTGTACAAAAGGTTATGGAAGTACAAAGTCACAAGTCCTTGATCCAAATCTTGTTCCTTCAAAAACAATCTTGTCAAACCTTTTGATCATCTGGAAATATTTTTCCTAAGTTCTTGGGATGGTACGTGACCCCTCTGAAAAATTTCACAATTTTTAGAAGTTGTTTGAATATTTTAGAGGCGATCAAACTGTTTGACTCTCAGTCAAACCTAAAACCAGTACCTTGTAGAATTTTGGAGAAAATACAATGCATAAAAACCTCTGAAAATTTTACACAAGGTCAATGTCTCAGTCAGCAAGCTCCTGTAAAAATTTCAGAATTTTTAGAGTTATTTTGCTACCCCAAATAAATCCTCAAAAGTCCCAGCTTTAATTTAAAACCTAAAGCTGACTCACTATTCATTGGGTTCGAGTCGGGCTCGAGTCCGAGCCACTTGACTCGGTTGAACCACCTAGCTGCACCGAGTCGTGTTTTAAAACGCGCGCAATCTCACCGTTGATTCAAATCGCTCGCCCACGCTCATGTGAGCATTCGGACCCTCCGGTTGCATTAACCAATTGGGACCGTTGGATCTCAATCCAACCGTCCAGATTCCTGAGGGCAATCGGACTGTCCGGCGAACTCGTTTAATCGTGACCGTCCATTTTCAATCCAACGGTCACGGTTCGCTTTTCTGTTCTTCTTCCTCCTCGGCTTCTCCGTGCGCGCGTGCGTTCATGGCAGAGAGAAAGAGAGAGCATGAGGGGCTGGTTGTGTCACTTCGAGCGTGCCTCGTCAACGTCTCTCTGCAAGGCATTTAATGCGCAACAGGCTTTCTCCTCCATTGTCACCATGCTCACTTGCTCCCATCTTTTCTTGGTCTACAACCGGAGCATGAACCGAGCTCACCATGGACTCGGGTTCTCGCTCGAAACCCTAATTCCTTTCCTATAAATTGGCCCTCTAGGTCCTCCTGGTGTTCCTTTACACCACACTTTGCTCTTCTCTGTGTTTGAGCTCAAAGCCACCTCACACCCTCAAAGCACCATTGTTGACCGTAGAGCTCCAATGGCGGCCTTGGTGTCCAGTGGTTTATCTTCAACATTTCTTGCACCCTTTTGAACTCCTCAACCTCCTTTATATTTCCCCTAACTTGATTTTGGGTTGCATTCACAGGAATCACTCAATTTTAAGTTTGGAGATTTTCGATTGGTTTCACCCCTTTCTTCTCCAACTCAGTAAGTGGTTCTTTCTGCATTACTTGCTTTTGGGGCCTCTTTGAGCTATAATGAAGCTGTGGTGGTGATTTGGTTCCACTCATTTTGCTCAGAACCTCATCTTCCACTTCATCTTCTTGGCTCCGTGGACTTCATCGTGTTCAAGTCTTCCCGGCCATCTTTGGAGCTCCTCTCGGTTAAGGTAGCTCCTATATAGCCCCTAGAAGTCATGGCACTCGCTTCCTTGGACCGCACCGAGCATCTTGCTATTTTCGTGTTTTGTCGTGTCGGCCTCTTTCTTTGTTTTCCGGCCACGGCGTTCAGAACCTCCACCGCGCGAGGTCATCACCGTTGGGTCCGCAACACTATTGCGAACCCATTTTGATAGTTTGTGGGCGCCGCCGCGACCGGAGTCGCCGGCGACAAGCCGGCAAAGCCACTCGGGTTTGTCAGTTGAGAAGCTCTGTTTTCGTCAGATAATTAGGACACATTTAATGTTTAATGATTGCCAATCAGTAGAGCATTAATGGTGTCTTAATCTGGCCTAATGTCTCACTGACATGTGGGTCCAGCCCCCTTAAATCACCCGCTGGCTTTTATCCGTGCGTTTAGGCATCATTAAGGCTAATCATGGGTTAATTAAAGTGTCGGCACTATTGACTGTCGGAAATAACCCCCTGTGCCACTGCCAGGTAGGCCCATAAGCTCAAAACCGAAAACCAGAAGTCATTAGGGCTGATTTTGGGTTATTTATTGCTAATCATTGTTAGCAATAAATGTGTCCGAAATTACCTTCTTGGGTCACTGACGTGTGGGCCCTCTGTCCCTAAATCACCTCTGTTCAAAATCGTTAGGACACATTAATTGCTAATCATCATTAATCATTGATCATTAGTCATTAATTAGCTGTCCTAAGAGCCTCCTTTAAGTCACTGCCATGTGGGTCCACGTGCAATCGTGCGGTGTTAACTCGCATGTGTGACTTCTCGCCACCGACATGCGCCCCACGTGTCGATATTCTGCTTGCACTTCAATCTTGGACGCCGTCCATTTTGCGATCTGCGCCTAGATCTTGTATGCGTTCGGACCATCCGGTTCCCCTCATCATTCTTGGCCGTCCATCGCTTGATCTGCGGCCCTGATCATGCGTGCAATCGGACCTTCCGACGGAAGTGCTCCGTGCCGTTCATCTTGAGATCTACGGTGTGGCGGCCAAGGCAACCGCACCGTCCGGTTGCATTCGTCCTCGTGAGCCGCTGGATCTTGATCCAACGGTGAGCTCTGTTTTGAATCGCGCGCGCTGCTGTTTCCGTGCGTGTGGCTCGTTGGATTTCGCATCGACGCCCACGGCGTCCCACGTCGTTATCTCGGTTGGGTTGGTTTTATTTCGTAAGTATTTATTTATCAACCAAAATTGTATCAAAACTTTAGAAATTCATAACTAATTCAAGATAAATCCTTTTACATGAAACCAATCGCAATAAATTTGTATTTCACTAAAGTTTAATATAAAAATGCTTTTAGCTATGCTTCAGAGTAGAAAATTTGTAATCTTTAATAGCTTGTTTTCTGCTATTTTTATATATTCCAGAATTATATTAAAACTTGGAAAATGCATATCTTTTCCTGTATATCGGATAATTGAATGGTTTTAACTTTGATAAATTTGTTATTAACTAAACTTTGATCTAAAAATGGTGATAGGTCTAAATCAGCACCAGAAAAATATGTTAGTAGATTTAACCTTATTAGTAGCACTTAAAAATTCATTTAATGATGTAATAGACACCAGTAATTCCCTGTGAATCCTAAAAATAGAAATTTGATGTTAGGAAATCCCTCTGTTATCATACTATAATGTGAAATAGGTTTTGCACATGTTTATATTTCTGGAAAGTGCATTATGCTAGTTTTGCATCTTAGAAAAATCATAACTAAATCATTTTAACTCCAAATGACCTGAAATTTTATATGGGTTACCTCTATGCCAGTAGATAGCTACCATAAAAATTTTAGCTTCAAAATCTTTCTAGAAAATGTTTTGCTACAGTGTAATTATGGTAAAATGAGTTTTTAGGTAATATCTTTTACACCACAAATCCAAATTAGGTTTTCTAGTTTCTATGTCTTGGTATATTCGTGTTCTGCCTTATGTTTAAGTTTCACGCATTTGGATAATTTTGCTTGCTCGTTTGTTTAAGTGCGGCTCGTCTTATTGGTTGTTCTTGGTTCTTTTGCCTTTGCGCTTAGGATTCGACATTTGCGGTAATCCGAGAACGACCCTCCACAACAGCTTTGAGCAACGGCAAGAAGGCAAGCAGTTTGATCATGTTAATCCCAGTATTTTAAGTATTTATGTTGATTACAAATTCTATGTATGCATTTCTACTTTGTGTTAATAGTTGGCCTAGTAGATGCATTTCCTTAGCAAATGATTATCCTCTACTACCATGAGCCTAGGTTACTTGTGTGATTTAGAGTTCATGGATGGGCTCTTGTCACTTAGTAGTTGCGAATTAATTGCTTAGCCATGCTTAGTTTCGTAGAAATGGGCGGTTATCGACTTGTCGATAACCTTGATCACTAAAACTTATTATGATTATGATTTCCACCTTGTGCCTTGTCTACTTATGAAAACTAAAACTGAAAACAAAATGATTTAGACTTGGGCACAATGGTATGATGGTGTGATTTTTGGGTGTGACGAATGGTGCCCGGTCAACAAGGACCGAACATCTTGTTACATCAACCAAGCATTTGAGCGTGCTAACCACATTAGAGGGTATGGGACCTCTCTTGACTTAGTACTTTGGCGTGTATTGGCTCCGAGTCGCAGGAGTCGCAGGAGGGATGGTGTTGGGAGCATTGTAGTGTCCAAAGACTTCACCCGTGATGGGATTTGTTGTCTTCGGCTTGCAATGTAAGCATATAGGTTTCTATCCATATGAGCGGCTCGTAGTTAATACACAAGATTGGAAATGTCTCGTAGGACTTAGCCGGGCAGCATACCTTCGGTAGTGTGCTTGTGGCTTGAAGGCGGTCCAAGTGTGGGTACATTGGTACACCCTGCAGGGTTAAAACTATTCGAATAGCCTCGCCCTAGGTTATGGACACGCTTGGCAAGGTCTTTCAAGAGTTAGACTACAACCTTTTAAACTAAAACTTGATGGGTGGTACTAATCGGGATTAGTGCTATGTTGTGGTGGCTATTGGGATAGTCGCCTGTGTGGTCACTTGTATGTATCTTTACTTCATTACTTTGATAACAAATCAGATTTGCAAACTTGCTTTTAAAATGTATTACACTATTGCAAATAAAGTTGGCTTTGTGCAAATGAGACATACAACCTCCACCTAAATAAGCTTGCATGTAGTTTATGAATAGGTCTGCTATTCCACACGTCGATCTTGCAGTACAAAGACAATCTTTGTACTCGGATGCTATGCTTAATTGTTCTGCAGCAGAGGAAGAAGGTGAGCTCGAGGGCCTCACTTTTGTGAGTGTGTTGTGGTAGCTTGGGGCGACTAGCTTGGCGGCTTGGTCGGTTGCCTTGTGGGTGTATGGCTAACCGGTCGACTTTTGTTCTAGCCATCTTATGGCACTTTTGCTTCATTGTCATTCTTGTATATTGTTCTATTTGGCGGTCGGCTCTCTCTTTTGTAATAACTTTACTTTATGTATGTCGTTGTTAAACCTAGTGGTGTATGTGTATGGAAATGATGTGTAATTTTGTGATGATGTGCATATGCTGCAATTCTGGGAAGCATATGACCATCGAGGTTTAGAATGTTTAATTAGTAACGCTAGAACCATTTGGAGGTTAAGTGTTACTAGTTAAATATTCCGGGTCCTCACATTGCAAAAACCTCGTCGCTCTCTGGTGTAAGATTGAGGAGGCCGGCTATAGGGGGGTGAATAGGCGTTTTAAAACTTCTATGCGCTAAAACCGATTTCTAATGCAGAAGCTTATAACAATACGGTTTTGCATAATTAAAGCCTAAATCAACTTGGTTCAACTAAGTACACCAACAATACAAGTCAATTGATGAATATTGCAATTAAGCAAAGACTTGTAAGCTATTCAATTCTAGCAATGTAAATAACACAAAGCATGGCAAGCATTAATACACAATGAATAAGCAATTTAATACAAGAAATATAAATTGCACAATGTAAAGCAATAGAATGCAAACCACAAAAGACATGGCGATGTTTTACCGTGGTGATCTAAGACTTGTCGGTCTCCCCTAATCCACGTTGAGAGAAACCCAAACCAACTGAGCCTACTCCACGAATTAAGCCTTCCTCCGAGGTATCAACACCTCGCTCCACTAGGGTTGCTCTTACTCCACTCCGAAGATGGCGAGCACCAAGCCACTTACAAACACCGGGCCTTCTCACAAGTTTCACTTGAGAAGATCACCGGACCACGACGCCTCCACGCCGTCTAGGTGTCGGCAAACACCAAGAGTAATAAGCCAAACCCCTTGCTTGACTCTCACCACGTGCAACGAATGCACAAGCTCAAGTTGATACGAAATCCATCTCTAGATGCAACACATGCAACTAGAGACCTCTCTTCTTACTCACAAGGTGCAACACATGCACGATTGAGAGGAGAAGCGCACACTAGCTCAAGTGAGTGAAATGAGATGCCAAAGGTTACCTCTCAACTGGCTAAGGGGGTATTTATAACCCCTACACCAAAAACTAGCCGTTACAAACTTGGTGCGGTCGTTCCGCACTCACAAGGGCCGGTACAACCGTTCTAGGCGGTCGTACCGCTCTTTTCACGACGGTCGTACCGCAGCTCAAAATCAGCATAGACGACACTCGGTAAAAAGGTCATAACTTTTAACTTCGATGTCGGAATTGAGTGATCTTGGACTCTATTGAAAGCTTATTCAGAGGGCTACACAACCCACCTATTTGATTTGATCTCAAACATATTTTATCAAATCAAAAAGTGCAACTTCAAAGAGCCACTACCATGGTCTAAGTCCAAAGTATTAGCAACAAGTAATCTTAGACCATGCCAAGGGAAAATACATGAATCCCAACAATTTACAAAACACATTTGCAAACTTAGATCATGCCACAAGGACTAGGTACATGGACTTCAACCATTTGCAAAACGTATTTGCAAAGTATAGTCACATGTTACAAGGATTAAACGCATGAGCCTCGACTATTTGCAAAACATATTTGCAAATAATTGTATCATGCTACGGAGAGCTAGAGCAAGTGAGATTGAGCTATCAACACATGATGAGACTCAAGCTACTAGATAAGACCCCTCTTAATAGTACGACAATCTATACTAGCAATCCGGTCTTCCAACCAAACACCAAGACCGGTAAAAGACTAGGAACACATCCTTAGCCCTAGCTAGTCATACCTTTGCCTTGAGCATCTTCTTGAAGCTTGATGACGCACATCTTCACTTCAAGTCCTGGTCATCATCTTGACATGCATCAACCCATGATGCATCCTTTACTTGACCTCAATCAACACATGATGAGTCTTCTCTTAACTTGATGATCGACTCATGATCATCTATTCTTCGAGATCTTGATATGCATCAACACATGATGCCTCCTCTTCTTAAACCTTTACTTGATGACGATCAACTCATGATGCCATCCGAAGTCTCCATTACCCCGGAACATAACCTATTCATCCAACACATGAAAAATGTTAGTCCCATAATGATTAACATTAATTACCAAGATATACCTACAATAAATGCTTCTAAACAAGCCGTTGAAAATCTTGGACCGGTACTACCGCCAACCAAATTGCCGTACTACCGCTTGGTCTGGTCGTACCACACGAAGGAGTGGTACTACCGATTGCAGGGTTTCCAATTTTGTCGAAAAGACATGCTCTCTGGAAAATACGTACCGCCAGATAGAAATTGGTACAACCGCATAGCGGTACTACCGTTTCACAAATGTGGTATGACCGATAATCAAAGAGAGCTCCGAACCATAAAACAACTGTTCTATTTTTATCGAACCGCCAACAAGAAATCGGAACGACCGCAATGCGGTAGTACCGCTGCAAGAGCCGGTCGTACCACATTAGCGCTCAGTTGGCGGTGATGATCAAAACCCGGTAATACCGCCAAGTAACGCGTGGTCATACCGCTTGATGTGGTACTACCGCCGGTTGGCCTCCGGTACTACCGATTTCTGACAGAAGCACCTAGAGCTTTCAAAACTCAAATTCAAATGCATGCATGATCCTAAATCGATCCATATTGCACAAGAACATGCTATCAAGCTATTAATCATGATCCCTCTATTGTCATGCATTTCCATTACCATGTCGCCATCCATAAACTGGGACTAAGCATTTAAACATCTTAGCACACATGTTAGTCCCACAACACAATCTCAAATAATTGAATATAGATAAACATGAGTATATATAAACTACACATGTTATATATATACTCACATATAAGTATATATGAACTACAAAAGTTATATATACCATGAGTATATACGAACTACAAGTTGTATATACTAAATATGAGTGTATACGAACTACACAAGTTGTATATACTCATATGAATATATTAACTACACAAGTTAAATATATTCAAGGATATATGAGCATCTATGAACTACACAAGTCTCATATTCTCTCATATATATGAATAAATTAACTACACAAATTAAATATATTCAAGGATATGTTTCAAAGTAAAGATCCTTAATATATGTGGAAAGAGAATATTGATCAATACTAATGAAACCACAAAATATAGAATGAACTCTCCCTACATGTGTGCATACACAAATGTGTAATGGAAACATATGCACATATCCAAGTTAACATTTTTGGTGGAGTTTAACCTATATTTTGGATTCGAAGAATACAACAACATGTAATAAGAAGAAGTAGAATGCATACCTCTTGTATTTTCATCTTTATATCCAAATGAGACTAAGCAATAGATAATCAATATAATTGTTAGTCTAACAAATAGATTTATCATTAATGAATATATACCTGTTTAGATTTTTTCTTTTATATCCAAGCTAAGACTAAACATGATATAACAATAAGAGTGTTAGTCTCACAAGTTCATTTGTCATTAATCACTAAAATACTACATTAACACATAATGGTGGGTCTAGATCCTTCAATCTCCCTCGTTTTGGTGATTGATGACAAATCCACCATTAATAGCAATATTTGGATATAAGTCAACATATGATAAGAAAGAAAGCTTATTTGACTATATGCATACATAAAGCTTAGAGAATTTTCGCCTTTTTTCACTAAGCAAGAAATAAAAATTCTCCCCCTTTTGGCATTAAATCAATCATAAGAACATCCAAATGTAACTCATACAAATTCTCCCCCTTTTAGCATTAATCACCAAATAATTCAAAACAAAACTAAGCCAAAGGAGAATCTTTGCAAAAACATGATCTAGGCAAAAGAATTCATGTTACTTTGAGCATTGAAACAATTTTCCAAACATTCTCTCCCTTTTTAACTCTACAAAAGAGAAGGTGAGAATATTCAAATATAGCTCACACGAATTCTCTCCTTTTGGACAAGCAAAGGAGGAAACAAGCAAATGAACACCAAAGCAGTTTTCAAAACAATTTCCCCCTTTTTTTGGCATAAAGCACCAAAGACCAAAATAAAACGAAGCCAAAAGGAGTTTTTGCAAATTAGTTTTCTCATAAAATAGATTACCCATTTTTTAAAGTAAAACTCAAAAAGGTTTTCAATATAGGTTTTATAAAACTTTTTGGAAAAACTCCCCCTTACATAAAGGTTCCACTCCTTTGACACACAAAGGATTTCTTCGTCTAATTATCTTTGCTTTTGACGCACAAAAGCTTTCTTCGTCCAATTATCTCTTCTTTGCTTTTGACACACAAAACTTTCTTTATCCAATAATCTCTCTTTGACATTTAGCATCAAAAACATTCTCCCCCATTATCTTTATGTGGATCAACTTGAAAGATGGTCAATGAACGTCACTTGAATTTCACTTGTAAATACCATATGTCGACATGACTTGGATACCACTTGTAGATAAGACTACCACTTGTAGATGCTACTTGTGGAAACCACATGTAAATCCATGTGTCGATAAGACTTGAATTCTCAAGGTGCTTGAACTTCTCTCGCAAAGATCATCAAAGAAAGCATCCAAAGAGAAGAGGGAAAGAGAGAATCCACTTGAGAGAAAACATTATACCAAGTATAATTAATTTCATTTGTAGAAACTTGGTACACTTGGAAAGATATTACTTGACGATACCATTTGAAGATACCACTTGAAGAAATACCACTTGAAGAGATCTTAGGTATCGGAGAGAGCTTGGTAAGAAAAGAATTAATCGGCATGGTATGAAATAGATACCACTTAAAAGATACCACATGAACGAATAAGATGATATCATTTGAGGATACCACTTGTAAAAACAAGGATACCACTAGTACAAACAAATATGATTCTCATGCCGAGCTAAAAGGTGATCAAAGGAGCTACCATTTGAAAGAATACCATTTGAATGATAAACATATCACAAGGTGATCAAAATGGCATACGGAGTCAATAAAGTATATGTGAGTAGCTTGCAAAGATAATAGGGATCAATATTGACTTTGGGGAGCAAGGAGAGTGGCTGCAAAGAATTAAAATCAACAAATTTGATCAAATCAGCCAAAGTCTCCAGGTCCAGTCAGACCGACGATATAGAGGCGGTCGGATCGAAAGCAATCGAGCCGACGACAATTGAGCGGTCGACAACACGATCAAAGCTGTCACGATTTCATTCGAAATTTGGAGAAAAGATTGAATTATTGTATTTTGCTCCAAACATTCACACAAACATCCAAATAAAGATATTTGGAGCATTTCCAACTTATCTAGCCTTTAGAAATCCAACTTTAAAATAGTTTTTATGAATTAAGCTTTAGATTTCAGAAATAAAATCGTATTTTCCAGACTTTTAAGAAACGAGCCAAATTGAGTATTTGATGAAATCTATAGCATCCAATTGCATATATGAGTCATAAATACCATCATGGACCTATTCATATGAATAATTTAGGCTCAAATGGCAAAACTCACTTAAGTGCTAGAAAGTGACCTTTATGGTCAGGCTAGTATTTCGAATGAGTTTCGAAATTAAATAACTTTTGATGGATTGATCTTTTGGAAATCATTTGAATACCAAAAAGGTTTAGAATAGCCAACTCTAACATTTTCTTTTTGGGACAATTGTCAAATTCATTTTAGAATAGATTTTACACAAAAATCTAGTTCAGGTCAAAAATAAGATTCTAAGTTCTAAAATTTTGGGTAGAAACTCATTTTCATTTAAAATATGTTTTTCTTGAACCAAAACCATTTGTAAACCTTTGAAATGCATTTGTATACATTTTGCAACTAGTTTTTCAAAGGATATACTAATAATTCAAAATTTTGACTTTTGGCTAAAAGGTTCAATTTTGAAAAACAATACTAGCACTTAATTAATTTGGGCACACTTAGGGAAGTGATATACATGAACATGACTTAGCACTCCCCCTTAATGTGCCATGTCCAACTTGCTCAAGATTTAAATAATCAAGATTAAGCACAATAGCAAGAACACCCCTTTTTTTTATAAGATTATCATGAAATACAACCTACACAAGGTAAAAAAGGGTCTAGATACTTCAATGTAGATACTTGTTACCGAGATGGCATTGGTTTATGATATGAAGTGATCATCCTCAAGTTTGGCTCTAAATTGACATATAGTGGAATCCACCTCTTCATGAATAAGCCAAACCTCCAATGCATTTCCAAGTACCTATTAAACATTTTAAGCACATTTGGTACCCAATACTTGGTTGGGTCCATGAATGTTAGTCACAATGGATTTGGGCACCCAAATGGCCCTAGCATTTGTTTTATGCAAACTAACATTCCTAGCAAACACATTGTCATTTCTGTCCTTCCTAAGCAAATAATCATTATTATAAATAATCGGCTTAGGAGAGATACCTTTAGGACATTCCTTACTAAAATATCCCTTTTACCGGCAATTGTAGCAAGTAGGGATTTTGTTTCCCCTTGATATCTTCTTATCTTGCTCATTGCCGGCTTGCCTCTTCTTTAACGACAATTGCTTGTCATTTACCTTGTTTGGACACACCGAGGCAATGTGTCCATTCTTGTTGCATCCAAAGCACTTGACCTTCTTGGATTGTCTTCCATTTTGCTTCAGGATGCTCTTCACCTTCTTCTTGGTGGTGAGACCAAGTCCTCCCTTGTCATTATTCTTGTTAGGGCATACGGAGGCAATATGACCCTTTTCATGACAACCAAGACATTTGATATTTTTCCTTGTGTTTCTTGCGTTGTGTCTTGTCTTGCTATTTTTCTTTTTCTTCATGGGAGTGAAGCCGATTCCACTTTTATCTTGTAAGCATATTTGCTTACTCAATATTTCGTCGAGAGTGACCTTCCCTTTATAGCTTCTATCCAAGTCATTTTTCAAATTTGTGACTTGGGCCTTGAGCTTTTTGTTTTCCTCTACAAGGTTAGTTTCAACAAGCATATAGGAAATAGGTGCATCTATTTGAGAGCAACAAGGCATATCAATTAAATCATCACACGATGTGGATGTGCTAACCTTAAATGAAATGCACGAAATAGGGGCTATGCATGGCAAATCATCTAATAAATCACAAGTAATTCCTATATCCACTTTAGACTTTTTGAGCTCATTTAAAAGGAGAGTTTCATGAGTATCTTTTAGCACATCATAATCATTTTGAAGAGAGATATTCTCTTTCTCTAAAACCTTGAATCTCTTCTTTTCTTTTCCAATATATTCATTTAATTCTTCTAGCATATCCATCAATTCATCGTATGAAGGCTCATAATTATTTACCTCATTTTTACCTTTAGCCATAAAGCAATGAGGCGATGTTGATGGAGTTGATGTGTCATCATTGTCGGAGATAGAAGTTGATGTGGAGGTGCTTGTGGACTCATGTGGGGACCCCCGAGATTGGATCCGTATCAAGCTAAGTGATTACGCCGTAAACACAACACTTAACGTGAGACGAACACGATTCCGAGTGACCCGGATATGTGTCACATGCTAGCTCCCAAGGATCAGTGGCTAACATGTACATATCCAAATACAACATTGCAATCACATCCATACACAATGTACAAGAATAAAAGAATCAATTACAACATCATTTAAATAGAACCTTATAGTACAAGGTTGCATAAGAGGGCCGATCGGCCAAATCTAATTAACACAAATAAATTACAGCGGAAGATAAACTTAAAATAAAAAGGGAATAACCGAGTTGGTATGCCCACAATCCCACAAGCAACCAACTGGAGTTAAAGCCGTTGCGCCCGTCGTACTTACCTGATCAAAAAGACACTTTTCAAGTACAAAGTTGTACTCGCGAGACTTTTCAAGAAAAATAAGGATGCAGGTAAGTATCAATAGAAGGCTACTACACTAGTCAATTTTCAGCATAAAGCAAGTTTTGCATATAGATAAACGATAAAGATTCTAACTTGCCATTTGTAAAAAAACATTTCGAAAACATTTTGTAACAGTATGTAATGATCAACAATGGTATAATCTCCAAATATAATCAATACTCGAACATTCCATTCATGATACAAATCATTCCTCAACAAAATTAACGCGCGAACTACACGTTCATGATAACATTCCAGATCTGAACAAACTAACATAAGGACATAACAATTCCAACCATAACCCAAACTTAATGTCCCAAAAGCTAGCTGTGCATGCTTTCCCACAATTGTCCATAACCCAGGACGAGGCTATTCGAATAGATTTAGTTCCCTGCAGAGTTGTACAGCTTTACCCACACGATATGAATACCTTATACTGTCACCATGCACTCTTCTGAAGGAGTGTGACTAAGATATCATAACGAGGCCTTTACAATGCCATGTCCTAACTATCAACCCACACGAGGAACAGAAAACCCCATGGGAGACTAAGAATCTCCTGACCACAGGTGAACCCCGTTGTGTAAGTAAATCCCTTTTCAAACAAGAGACCCTTAAGAGAAAGTAAGACAAAACTTAACATGCCCCCACCAGATTGACAAGAGAACAATTAAAAATAACAATAACAATTGTCAACTTTGATTGTGTTCGATAGCTAACACACAAAGAAATTATTCACCAAGCCATCGCCCATAAACCCGGCGTGTGGTTGTACGTAAGACTTGGTTCATCATACCACAGACCGGTCCTCATATACCTAGACAGGGCTACACGAATCCGGGACCACCCCTTCATCACCCTATCACCCGTCCAAGTCCAACACACAACAATAACCCACCTAACAAGTCACAATAACTAGATTCGAAGATCTGGAAACAATCCTCAATATCAATATAATTCAATCCATATAATCCTCAAATTTCATCAAGATTCAATTCAATCCACCGGCCGATGGACTAGCTCCATCAACCGCTTTCGGCTACAGCTACTAGCATGGCTAAGCATCGTTCTACAAACTAGCAAACAACCCATATAACATATATCCTTAATCATGCAAGGTAAAAGGGTAATCAACATTCAAAGGAGGGCTAATGCAGCAATTAGGAGATTAACTACTTCTACACATAAACATACATTTCAAAATAACATGCAATTGCGATAATAAAACTCACACAAAATATTTAAAAACCACTGGGAGCAATATGATCAAGAGGAGGGTGCTCGCACCTGTGCTGGTACCACGTGTTCAATCTCAGGTTATACTCATGATAATCTCATGAATATATCGTTATCGTTGAAAAACCTAATGAAAGAAGATATTGCAATAAATATCAAATAAAGCCAGAAATTCAACATGCTAAAAATGAATGAAATTTATACAGTAGGTAGATTATGATTTTATATGAATTAAGGTGAAATAATTATTCCATTTGGATTTAGTATGTGAAAGTTATAGCAGTTTGAAATTCAGATTCCTAGAAAATCCAATTTGTCACTATTTACCTAATTTAATTATTTGGTCAAATTTTGTAGAACAATATAGGAAGAAAGGATTACATAGATAATTAGGGGATAAAAATATAAGACCAAATTATTTGAGTTTACCTAATTTGGAGTTTTCAAGATTTAGTTATGAATTTCCAAAGTTATCGGCATTTTATAATGTAAAAATAATTTATTTTGGGATCAATTTACACAAAATATATCTCCTGTGATAGAGGTAAGATTGAAAACATTTTTAGATATAAGTTCAATTAAAATGAAAATTATCAAAAGTGGTTTCACTATTTTTGGAGTTAAAATGAAATAGTTATGTATTTTTGAAGTTAAAAGCTTTTTCTTATTGTAAAAATAATAGAGTTATGGATCATTTTTACAAAACTATGTTATCTGTTACATATACATATTTGAAACCTATTTTAAAATAACATTCACTTGATAAGAAAAATATCCAAACTGGTTTCATTCATTTTGAAGTTGATTTGAATTAGATATGGATTTTTGAAGTTACAACAATTTTCAGTGTACAAAATAATGAATTTCGGATTTCTTAAAGCATTTAAAACTTCTTTTACCGAGGTCTATCCTAGCCAAGTCTATGATAGGTGGGGCCCGAACTGAGGGTTTGACCCAGTCAACACTGACTTGGTCTCAGGCAAACTGGGTGAAGGCGTATTCTAAGGAATACGTCTTCTGTTTTATAAAAATGTAAATTCATACTAAGTATTCAAGGAAAACGTTTTACCTAAAGAGAAAACGTATTTTATAATTTTACACAATCACTAAACTGGCCATAAGGCCCACATGTCAAAGACTCAGAGAGTCCATCCGGTCTTAACTAGCCTTTTAAACATGCTTAACCCCGGTGGGACCTACGTGTCATAAGCTCAATAAGAAAATACTTAAGCGCTAAAGATTCGGGTTAACCTTAATCATTGTCGGCGGTTAACCGAGGCTCCCACGCGGCGAGCGGCGTGGCCGTGCAGGCGATCTGGCGCAGCAGCGGGTCTTCGGGCACGGGACCAACACTAACAGGTACGGGAGGCCTTCGCGATGTTGCTCGAAGTGGCGCGGGGACCGGAGTTGGGCGGTGTCGAGCTCCCGATGGCTGGAGGCGGAGACGATGGTGCGGTGCTCGCGGAGATGACGCTCCAATGGACAAGATACTTCGGGAAGACACACATCGGGGTCTCCTCGCCTCCAAGAACGTGGCACACCAGATTATATCGTCGAAGGGGGTCGGAGTCGACCGAAAGAGAGGCGGCGGCGATTCACCATGTTCGGAGAAGAACGACTCGCACTCCCTCGATGAGGCATGAAAACCAAATCAGTCTCGGAAATAAACTCCTCATGACTATGCGATATCAACGGACACGAAGGTGTAGACAATCACTCACCGGAGTGCTCACGAGCGTTGCGGCCATGGCCACCGGCCGCGAAGACGAAGAAGATGCGCCTGGCGATTTAGTGGACAACGAAGGCTTGGACCGGCAAAAATGGAAGCGGCACGGTGATCATAGTTCGGCGGTGGCCTTGAGAGCTTGCAGGAGGCAGTGAGGTGAGCTCCCTCCAGTCGTCTTCTTCCTCGGTCGAAGTGAGAAATGAGGCATAGAGGGAGAAGCAGGGGGGTTAAAGCTCGGACACAGACGGGAAAGAAGGCGGCGTTAGGAGGCGCAGCTCGGGGACAGGTCGAGGAGGGTGGTGCGTCACGGAGTTGACAGAGCTGGGCAGGGCTTGTGCGGCGTGTGGCGCTCGAGCTCTGCTCACGCTTGCCCGAGGAAGAAGATGGCCCTGACGCGCGGGCCCGGTGAGTCAACAGCACAAAGTGGTTCAGCGACGACTGGGTTCAACCGAGTCGAGTGGGAGCAGTCCAGGTCGGACTCGAGTCCGGTGCGGTGTGGCTCGGGCCGTTCGATTAAAAATGGACGGCCAAGATCTAATGGGACGTTAGTTGATTTAGCCGAGTCCGCTCGCCCCGGGTCGGACTCAAGTCTGAGTCAGGGTCTAGTCTGGCTAGGTTTGGGCTAAGTCCAAAAGTTGACTGATAATTAAATCTATTTTCCCACTTTGCAAGCCACTAAAATTAGAAATAAAAATCCTAAAAATCTGAAATAATTAAGGGGCGTTCCAGGGATGGTCTAGTTCGTAAATAAAATATTAAACCTCATTGTTCAAGATATAATTTGTATAGTTTATATTTAAACCTATAATAGGTTATTGAATTGTGTTCGAATTTTCTGAGGGTTGAATTGAGTTCCAAAAATTTTGAAAAAATTATATTAATGCATGATAATTCATATAGTATTTGAATAAATTATTTCCAGAAGATGTTCACAAGTTTTTGTTGCTATTTTTAAGTTGAGTTTAAATTTGAAGTGTATGTTTAATTTGTTTGATAAATTTCCAAGTGCAAAATATTATGCAAATGATTCCAAAATGCCAAGCATGCTGATAAGAAGCATACTAATTCCCATTAATTAATTTGAGGATGTTACAGCTCATCATCGTCGGAGTTTGAGATTGAGCATTCTTCTCCCGACGTACACTCTTTTATGCAATCATCATTTGTAGAAGTGGATATTTCATAGTATTATTGAAGATGGGTCCACATCTCATGAGCATTCTTGAGATCGCATATGTCATCAAATACTTGTACACTCAAAGCACTAAATAAAGCATTTGTAGCTTGAATGTCGAGATGTAAGTATTTTTCTTCCTTATTTGTTGGAGTAAGAGGATCCAATGGAGGAGAAAAACCTACATCTACAATCCGCCATATATTTTGGCCCATGGCCTTAAAATAACATGACATGCGAATTTTCCAATGAGCATAATTTGTGCTATCAAATAGAGGTGTCTCACCGAGGTGCACTATATCACTAGTCGCCATCCTTTACTCTCTAGACGGTTAAGTCTAATAAATGAGAGACCGAGCTCTGATACCACTTGTAAGATCGAGGAGGCCGACTAGAGGGGAGTGAATAGGCATTTTAAAACTTCTATGCGCTAAAACCGATTTCTAATGCGGAAGCCTATAACAATACTGTTTTGCACAATTAAAGCCTAAATCAACTAGGTTCAACTAACTGCACCAACAATAAAAGTCAATTGATGAATATTGCAATTAAGCAAAGACTTGTAAGCTATTCAATTCTAGCAATGTAAATAGCACAAAGCATGGTAAGCATTCATACACAATGAATAAGAAATTTAATTGTAATACCTCGAATATCAAATAGAGAGAACATATTATTCTGAAGAGAAATTTATTCAAATTTGAATGCATTAAAGTTTAGAGGAAAATTGAAAGAAAATTCAGGATTTGAGAGAGGATTGGACCTTCGACTTTTAGCCCAAGGTGTCCTAGCCAAGTGGGCGGCCTTGTAGTGGAGTCAAGAAGGGGTCTCCTTCCCCAAAACCCTACCCTCTGCTACAGTACCGCCGCACTGTAGCACACGGTACTGTAGCAGCCCCCTCCGTGCTGCTCTACCAAGATGAGGAAGAAGCTCCGAGGTGTCGCCGCCATGGTGGAAGGAGAAGAAGGGAGAAGGAGAAAGGAGGAGGAAGATCATCTTCTCAAGGTTCTCCCACCTACGTCCTGGTTGCTACAAGGGTAACGAGTGCGATCCTTATCGTTTGATTAGTGGTAGATGTGTTTTGGTTCAATTTTGATTATATCGATTTGCTGCGGTAGAAATTCGATTCTGTCCAGATTGTTGCGTGGACTTTTTCGTGATGCTAGAGGCCGAATCTGAGTTTCCCATCTCCTAGAGATATGTAGGTCTTGTTCTTAGCTTTCGGTGGCCGCCAAGATCACCTAATTCCGACTTTCGAGTCAAAAGTTATGATAGATTTAATATCTGCTGTCCAGAATCCTGACGAGAATTAGCCGTCTCTGTTTAGGTTGATATATGGCCTAGTTAGAGGGTGATTCAGAGGTCTTGCCATAACAAATTTTGAAGGTGATATCACTAGCTTTCAGGATTGATAAAGAACACCTCATTTGGATTTATAGATAAAAGTTATGCACTTTTCTTTGTGACTGTCCAGATTGTAGATCAGTCTGTCCAGATTGTATGTCAGTTTCTATCTTTAGTTTTGACCCGTGTGCCACTTTTTGTTAAAGGCAAAATTTGAATGTCGTGCCAACTAGTTTATTGTAGGTAATTTCATAACCTTTTCAGATTGTTAAAGAACGCTCAATTCGGAGTTGTAGATTAAAAGTTATGGTTGTTTTAGTATTGCTGTCCTGTTTGTTCAGACAGAAGCTGTGCTGCTGTTTTGTTTTCTTTATTAGAGAAGTTTATTGGCCGAATTGGGAAATCTCATCAACTTGAATGTTATAGATATGTTCGTTAAGATGAGGTAGGATCTGGACTCATCTCATTCCGAGTCCCACGTCATTAACTACTGTCATTTTCGTGCTGCTGTCCCGACACGTTTTTGGGTTGCAGCCTGTTTTTCAGATTAGGTTTTATGGCGATTCCTTGGGAGTTCAAGGGGTATTGTAGACTATTAATTCGGGTTGGATTCTATGTTGTTCTTATTTCGTTATTTAATTGTTTAGCCACGAGGCTACGGGTTTGGGAGCGCCATCGTTGCACGCTAACGCGTCGCAACGCGAAGGCAAGTACTTTGTTGCTTTTGAGTCTTTGTGATTGTGAATGTTTTCATGAATATAGTGTGACATATTGTGTTACCGAGATGCGAATTGGTTATGTTCTTTCATTATGTGGAGTATATCGAGAGATGGTATTATCACTGCTTCATGTTCATATCATGCATCCTTTTATTCATGTTATGTCCACGGGAGTGGATTGTAAGTCCCACCATTCCAATGTGGGCAAATTTGGACATTGTCATGTCCCGTCCACGGAGTGGATTGAAAGACCCATCAATTCCAAGTATGGGCACGTAAGACCCATCAATTCGGTATGGGCGCTTTGGACACCTATATGAAACGTTCTTCATATAGGACTTGGATCCCGCACTTTTGTTAAGGTGCGGGCTTAAGTGAACACCGACGGTGTGTCACTCACTATACCGTATATGCATGTGTGCAGTCCATCCTGATTACATTCATTCATTTCATGTTTTCATAAGTGTTCACTCGATGCAAGGTTCGCATTCTTAAATGGTGATGTCTGTTTGTATATGTGTTCTTTTTCTTTCATCAGACTTGCCGAGTCATGGACTCACTCTTGCGTTGTTTGTTTATTTTAGGTAACCCCGATGTTGGCTCACTTGGGAGGGAGTAGACACGCACTACTCGTTCACATCATCCTATTCATGTTCAAGATTAAATTTAGTTCTATCTTACATTCGTTAATGATGAACTGTAATAATTAAATTATAATTGGTGAAGGAAGGATACCTTCTCCACATGGATGTTGATTTATTATGCGTGTGAACCTTCTTTATTGATGATCGATATAAATAACTTAGAAGGTGAAGGAATGATACCTTCACCATGTCTGTTTAATTTAATCTTTGTCTTTAGTTGAAATACTTAGTTCAAATTCTTACGCATTATGGATGTATGTTAGATGTTTTAGGTGACATCTTGGCTTCCGAATAGCCGTGTGTTACGATTGGTATCGTGAGCGGGCTTTAGGTCCGTGGTAATTGAATATTAAATTGACACACTTGTACACAGAGGGTGGGGTTGGGAAATCCATTGTTTCAGTATTTCTATTGTTATGTTTCATTCGTTGAGCAATTGTTGAATTGCTTTTGTATTATCTTTCTTGTTGTTAATCTATGATATGTTATGATATTCCATATCTATGAATCTATTCTATGATTGTCATGATATGATCATGTATAATCATAATTGATTATATTGTTTAAACGTGTCGATGATGGAGGTTAAGAAGTGGAGGCCGTGGTTGTGGCCCTGGACTTTGTCGATTGCACCAGATATTTGTGGTAGCGAGAATAGAGTAGTATCTACCCGAATACCATAGTGGAGTGTTGAGGTGAGATTCTTTAGAAAATATTATTCTCTTCCTTGGTTCTGTATGTGGCCAGTTCTGGTAATAGTTGCGTTTGATGAAGTTTTCTTGAGTTAGTGTTTTACATTTCTTCTGATGAGTTCTCATTGGACTTTCTTGGTTCCATAAGTCGACTACTTGTTCTCCTGACTGCTGGTCTAAAGTTGTTCTTGGGATCGTTGGATATCGGCAAAAAAAAAAACTTATCTTTTCTTGGGAGTTCTGCCCTTCTTATTGGAGAATGTGAATCATTTATTATTGAGTATTCAGATCTGAAAGTTTTCTGTTGCAAATTCTTTAACATGTGAAAGCTTTGACTTTATGTATTTCTTTTGGATTAGTTCCGATGTTGGAATGTAATGCCTCTTTTCTGAAAGATTAGGTTAAAATCTTTAAGTGATGTCTTGACATGCTTAAGTACGAGTGTTAATTAAATGAATTAATTATTATGGTATGAGTTATCGATTTGGGTTATTAGCTTTGTGCAAACAGTCTATTCTTAACTAGTATCCGTGGAAGTGAATTGCTTAAAGTGAAATGTCGTTGTATTTGGTGCAGGATGAGTTTTAGATAAGAGGTTGTTCATATTTGTTCAAGAAGCTATTGTTGTTAAGAATTGTGGAAAAAATGTGGATGTATCGGGTTGATCTTTACGATCGGATAATCGATAAATTTGTTAGATAAGTTGAAATCTAGGTCCTCTTTCGATTATTCTAACCGCTAGTGATGGTTAAGTTAAGGATGTGTTCGAATGTTGTCTTGATAAATATTAATCTTGAATTTGTCTTCTATTTGGATCTTGATGATCTTATTTAAATGATAGCTTTACTTGATTCTTGCCATGCTAAAATTATTGAAACATGTTTAAATGACTAGATGAGCGATGATGTATCGCCTTGTGAAACCTTGACTTATGTGTCCTATATTATTGAAGTTAAGGACATTTTATTCTAATTGCTTGATCATAAGTTAGAATGTGATTATATCCTCTTAAGCATTGTTGAGGTTGCAAGCAGAGGTAGGATCATGTTTGTGCCATGTGTGGCTAGAGAGCATTTAGTGTGTACTATCTTGGCATCGAGTGTCACTAAGAGTTAAATGGATGAAAGCTAATCAGAGATTTCATTGGTGTACATTGGTGAGATTGTCATGTTCTATTATCATCTTGTTGAAAGAGTTTGTTTCAATTATAAGGTTTTTGCACTAGGTTTTCCCTAGATCAAGTATATGTAACCTTATTTAGATTTTAGAGACATGATGAAGTAGTTCATTGTGATTCTTTTCAAAAGTTCATGGAGTGTTAAGAGATTTGATGATTCTCGCCAATAGCATATTATTTCGTTGATTAGTGTGATTGTCAGACTGTGGTTGTGATGATAATGTTCAACGAAAAAATCATTTGCATGATACTGTTTTAGTGAAAGTGTTTCGAGTTTTGCGTTTGTTATCTTTGGACCTCATGAGTTATGTGGTAACTTTGTCTGTTTCGAGCAAAGAGACGGGTTGAAAGATTTTATTGGTTCTTAAGTGGTTCTTATGATTTGGTCTTAAGAGCTTATCTTGTTTAAGCTGGCAAAGTGATGTAGTAATCACAAAAAATAACTTTCCTGGTTAAAGGAAGGAGTGAAGTAAAAGTATTTGAGATTTAAGTCGCGTTTCGCCACTTGCAGTTTATTTGGGTGTGCTTAAACCTTATGCATTTGTTCCATAAGAGTTTATCAAATTTTCAAAGGGCATTACCTTCTTCTCATTTGTGGTTTGGTATTTGCTTTCAATAGGGCTTGAGCCCTCGACTATTGATTTTCCCTTATGTTTTCCGAGTACTTTGCCTAAGTGACTATTTTTTTCTTGATCCTTTGTTCACTGCGGGTGGCACATGTTTTCCTAGTTGAAGAAAATTGATTTCATTCGCTCTTCCTTTTGAGAAAGAATCAATCTATTCGTTTCACCGAGTCTTTTGAGGTGTTTAATGATTGTAGTTGTGAAACTTTGGGTTGGAAATTATTCGATGAGCATTGGAGGATGAAATAATTTACGTAATATAGTTATTTAAGAGGAGTTTATCTCATTAGAAGGTTGCCTTTGGAGGTTAAACTGATTGCATGGTTACAACTAGTAGAATCTATAGCGAGACGTAGTCCAAGTTCTTTGTTCATTTCAATGGAACATAGAATTATCCAAAGTATGAAAATCTTGATCAATGTATTAGAGTGTCGCGTTGAGTACCTTGCGTGGTTGTGTAGATGAAATATGATGGTGTTGTAATGGGAGTAATATTAGCAAAGTGATCCGATCGTTAAAGAGATTAAAGAGATAGCCGAGATTAATGGATTATTGCCATGAATGACTTGGGCGTAGTAAGTAACTCTCTAAGAATTAGAATCTTGATAAAGATAATTGGATCGAAGAAATGTTTTTGTGTTGATGTCAATGCTGCAGTATGTTTGGATTGTGAGAATTTTAGGGATTTAATTTGAGGCTTCCTAATCTTCTATATGAGAAGTTCATGGTAGGAGTCTTGAGTTTAATTTTGGGCTTCACATTCTTTTTGCTAGGACCTTGAGTCTCCCAATGATTATGTGTAGAAAAGTAGAATAAGGGTGGATTCGAACAATGGGATGGTCATTGATAGAACCCTTTTGAGGAAGTATATGAATGTGTGTGCTGGAATTTCGAGTTGTTTATTCTTAAAACATTGAGGTGATGTGATTGCATGTGATATCTATTTTGAGATGCATTGGAAGTCATCTGTCAAATTAATTCAGTCGGTAGAGGAGTTGTTGAGAGAAAGTTTCAGGTGTAGTCGATAGAGCCTCTATACCGAGGTGTGGATGATGTATTTCGACTTGAGCATAGCGTTGAGAATGCCAAGTTAAGAGAGATGAGTTAGGGTGTTATGCGATGAATTGGAATTCCAAAGTTTGAGAGAAGTTTTATTCTGAAAGAAAGCGAGAAATTGATGCTTCCTAAAGTAGAGACACGTTTTCTTGATTCTTGTTTGAGCTATGTGTTTTGACAGATGTCTTTCGCAAGTTGAGCTCGACATTTATGTTGATATGTGTGATTCTTTCCATTGAGACGGATTAAATGATTTTTTTGGGCATTCAAGTGATTTCTCCTTTGGATTTCGTGACGTTTATTCACAAACCGCCACTTGGAACGTGGAAAGGTTTTTCGTGATGAAATTCGATTCTGTGTTTGACTCTTTAGTCTTGAGTAGTAGCATAGATGCGATGTGAATCTTTCTTTTTCAGATGGGTTTTGTCGGTAAAAGAGTTTGCTTAAAGAGAGCTCTGTTGTGTGTTTCTGGTTAAAGGAGGTGATCCTTATTTTAGTGAAGAGTTCAATTGAGAGGTGGAACAAGAGTTCGTGTTCTATGTGCATGTTGTGTGGTTCAAGATCAATTGGAAGGTTAGCCAAGGTACTTTGGGTTGTTTTCGTTAGCTACGGAATTCGGAAGTTGGCGTATCGCAAGGACCGTCTCGGGTCCATATGTGGTGTACTACATTTAGCATGTTTGGTCTTGAGTGAGTACCGTGAGAACTAGGGTTTGAATATTCGTTAACGTCATTGACCATCGAGTAGGATCTTACCTTTGAATCTCTTCGATGAGTGTACTTGGCAATGTCGGATTGAGTGTTAGGTCGGATGTAGTTTACGTCAATGTCTTGTGGTCTTGTCGATCCGAGAGATAGGTCATTTGGGACACGGAGTCTCGCATGCGCGAAGTTTTATCCGACATGTTTGCTCGGGCATATGTTAATAGATGTTTCTTTTGGTGGCAATTATTCTTTCGTTTATTTCGATGGTTAGAATTCGAGTCGAATTACATTAAGAGGTAGAATGTAATACCTCGAATATCAAATAGAGAACATATTATTCGAAGAGAAATTTATTCAAATTTGAATGCATTAAAGTTTAGAGGAAAATTGAAAGAAAATTCAGGATTTGAGAGAGATTGGACCTTCGCTTTTAGCCCAAGGTGTCCTAGCCAAGTGGGCGGCCTTGTAGTGGAGTCAAGAAGGGGTCTCCTTCCCAAAACCCTACCCTCTGCTACAGTACCGCACTTTTGTAGCACTGCATCTGTAGCAGCCCCCTCCGTGCTGCTCTACCAAGATGAGGAAGAAGCTCCGAGGTGTCGCGGCCATGGTGGAAGGAGAAGAAGGGAGAAGGAGAAAGGAGGAGGAAGATCATCTTCTCCAAGGTTCTCCCACCTACGTCCTGGTTGCTACAAGGGTAACGAGTGCCGATCCTTATCGTTTGATTAGTGGTAGATGTGTTTTGGTTCAATTTTGATTATATCGATTTGCTGCGGGTAGAAATTCGATTCTGTCCAGATTGTTGCGTGGACTTTTTCGTGATGCTAGAGGCCGAATCTGAGTTTCCCATCTCCTAGAGATATGTAGGTCTTGTTCTTAGCTTTCGGTGGCCGCCAAGATCACCTAATTCCGACTTTCGAGTCAAAAGTTATGATAGATTTAATATCTGCTGTCCAGAATCCTGACGAGAATTAGCCGTCTCTGTTTAGGTTGATATATGGCCTAGTTAGAGGGTGATTCAGAGGTCTTGCCCATAACAAATTTTGAAGGTGATATCACTAGCTTTCAGGATTGATAAAGAACACCTCATTTGGATTTATAGATAAAAAGTTATGCACTTTTCTTTGTGACTGTCCAGATTGTAGATCAGTCTGTCCAGATTGTATGTCAGTTTCTATCTTTAGTTTTGACCGTGTGCCACTTTTTGTTAAAGGCAAAATTTGAATGTCGTGCCAACTAGTTTATTGTAGGTAATTTCATAACCTTTTCAGATTGTTAAAGAACGCTCAATTCGGAGTTGTAGATTAAAAGTTATGGTTGTTTTAGTATTGCTGTCCTGTTTGTTCAGACAGAAGCTGTGCTGCTGTTTTGTTTTCTTTATTAGAGAAGTTTATTGGCCGAATTGGGAAATCTCATCAACTTGAATGTTATAGATATGTTCGTTAAGATGAGGTAGGATCTGGACTCATCTCATTTCGAGTCCCACGTCATTAACTACTGTCATTTTCGTGCTGCTGTCCCCCGACACGCTTTTGGGTTGCAGCCTGTTTTTCAGATTAGGTTTTATGGCGATTCCTTGGGAGTTCAAGGGGTATTGTAGACTATTAATGGGTTGGATTCTATGTTGTTCTTATTTCGGTTATTTAATTGTTTAGGCCACGAGGCTACGGGTTTGGGCGCCATCGTTGCACGCTAACGCGTCGCAACGCGAAGGCAAGTACTTTGTTGCTTTTGAGTCTTTGTGATTGTGAATGTTTTCATGAATATAGTGTGACATATTGTGTTACCCGAGATGCGGAATTGGTTATGTTCTTTCATTATGTGGAGTATATCTTGAGAGATGGTATTATCACTGTTCATGTTCATATCATGCATCCTTTTATTCATGTTATGTCCACGGAGTGGATTGTAAGTCCCACCATTCCAATGTGGGCAAATTTGGACATTGTCATGTCCGATCCACGAGTGGATTGAAAGACCCATCAATTCCAAGATGGGCACGTAAGACCCATCAATTCCAGTATGGGCAGCTTTGGACACCTATATGAAACGTTCTTCATATAGGACTTGGATCCCGCACTTTTGTTAAGGTGCGGGCTTAAGTGAACACCGACGGTGTGTCACTCACTATACTGCGGTATATGCATGTGTGCAGTCCATCCTGATTACATTCATTCATTTCATGTTTTCATAAGTGTTCACTCGATGCAGGTTCGCATTCTTAAATGGTGATGTCTGTTTGTATATGTGTTCTTTTTCTTTCATCAGTACTTGCTGAGTCATGGACTCACTCTTGCGTTGTTTGTTTATTTTAGGTAACCCCCGATGTTGGCTCACTTGGGAGGGAGTAGACACGCACTACTCGTTCACATCATCCTATTCATGTTCAAGATTAAATTTAGTTCTATCTTACATTCGTTAATGATGAACTGTAATAATTAAATTATAATTGGTGAAGGAAGGATACCTTCTCCACATGGATGTTGATTTATTATGCGTGTGAACCTTCTTTATTGATGATCGTATTAAATAACTTAGAAGGTGAAGGAATGATACCTTCACCATGTCTGTTTAATTTAATGTCTTGTCTTTAGTTGAAATACTTAGTTCAAATTCTTCTGCATTATGGATGTATGTTAGATGTTTTAGGTGACATCTTGGCTTCCGAATAGCCAGGGTGTTACATTAATACAAGAAATATAAATTGCACAATGTAAAGCAATAGAATGCAAACCACAAAAGATACGGCGATGTTTTACCGTGGTGATCGGAGACTTGCCGGTCTCTCCTAATCCATGTTGAGGGAAACCCAAACCAATTGGGCCGGCTCCACGAATTAAGCCTTCCTCTGAGGTATCAACACCTCGCTCCACTAGGGTTGCTCTTACTCCACTGCAGAGATGACGAGCACCAAGCCACTCACAAACACCATGCCTTCTCACAAACTTCACTTGAGAAGATCACCGGACCACGACGTCTCCACGCCGTCTAGGTGTCGGCAAACACCAAGAGTAATAAGCCAAGCCCCTTGCCTGACTCTCACCATGTGCAACGAATGCACAAGCTCAAGTGGATACGAAATCCACCTCTAGATGCAACACATGCAACTAGAGACCTCTCTCCTTACTCACAAGGTGCAACACATGCATAATTGAGAGGAGAAGCTCACAATAGCTCATGTGAGTGAAATAGGATGCCAAAGGTTATCTCTCAACCGGTCAAGGGGGTATTTATAACCCCTACACCAAAAACTAGCCATTTGGAGACGAAACAGCAAAAAACTAGCCGTTACAGACTTAGTGCGGTCGTACCACACTCACAAGGGCTGGTACAACCGTTTTGGGCGGTCGTACCGCAGCTCAAAATCAGCACAGACGACACTCGGTAAAAAGGTCATAACTTTTTAACTCCAATGTTGGAATTGAGTGATTTTTTACTCGATTGAAAGCTTATTCAGAGGGCTACACAACCCACCTATTTGATTTGATCTCAAACATATTTTATCAAATCAAAAAGCCCAACTCCAAAGAGCCACTACCATGGTCTAAGTCTAAAGTATTTGCAACAAGCAATCTTATACCATGCCAAGGGAAAATACATGAATCCCAACAATTTGCAAAACACATTTGCAAACTTAGATCATGCCACAAGGAGTTGGTACATGGACTTCAACCATTTGCAAAACACATTTGCAAAGTACAGTCACATGTTACAAGGATTAAACGCATGAGCCTCGACTATTTGCAAAACACATTTGCAAATAATAGCATCATGCCACGGAGAGCTAGAGCAAGTGAGATTGAGTTATCAACACATGATGAGACTCAAGCTACTTGACAAGACCCCTCTTAATAGTACGACAACCTATACTATCAATCCGGTCTTCCAACCAAACACCAAGACCGCCAAGTGCGTGGTCATACCGCTTGATGTGGTACTACTGCTGGTTAGCCTCCAATACTACTGATTTCTGACAGAAGCACTTAGAGCTTCCAAAACTCAAATTCAAATGCATGCATGATCCTAAATCGATCCATATAGCACAAGAACATGCTATCTAGCTATTAGTCATGAACCCTCTATTGTCATGCATTTTCATTACTATGTCGCCATCCATAAACTAGGACTAAGCCTTTAAACATCTTAGCACACATGTTAGTACCACAACACAATCTCAAATAATTGAATATAGATAAACATGAGTATATATAAACTACACATGTTATATATATACTCACATATAAGTATATATGAACTACAAAAGTTATATATACCATGAGTATATACGAACTACAAGTTGTATATACTAAATATGAGTGTATACGAACTACACAAGTTGTATATACTCATATGAATATATTAACTACACAAGTTAAATATATTCAAGGATATATGAGTATCTATGAACTACACAAGTCTCATATTCTCTCATATACTCATATGAATATATTAACTACACAAGTTAAATATATTGTAATATCCCGTTTGTTGTTAGTGGATGTAATAAAAAAATTAGAGAGGGAATTAAGATAATTAAAAGGGAAAAAAAATCAGAAATTGAGAGAGTAATGGGCCACGCAGCCCATAGTCAAGTGGAGGAAAAACAGGCTTAGTGGGCCATGGCCCATGAGGAAACCGAAACCAACTAAAGAATGAGGGGAACCTAGGGTGCTACAGTACCACTGCTGCCACTGTAGCACGGCATCGTAGCAACCCATCTCTCCATGGTAGTGCCCTCTCCTCCGATGCCTCTTCATTGTGGTGGCGGCCAAGAAAAAGGAAGAAGAAGGAAGAAAGGAGAAGGGAAGAAGAGAGGAAGGGAAGATTCATGGATTGCATCGCGGTCTACAGCGTTCGTCATGGTAACCCGGTTTGCCCGAATAGATGCATATTTGATTGTTGTAGCAATGTCGGTATTTCTATCTCCTCAGGACAGATCGCGTTAGACAGACGTTTTGATATAGTTAAGTGCGGATTCGGTCTTGGGCTTCTCCTAGAGAGTTGTAGAAGACGTCAATATCTTTCGATGAAGTGCTAGATCGTATTATTTGGACCTCTGTAGCAAAAGTTATGAATTTTTTAGTGCGATTGTTCTGCGAATCTGTCAGTATTCTGATAGGTTTTAGTAATCTGACTTTAGAGATCAGTTAAAGGGAGAATTAGAGGATCTCAGTATAGCGAACGTTGTAGATAATTGTCGTAGCTTTCAGGGAAGCCCAAGAACGCGACATTTGGACAAACGAGCTGAAAGTTATGTTAGTTTTAGTGCTCTGTCCAAAAAGGGTGACGTGAAATCGATGTTTTGTTAATCAGCTTAAAAGTGATTTTAGATGGCCGAATCAGGGAGGCTCACCAACTAGGTTTAGTTGGGAAATTTGATTACCTTTCAATGAAGTCCAAGAACACCTAATTTGGACCACTGTACGGAAAGATATGAATTTTAGAACTTGATTGTTCACAGAGGGCATTTTAGTACTTAAGAAAGCGGAGTCGGGATCGCGTTGCAATTTGCTACTTGATGAGTTAAACTTATTTAATTCATGTTTTCGTTACTATGGTCTTAGTTTATATTCATAATGTATTAGGTGGGGATTAGTACGGGAGGCACCGTCTTCACGTTCTCCATTCGCACGCGGTTAAGGCAAGTGCATCGTTTGATTCGTGGTTGCGATTGATTGGTGTTTGTGTGCTTTTTCGATATGTGATAGTATAGTGAGATTGATGGCATGATGTTGGTTTAAGATTGGTGGATGCTCCAAATATGTTTATGCTCTGTTGTGGTATGATGTTATCGTTTTGTGGTAAATTGATGATGATTAAATGATGAGCATGTGCATATTGAGATCATGTTGAGGCTTGGTCACGTGGTGACCAAGTATGTTTCCCGAGATCCCGTCATGAATGTGATGGGCGAGATCCCCACTCGTGGAGTGTGGGCATGAGGTCCCCAATACTTAGTATTGGGCAATGGTCCTGTGCGTGCGCGCCGCAGGCATGGGTATCTTGACGGTTGCATACTTTGCATTACGGTGTAATGCACAAAGAAAGATAAAGAGAAAGGACCTTGAGCATTGCATTTGCATATGAGATGTTCTATTGTTGATCTCCTTTACATGGATGCTGATGTTATAGTTTCTTTATGTACTTGCTGAGTCTGTGGACTCACTCTTGCTTTTATTGTTGTTTTAGGTTTCTTTTGGAAAAACGTTTAATCAGGAGAATAGAGGGGGTTTTCTATGTTTTTCCGGCAACCTGGGCCTGGGCCTTGGCCCATGAGGCCTGGCCGGCCATAGGGGGGAGGTGCCACCCTCCCCCAAAAACCCTAGCCGCCCCTCCCCCTCTCCTCCCTCTCTTGGCCACCCCCCCGTCCTCCTCTCTTCCTCCTCACGCCCCTGCCCCTAGGAGCCGCCCCAACCTCCCTGGTTGCTGGTCCCTGCTGGTTTGCCTCCCCATCCTGCCTTCGGACCTTCCCCTGCTGCCGGTTGCGCAAGGAGTTGAGGAGGACAGCAGCTTGCTTGGGGCAAAGGAGGTGAGAAGGAGGGAGATCGTCTTCTCCGTGGTTCTTCCGCCTACTTCCTGGTTGCTGCAAAGGTATCGGATGCCGACCCTCATCTTTTGATTAGTGGTAGAGGCGATTTGATTCATATTTGGTTAGAACGTATTGCTGCGAGCAGAAAGTCGGTTCTGTCCAGTTTGTTGCGTGGACTTTTTCGTGATGTTAGAGGCCGAATCTGAGTTGTCCATCTCCTAGCGATATGTAGGTTTTGCTCTTAGCTTTCGGTGGCCGCCAAGAACACTGAATTCCGACATGCGAATCAAAAGTTATGGTAGTTTACGTCTCTGCTGTCCAGAATCCTGACGAGAATAAACTGTCAGTTTTGTCTCTTAATTTTGGATGTGTTAATGGCAAATTCAGGGCTTCCACCCAACTAGGTTATTGTAGGCCTTGGTCTTAGCTTTTGATATTGTTAAGGAACGCCCAATTCGGAGTTGTAGATTAAAAGTTATGGCCGTTTCAATTCTGCTGTTCTAAATGCTTAGTCAGATTCTGTTCTGCTGATTCGTTTGGTAGTTAGCAATTTAATTTGGCCGAATTGGATTATCTCGTCAACTACAAAGTTGTAGATATGTTTGTTAAGATCGTGTAGGATCTGGGCTCACCTCGTTTGGAGTCTCAGGTCATTAGTTTTGGCACTTTCCGTGCTGCTGTCCAGAAACTGCCAGAAGTTCGGACAGACAGGGTTCGTTGGTCTTGGGGAGTTTGATACATTTGGAACTTGAGATTTCCATCAACTAGGTTGTTGTAGATAATTGTATTACCTTTCAATCAAGCCTGAGAGCACCCCTTTTCGAGTTGTAGATCGAAAGTTATGCTATTTATACCGCTGCTGTCCGTTTATGCTTTTTGCTAGAATGTGGGTTAATTCAAGCGGCGGGTATCATCTAGATGGTGGGATTGGGGTTATAAGTTAGTGCGATGCGGGTAGTTTCTTGATGACTTGGTTCTTATTGAGTAACTTTGGTGTAGGGGGTGAGGCACCAAGGTTAGTGGCTTCTTCGTTGCCTTCCAACGCACCGCTACGCTAAAGGCAAGTACAATGACTTATGTGTGATTTGTAATGCATGGGGGGAAGTAGTCTGCTAGTCACACACTTGCCACATGAACTAAATAAAGATGAATGATCTTCAGAACGTAATTGTTTGAGTAATTGGGCGAGATGCCCAAAGATTTATTTTGTTTCGTCTCATGCAATATATTAAATGTAATAATGATGAGTAGTAGAAATTCATATCTCTCTAGTTATGTTAGATACTTAGCATGTCTTTGATGTCTTTGGAAGAAGGTTTTAGTTAATATTTGAATTGTCTGTGTGTTGGAACCTTCGTGTAATTAACTTTACAAGGGAGGTTCTGCCGAAATTTATTAAGATTGTCTAGTTTGGAATTATTAGAGTTTGTTTAGTAGCATTTCAGGCTCATGTCGGGCTGGGGTGTTACATATATTCAAGGATATATTTGAAAGTAATGATCATTAATATATGTGGAAAGAGAATATAGGTCAATACTAATGAAACCACAAAATATAGAATGAACTCCCCCTAAATGTGTGCATGCACAAATGTGTAATGGAAATATATGCATATATCGAAGTTAACCTTTTTGGTGGAGTTTAACCGATATTTTGGATCTGAGGAATGCAACAAGATATAATAAGAAGAAGTAGAATGCATACCTCTTGTATTTTCATCTTTATATCCAAACGAAACTAAGCAATAGATAATCAATAGAATTATTAGTCTCACAAATAGATTTGTCATTAATGAATACATACCTGTTTGGATTTTTGCTTTTATATCCAAGCTGAGACTAAACATGATATAACAATAAGAGTGTTAGTCTCACAAGTGCATTTGTCATTAATCACTAAAATACTCCATTAAAATATAATGGCGGGTCTAGATCCTGCATTTGGTGCTAAGTCCTGTCACACTAGGACTCCTAGCATGACAGTACCATCTTGTCATGCCAGGAGAACTAGCATGACATAACAGTGCAGCCATTCCAGGGTTTGTGCAGTTCCAGAGGAGTTGTAAAAACCTTGTCGCTCTCTGGTGCTAAGTCTTGTCACTCCAGGACTCCACAGCGTGTGAGTACCATTTGTGACGCTTGGGGCTGGCGTGGCGATGGCTATAAGCAGAACACAACACCCTCTATGCTTGTATCCATTCAATCATTTTATTCAAACATTGACATGTATGCATATATCCATTGAACCATTTCATATCATTTCATTCAATAAGAATCATGCATTCAGTCATTTTATTCAAATAGTGACATGTATGCATATATCCATTGAACCATTTCATTTCATTCAACAAGAATCATCCAAAGTTTGATCTCATTTCATTTCATGCAGTCATTTGATTCTACTTAGTCCTTCGTGTATATATATACCCATTCATTACATCAGCTGTGCTTTCGGTGTGCACCCGTACCTAGTGTGTACCTAGTAGCTGGATGCATGCTGCATGTGCCCTCGACGATGTTGACTGAACTAATGTCCGCGTGAGCACGGCGTCTACGGCACGGAGGCGTGGCTTGAATAGGCTGCATTGCGAAAGGTGCACCAACAAGGTCTGAGAGGACCATCTCGTCGGGCAACCTGGCATCCATGTCATCATCGTCCTCCTGCTCTTTGTCTTGCTGCAGCCGAAGTAGATGTCGTTGCCCGTGATGTTGTAGAACGCCACGAGCCACTCTGAGCCGGGCTTGGTTGAACATGTCCTGCCACCGTGGCACAGCTCATTCTAGTCGCCATTCGCCACATCGGTTGCGAACCATCTACAAGGGGAAAAAATTGAGTAAAATTTCTACAAGCAATATATTGAAGTGAACTACTATGGTGCAATTTTAACCATGATTCCACCTGTAACATCCCCATTTTCAACTTGTGTTTCAAATGTAAGAAAATGGGTAGAAATTAAAACTTTTTCTTACATCATGTATCTCCTGTGTGTACTAAACAATTATTGCACCAGAGTAGGGAAATACAAAGTCACAAGTCTGTTGATCCAAATCTTGATCCTCCAAAAACAATTTTGTCGAATATGTTGATCATCTCATGGGAAATATTTTTCCTAAGTTCTTGGGTTGATGTGTGACCCCTCTGAAAAATTTCACAATTTTCAGAAATTGTTTGAATAGTTTTAAGGGTCAGTCAAACTTGTTTGACTTGTAGTCAAACCCTAGCTCAAAGCATTGTATAATTTCTGGAGAAAAGTGCTCAGCATAAAAACCTCTGGAAATTTTATACAAGGTCCATCTCAAGGTTAGCAAGCCACTGTAAAAATTTCATAAATTTTGGAGCTAGTTCTATCTCTTAAGACCCCTTCAAAATCTCAATTCAAATTAAAACTCTAAACCTGGTCCGAGTCAAACTTAGACTCAAACCCAGGTCCGGCTTTCAGGTCTTGGTCGCACCGAGCCAATTAAGCCGTGTCGGGCTCGGTCAGGTTGGGCACAGGTGGTCTGGGCTGTTGGATTTTAAATCCAACGCTCAAAGACCTCCTCGGGTCTTTGTAAAGGACCTCCCACCCGCACGACCTCCTCGGGTTCTTTTACGAAGACAACCTCGAGGACCTCCCGGGACCTCCTTTGCACCTTCTGCAAAGACCACCTGGCGACCTCCTCGGACCTCCACGACCACCCCTAGCGCTTGGGTGATCGTGGGCCATCTCTCTGAGATCGTGGCTCGGACCTCCCCTAGTGTTAGGACCTCTGTCTGGGCTCAAGATCCGAGCCCTTGGATTTCAATCAACGACTCACGACCTCCCTAGTGGGAGCTCTGTGCTGATTTTAGCCGTTGGGCTCTTTTGACCCGGTCCTCTCCTGTCGGGTGGGCACAGGCATTATCAATTTTGTGCATGGCGGTGGGGAGCGGTGCCTTGTCAACTCTAGGGTGACAAGCGGCTATGTGCTGCCAACATTAAATGTCTGCGGCACCTTTTGCTCAAAGTCACCACGACACTGCTCCCATCATGTCGTTGATGCCTAGCTCGGTGCACGAGTGGGTGTGACCTTGTTTTCATTTTTGGCGCTCGGCTATATATGGATCCGGGCTTCTCCCTTAAGTTTCTTTGGATCCATTCTTGCACCCTAGTTTCTTCCTCTGCTCTTGAGCTCAAGTCACCCGAAAGCCTCTGTCACCATTGCTCGACCTTGGAGCTCTCGGCGACCCTTGAGCTCGGTGGTTCATTATTGCAATTTTGGCTAATCCTTTTGTTCTCTTGGTCACCTCGAGCCTCTCGACTTGCTTTGTTTGACCTTCACGAGGTTGATAAAGTAGGAGCGTGTGGTTCGTGGCGAGAGCGTCGTCTTCTTCACCTCCGGCGACCTCCACCTTCACCGAGCTCTTGCGGCCACCTCTAGCTCCTCCATTCCACGGTCGATATTTGATGTCGGAAATCCCTATTCTTTTAGACCTCTTCGGTTTTGATTTGGCGTAGTGGTCCCGGCGGTTATCTCGGTTAGCCGCGGTTGGTGGTGCTTCGGTGTAGCTTTTGGCACCCTTAGGTTCTCCGTCTATTTGGAGCTCATTCGTGCCTTTGGTTTCGCCGACGAGGTCCACGTCGCGGCGGCAAGTCTTGGCACGCCTTCGGGTTTTGTCGATTCAAAACCTCCCGTTTAAATCATATTCTTAGGACCACTTGAATGCTCAAATCATTGCTCATCATTGGTGCATTAATTGTGTCCTAATTTGTGCCGTGGAGTCAGCATCGTGTAGGCGGGGCCTTAGTCATTAAGTGTTAGTTAGATTCATTTATGGTCAATCATTAGATGCATTAAGTGTCTTAGCGCCGTATGCTGGAGGTCCTACACCATTAAAACCACTCTAGGACCTCCTCGGGCTAATCTTAGTCTGTTCACGACCTCTCCAAGTTCAGATCTGGGCCTTAGGATCTTTTAGAAAATCCTAAGTCTCGGACCTCCCACCATATAGAATCGTGGCCGTTAAAGACCTCCGTAGGTTAAATCCCACCGCTAGGATCACCCTCCTCCTTGGGGTCCTTTTGCAAAAGACCTCCTTGAGGTCCTCAGTGCGAAAGGTCACCCCGGTCGTTTTTGTCAAACCGCCCTCTCGGACCTCCTTGGGTCCTCTTTGCAAAAGTCCTTCCTTAGTCGTTTTGAAAAACCACCCCTGAGCCACCCCACCAAGGTCCTCTTGTGCAAAAGACCACCTGGTCATTTGTAAAGAGAACCTTCAAAACTACGTTTAGGGTCCTCTTTGCAAAAGACCACCTCGGCCCTTTGTGAAGAAGTCGTAGGACCTCCTCGCTCGGATCTGGACCGTTCATGACCTCCCACGGAGATCCAACCGTCGGACCTCTCTCTGTTGAACACATCGCGTAGGGACCTCCCGCGAAGATCATGGCCATCCATGACCTCCTCGGTGAAATCCTAGCCGTCCCGACCTCCTCGCTTCATCTTAGCCGTTCGGGACCTCCCACCGGAGATCGTGACCGTCTCAGGACCTCCTGCCCGACTACGGACCGTTAGATTTAGATCTAGCGGGCTGGGCCTCTCGGTAGATCTCAGCCGTCCGGGACCTCCTATGGGAGATCGGCCGTTAAGATCTCGTCGATCAATCGTTGACCTTTAGACCTCCCCTGTGCTCGGGACCGCGGATCTTGATCGGCGGTCCACGACCTCTGATAAGCGCGAGGAACTCCTTTGCGTGCGCGTTGTCGTGCAGTCGTAGCCATTGGATTCAAGATCTACGGCCAGACCTCCTCGCTATATCTTGCCGTCTAGGACCTCCTCGTTAGATCCGGCCGTCAAGTCTAGATCTAACGGCTAAGACCTCTCTAGGCGCGGCAAGGTCTTTGCGCCAGTGCTCGTGCGGGTTTTAGCATCGAGATCGTGAGCCGTGCGATCTTTGATCAACGGCCCACGACCTCCCGATTTTATGGGTTTTCAGTTTAGTCCAAAAGCTTTTATTTGCACATATTAATTGTTTTAACTTCAAAATTGCGTAACTTTTCTCTGTATCTCCAAATTTAACAAACTAAAGTTCGATAAATGCATCTCATAAAGTACTTTAGCTTAGTATAGGTTTTGCGATAATCTTTAATACTGAAATTAATCATGTCTTAGATTTAAAACTTAGAAAATCATAACTAAATCATTTTAACTCCAAATGACCTGAAATTTTATATGGGTTACCACTATACCAGTGGGTAGCTACCATAAAATTTTAGCTTCAAAATCTTTCTAGAAAATATTTTTGCTCTGATTACTAATTATGGCGAAATTAGGTTTTTAGAGAATATCTTTTGCACCACAAATCCAAATTAAGTTTTTCCAGTTTACGTGTCTAGGTATGTTCGTATTTTACCTTGTGTATAAATTTCGTCACATTTGGATAATTTTGCTTGCTCTTTTGTTTAAGTGTTGCTCGTCTTATTGGTTGTTTTCGCTCTTGGCTTAGGATTCGATATTTCTGCGGTAATCCAGAGCGACCCTCCGCAACAAGTTGAGCAACAAGCGAGCAAGCAGTTTGATCATTTCCCATTTGATCCCATTACTTTTAAAGTCTAATATTTTGTTTAAACTTCTATGTATGCATTGCAAATTTGTTGTTAAATTGATTAGTTAATCCTCTAGTTGCATAATCTGTAGGTAAATAATTATCCTCTACTACAGAGCCTAGGTTATTTCTTTGTGGTTAGAGTTCGATGGATGAACTCTTATCACTTAGTAGATTACTGAATGAATATTGCTTAGCCATGCCTAGAATATCGGTAGTATTGGGCGATCATCGACTTAGTCGGTGATCTTGATCACCTAAATGCTATTATTATTCCATTATGTCCAACCTTGTGTTTTACCAACTTACAAATCAAAACTCAAAACAAAATTATATCTTGACTTGGGCACAATGGTATGTTGGTGTGATCTTTTGGTGTGATTGGAATGGTGCCTAAGTCCCTAAGGACCGAGTTACTTGTGCCATTGATCCAAGCAATTATTGCGTGCTAACCACACGAGGGGATATGGGACCTCTCTTGACTAAGTACTTTGGGAGGTGTTAATTATGAGGCTGGTCGGTGGGTGTGTGCGTGTGTGTGTTTGTGGTGTGCGAGGAGCATTAGGTGTCCGGTTAGGTGTCTAATGTATCCTTCTCCCGTGGGTTGCGGCTCTTAATTAGCATCGTCCATTGGAAGCGTCTTGTAGACTTAGCCGTGCACATACCAAAGGAAGTATGCTAACCGTGGTGGTGGAAAGCGGTCTATCGTGTGGGTACATTGGTACACCTGCGAGGTTAAAACTATTCGAATAGCCTCGTCCTAGGTTATGGACACGCTTGGTTATTTCCACAAGAACTAGACTACAACCTTTTAAAAACTTAAACTTGACATGGGTGGTATGAAGGGTACTTCATGCTATTGTTGTGGTGACTTTGGGTTAGTCACTTCTAGGTTGGTGTTGTTCTCTATCTATGTTATTATGGTCTCTCTTTTATTTGAACAATAAAAGTTAATTGCAAACTTGCTTTGAATCTATTACCTTATTGTAAATGAAAGCTTGCTTTATCTGAAAATAAGTCAAAGCCTCATCCACTTAAATAAAGCTTGCATGTAGTTAATTATAGTTCTGTTATCTCACACGTCGGTCTTGCAGTACAAAACAAGTTTTGTACTCATACGCTGCTTAATATTAATTGTTGCAGAGGAAGAAGGTGAGCCCCAAGGGCCTCACTTTTGTGAGTATGTGTTCTTGTGTTTGGGACGATTAGCTTGGCGGTCCGGTTGGTTGCCTTGTGGGTAAAGGCACACCGATTGGCTTTTGTTTATCGCCATCTTACGGCCATTTTGCTTCCATTGTGTATTTACTTATCTTTATGAATTTTGGCAGTCGGCCTCTCTTTTGTAATAACTCTCTTTATATTATCTATGTCCTTGATTGTTGCTTTTGCTGACTCTATGTGTATGAATGGAATTGATGCATGATTTTGTAGCGGGTGTGTATCTTGCATTTAGGAAGTATACATATCTCGAGCTTAGTTTATTTGATTTGTCTTGTTAGGACCAAGTGGATGGTTAAGCAGTACAAGCCGAATAAACGGGGTCCTCACAAAGTTGGTATCGAGCCATTCCGTAAGTAGTAACCCAAGCTTGGTCGTCTTTAGGATATTTTGGGAAACTTAATTTCAAAGTATCAAATGATTTATGAAAGCTTAAGTAAATTCTCAGATTTTACTCCTTACCTATCTTAGCTTTCTATCTCACCTTGCTCTAATTTGATTTTTAAAAGTTGTTTTCCTCTCCTTCCCTCTAAAGATAGTTGTTATCGATTAATTGGGTTTTAGGACCAATGAGTTTGGCAAATTGAAGTGTTAGCTGCCCTCTACAAGGTTTTGAAGCTTCAGTGGAAGATTTCAATTAGGAGGCTTGGATGCAAAATCGGACAGCGATCATTCAATTTCGGACAGCAGCTCAAGGTTCTAAATAGGGTAGAAAATGAGAGGTTAATCAACTAAAACTTGTGGGCATAAAAGGGTAAGATGTGATATTAGTTGGCTAAGTATCTAACACCCCTTATTAGTGATTTTACCCCGTTATTTAGTTATGATAAGACTTAAGTGGTGTGCTGAAATTTGCATTCCTAAACCGATTGCTCGTTCTTTTCATACGAGTTAGTAAATGCGGAAGTTACTCTTGTGGTTGAAACCTTGTGCTGATTTTGTGGTTGTTTTTGGGCCTTTTGAGTTCATCTCCTAATGAGTTATTGTTTCTTTGCCTTGAGCTTTCGGGTTTAATCCTTGTCCATCTTAGAATCTATCCCCACTCCACCTTTCTGCCGAACTCCCTAGTCCTTGGCTTTTCTTTCGCACCTTTCATCTTCTAGTTTCCGGGTTGCTTTGCTAACCCATCTCTTCGGAGCAGGATGTCGGGACAGACCAGCGGATGTGAGTTTGTTCCCTTTGCCACTGGGAGCGGCAATTGCCTCCTTTTCATTGGTTATGGTGAAGAGCCATGTAAATCAAAGATCGTGAACTAGGAAAGGTCAAGGTGCATCGATGTGGTGAGGAAGGACACTACAACAACGCAGTGTACTACTGACTTGCCCAAAGCGTGGCGAAGACCACTTGCACGAAGCGTCCATTGCCGAATCACTTGTTTCCTCTGCGAGGAAACAATCACTATCCCAAAGAGTGTAGTTTGAACAAGGTAATCTCCAAGTCGTTAAAACTTCAACGACTGCTTCTTCGGTCGTCTGTAAGCACAGCAACCGCCAATGCCTCCAAACCAACGAAGTTCCTGGATGATTTGTCTACGGAGCTGCGGGACAAATTACCAGTTTATACCTTCCCCGACTTTCAGATTGTGGTCGAAGATCCCGTTGTTGCTGGGGCTAGAAAGAGAAAGCTAAAGGATCGTCGCAAGCGTCAGCAGATAGCTGATGTCACTTGTTTCTTTTGCAACAACAAGGGTCACTATGCGCTAAATTGTCCTAAAGAGAGTGCAGCCACCCCTTGTCCTCCGAAGGCTGTGTCTCGATCTTGGGCACCTGCGAGTCGGCAGAGCGGCCTCCGTAACCTAGCCGAAGTCACTTGTTTCCGCTGCAAACTCCAGGGTCATTATGCTTTTAATTGTCCTAAGGAGCTTGCAGCAACCTCTCGATTCTTTTCGCGGCCTGTGATTCGATCGCATGCACCGGCGAAACATCGTGACTGGAGGGTCGTCTGTGCTCAAGTCAATCCTATCTCTGTTGGGAAAGCTCAGGAGGTACCCGACGTCGTGTAAGGTACACTTCTTAGCCCTTACCCTAATACTATTGTATTCAATTCGAGCATTTCATTCCTTTTATCCCCATCTTTTCTGCTTTTGTGGAATTTGTTTCACTCTTTTATCCGTGCTCGGTATCTCCCTAGTTTGAAAGGTCTTGCTAATCTATCTCAAACCCCAATATACCTTCCGGGATGTCGTCATTTGTTTGACTAAGCGGTACTCTTCCTTCCCTTTTTATCCTAGAGCATCGCATACCAGTTTTTGCCTCAAATCCCAGCGACCCCAAAGGGCCGCCGCTCCTCTAATCAACTAGCTCCGGAGGGATGACTCCGTATAGCTAGTTAACCGACCGTGGTCTTGTTGGTTAGTGAAGTAACGGACAATTTGCTTCACCAACTAAGAAAGACCATAGTCACTCTAAGATAGCTAGGCTGGAGGATGACTCAGTATAGGTGGTTAGCAGTCGAGATTCCGTTGTTAGTGGAACTAACGGACAAATCGCTCCACCACTAAACGGACCTGCACCACCACCCTTGGAACCAAGAAGAATCTCTCAATCATCAATCCTTGTTATATCTGGACTGGTAAGTTTCCTCGTGTCGACTAATGTGACACGTTTCCTACCAATCAACCAAGGTTCATCTGGGTCACCTAGCGGGCTCTATATCGCCAGGATCATGAGCTTGCATGGGGTGCGAAGACGATCATCTCGATCGTGGTTCCATCTTCACTTCCGGTTCGGCATAGCTTGCAGAAGCTACATGGGAACGAAGATCGTCTCGTCAAGTGAACTACCCTCTTTCTTTTAAGTGAGACAAATCTCGGACGAGATTTTTGTAAGGGGAGGTTTGTAACATCCCATTTTCAACTTGTGTTTCAAATGTAAGAAAATGGGTAGAAATTAAAACTTTTTCTTACATCATGTATCTCCTGTGTGTACTAAACAATTATTGCACCAGAGTAGGGAAATACAAAGTCACAAGTCTGTTGATCCAAATCTTGATCCTCCAAAAACAATTTTGTCGAATATGTTGATCATCTCATGGGAAATATTTTCCTAAGTTCTTGGGTTGATGTGTGACCCTCGAAAAATTTCACAATTTTGAAAATTGTTTGAATAGTTTTAAGGGTCAGTCAAACTTGTTTGACTTGTAGTCAAACCCTAGCTCAAAGCATTGTATAATTTACGGAGAAAAGTGCTCAGCATAAAACCTCTGGAAATTTTATACAGGTCCATCTCAAGGTTAGCAAGCCATCAGTAAAAATTTCATAAATTTTGGAGCTAGTTCTATCTCTTAAGACCCTTCAAAATCTCAATTCAAATTAAAACTCTAAACTTTGGTCCGAGTCAAACTTAGACTCAAACCAAGGTCCGGCTTTCAGGTCTTGGTCGCACCGAGCCAATTAAGCCGTGTCGGGCTCGGTCAGGTTGGGCACAGGTGGTCTGGGCTGTTGGATTTTAAATCCAACGCTCAAAGACCTCCTCGGGTCTTTGTAAAGGACCTCCCACCCGCACGACCTCCTCGGGTTCTTTACGAAGACAACCTCGAGGACCTCCCGGGACCTCCTTTGCACCTTCTGCAAAGACCACCACAGGCGACCTCCTCGGACCTCCACGACCACCCCTAGCGCTTGGTGATCGTGGGCCATCTCTCTTGAGATCTGTGGCTCGGACCTCCCTAGTGTTAGGACCTCTAATACTGGGCTCAAGATCGAGCCCTTGGATTTCAATCCAACGACTCACGACCTCCTAGTGGGAGCTCGTGCTGATTTTAGCCGTTGGGCTCTTTTGACCCGGTCCTCTCAGCGTCGGGTGGGCACGGGCATTATCAATTTTTGTGCGTGGCGTAGGGAGCGGTGCCTTGTCAACTCTAGGGTGACAAGCGGCTATGTCTGCCAACATTAAATGTCTGGCGGCACCTTTGCTCAAAAGTCACCCGACACTGCTCCCATCATGTCGTTGATGCCCTAGCTCAGTGCACCCAGTGGGTGTGACCTTGTTTTCATTTTTGGCGCTCGGCTATATATGGATCCCGGGCTTCTCCTTAAGTTTCTTTGGATCCATTCTTGCACCCCTAGTTTCTTCCTCGCTCTTGAGCTCAAGTCACCCGAAGCCTCTGTCACCATTGCTCGACCTTGGAGCTCTCCGCGACCCTTGAGCTCCAGTGGTTCATTATTGCAATTTTGGCTAATCCTTTTGTTCTCTTGGTCACCTCGAGCCTCTCGACTTGCTTTGTTTGACCTTCACAGAGGTTGATAAAGTAGGAGCGTGTGGTTCGTGGCCGAGGCGTCGTCTTCTTCACCTCGGCGACCTCCACCTTCACCGGAGCTCTTGCGCCACCTCTAGCTCCTCCATTCCACTGGTCGATATTTGATGTCAAATCCCTATTCTTTTAGACCTCTTCGGTTTCAGTTTGGCCGTAATGGTCCCGGCGGTTATCTCCGGTTAGCGCCGGTTGGTGGTGCTGGTGTAGCTTTTGGCACCCTTAGGTTCTCCGTCCTATTTGGAGCTCATTCGTGCCTTTGGTTTCCGCCGACGAGGTCCACGTCGCGGCGGCAAGCATTTATGCTGCTTTCGGGTTTTGTCAGTTCAAAACCTCCCGTTTTCGTCATATTCTTAGGACCACTTGAATGCTCAAATCATTGCTCATCATTGGTGCATTAATTGTGTCCTAATTTGTGCCGTGGAGTCACTGTCGTGTAGGCGAGGGCCTTAGTCATTAAGTGTTAGTTAGATTCATTTATGGTCAATCATTAGATGCATTAAGTGTCTTAGCCTTGCGTCTGGAGGTCTGCACCATTAAAACCACTCTAGGACCTCCTCGGGCTAATCTTAGCTGTTCACGACCTCTCCAAGTTCAGATCTGGGCCTTAGGATCTTTTCCGAAAAATCCTAAGTCTCTGGACCTCCCACCATATAGAATCCTGGCCGTTAAAGACCTCCGTAGGTTAAATCCCAGCCGCTAGGATCACCCTCCTCCTTGGGGTCCTTTTTGCAAAAGACCTCCTTGAGGTCCTACGTGCGAAAGGTCACCCCGTCGTTTTGTCAAAACGCCCTCTCGGACCTCCTTGGGGTCCTCTTTGCAAAAAGTCCTTCCTTAGTCGTTTTCGAAAAATCATAACTAAATCATTTTAACTCCAAATGACCTGAAATTTTATATGGGTTACCACTATACCAGTGGGTAGCTACTATAAAATTTCAGCTTCAAATCTTTCTAGAAAATATTTTTGCTACAGATGCTAAGTATGGTAGAAATTAGGTTTTTAGAGAATATCTTTTGCACCACAAATCCAAATTAAGTTTTCCAGTTTCTATGTCTAGGTATGTTCGTATTTTACCTTGTGTATAAATTTCGTCACATTTGGATAATTTTTGCTTGCTCTTTGTTTAAGTGTTGCTCGTCTTATTGGTTGTTTTCGCTCTTAGCTTAGGATTCGATATTTGCGGTAATCCAGAAACGACCCTCCATAACAAGTTGAGCAACAACAAGCGAGCAAGCGATTTGATCATTTCCCATTTGATCCCATTACTTTTAAAGTCTAATATTTTGTTTAAACTTCTATGTATGCATTGCAAATTTGTTGTTAAATTGATTAGTTAATCCTCTAGTTGCATAATCTGTAGGTAAATAATTATCCTCTACTACAGAGCCTAGGTTATTTCTTTGTGGTTAGAGTTCGATGGATGAACTCTTATCACTTAGTAGATTCGAATGAATATTGCTTAGCCATGCCTAGATATCGGTAGTATTGGCGATCATCGACTTAGTCGGTGATCTTGATCACACAAATGCTATTATTATTCCATTATGTCCAACCTTGTGTTTTACCAACTTACAAATCAAAACTCAAAACAAAAATTATATCTTGACTTGGGCACAATGGTATGTTGGTGTGATCTTTTGGGTGTGATTGGAATGGTGCCTAAGTCCCTAAGGACCGAGTTACTTGTGCCATTGATCCAAGCAATTATGCGTGCTAACCACACGAGGGGATATGGACCTCTCTTGACTAAGTACTTTGGGAGGTGTTAATTATGAGCTGGTCGGTGGGTGTGTGCGTGTGTGTGTTTGTTGTGTGCGAGGGAGCATTAGGTGTCAGGTTAGGCATCTAATGTATCCTTCTCCCGTGGGTTGCGGCTCTTAATTAGCATCGTCCATTGAAAGCGTCTTGTAGACTTAGCCGTGCTCGCATACCAAAGGAAGTATGCTAACCGTGGTGGTGGAAAGGCGGTCTATCGTGTGGGTACATTGGTACACCTATGAGGTTAAAACTATTCGAATAGCCTCGTCTAGGTTATGGACACGCTTGGTTATTTCCCACAAGAACTAGACTACAACCTTTTAAAACTTAAACTTGACATGGGTGGTATGAAGGGTACTTCATGCTATTGTTGTGGTGACTTTGGGTTAGTCACTTCTAGGTTGGTGTTGTTCTCTATCTATGTTATTATGGTCTCTCTTTTATTTGAACAATAAAAGTTAATTGCAAACTTGCTTTGAATCTATTACCTTATTGTAAATGAAAGCTTGCTTTATGCTGAAAATAAGTCCAAAGCCTCATCCACTTAAATAAAGCTTGCATGTAGTTAATTATAGTTCTGTTATCTCACACGTCAGTCTTGCAGTACAAAAACAAGTTTTGTACTCATCGCTTTGCTTAATATTAATTGTTGCAGAGGAAGAAGGTGAGCCCCAAGGGCCTCACTTTTGTGAGGCGTGTTCTTGCGCTGTTTGGGACGATTAGCTTGGCGGTCCGGTTGGTTGCCTTGTGGGTAAAGGCACACCGATTGGCTTTTGTTTATCGCCATCTTATGGCCATTTGCTTCATTGTGTATTTACTTATCTTTATGAATTTTGGCGGTCGGCCTCTCTTTATAATAACTCTCTTTATATTATCTATGTCCTTGATTTGTTGCTTTTGCTTGGCTCTATGTGTATGAATGGAATTGATGCATGATTTTGTAGCGAGTGTGTATCTTGCATTTGGAAGTATACATATCTCGAGGCTTAGTTTATTTGATTTGTCTTTTAGGACCAAGTGGATGGTTAAACAGTACAAGCCGAATAAACCGGGGTCCTCACACCACCGTTCCCTAATTGCACACAAAAAACCAAGATAACCTCAATGATTGATAGTAAAATGATTTAACAAGTAAAATTTGGCAGGTTTTACATGAACATGACAAAAGCACTGTAAATAAGGTCGTTGATATAGCAGCAAGATCATTATATGATAGTAATTATGCACCTTGGAATACTCATGAAAATGGCTTTTCATAGCTATCTGTTTCTAGAAGAATGAACATTTGGCTCTCCAATTATGCAAATATGAACATTTAGCTCTCCAATATGAACATTAAGTTATCAAAAGTATGTTCATGTGGCAACTACCAAAATGAACATTTAGCTCTCCAATTATGCAAATTCTACATGATGATGACAATGACAACCAGTTATTACATGTCCAATTCTGAAATCCTATATGACGATGACAATGACAACCAGTCAATAACTACTTGTTTATAATAACCACGTTCCTACCTAGCATGTACAATGACAGTTTAGACTGTTCACTTGAATGAAGCTGTGATACCTCAACGAAGTTCCTCACGTGTTGGAAGCTCCCCTCTAAGCCCTTTGGTACCATGAACACATCATTCGCCTCATTGCATATGTGTGTGAGCTGCCTTCCCTATGAATGGGTTAACAATGTAAAAAGTTTGCAAACCATGACATTGGAAAATAATACAGGGATAAAATTTACTCACGTAGTAGGCATTGATGGGGCCCTCTCCAGTTGCGTTCTCGTATGTGTGAACTCGTCGTACTCATCCACGATATCCTCATCAGACGAGTGACCCTCCCCTACGTCCGCCTTGGTCATGGCTGGTCGAAGATGCAGGCGTGTGACGTCGTGGAGCCAACAAAGGTAGTTGACGAAATGAGGCCCCCGATGGATCTGTGGCACGTCTCTAAACCGATTGAATCGGTCAGCCCACTCCAACACGTAGGCACGGTGATAATGGGCCCAGTCAGTGTGCCGGTACCTCCTCTTTCGGTTAATCTTGCCTCGTAAACAAGCGAACTGTTAATGTTGAAACCACAAAAAATAGTTGAAACGAACAGCGAAAGGTACCCTTACCCGTGATAGCTCAGATCTGTCGAGAACTCCATCAATGGACTACATTGGAATGTTGCACTACAAACAGACAATGGTGCCGCACTGGGTATTCTTGCAGCCAAACCTTCATATCCTTCTTGCTTGAAAACAAAATGTTCTTGCGTATTAGGTCTTTCTCTAGGTTCGCAATGCCATTCCTGCTCTTCAACCCGTTTGCACATACCACGTTATCAATCATTCTGACATCCTCAAATGCATGCATCGATGGGACCTCACCCATTACACCGTGAGGAACCCAACCTTCCTCAGAGGAGAAAAGCGGAGCGGGAGGTTTGTTTTCGGTCGAGCTCTAGCCTTGGTCAGACTCAACATCACGGGTTGTTCCATCTCCGAACACCTCCTCCTCAAGCTCGTTGTTCATTACAACGACATTGAAATCAGTCACGGGGTCACTAACATGGTACGGCAAAGAAATAGACACATATGAATATCCACCACGTTGTTAAGGCCGACGCCAATGAACTCTTGGGATGGTTGCTCCTCCATTGAGGGGCCTTGTGAAAGATCGAGAGCGGATTATAGTTCCTCCATGTTGCCATTCACCATATCCAAATTCATTCACAAATCTTCGTCAACACTTGTCCCTCTCCACCACAACCTCCAACAACCAGATTTGAGATGCGAGCACAACCTCCTTGTACGTGTCCCAATCATCATCGAATGAGATTGGCATCAACAAGGCGTGGACCTTAGAACACAGTCCAGCATCATATCGCCCCTACATTCCCACAATGACCCCAGACTTTATCCTCATCACAAGAGTTCAAAAGACTGGTGATTCTCGAAACACAAGAGCAGTCACTTCCATGCCACCAAAGTCCACACCATTACCAGTTTGGCTAACCGGCCCACTAGTACAAACATGAACAACTTTATCCATCTACATCCAACAATACGAACAAAACATTGCAAAGTCAGTCCTGCATGCCATACGTAAGAACTACCACAAGTACTATAGTAAAGATCTTGGGTTTAGCCACAAGTACAAGTACAAAGTGTACATTCTTGTACTAGTACTTGGGTTTCTTCCCAATAAAGTTAGACCAAAATAAATTCTATGTGTAAAACAATGATGAAAACAAGTTCTTTTTATTTCTCATAATATTCTACAAAGGAACAAATTCTTTGAACCCAAGATCCACTGATACCCTATTCAATGGATGCCTGAATAATGTTGATTTCTCAGACTTTATTATAAATTACAGTCATGCTGATATATGCTTGTAAGAATGGAAGCAGGATGGAGAATGGAAAAGGGGAGAAGTATAGAGGGGCAAAATGGACATTTCACACACACTATCTCCTTACTAGTCAAGATAATATTATTATAATAACATCAATGTCCAGTGGGAAATACCAGCGATTTATTAGTGTGTTTCATCAAAGACACCAAAAAACTAGTATCCTGAAGCAAACAACACAAAACTGCGGTGTGTTGTAGCCAATTTTGCCAAATTTGAATGAGAACACATTGCAAGTAACACTACAATAGTTAACTAAATACTATGCAATGTACAAATTAGGAAGATAACAATAACAAGTCCTAACAAAATTGCATTTGAAAACCAAACAAAAAAATTATAAGCATAAAGTCCTAGAATTCAACAATCATTCTTATTACAAGGCCCATCGGTGCACTTATTCCTATTTCTACAATTTCAATTACAAACTAACTTTTTTTTTACTTTGAAATCTTAGCATCGACAGATTAAAACAACAGCATTTCCCAAGTCTTTCACCCCCAAAAGATTTAATGCAACTAACCAAGAACGCTGGAAGCAGCTTAATATAACACAATAAACCCTAACTAGCGTGCAACAAAAACACATCCATACAATCAAACGTAGAAAAAAAACCCTTAATTTTCCAAATCTTCAATCTTATTACAAACACCATCTAACGATTCATAGTTCCCTCCTCTCAACCCTCCTTGGTTGTACACTCCTCAACCCTACATCGGTGTTAACCTACACAGTACGAACTGATTGCCACTGCCACCTATGTAAAAGCCACACAAATTACGTACAAACAACCGACAATGACCACATCATACACTTATGGTGATTCAGTCTCCTAGATGTAAAAAGACGGTATTTTACCCCCAAGCATAAGGTAAAATACAGTTTTTATTTCACAACATGCACAATTGAGCTGAGGAAATTTAATTACCAGCAATGCTTCCTGATGCATATATTGCACATAACTAATGACAAGATAGCTAAACTTGACAAAAGCGTAACAAGGCTGCATAATTAGGAATTCTGGGAGACAATAATTCTAGCGTTCACTTGTGCCCTATGAGTAGATGCAAACATTCCAGTAAAGGCGGCACCATTTCACAAATACACGCATGTTACAGCCGGTGACAGAGGGACCCAGCGGGGAGGGCGGCCAGCGGGGAGGATGGCGGCCACGAGGAGGACTACCGCGGGGGGTGGGTGCACCAACCGGGGAGGATGGAAGAGATTAGGTTTGAGAATGGGAGTAGAGAGGCACACAGGAGTAGATGGGGAAGATGGGGAAAAATGAAGAACTGGCTGGGCCAAAACTCCTAAGTCACCACTGTCACTGTCAGGACCCCGGATCATTAAATCCGAGCCCTTTGTGCATTCTGAACTAGTCCCATGATCAGTAGCCTTCTAGCTGGTGCATGGCATACATAATCTTCTCGCGGTCGTCACATCAAGCAATGGCAAGCTTCTTCTCTATAGAGCACAGCCAGTCATCCGTGTCTAAGGGTTCGGAGGAGTTGGAGAATGTAGGTGGACGTGTCCTCATGAACTCTGCTAGCTTTGATTGAGGAAAAATGTGTGGTGGTGGTGGCATGGCAGCTGCTTGATTGTTCTAGTTCAGCATTGCGACTAAAGTAGCAGTAGTCTGGTTGTAATACCCCGAATATCAATTTGAGAGAATGTATTATTCGGGGGAGAGAAATTTATTCAATTTTCGAGTGCAATATAGTTTAGAGAGGGATTTCTCCTAACAAGAAAAGTATCCATCAGCGATTATGTAATATCCCATTTAACATTAGAGAATTAATTGAAATGAGAAGGGTATTTAACAGGAATTAAAAAGAGAAATCAGATTTTTAGAGGAGAAATAATCTTAGGCTTTCGGCCCACGTTGTTTGGCCCAAGTGGGAAGTTGGTTTAAGAAGGGCCAACCAAACCCTAGGTTTGGTTTACTGTAGCATGCAGCTACGATGCCGCGCCCTCAGTAGTAACCCTCCTCCCCCTGCTGCCACGCCCTCCATGTCGCCCTCTTTGCTGCTCCTTGCTACCGGCCATGGGAGGAAGAAGAAGGGAGAGAAAGGAGGAGAAGAAGGGACTTCTTCGTGGGGGATTGATCATCGTCTTTCCGCGAGTCTTCAAGGGTAACGAAGTGCTTTCTTTGCTGTTTGTTGATTACTAGATGTGAATTAGATTAGTTTGTTTGGATCGAAACTCTGCTGTTACAAATTCAGATATGTCCAGTATGTTGCGCGGGCTGCTTCAATGTCTTAGACGCCGAATCAGAAGTTTTGATCTCCTAGAGTTATTTATATAATGCTCTTAGCTTTCGGTGGCCGCCAAGAACACTGTCGGGACACAATTACGATTCTGGAACCCTCTGTGTATACGGCACTAGTCCAGGATCACGCTAGTGCACACAGTGTCAACATAGGTGAATACCAATCCACACAAACGATAAACAAAGTAAACGACTAGTTTGAATAACAAATAAGGGTTTTGACCTTATGGTCGAGTTTACACTTATTAAGCCACGCAGGGCTAACAGAGAATAAAACAGCAATGGAATGGAAATAACTCCAGCGTAAATCCCATCAATTCACCACAGGCAACCGACTGGGATCCAGACCTTAACGATCAGCAACCTTCGGCGAACTCCTCCTCGAAAGCAGGCATAGACTCCTCCTCTTCTGTAGGTTTGGGTGCAAGTTTTACAACAAGCGTGAGTACACAACCGTGCTCGCAAATCGTACCACATAATGCAATTTATAGATGCAGACTTATTCCAAAGAAAAGGCTTCTGTGACTCTTCTGCATAAAAGCAACATTTGCAATTGAATACAAGTAATAGATTGAAAGCATGATTCAAAACAAATAGACAATAATAATTTAACAATTGTTTCCACACAGACACAAAACTAAACGGATTATTTCACATAGCCATATGATTGAGGTCACATAGCTCCCATCCCCACATTTTATGAAAACTACCCCTCGTGTAAAATCCCCGAGCATGTCCATGACCGCGGACGCGGCTATTCGAATAGATTGAGTTAACACTCTGCAGAGGTTGTACACTTTACCCACACGATACAACTAGTGTAGCAAGCACTAATCATAACAAAACGGTTTAGAAACTTCATCTCAACATTGACACTCCCGATGTGCTTACAAACCGCTATGCCAACCCAAACGAAGCGCTTTGGCATAACACACACCGCTGGACAGGGACACGGCGAACCGTCCTGTGATGCGACTATCTTGTAGTACACACCTCCACCCATAGCCTAACCTACCACCTGAGTAATCAATGCCAAGAATCCATAACCTACTAAGTTAGGCCCATCCCATACCAGGCATGTGGTAGTACAGTAAGGCCCAGTTCAATGGCGCACAAAGTTAAGTCCTTAATTGACCAAGGCAAGACTTCCATTTTCTAACTAGTTCACAAAGATCCTCTTTCCCATCACAAAGTCCACCATATCACACAGTATCCACCACTTGCCCCAGTCCAAATCCTTTAACACCCAGTTGGTTTTAGTGCAATACATGTCATCACGAAGTAATAACACATAGCACACAGTTTTACACAAAGTTCCATAGTCACTTAGTAAAATTTAATATTGGCAACTTACATGAGATGTGAGACTCGTAGCATGGCTAAGCAATTGTACTCGCATCTAACCAACCCACGTTGGTTCTATAATATTACCAACTAATAACCAATCTAGGGTGACAAAGAAATATGACATACAAAGTCAAGGGGTGATAACAAATTGGATAATAACTATGCCCAAAGCATTTAAATAAATAATTAAAGTAGAATGCAATACTTTGAACAAAGTAATTTGAAACCTGGGTTCAAGATGAGCAAAGGTATGACTTGCTTTGGAAAAGGTCTATGTACTGGTCTTGATCTTGGGGTGCTCCTTCTTCTCCAAAGTTCCCCGACGAATCGACGTCTACTCGCCACCGAAACAGAAATAAACAAAACAAATAAATAACAGAGGCAAAACTAGCTCCAAAAATTAAATAAAAATCTCAGATAAATAGAGCTCGAATTTAGATAAATTTTGGAATTTGAATGGGCTCAATCGGAGTTCGGATGCAAAAGTTATGGCCTCTGGATGTTTTAAATCTAAAAAGAAACCTAATTTGGATTTTTGAGAATTTCCGAATTATTTCTCGAAGAAAAATAGGATTATTGCGCCATCTTGGCGTCAATTTTTCGGAAATAAAATAAATAAAGAATTCTCTAACATGTGGGACCCACATGTCGGTGAGATAGCTCACGGTGACCAGTCTCAGAGCCTCGGACTCGAGATCCGGTGGGCGCCACGTGGCGCTGACTGTCGAGCCACGTGGCGATCCGCGAGGCACGAGGATTAGGTGGCGGAAATGGTGGCGTGCACGGTGGCGAGGATCTGGCGTGCAGACTCAACACCGGCGACACGAGCAGCGATGGCGGTGGCGCAGCAAGGTCACCGTTTGGACATTGGTGCCCGGACAATCACATCTGACGGCTCTGATGCGGTGAAGGGTGGCGGCAAGGGCTTCAACGTCGACGAAGGCGACGGCGATGGCTCGGGTCGACGGCTAAACTGCGGCGGGGACCTCCGGTGGGGTTTTGAGTGCACCCAACAGGATCGCAAGGACCCGGCGATGCTTAAGGATTAAATGCGGGACCCAATGGTCGTCGGCGGCGACTGGAACATGACGGCGACAGGCTGGCGGTGTGGAAACTAGAGCTCCTATGGTGCGGCGAGGCTACGAAGCCCTCCTGACGACGAGAAGGTGCGCACTAGACGGAGCACGACATGGCGAACTCGGAGGGGCACTCGACGAGGACTAGAGCTCGACGTCGGTGACCAATTCGCCGAAGAACCGAAGTGGCGGTGCTAGGGCAAAATCTCCGATTCTGGGGAAAAGGCGGAGCTCTAGGGTTCCTAGCTTTGGGGGAAAGGCGGCGGAGTGCGGGGCGATCCTCGTGACGCGGTCGCGGCGTTAAATAGTGCCCGGGAGCGAGGAGTCCGCGAGCGGCACGGCGGCACGGCGCGGCTCGGACACGGACTCTAGAGTCCGCGATGAAGACGACGAGGACGTGGCGGGATGGGACAAACATGGCGGCGGGTGCGGCTCAGCGCGGGCGCGTGCGAAGCGACGCGGGTGAGGCTGACGGGTGGGACCAGGGCTCGCGCGCGGGGAGAGAGAGGCGGAAGTGGGCTGCGGGGTTTTGGGCCGGAATGGAGGGAAGACGGGCCGGGGTTAGGGAATTCGGCCCGTAGGATTTTCTGAGATTTTAATAGTTTTTCTAATTTGTAAAATACCAGAAATTCAAATAAGCAATAGAAAATAGCAAATGAACGCAGAAAAATTCTAGAAAAATCTAGAAACTATATCTAAGCACATAGAACCCAAATAAAATAGGTTTGGCTATTGTTCAAGTTGGAATTATTCACCTTAAATGTTTTTGATTGTAAAGTCCAATATTAAGCTTTTGAATTTAAATTCAAATAAAACCAAATGGTGACTTTTTCCCTACTAACTATTTAAATGATTTTTAAACTCAGAAAATTAGGATATTACAAACACCTGATTCCGAGTTATGGTTTAAAAGTTATGACTATTTCTTTGCTGTTGTCTTGAAAGTGAGACGAGAATTAGCAGTCAGTGTAATTGTTAAAATATGACCTATATAGAAGATGATTCAGATGTCTTGCCCATAACAACTTTTGTACATGATCTCATTAGCTTTCAGGATTGATAAATAACACCCCCATTTCGAGTTTTAGAACAAAAGTTATACACGTTTTAAGTTGACTGTCCAGAACCTTGATGAGAATGAATTGTCGAACTGCCTTTTAATATTTGATCAAGTTAATGGCAAATTCAGGGCTTTCACCCAACTAGGTTGTTGTAGATAATCTTGTTACCTTTCAAACAAGCCCGAGGTTACTTTTTTTCGAGTTTCAGAGCAAAATTTATGTCAATTTTAGTATTGCTGCCCATTATGGTTTTCTGATGGAATGTAGTTCAATTGGAGTAAAATTGTGTAGTTAAATGTTGGGGTGTTGGGATTTGTGTTGCGAGTAGTGTCTTGACATCGTGGTTCTTATTGAGTAAACTAATGGTGTAGGAGGTGAGGCTCTAGGGTTAGCGGCATCGTCGTTGCCTCCTAACGTATCGCAACGCTAAAGGCAAGTACACTGACGTTTGTATGAATTGTGTATGTTGAATGCTTGATGTTCGTACTGTGTTTTCATTTGATACGTGAGAAGTTCCGATGATTATGTTTCGTCCGTATGTGAAATTCATGTGTTCAAAGATGATGCTGGTCGTTGTTCTTAAGTATATTCATGCACCCATGTTCAAGTTCCGTCCATAAGAGTGGAGTCTAAAGTTGCATCCATGTTCATGTTCCGTCCATGGGAGTGGAGTCTAAAGTCCCATCAATTCCAGTATGGGCATGTGAGTCCCACCATTCCAATGTGGGCAGTTTGGACACCCGTATGAAATGTTCTTCATGCGGTATTTTGGATCCCCGTATTTCGATAAATACGGTCTTAAGTGAACACCGATGGGTGTGTCAATGGTTATACTGGTATATGCATGTGTGCAGTCCAATCCTTTGATTTTGAATATTCAACTCATATATTCATAAGTATTCATTTGCTGTTTGTTCAGAAGTTGAGAAGAGATTATCCTGTTCATGTTGGTTGTCTGTTCTTATTCATTGTACTTGCTGATTCTTGGACTCACTCTTGCTTTGTTTATTTATTTTTTGGTGATCGTTGATGAAGATTCTCTTGGGAGGGAGTATACATGCACTACTCAAATACATCACTTTACACTAATTGAATAAAAGATCTGTTGCCGCTTTTCATTAGAGACTTGTTGGATTGTAATAAATAAACTTAGACTTGGATGGTACCTTCCTTATCATTGAGTTTTTTTTAAATAACTGTTTATATTCATTGATTATTCGTTGATAGGATTATTTTAGTGGATCCAATATTACATTTCCGTTTGTGTTCCAATTATTGATGATTTACTTATCTTAGTTGATGAATTATTGTTGAATTTATTCCCCTATATGGTTATATGTTAGGTATTTAGGTAGCATTTTGGCTTCCGAATAGCTAGGGTGTTACAGTTGATATCAGAGTGGGCTTTAGGTCCATGGTTAATAGAAATATGTTAAAATGACACACTGTGCACAGTTGTAACATCCCAATTTTCAGAGCTTAAAAATCTTTTAATAGTTAGTAGGGAGAAAATTCACCATTTGAAGTTTATTTGATTTTAATTCCAAAGCTTAATATTGGACTTTAGAATCAAAAACATTTAATATGAATAATCCCAACATGAACATTAACCAAAACTATTTTATTTGGGTTCTATGTGCTCAGATATATTTTCTAGATTTTTCTAGAATTTTTCTGAGTTCATTTGCTATTTTCTATTGCTTATTTGAATTTCGGATAATTTATAAAATAGAAAACCTATTATTAATCTCAGATAATTCCTTGGGCCTAAACCCATTCCTATTCCTAAACCCGACCCATTTTCCCGCTTGCCCATTTCAGTGAAGCCAGCTCGCCGCGCGTATCTCTCGACATGCGGGCCCGCATGTTAGTCTCTCTCTCTCTCTCTTTCCAGGCGACCGCTCGTTTCCACCGTCCGATCAGGATGGGCGGCTAGATCGCCAAACCCTAGCCGCCGCGGAGCTTAAAGTCAATGCGTGCGCGCCAACTCAAGAGCTTTTCCGCGCAACGGTGTCGCCGGGACCTCGGGGCTTGCCGTCGGCATCGCAAGAACAAGGGCTACCTTGTGGTCGCCTTAGTTCCGCGGAGCATCATCGGAGGCGATCTGTCAAGCCCGCTTCTTCGCGCTTCAACCTCACCGCGGCCACCTCCGTCATCCTTAACCACCCGGAGTTGCACCAGAGGTTCGCAATAGCATCCTCTGCGTCGGTACCACTCACCGCGGCGAGAGCGCGTTCGCCGTTGCCGTTGGTTCCCGAGCGTCGTCGCGTCGGTCCGACATGGCGATCGCGTCGACATCCACCTCCGCCCAAGTGCACACGTGTCATCCGCGTGGCTGCCTGCGTCGGCCAGCCGTGGCTTATCCACCGGACTCCAAGTCGAGGCTCGGTGGGCCTAGTCCACCGTGGCCGTGCCAGCGACATGTGGGTCCCACATGTCGGTTGTTTTCTGATTTATTTTAATTCCGAAATTTCCTTCGCTGATGTTAGCATTACGCAATAATCCGATTTTTCTTCAGAGAAATAATTCGGGAAAATCCAGAAAATCCAAATTAGGGTTTCTTTTAGATTTCCAATCTTCCAAAGCTCATAACTTTTGCATCCTAACTCCGATTGAGCCCATTCAAATTTCTAAATTTGTCTAAATTCAAGCTCTATTTATCTAAGATTTTTATTTAATTTTTGGAGTTTGTTTTGCCTCTGTTATTTATTTTTTTTGTTTATTTGTGTCTCGTTTGCGAGTAGACGTCGATTCGTTGGGGAATTTTGTGGAAGAAGGAGCACCTCAAGATCAAGACCAGTACATAGACCTTTTCCAAGGCAAGTCATACCTTTGATCATCTTGAACCTAGTTTTCAAATTACTTTGTGTTAAATTATTGCATTCTATTTTAATTATTTATTTAAATGCTTTAGGCATAGTTATTATCCAAATTGTTATCACACCTTGGCCTTGTATGTCATAATTCCTTGTCACCCTAGATTGGTTATGAGTTGGTAATATTATAGCACCAACGTGGGTTGGTTAGATCTGAGCACAATTGCTTAGCCATGCTCAGTCTCACATCTCATGTAAGTTGCAAATATTAATTATGACTAAGTGACTATGGAACTTTGTGTAAACTTTGTGTGCTATGTGTTGTTACTTCGTGATGGCATGTGTTGCTCTAAAACCAAGCTGGGTGGTAAGGATTTAGGCGAGGCAAGTGGTGGAGATTGTGTGACATGGTGGTCTATGTGATGGGAATGATGGTCTTTGTGACTTAGTTAGAAAATGGAAGTCTTGCCTTGGTCAATTAAGGACTTAACTTTGTGCGCCATTGAACCGAGGCCTTCTTGTGCGACCACATGCACGGTATGGGGCGGGCCTAACTTAGTAAGTTATGGATTCTCGGCATTGATGTTGGTGGATAGGTTAGGGCGTGTGACAGGTGGAGGTGTGACTACTTGGTGGTTGCATCGCGGGACGATTCGTCTTCACTGTCGGCGGTGTGTGTTATACCAATTCTATGTGAGTGGTATAGCGGTTTGTAAGCTTCACCGGGAGCGTCAATGTTTGAGATAAAGTTTCCAGCTGTTTTGTTACGATTGGTGCTTGCTACACTAGTTGTATCTTGTGGGTAAAGTGTACAACCTCTCTGAGTGTTAAATCAATCTATTCGAATAGCGCATCCATGATCATGGACATACTCGGGATTTCACACGGGTAGTTTTCATAAAATGTGGGAATGGGAGCATGTGACCTCAATCATATGGCTATGTGAAATAATCTGTTTAGTATGTGTCTTTGTGGAAACAACTGTTAAATTAATATTGTTTATTTGTTTGAAGTATGCTTGCAATCTATTATTTGTATTCAATTGCAAATGTTGCTTTTATGCAAAAGAACCACGGAAGCCTTTTCTTTGGAATAAGCTTTGCATCTATACATTGCATTACGTGGTATGATTTGCGAGTGCGGTTGTGTACTCACGCTTGTTGTAAAACTTGCGCCCAAACCTCTGAGAAGAGGAGGAGTCTACGCTTTGCTGAGGAGGAGTTCAAGGCGATCGTTCGTTAAGGTGTGGATCGGTTGGTTGCTGTGGTGAATTGGTAGGATCTGCTGGAGTTTTCCGTTCATTTCTTTGCTTTATTCTCTGTTAGCCTGCGTGGCTTAATAAGTGTAAACTCGACCATAAGGTCAAAACCCTTATTTGTTATTCAAATTAATCGTTTACTTTATTTATCGCTTGTGGATCGATATTTACCTATGTTAACCTGTGTGCACTAGCGTGATCTGGACTAGTGCGGTATACACGAGGGTTCAGAATCGTAATTACGGGTCCCGACAGAGGTGGTATCGAGCCATCTTGTTCGTAGGTCTTGACCTTAGTTAGATTAGCCGTCTTTAGAGTGTCCAAATTATTTTCTAAAAGAAAAATTAACTTGCAAAGTTAATTGATTGCTTAACTCTTCTCATGTCTCTCTCGCCTCAACTTTTGCTATAATCTCTTCTCTCCATTGTTTTAAAGTTGCTCTTACCTGTTCGTCTGTCTTGACGGATGCCTGCCTCGAGCTATGGTGGCGCGCTCGAGGTATGCCGCGAGCTTTGGAAGTTGCTCCGAGTTCTTGGGGTTTTGATCGTCCATTGTCGTTGGCAACAAGCGGATTGTGAATGGGCGAACCGTGGGTGATTTGTCGCTGACGATCGCGCGGGAGGAGCGACAAGGCGAGCCAACCTTCGCGTCTCGTGAGGAAGATCACTTGGGTGGAAGGTATCAGAGTCGTCGCGCTTAGCCATGCTTCGTGTCAGAAACATCTACGCACGGAGCTTGGAGACACGTCTTCCGTTACCACCCTGAGCTGCGGCAGTGGACTTGCGGCACGCTACCCGTCCACAGAAGGAGAGAGCAACGCTACAGTCGTGCACCTCGCACAGTTTGTGGCCGCCCAGGAGGAAGCTTTGGAGAGGACCATCACGGAGTTGGATCATGTCTATAAAGCCCTGCAGAGAACTGAAGAGAAGGTCGCCACTCTGCAAGAGATCCTCTACGACCAAGTCCCCGAAGAAGATGAAGACCCCGAAGAGGATTCTGAAGAAGATTCGGAGGAAGGCCCAGTTGAGCCCGAAGGAGATGCAGAGCCAAAAGAGCTAGCGGAGCCAGTTGCACCGGGAATGCCTGTTCCTGCTGCACTAGTTCCAGGGCATCAAGATCAATTTGCCAAGATGCCGGCTCACTTCCGAGTCTACAGCCGTCAGGAGCGTCGCCGCGATTGTGGAGGCTTTCTCGAGTAGTTGGTCTTAGTTCCAGTTTTCAGGCTTAGCTAGTTTCAGTTGAGTGAGTCGCCCTTTAGGCGGTAGTTACGTGTGCTTAGGTCGTTGTTTCTTTTTGTGTGCAGTATGAGTGCAAAGGCCCTTAGGCATTTGTTGCGACCATGCTAGGACCCCAAGTAATAAGGTATTTCATTTGAGTTTCTTGAGTGTGTTTTGTTGGGTTTAACCTACCTGCTTAGTTCTCAACTTATCTTGTGCTTGCTACCTTATCTAACCCATGGAGCTTAGCGGATGGTTCAAACTCGTCAGGCTAGCGCTAGTGGTTCCGGTACCCGTGTAGAAGCAATGAGCAACCACCAGGAGCGATTCCGCCACAAGCACCCAAATTGACTTGCAAAACTTTGGAGCTTTCATGGCGGCCACAGACTCGGTGATGAACACTATGATGACTCGGATGCAAGCTATGAACAACGGGCCAACAACAATAACAACAATCAACGATATGGAGCCCAGTGCTCATGGTCACCATGGACCATCCAAACTTGTAGAATTTATGAGGACTCATCCACCAACATTTTCGGACACGTCTCCGGTGGAAGCGACGATTGGCTCGAGTTATCGAAGGAAGCTGCGATCACCCGGTCGCGATCGTGAAAAGGTTATGTATGCCACTCACGGATGGAAGGCACCGCTGCTTGAATGGTGGGAGAACTTCGCCGCCCATGAGGCGCCACGAGGATATAACTTGGGAGGAATTTTCTGCGACATTCGCGTTATCACGTGCGAAGGCATTATCGATGCGAAGAAAGATGAGTTCCGCTCTCAAGCAAGGAGCTATGTCGATGTCGACTACCTCAACAAGTTTTCACGACTAGCTCGCTATGCGGCGGAAGATGTAGCCACGGACAAGGCTCGTCAGTCGCTTTTGAAGGACTAAACACTAGACTACAAGTCGGTTTGATCGCCCATACTTTTCGATTTCCAAGTGTTGGTCAACAAAGCCTTTGTTTTGGAGGACAAGCGCAAGGAACTAGAGGATAACAGAAACGCGGATGGCTCGGCAAGGAACCATCAATCACGGAGGGCAAGAACGGTGCAAGCGCGATTCAACGAGTTTCCACCCGGACTTCGTTGAGCACCGCACCAACTTCAACACCCTTGACTTCCGGAACTTCCGCAACCTCGCACTGTCAACCCCAATCCAGAAGCAACGAAACGCGCAAAAGTGCATTACGCGCGTATGCGTCGGCGGGACATTTTGCCAACCAAGTATCCGCAAAGGAACAATCACTCCGATGCGCTTCAACCTTGGAGCTACTCCATCAAAACGCCAGCACGAGCATCAACCAAGGAGCCGCAAGTTGCCGGTCAAGCGGAGGAGCACCGATCCGTGATCGAGTACATGTCAACCACGTCACTCGAAAGAGCCCAGAATCACGGACGTCGTCTTGGGTAAGTTTACGCTTAACTTTCGATACTGCATCAGTTTTGTTTGATTCTGGAGCTTCGCATTCGTTTGTTTCTGGAATGTTTGCAACCAAGAATAAATTGGAAGTTATGCAACTTAAGCATACTTTGTTAGTCCAGTTGCCTGGAGCAGAACTAAGTACTAGAGTGGGATGTTTAGGAGCTAAGTTACTCATAGCTGGAGTTGAGTTTCTAGCCAACCTAATTGTCCTAGACACCCAAACCCTAGATGTCATTCTTGGCATGGATTGGTTATCCAAGCACAAAGCCGTGCTAGATTGTGGCCGAAGAGCCGTAACAGTCGAGGATGCCAAAGGAAACAAGGTGGAGTTTCTAGCCACCTCAGTTCGTGATGGACATTTGCTAGTAAACAGTTTGAAGACCCTTTCCTTAGAAGAAGTACCAGTAGTCAGTGAATATCCAGATGTGTTTCCGGAAGAATTACCAGGAATGCCACCGGATCGTGACATTGAGTTTGTCATCGACCTAGTGCTAGGGACGGCACCGATTTCAAAGAGACCTTATCGGATGCCAGCCGATGAATTGGTAGAGATGAAGAAGCAGATAGAAGAACTTCTTGAGAAAGGTTTCGTGAGACCTAGTTCGTCGCCATGGGGAGCACCAGTGTTGTTTGTCAAGAAGAAGGATGGAAGTATGAGGATGTGTATTGATTACCATTCCCTCAACGAAGTTACTATCAAGAACAAATACCCACTACCCCGGATTGATGATCTGTTTGATCAGATGAAAGGAGCCGGATTATTCTCGAAGATCGACCTGCGATCAGGTTACCACGAGCTAAAGATTTGTCCTAAGGATATACCGAAAACCGCTTTCTCAACACGGTATGGACATTATGAGTTCTTAGTCATGTCCTTTGGTCTGACTAATGCCCCTGCCTATTTCATGAACATGATGAATAAAGTATTCATGGAATATTTGGACAAGTTCGTAGTTGTGTTCATTGATGATATTCTAGTGTACTCCAAGTCGGAGGAAGAACACGCCGAGCATTTAAGGATAAAATTGGAAAAACTCCGAGAGCATCAGTTGTATGCTAAGTTCAGTAAGTGTGATTTCTGGAAGAAGGAAGTTGATTTCCTTGGACACGTGATGACAGCCGAGGGAGTAGCAGTTGACCCCGGTAAAGTTAAAGCAGTGTTACATTGGGAGCAGCCCAAGACCGTGACTTCATTCGCGATTTCTTGGGAATGGCGAGTTATTACCGCCGTTTCATCGAAGGATTCTCATCAATTGCTAAGCCTCTTACGCAATTGTTGAAAAAGGAGAAAAAGTTCACTTGGACTCCGGCTGTGAGAAAGTTTTCAAGAGTTGAAGAAGCGCTTGACTTGACCCGTCTGATTTTGCGGATATTCGCAAGGATTTCGATATCTATTGTGATGCTTGCGTCAAGGATTAGGATGCGTCTGATGCAAGAAGGAAGAAGCGATCGCCTATCGTCAAAGCGATTGAGACCTCACGAAGAGAATTACCCTACTCATGATCCGGAATTAGCCGTAGTGCATGCTTTAAAGATTTGGCGTCACTACCTTATCGGTGTCATTTGTGAAGTCTACACGGATCATAAGAGTCTAAAGTACATCTTCAACCGATCGATTTGAACATGAGGCAGAGAAGATGGTTAGAATTGATCAAGGATTATAATCTTGGAATCCACTACCATCCGGAAAAGCCAACGTAGTCATGAGCGCTCTAAGTCGTAAGATTCTTGCAATGCTTTGGAAGTAAAGGAGAGTTGCCTAGAAGCGTGCGAAGAATTTGAAGCTAAAGCTAGAAGTTGTGCTAGAAGGATTTGTAGCCAATTTGGAGTCTGAGTCTACCCGGAGAAGCAGTTTCGTGAAGCACAACCAAAGGATTCCGTGTTATGCAAATCAAGATCAAAATGGCGTAAGGAAATTCAAAGATTTCACCAAGGATGATCAAGACATACTCGGATTAATGGTCGTATCGTGTCAGGATATCGATGGTCTAAGACGGATAATCTTAAAGGAAGCCCACGACTCAAAGTATTCGATCCACCACAGGAGTACCAAGATGTACCGAGGATGTTAAGACTAAATTTTGGTGGCCAAATTTGAGCGAGAAGTCGCGAGTTCGTTGCCTTATCGACATCATCCGTCGAAAGTAAAGCGAAACACGAGACCAGCGAGTTTCTTGCAACCGTTGAAGATTCGAGAATGGAAGTGGGAAGAGATCGGTATGGATTTCATTACGGTTTACCCAAGACTCAATCGGGTTACGATTCGATGCGGGTTATAGTTGATCGTTTGACCAAAGTCGCCCATTTCTGCCGATTAAAACCACGTACTCGGAGATCGCCTTGCGGTTGTACACGGCTAGAATTGTCGGTTGCATGGAGTGCCCAAAAGATAGTGTCGGATCGAGGATCTCGGTTCACCTCGTTTTTGGCAAAGTTTGCATGAAGCATTGGGTACCCATTTGAATTTGATCGCGTACCATCCACGAGCAGATGGGCGGTGAAAGAGTTAATCGAATCTTGGAGGATATCTTTGAGAGCTTGTGCTCTAGCTAATCTTGCCGATGGGATAAAAGTTTACCGTATGCGAATTTTCGTACAACAATAGTTACGAGCTAGTGCAAAATGTCACCATTTGAAGCTTTGTATGGCGTGCTGTCGAACCCGTTGAATTGGTGAAACATTTGAGCGTTACGTATTCGGTCGGACATTATTCGAAGCGAGAGGAACAAGTGGCCATGATCGAGAAAAGCGAAGATAGCTCGGTCGAGCGTAAGAGCTATCTTGATAATCGTCGTCGTGACCTCGACTTTGAACCGGAAGATTTTGTGTATCTTGAGTGACCCCGCCGGAGGTGTCAAAGGTTTCATGCCAAAGGGAAGCTTGCCCTAGGTATGTTTGTCCGTTCAAGATTTTGGAACGCCGTGGAGAAGTTGCTTACGTTGGAGCTACGCGATCGTTAGCGAGTACATGATGTCTTTCATGTCTCGGCTTGAAGAAGTGTCTTCGTGTGCGGAAGAGCAAGCCCGTTGGAATCAATTGACTTGAAGGAGGATCTTACCTACAAGGAGCATCCGGTCAAGATTTTGGATGTCTGAGCGCCTCACCGAAGCAAGGCATTCGTTTACGCAAGGTTGGTGGAGCAACCACTCGGAAGGGAAGCAACGTGGGAGCGTGAAGAAGAGGCTGGCGAGTTCCTAGCCTTTTCTCTAGCTAGCTTTGAATCTCGGGGGCGAGATTCCTTTAAGGGGGGAGGTTTGTAACATCCTAATTTTCAGAGCTTAAAAATCTTTTAATAGTTAGTAGGGAGAAAATTCACCATTTGAAGTTTATTTGATTTTAATTCCAAAGCTTAATATTGGACTTTAGAATCAAAAACATTTAATATGAATAATCCCAACATGAACATTAACCAAAACTATTTTATTTGGGTTCTATGTGCTCAGATATATTTTCTAGATTTTTCTAGAATTTTTCTGAGTTCATTTGCTATTTTCTATTGCTTATTTGAATTTTGGGTAATTTATAAAATAGAAAACCTATTATTAATCTCAGATAATTCCTTGGACCAAAACCCATTCCTATTCCTAAACCCCGGCCCATTTTCCCGCCACACCAACTCAGCGAAGCTCGCCTGCATGCCCAGCCTCACTTTGACATGCGGGCCCATGTCGATCTCTCTCTCTCTCTCGCGCCCTTTCGTTTTCCACCGTCCGATCAAGGATGGGCGGCTAGATGCGCGTGAGGTAACCGGAGGGTCGAATGTTCCTTTGATTGTGGGCCGTTCGATCAAGATTCAGCGGGCGGATCCTTGAGTCTGCTTCGTAGCCGTGTTGTTTCACACGCGCGCATCCTTACCTAGCCAGCGGCGTGTGGGTCCCACCCGCCACATCATCGTCGTCTCGAATCTATTAGGGATTCGCGCGCCGCGCTATCCGTTTTGGGCGTTCGTGCTGGACTCTCCCGAGCCGCCGCCTATATAGGAGGGTAGCCCTCGGCCTCGCATCTCAACCTAGCCGCCTTCGCCTCGCGCCAAACCCTAGCGCGCGGAGCTTGAAGTCCAATGCGTGCGCCGCCAACTCCGAAGAGCTTTTCCGCGCAACCATGTCGCGGGACCTCGGGGTTTGCCGTCGGCATCGCAAGAACAAGGGCTACCTTGTGGTCGCCTTGGTTCCGCCGAGCATCATCGGAGGCCCGATCCCGTCAAGCCCGCTTCTTCGCGCTTCAACCTCGCGCCGCCACCTCAGTCATCCTTAACCACGGAGTTGCACCCAGAGGTTCACAATAGCATCCTCTACACGTCGGTACCACTCACCGCCGGCGGAGTCGCCGTTCGCCGTTGCCGTTGGTTCCCGAGCCGTCGTCGCCGTCGGTCGACGTGGCGATCGCGTCGACATCCACCTCGCCAAGTGCGCGCGTGTCATCCCGCGTGGCTGCCTGCGTCGGCCGTGTGGCTTAGTCCACCGGACTCCAAGTCGAGGCTCGGTAGACCTAGTCCGCGTGAGCGTGCCAGCGACATGTGGGTCCCACATGTCAGAATTGTTTTCTGATTTCTTTTAATTCCGAAATTTTCTTCGCTGATGTCAGCATTACGCAATAATCCGATTTTTCTTCAGAGAAATAATTCGGGAAAATCCAGAAAATCCAAATTAGGGTTTCTTTTAGATTTCCAAACTTCCAAAGCTCATAACTTTTGCATCCTAACTCCGATTGAGCCCATTCAAATTTCTAAATTTGTCTAAATTCAAGCTCTATTTATATGAGTTTTATTTAATTTTTGGAGTTTGTTTTGCCTCTGTTATTTATTTGTTTTGTTTATTTGTGTCTCGTTTGCGAGTAGACGTCGATTCGTTGGGGAATTTTGTGGAAGAAGGAGCACCTCAAGATCAAGACCAGTACATAGACCTTTTCCAAGGCAAGTCATACCTTTGATCATCTTGAACCCAGTTTTCAAATTACTTTGTGTTAAATTATTGCATTCTACTTTAATTATTTATTTAAATGCTTTGGGCATAGTTATTATCCAAATTGTTATCACACCTTGGCCTTGTATGTCATAATTCCTTGTCACCCTAGATTGGTTATGAGTTGGTAATATTATAGCACCAACGTGGGTTGGTTAGATGCGAGCACAATTGCTTAGCCATGCTACGAGTCTCACATCTCATGTAAGTTGCAAATATTAATTATGACTAAGTGACTATGGAACTTTGTGTAAAACTGTGTGCTATGTGTTGTTACTTCGTGATGGCATGTGTTGCACTAAAACCAACTGGGTGGTAAAGGATTTAGACTGAGGCAAGTGGTGGAGACTGTGTGACATGGTGGTCTATGTGATGGGAATGATGGTCTTTGTGACTTAGTTAGAAAATGGAAGTCTTGCCTTGGTCAATTAAGGACTTAACGTGTGCGCCATTGAATCGAGCCTTCTTTGCGACCACATGCACGGTATGGGACGGGCCTAACTTAGTAAGTTATGGATTCGACATTGATGTTCGGTGGATAGGTTAGGTGTGTGTGACGGGTGGAGGTGTGACTACTTGGTGGTTGCATCGCGGGGCGATTCGTCTTCCCCGTCCCGGCGGTGTGTGTTATACCAATTCTATGTGAGCTGGTATAGCGGTTTGTAAGCACACTGGGAACGTCAATGTTTGAGATGAAGTTTCCGAACTGTTTTATTACGATTGGTGCTTGCTACACTAGTTGTATCTTGTGGGTAAAGTGTACAACCTCTGCAGAGTGTTAAATCAATCTATTCGAATAGCCGCGTCCGCGGTCATGGACATGCTCGGGGATTTCACACGAGGGGTAGTTTTCATAAAATGTGGGAATGGGATCTGTGTGACCTCAATCATATGGCTATGTGAAATAATCTGTTTAGCTGTGTGTCTTTGAGGAAACAACTGTTAAATTAATATTGTTTATTTGTTTTGAAGTATGCTTGCAATCTATTATTTGTATTCAATTGCAAATGTTGGTTTTATGCAAAAGAACCACGAAAGCCTTTTTCTTTGGAATAAGCCTGCATCTATACATTGCATTCTGTGGTATGATTTGCGAGTACGGTTGTGTACTCACGCTTGTTGTAAAACTTGCCCAAACCTCTGAAGAGGAGGAGTCTCGCCTACTTTCGAGAGGAGTTGTTGAAGGCCGATCGTTCGTTAAGGTCCGGATCCCGGTTGGTTGCTGTGGTGAATTGGTGGGATCTACGCTAGAGTTTTCCGTTCATTCTTTGCTTTATTCTCTGTTAGCCCTGCGTGGCTTAATAAGTGTAAACTCGACCATAAGGTCAAAACCCTTATTTGTTATTCAAATTAATCGTTTACTTTATTTATCGCTTGTGTGGATCGATATTTACCTATGTTAACCTGTGTGCACTAAGCGTGATCACGGACTAGTGCGGTATACGAGAGGGTTCGAGTAATCGATGCGGGTCCGACAACGATGAGTGGGATGGGTAATTCGTTGGTTCCGCATTTCTATTACTATGTTTCATTCGTTGAGCATTTGTTGAATTGTACGCACTATCTTTCTTGTTGTTAATCTATGATATGATGTGATATCTTATATCTATGAATTTATTCTATAATCGTAATGAGATGATCCTATATTTTCATAACTGAATACATTGGTTATGCGCGTTGATAACGGACAATAAGAAGTGGAGGTCGTGGTTGTTACTCTGGGATTCACCAAGTTACACCACTGTTCGCGGTATGTGGTTAGGGGGGTAGTAACCTCGAGTACCATGGTTTCAGGTGTTAAGCGTGAGTTGCTTTAGAAAGTTGTTCTCTTCCTTGATTTCTGAATTTGGCAATATTTATTCTGTGGTGGTTGATGAAATTCTTCTGGGTTCATGATTCATGATTGTTGATGGTTTTCAATAGATCTCTAATGGTTCTTTGAATCAATTATTGCTTTTCAACTGTTGAGTTGTTTTTACTATTTGTGATCGTTGTCAATTGGCAAGATTGAGGTTTCCATGGTTGTTCCTTCTTTCTCATTGGAATAGAATGACTCATTTATTCGTTTGATATTTTGGGTAATGAAAGTTTTCTGTTGCCAGTTCGTTAACATGTGAAAGCTTTGGTTTTATGTATTTCTTTTGGATTATTTCGAGTGTTGAAGTTAATGCCTCTTTTTCTAAAAAAAGTTAAAATCCTTTTGTGAAGTCCTGTTATGTTTAAGTGAGAGATGTTAAACATAGAAATTCGTTGTTAAGGTTTGAGTTACTAAGTCAGATCTGTAGCGTGGTGCATGATTATTCTTAACTAGAATCCATAAAAGGAAAATTGATTAAATTGAAATGTCATTGTATTTGGTACATGATGAATGTTAGATAAGAGTTGTCCACCTGCTTGAACCTATTGATGTTAAGAAGTGTGGGAATGTTGATGAACCGGTTTGACCTTTACGATCGAGTAATCTGCTAAATTTGTTAGATGAGTTGGAATCTAATTCCTCATTCGGTTATTCTAACCGCTAGTGATGGTTAATTTAAGGATGCGTTCGAATGTTGCCTTGGTAAATATTAATCTTGAATCCATTCTCATAACTGTTGTTGAGTTTGCAATTAGAGGTAGGATCATGATTGTGCTCTTGTGTGACTAGGCAGCATATAGTGTGTGCTATTTTGGCATTGAGCGTCAGTAAGAGTTAAATGGATGAAGTCTGATAAGATATTAATGTTGGTGTACTTTTGTGGTTTGGACAAGTTCTAGTATCATCTTGTTGAAAGAGTTTTGTTTCAACCTTGTGGCTTATGTTCTTTCGGGAAGTCTTAGGATGGAATAGTAATGTTTGATGATTCTTGGCAAGAGTATATGATTTTGATGCCAGCAATTGTCGGTAATGTGAGAGTGATGTTGATTCACTTATAGAGAAAATAATTTGTGCGCCTCTCGTGTTATTGAGTAAATGAAACTATTCCATGTTTTGCGTTCGCAATCTTTTGGAGTTCATGATTTATGTAGTACCTGAAATTGGGTTGAACATAGTGACGTGTTGGAAAGTTCAATTGGTTCAAAAGTGGTTCATGTGATTTGGTCTTAAATGTTCTTCCTGTGCTGATGTTACAAGGTGACGTTGTAACGAAAGAAAATTGGTTTTCTTCAGTAAGGGAAAAAGTGTAATTTTAGTATTTGAGGTTGGGGCAAGCTTTGTAACGCACCACTCAATTGAGGTGTGTATGACCTTTCTTTTCGTTGCATGTGGGTTCCTCGAGATTAAAAAAGCAATGTTTTGTTCTTATGGGTGAGGTTTGGAATTCTCTTCTTGTGGGATTTTACCCTTACTGTTGACTTCCCTTATATTTTCCTAGTTCATTGCTTAATTGACTACTTTCCTTGGTCCTATGCTTATTGCAGTGGTATACGTTATTCTTTGTCTTTGGAATCGTTTTCAATTGCCTTTTCGTTGAGAAAAGAATAATGGATTTGTTTCACAAAACCTTTGAGTGTATAATGGCGGATGGTTGGTGGTGATCAACTAAATGACTTGTGAGACTTTGGAAGTCAAGTTGATTGAGACGCATTGAGTGATAAGTTGATTTCTTGGAGTAATCCTTGGAGAGGGTTTGACTTAAATAGAAGTTTGGTCTTTGGGACCAAACTATTGGCATTAGTGCAAATACTAGAACCTATTGATGAGGACATCACTTCTTCGGATACACACAACAATCCTCCACTTGACATTCAAGGACCAATCACTAGAGCTCGCGCCCGACAATTGAATTTACAGGTGAGCTCGTTCTTAAGTACTTCTTTTTGTTCATTTGAGAATCGATTGCTACCTAATGATTTAATTATGATTAGGAACCATGGAGAGGACCTGGAAGTACTTGGAGAAGGGCTACGAGGCGCACAAGTCCAGCAAGGGCGGTCGAATCATGTTGGAGGCCCAACACAAGCCGACTTCGAATCCAATTTGGAGTCCAGGACCAGGCCGCACTAAAACGGACGCCCAGATCGCATCTGGGCTCCGTTTTGGACGTTCTACATATGTATGGAAAGCTGAGAAGACGACCTTTCCAATGGCTCTTGTCCCATGTCAAAATTCCTTTTGAGTCAACGGGAATCGTCGAAACAAGTGGGCATTCGAATGCAATCGGTCTTTGCGTCACCGTCTTTTGGGCCGTTCGGCTCTGTATCGTGTTGGAGCCCATTAGGCGCATCCGAGGTTTTGCACACCTCGGTCCTCTATATCTAGCCACCACCCCACCATTAGGGTTGGGTTTTGCTTAGATTAATTTTGTCTTGAAACAGTTTAAATCGTTCATCGGTTTGTGAGACCCCAACTTTGAGTGCTAAAACAATATATCCGCAATTCCGTTGTGTTCTTCCTTGTTCTTGCTTGTGTTCTTCAATTCGCGGCGAGGATTAGCCTTCTTAGCGAGTCAGCCGGCTGCGCACGGTTGATAACTGAGAGACGTGGTGCTGCTATTGCGGGGTTCGAACGTGTTGTTCGGAAGCCGAGTCGATTTGTGTCGCGCCTCCACCGTCGAACATATCCGAACTGTTGGAAGATCGGGACCCGTTCCCATCAAGTGGTAATCAGAGCTTCAGGTGTTCCTTCAGGTTCGAGTTTACCCTACCCTTGTTGTTTTCGGTTCCATCCTAGAGTCCAAGAAAAAGCCTTGGTCACCCAACTGTTAATGGAAAATTCAGGGCTTTCACCCAACTAGGTTATTGTATGCCTTGGTCTTAGCTTTTGATATTGATAAAGAACGCAAAGTTTGGTGTAGCTAATTAAAAGTTATGGCACTTTCCGTGCTGCTGTCCAGAAATTGCCGGAAGTTCTGACATATAGTGTTTGTTGGTCTTGTGGAGATTGATACGTATAGAATTCGAGATTTCCATCAACTAGGTTGTTGTAGATAATATCATTACCTTTCAATCAAACCTTAGAATACCCCTTTTTGAGTTTTAGAGAAAAAGTTATGCCTTTTTTACCTCTGCTGTCCGATAAGGCTTTCTGCTAGTAGGTGGTTTAATTCAATCAATGGGTGCAATTTAGATGATGGGGTTGGGGTAAGTGTTAGGGGCGATGCGAGTAGTGTCATGTTGACTTGGTTCTTATTGAGTAACCTTGGTGTAGGGGGTGAGGCGCCAAGTTTAACCCAAGATACATTGGGTTGTTCTCGCTAGTTGGCGAATCGCCAGGACTATCTCGAGTCCGTGTGCGGAGTATGTAACGTCTTGTCTGTTCTGGTGTGAGTGAGTACCTGGGAGATCCAGAGTTTGAGGTTTCGTTAACGCCGTCGACCACCGAGCAATATCTCACCTTCGAGTCTCGTCCGATACTTGTACTGGAGAGGTCAGAGAGAGTGTTGAGGTATAGACATGGGTATACGTTATAGTGATATGTTCACGTTGGTCTGAGCGAGAAGAGACTTGGGAGGTAGTCTCGCATGATCGAACTTTAACCAAAGTTGTTCACGACGGGTACATCTTGTTGGTTATTAATTTTCCAGTTGTGGTTGTTGTTGCTTTCCGAGTAGATGACCGGTGGAATTCGGGGTCGAATTCTGTTTAAGGGAGGTAGAATGTAATACCCCAAAAAGTATTCGAAAGGATGTAATCGGGAGAGAATAATTAAATCGGGAGGGATTAATCGAAAACAGGAGAGGGACCAAATATAAAATAGTTTAGCAGTGTTTTGAGAGGGGGTTTTCTGCTAGTGTGGGACAACTTGGGCTTGGTCCAAGGTCCATGAGGGTGGCCGGCCAAGGGAGGGAGGGGCGCCTCATCCCCCAAACCCTAGCCGCCCCTTCTCCCACTTCCCCCCCATTGTGGCCGCACCTCCCCACCTCCCCACCTCCCCTTGTGCAACCTCCCCCTCCAGTAGCCCCACCTCCACGGTCTCTTCCCCTGCTGGCCGGCCAAGACCTTCCCTTTCCCCGCTGCCGACCAAGTGGAGAAGGAGAAGAAGATCCCGGTGGAGTTCGGCCATAGGAGGAAGAAGGAGGTGAGGAGAGGAGGCTTTCTTTGTGGGGGAAATCCATCATCTTCCTACGTCCTTCAAGGGGTAACGAAGACCCTTCCCCGCTGAATCTTTTGTATTAGATGCGTTTACGAATTCGTTTAGTGGTTTGGTCGCCGATTGCTATTAGATTGCGTTCTGCCCAGATTTTTGCACGGTCAGTTTTGTATCTTTAGAGGCTGAATTAGGAGTTTTGATCTCCTAGAGTTATGTGGGCAATGTCCTTAGCTTTCAGTGGCCACCAAGAACACCCAAATCCGATTAACGGTTAGAAAGTTATGAATTGTTTAGTGCCGCTGTCTGGTTAATCTGTCACATCCTGACAGGCTGTAGAAAACCGAGTTAATCTATTAGTTAAAGACGCAATCAGAGGATCTTAGTATAACAAAAAATGTAGGTATTTTCCATACCTTTTCAGAGAGGTAAAGAACGCAAGATTTGGACTTTCGTAGCAACAGTTATGATGGTTTTAGCGTACTGTCCAGAGAAACTGACGTGAAAATTGTTGTTCTGTAGTTTGGCTTGGTAGGGGCCGTAGTTGGTATAATCTGTAACACCCTGGCTATTTGGAAGCCAAAATGCTACCTAAATACCTAACAAATAACCATACAGCGAAATAAATTTTAACAACACTCGTCAACTAAGCTAAACAGATCATCAACAATTGGAACATAAGCAGAATGTAATATTGGATCCTTCGATATCTTAACAACGAAGAATCAATGAACATAAACTGTTATTTAAACAAATTCAACGTTAAGTAAGGTATCCTCCAATCTAAGTTTATTTATTACAATCCAACAATTAACGAATGAAAGGCAGTAACAATTCTTTTGTCGAAACAAGGGTAAAGTGAACTGAGTGGGTTGTGCATGTCTACTCCCTCCCAAGAGTTTCATCACCAATGGTCACTTAAAATAAATAAACAAAGCAAGAGTGAGTCCAAGACTCAGCAAGTACATTGAATAAATTAACAGACAACCAATATGGACAAGACAACCTCTTCACAGTTTTTGAACATACCACGAATGAACATTTAAGAATGGATGATATGAATGAAATTAATCAAAGGATGGACTGCACACGTGCTTATACCGGTATAGCTAGTGACACACCCGTCGATGTTCACTTAAGCCCGCATCTTAACAAAAATGCGGGGATCCAAATCCCGAATGAAGAACGTTTCATACGGGTGTCCAAAACTGCCCACATTGGAATGGTGGGACTTCACATGCCCATACTGGAATTGATGGGACTTAGACTCCACTCCCGTGGACGGAACATGAACATGGATGCATGAATGAACTTATATATTAGGACTAACATCATCTCCACACATATAAAAGAACATATGCAAGGAACATACTCATCGGAACCCCTTGAACACTTTATTCTCCACTCCCGTGGACGGAACATGAACATTGATCATCAGAACTTCTCACATATCAAATGAAGACACAGTACGAACATCAAGCATCCAACATAGACGATTCATACAAACGTCAGTGTACTTGCCTTTAGCGTTGGGAGGCAACGATGATGCCGCTAACCTCGGCGCCTCACACCCCTTGGAGCACTAGGAAGACGACGATCAAGCCTCGAAGATGATCCTCTCCCAGCCCTTCTCCTTCCTCTTCTTCTTGATTGGCAACCTTGCGAAGAACCTCGCCTTCTTTCACCAAGAACCGCAGGGGTGGCGCCAACGTCTAGGAGGGACAGCAAGGGAGGCCACGGCAGGAGCTTGGGCTGCACCAATGGAGGAGGTGGTGGTGCAAGGAGGAAGGGAGGAGGTGGGAGGTGGTGGCGGCTAGGAGGGGAGGAGGGGTGGAAGTGTGGGGGCCGAGGGTTTTGGCCGCCCCCCTAAAAGGCCCCCCTTTGGCCGGCCACTACGTGGGCTTGGGCCCCCCACGGCTGCCCCCTTTTTTGGGCTCCAAGGCAGCCCACCTTGGCCCATACGGCCTCCTCTTGGGCCTGTTGGCCAGAGGCCCAGGCCCAAAACCAGAAGAATTGACGAATCGTCGAAATTGCGAATTTTAAATTCGAATTCAAACGAAAAACTTTTTAAACGAAAACGAGGTATTACATAATCAAAAGGGCTCTCCAACTAAGTTTATTTAGGTAGTTTAATTACCTTTCCAGAAAGTCCAAGAACATCTTAATTGGACCCCGGAGCAGGAAGTTATGTATTTTAGAAGTTGACTATACGCAATGAACACCAAAGCGATCGCTAGAAATTGAAAGATTGGAAAAATGCTTGGAAGTTTAGTGAGTTCAATTGGGGTGATATTTATGCTTTTGGTCGAAGATGTTGGTCTTAGATTGGGTTATCTTTATGTTGGTGGGAGCGCGATCCGAGTAAGCGCCTCTTCACGTCCATCATTCTCGCACGATTAAGGCAAGTATTCGGGTTATCGTATAATTGTGCTTGTATGCAGTGACTGTTTGTGTTTGGGTCATAATAGCCATGCACGGATGTTAGTGTGATGAGTTCCAATTTATCTTGGTGAATGCAAGTACTCTGATTGAGAGAGTAATTATGAATGTTTGATAGAGAGTGCTAGTACTTTGATGCGTAATAACTATGCATGGTTGATAGTGTGGTATGGATGATTAAGGATGGTGAATACTTGAGATATGATTAAATGTTATTCATGAGGATTTGATCATGTTTGCTAGTATTATGAACATATGTGCTATTCAAGGATGCTAGAATGCTATGAATGTCAAAGATGAGGAATGCTAGAAGTACGAATAAGTTTATTCATGCATGTCGTTGTTGTGAATCCATATGTATGATGGTTTAAAGTTTTGTTCATGTGCATCATGCAATCATATTGGAGGATTGGTCACGTGGTGACTATGCATGTTCGAGGTCCCCGTCATGTAGATAACGGGCTTGAGATCCCCACATTCGTGGAATGTGGGTAATGAGTAAAAGAGGTCCCCATCATTAAGATGATGGGCAAAGGTCCCTATACAAGTGGTGTATAGGCTCTTGGTCCCTGTGCCAGAGGGCACAGGCAAGGGTATCCATCGACGGATGTATACCCCGCATTACCGGTAAAATGCGAAAAAGAGATAAAGTTCAAAAGGTGCATTGCATGGTCGCATTACATAAGCAAGAAGGCTATGTTTAGTGTAATGTTTATTTTGGTATATTGATGCTATGACTGTGAGTTTAGCTTTAGCCTAGTTGATACTTGTTGAGTCTTTTGGCTCACTCTTGCTTTGATGTGTTTTAGGTACAACTGGCAAGAACGGCATGCATGGGAGGGAGTAGTTGTTGGATGCACTCACTACCTCACAACCTTAAGGCGTTTGCCATTTAGTTTCATTTCAAGAATAAGTAAACTGCTTGAGAGTCATTCATGGATGGTTTTTATTGAGTATCAGATCAATTATAATAATGAGAATAGCAAGTTTTGATTATGTTTTACCATTATCTTGCATGCTCGAGTAAACTTGAATATGGAGTTTATTGTTAATTGCCATGTTTAATTATTAGAACCTCGGTATAGTTGACTATACAAAGGAGGTTTTGCCGAAAATTGGTACTTATTTTTAGTTTAATTTATTTTCAGTAGCATTCTAGGCTCAATGATGAGCTGGGGTGTTATAGTTGGTATCAGAGCGGGCTTTAGGTCCGTGGTTAATAGAAAAATATTAAATTGACACACTGTGCACATTAGTTGGGGTTGGGAATTACATTGCTTCCGCATTATCTGTTGTTATGTTTCATTTGTTGAGCAATTGTTGAATTGCCTCTGTGCTATCTTTCTTGTTGTTAATCTATGAATCTATTCTATGATTGCCATGAGATGATCATGTAGAATCATGTTTGGTTATATTGTTTATGCGAGTCGTTAATGGTTGTTAAGAAGTGGAGGCCGTGGTTGTTACCTTGGACTTTGTCAGGTTATACCACCGAATAGAGTAGTTACCCCGAATACCATAGTTGCAAGAGTTGAGCGTGAGCTACTTTAGAAAGTTGTTTTCTTTCTTGACCTCAAATCTTGGCAAATTCTTATTCTGTGGTGGATGATGAATCTCTCTTGGGTTCGTGGTTCATGGTAGTTGTTGTGTTTTCTTGGTCTCTAATGGTTCTCTGAAACAATTATTATTTTTCGACTGTTGAGTCGCTTTTGCTACTTGTGATCCTCGTCAATTGGCATTATGGATAATTCCATGGTTGTTCCTTCTTTCTTTTTGGCAAAGAATGACTCATTTATTCGTTTGATAGTTTGAGTAATGAGAGTTTCTGTTGCAAGTTTGTTAACATGAGAAAGCTTTGGCTCTATGTATTTCTTTTGGATTATTCCGAGTGTTGAAGTTTAATGCATCTCTTTTCTGGTGAAAATTGTTAAAATCCTTTTGTGATGCCTTGTTATGGTTAAATCAGAGATTGTAATCCAATAACTCGATATGGTATGGGTATCAAGTTGAGTCATCGGTGTGGTTACTAATTAATATTAATTAGTAACCTTGGAAGTGAAATTGATTAAGTTGATGTTGTCTTCTACTAGTTCTTGTTGAACTGTATACATGAGTAGTGACTGAGAGTGTGTCCATACCTATTGGGAGTCAAAAGAGATGTTAATAAGTATGAAATATAGATGAATTAGTCTGGTCATTAAAAAAAATTGTTTAGGTTGCTAAACTTGTTGAGTTCTTTGGTTCTCATGGATTAATTTAAATGTGTGGAAAGGGAAATTAGAGAAAATGCTAGATTTACTTATTCCCTAGTGTGATTAGTTATTGGAATTGTGTACAATCGGTTGAATGGATTGAATATCGGAGGATCTAGAATCTATGGGAGGAGTTCTATGTAGTTCTTCTATATAGAATGACGCGATGAATTTGGTTGTAGTGTTGTTGAGATTTTTGATCGATAGAAGATTTCAATTTTTGAAGTTTTAGTGTATTTTTTTGCCGAAATCTAAATGTGAGGAGGAACAGTTGAACATGTGTTTGTTAATATCCATGTGATTTGGGAAGGAAAGTAGGTAGCAACTAGATTTCATAATGAAGCTAGTTGATAACAACAATGGTTATGGTATAACTGTTGTGTGTTGAAGTTTGATGATGAGCATTGCTAAAAGTTGAACCGATATGATATAATAGGTGGTTTATGCCCACATGATTGTGAAATAATCGGATGATAATATGTTCTTGAGGAAAGGGTTTTGGTAAGAGCTTGCCGATTGTGTAGTAGACCCATTCTAAACTTAAGAGGTCGATGTAGTGAGGTTGTGTGGTTTTGGGTATACTCTCATTCTGAAGATGGGATGAAAAGGTAGTATGGAACAATTTGGTGAAACTTTGGGGCTTTCTAATGGAATAGTTGATGGTAAATATTCGTGTTCAGAGTATATTATTCTTGATGTTAGTAAGATTATCTGCAAGAGATTGTGACCTGTGTGTGTGATGATGATTCTTTTAGAAATAAAGTAATTTGATCGTCTTTCGTAATTTAGATTTTGTAAGAGTGTTTCGAGTTTTGCGATGGTGATCATTTGGACCTCTTGAGTTATGTGGTGATTGAGTTGCTTTAAGCAAAGTGACATGTTGAAAGATTTTATTGGTTCTTAAGTGGTTCCTATGATTTGGTCTTAAGAGCTTATCCTGTTTAAGTTGGCAAAGTGATGTAGTAATCACAGAAAATAATCTTCCTTGTTAAAGGAAGGAGTGAAGTATAAGTAATTGAGATTTAAGTCACGTTTCGCATCTTGCAGTTTATTTGAGTGTGCTTAAACCTTCTGCAGTTGTTCCATAAGAGTTTATCAATTTACAAAGGGCATTACCTTCTTCTCATTTGTGGTTTGGTATTCGCTTTCAGTAGGGCTTGAGCCCTAGACTGTTGACTTTCCCTTATATTTTCTGCGAACTTTGCCTAAGCTTTCTCTTGAGAAAAAATCAACCTATTCGTTTCACCTGAGTCTTTTTGAGGTGTTTAATAATTGTAGTTGTGAAACTATGGGTTGTAAGTTATTCGATGAGCATTGGAGGATGAAATAATTTCGTCATATAGTTCCTTGAGAGAAGTTTATCTCAATAGAAGATTGTCTTTGGAGGTTAAATTGATTGCATTGTTACAACGAGTAGAACCTATGGTGATTGTGATCCAAGATCTTTGTTTCGCTTCGAGTGGAATATTAGAATTATCGAAAGTATGAAAATCTTGATCAATTCTATAGAGTAACGTAATTTGGTGGTATTGCGAGGCTATGAAAGTTATTCTTGATGATGTGGTTTAATGAGAGTGGGATTACAAAGTAATCGAATCGTCATGTCAATTAATGAGATAATGGAAAATGTTGAGTAATGTCAAGAGTGATTTGGCTTTAAATGAGTAACCTTCTGAGAGTTATAATCTTTGTAAAGGTACACTGGTCAAGAAAATATTTTTATGATGATGTTAATGAGTGAGTATGTTGGAATTGTGGAATTTTAGGAATTTAATCGGAGGATTTCCCTATCTTTTATATGAGAATCTCATTGCAAGAGTCTTGGAGGTTAAATTTTCAATGATAATGTGAAGAAGTAGTATAAGGGTGGATTTCGAATAGTGGGATGATCATTGATATAAATATTTTGATGAAATACATGAGACTATGTGAAGTGAATTCCGAGTTGTTCATTCTTAAGGATTGAGGTAACGTGATTACGTGTGAAGATCCATTTTAGGATGCATCAGAAGTTATCTATCAAAGTAGTTCTGTCGGTAGAGGAGTTGAGTAGAGTATTGTTTCTGTGGGGGTTGATAGAGCCTGTCTACAGAGGTGTGGTTGATGTATTTCCGTTTGAACATAGCGTTAAGAATGCCAAGTTAAGAGAGATGGCTTAGTGTGTTATGCGATGAATCGGGATTCCAAAAAGTTGAGAGAAAATTTATTTCTAAAGGAGAAATTGAGAAAAGATTATTTCCTTGAGTACTGAAACGCTCTCTTGATTCTTGTATGAGCTATGAGTTTATGACGGATGTCTTTCGCCAATTGGGCTTGACTTTATGTTGGCATGTGTGGTTCTTATCTGTTCAGAAAGAATAAAAGAAATGATGGATTTGGATATTCGAGTGGTTTCTCTTTTGGCGAATGTGGTGTTTATTTGCAAATTTTCTAATCTGAAGGTGGAAAGATTTTCGTGATAAATCTTCGATTCTGAATTTGATTTTTTTTAGTACCGAGTTGGTAACGTTTGGTTGCGATGAGAGTCCTTCATTTTCAGTTGGGCTTTGTTGGTAAAAAAGTGTGTTTAAAGCGAGTTATGTTGTGTGTTTCTGGTTAAAGGAGGTGATCCTTGCTTTAGTGAGGAGTTTATTCGAGAAGGTGGAACACGAGTTCTGTGTTCTATGTGCATGTCTCGTGGTTCGGTATCTTTGGGAAGTTTAACCCAATATACATTGGGTTGTTCTCGCTAGTTGGCGTATCGCCAGGACTATCTCGAATCCGTGCGCGGAGTATGTAACGTCTTGTCTGTTCTGTTGTGAGTGAGTACCTGGGACATCCAGAGTTTGAGGTTTCGTTAACGCCGTCGACCACCGAGCAATATCTCACCTTCGAGTCTCGTCCGATACTTGTACTGGAGAGGTCAGAGAGAGTGTTGAGGTATAGACATGGGTATACGTTATAGTGATATGTTCACGTTGGTCTGAGCGAGAAGAGACTTGGGAGGTAGTCTCGCATGATCGAACTTTAACCAAAGCTGTTCACGACGGGTACATCTTGTTGGTTATTAATTTTTCAGTTGTGGTTGTTGTTGCTTTCCGAGTAGATGACCGGTGGAATTCGGGGTCGAATTCTGTTTAAGGGGGGTAGAATGTAATACCCCAAAAAGTATTCGAAAGGATGTAATCGGGAGAGAATAATTAAATCGGGAGGGATTAATCGAAAACAGGAGAGGGACCAAATATAAAATAGTTTAGCAGTGTTTTGAGAGGGGGTTTTCTGCTAGTGTCGGACAACTTGGGCTTGGGCCAAGGCCCATGAGGGTGGCCGGCCAAGGGAGGGAGGGGGCGCCTCATCCCCCAAACCCTAGCCGCCCCTTCTCCCACTTCCCCCCCATTGTGGCCCACCTCCCCACCTCCCCACCTCCCCTTGTGCAACCTCCCCCTCCAGCAGCCCCTCCTCCACGGTCTCTTCCCCTGCTGGCTGGCCAAGACCTTCCCTTTCCCCGCTGCCGACCAAGTGGAGAAGGAGAAGAAGATCCCGGTGGAGTTCGGCCATAGGAGGAAGAAGGAGGTGAGGAGAGGAGGCTTTCTTTGTGGGGGAAATCCATCATCTTCCTACGTCCTTCAAGGGGTAACAAAGACCCTTCCCCGCTGAATCTTTTGTATTAGATGCGTTTACGAATTCATTTAGTGGTTTGGTCGCCGATTGCTATTAGATTGCGTTCTGTCATGATTGTTGCGCGTTCAGTTTTGTATGTTTAGAGGCCGAATTAGGAGTTTTGATCTCCTAGAGTTATGTGGAAAATGTTCTTAGCTTTCAGTGGCCACAAAGAACGCCCAAATCCGATGAACGGTTAGAAAGTTATGAATTGTTTAGTGCCGCTGTCTGGTTAATCTGTCACATCCTGACAGGCTGTAGAAAACTGAGTTAATCTATTAGTTAAATATGCAATCAGAGGATCTCAGTATAACGAAAAATGTAGGTATTTTCCATACCTTTTCAGAGAGGTAAAGAACGCAAGATTTGGACTTTCGTAGCAACAGTTATGATGGTTTTAGCTTACTGTCCAGAGAAACTTACGTGAAAATTGTTGTTCTGTAGTTTGGCTTGGTAGGGGCCGTAGTTGGCATAATCAAAAGGGCTCCCCAACTAAGTTTATTTAGGTAATTTAATTACCTTTCCAGAAAGTCCAAGAACATCTTAATTGGACCCCGGAGCAGGAAGTTATGTATTTTAGAAGTTGACTATCCGCAATGAACACCAAAGCGATCGCTAGAAATTGAAAGATTGGAAAAAATGCTTGGAAGTTTAGTGAGTTCAATTGGATTGATATTTATGCTTTTGGTCCAGTATGTTGGTCTTAGATTGGGTTATCTTTAAGTTCAGGTGGGAGCGCGATCCCAGGGGCAGCGCCCTCTTCGCGCCCATCATTCTCGCACGATTAAGGCAAGTATTCGGGTTATCGTATAATTGTGCTTGTATGCAGTGACTGTTTGTGTTTGGGTCATAATAGCCATGCACGGATGTTAGTGTGATGAGTTCCAATTTATCTTGGTGAATGCAAGTACTCTGATTGAGAGAGTAATTATGAATGTTTGATAGAGAGTGCTAGTACTTTGATGCGTAATAACTATGCATGGTTGATAGTGTGGTATGTATGATTAAGGATGGTGAATACTTGAGATATGATTAAATGTTATTCATGAGGATTTGAGCATGTTTGCTAGTATTATGAACAGATGTGCTATTCAAGGACGCTAGAATGCTATGAATGTCAAAGATGAGGAATGCTAGAAGTACGAATATGTTTATTCATGCATGTCGTTGTTGTGAATCCATATGTATGATGGTTTAAAGTTTTGTTCATGTGCATCATGCAATCATATTTGAGGATTGGTCATGTGGTGACTATGCATGTTCGAGGTCCCCGTCATGTAGATGACGGGCTTGAGGTCCCCACATTCGTGGAATGTGGGTAATGAGTAAAAGAGGTCCCCATCATTAAGATGATGGGCAAAGATCCCTATACAAGTGGTGTATAGGCTCTTGGTCCCTGTGCCAAAGGGCACAGGCAAGGGTATCCATCGACGGATGTATACCCCGCATTACCGGTATAATGCGAAAAAGAGATAAAGTTCAAAAGGTGCATTGCATGGTCGCATTACATAAGCAAGAAGGCTATGTTTAGTGTAATGTTTATTTTGGTATATTGATGCTATGACTGTGAGTTTAGCTTTAGCCTTGTTGATACTTGTTGAGTCTTTTGGCTCACTCTTGCTTTGATGTGTTTTAGGTACAATTGGCAAGAACGGCATACATGGGAGGGAGTAGTTGTTGGATGCACTCACTACCTCACAACCTTAAGGCGTTTGTCATTTAGTTTCATTTCAAGAATAAGTAAACTGCTTGAGAGTCATTCATGGATGGTTTTTATTGAGTATCAGATCAATTGTAATAATGAGAATATCAAGTTTTAATTATGTTTTACCATTATCTTGCATGCTCGAGTAAACTTGAATATGGAGTTTATTGTTAATTGCCATGTTTAATTATTAGAACCTCGGTATAGTTGACTATACAAAGGAGGTTTTGCCGAAAATTGGTACTTATTTTTAGTTTAATTTATTTTCAGTAGCATTCTAGGCTCAATGATGAGCTGGGGTGTTACAGTACCTGCTGTGAATAATTCTGGATATCGCTCGCGTATGCGAGACTCCAATTCCCAAGTAGTTTTTCCACTCGGACTTATGGGACCACCGCACCTTGATGCAACTGATGTGTTATGCCTCATCACTTGTACCATCCTAACTGAACCACTCAACGGACATGACTCAAGATGTGGTAATGCTCACGGTCAACGGCTCTTACGAAACCTCACACCCAGCATACCTTAAGCATTCTCTCAACACCGGTTCATCCAAACATTATATACCTCGCTCCAAGACTCGAGATGGTTCTAGCGAATGCTATCTTCCTAATCCCATAACGTCCGAACAACCAACTATACTGGGCTATCTATCTCTTCTCACACTAAACCACATAACTTGCACATAAACATATAGAACTCTTGTTCCTCTCGATCGATTCCTTCACCATAACAAGGAGATCCTCCATTAAGCGGGGACGCGCAACACAACTTATTTTAATCAAACTTTAATAATCAGATTCAACTGAAAACAATGATTCACAAAGCAATTCCAACTTTCCTCCAAAACACTCAAATCCAAAATCAGAGATTCTAAACGAAAACCTTCCATCCTTCCAACTCGGCAGTTTGCAACTAAACACCACATAAGCCAAAAGAGAATTCGCTCGAATGCCCAAATCAATTACTTCATTTATTTTCCTGAACTGGACAGAACCACCTTTTCAACATAAGTCAACTCAAATTGTACATGATCTCCATTATAAAAAAAACCAATTCAAGCAAGAACCAATAAAGCACTTCTCTACTCGAGGGATCATTCTTTTCTCAGATGTTCATTTAAGAAATAATCCCTTTCCTTTTTCATGGGTGTGCAGAATTATCACACTAACTCCTCCCTCTTAACCGACAATCTCAAAATGATCCTCAAACCGAAAGAACAACCATACTTATTTAGAGTGACTCTTCTAATCCACAAAAGGATTCTCTAGTCCACTCCTATCCCAAAGGAATTATTTTGACAAATGGTTTCCAACGCCTCAATAGAGATTTTTCACCCACAACCACATCAACTCATTCTGTTAAAGATAATCAACTTCAAATTCTCAGCACACATACTCATTTACTTTACCCAAAGTATTCTATCAAAGATCAACACACTATTCAAAATTCGCTTCTGTTCATCTACCTCTACACATACTATTGGGTCTCCAAGGTCGTATCATAAAAATACAAAACCCAAATTCAACCTCCAAGTTTTCTACCATGAGTTTCTAGTATAATTGATAGGAAATCCTTAAATTCGGTTACTAAAATTTCACACAGCTCACAATAACCTCAGTTATTATTATCAACATTCCTCACTAATCAGGTAACCGCCCCAAGGCGATTTATTTCACCAATATTAGGCCTCTAATCCACACCAATCCAATTCAGTTACACAACTACAATATACCCATTCGTAATACTCTAATTGATTGACCAAGATTCAAACATACTCAATCACCAACGTCAATAAATAAATAAATTCTTGACCAAGTTATACTTAGAGATAATCTAACTCCCATAGGGTTACTCACTGAGGCCGAATCATACCTGACAATAACTCAACAATTCCTGCTATCCCATCAATTAGCACAACACTTAGGTTTCTCCACACCGCTACTCTCATTAAACTTCACTATCAAAACTCTTCTACACAATCTTACTAAGTATCCAATTACACAATCTTACTAAGTATCCAATTATGATACTCTAATAAATTTATCAAGAGTCCATACTTTCGATAATCCCAACATCCCAACATGGACAAAGGTTATTGGATCATAATTCGCCATAGGTTCCACTAGTTGTAATACTAATCAATTTTATTTCATCGACAAACCTTCCATTTAAATATAACTCTCTCCAGGTATTATAGGTCAAAAACCAATTCACTATCTACTACTCTTCAAATAGCTTGGTTCCCAAAATTTCACCACTATCATATACTTGTCCACCACCAACCAATCGCCATAATACACTTTATAAGACTTTGGCAACACAAGTTGGTTAATTCCTTTCTCAAAAGGAAGAAACAACCAAATACAAGTTTCAACGCACAAGAAAAATGTTGCTCCTCGGAGTGAGCCCGAGACCAAGAGAAATAGTCAAATATTAATGAATCCGGAAAACAAAATACGAGTCTGTCAATGAGGGCACATGTCCCACAATAAGGAACTTTCAAACCTCCATAAATCATAATAAAACACTGCTATGGAAACCCAAGAAACTCTTAAGCTTTAACAACAGAAAAAATTACAGATCGCAATTCTTAACTCCAACCTCAAATACTTATGGTACACATTTTTCGTTAACAAAGAAAGCAATTTTCTTTAATTACAACACTACTTGTCAACCCAAACAAGAATTGATTCTAAAACCAAATCACATTAATCACTTAGGAACTAAACAGAACCTTTCCACACGTCACATTGCTCAACTAATTTCATCTACTACATAATTCATGAACTCTAAAAGATCACGAATGCAAAACTCCAAACATTTCTTTTAATCCATATTATGAAAAGCAATCAACTTACTTTCTCTCTAGAAGAATTATCACCACTCATAATCTCTTGTAGACTGTATTTCTAACATCAAGAGTAATTCACTCTTAACAAGATTCGTTATCGTCAACCCTTCCTTTAAAAAGTCCTCAAAAGCTTTCCAAATTTTTACATACTAGATTATCATCTCATCCTCAATTGAGGGTATCCCAAATTCTTACAACCTCACTACAACAACCATTTTATTTTAGAGGGAACCGACTACACAATTTAAAAGGTTATTCCAAAACCCTTCCATCAAAGACATACTATTATCCGATAGTTCTACCATCACGTAAACATTGCTCATCCATTAAATCCCATCAGTTTATCTTGTAGTGATGCTCAACACCAAACTTTAATAGACAATAATTACACCTAGCGATTACATACAATCACTAAGTATCCACCAAAGGTTACTCCAAGATTAATATCCACTAAGACAATAATCTAACTCCTTTTTGAACTTAACCATCCCAAACGGTTAGATTAATCCATTGAGATCAGTTAATCCAATTTACCAAAGAAGTTTACCAAATGTATCACTCTTAATGATCAGCTCAATTCATCAATGTTCCACACTTCTTATCAACTTTATTGATTACAATTAGATATAGCCACACTCTTAATCACAGCTCATCAAGAATTACTACAAGACACTTTCAAATTTATCAACTTTCCTATCAAGGATCTTAATTTGATCGATCATGCACACACTGCAGACCTAACCTGATAATCCATATCATATCCATTAATTGCTTTGATTATAACCTCTCACTTAACCAAGACAAAACATCGCTAAAGGGTTTAACATCTTCTTTCATAAAAGAGAACTATTAATCTTCAACACTCAAAATACTCAAGAGAGATACATTGAGTCAAAGCCTCCACGTACTAAAGGACTTGTAAAAGAAAACTTTCATTAACCAAAAATATCAAGCGAATAAATAGGTCAAGTTTTCCAATAAAAAAAAGACAAAACTCCAATACAAAGGTCAATCTTGATAATTAACAAAGTTCACCAACCGCGATAATAACTCAACAGTTGGGAAAACAATAATTGATTTACAGGACAAATTAAGCCAATGGAAACACACAACATTTTTCAAAGCAACCCATCAACCGCAATGAACTAATACCCAAGAGAAACTCATCAATCACAACCGGATAAGAGTTGACCAAATTCAAATTCAAGGAAGAGAACAACTCTTCTAAAGATACTCACTATCAATACCTGTACTAAGATATCCGAGGTAACCACTTCCCTATTCTCATACCACGAACGGTGGTGTAACCTGGTAAAACCCAGGGCCACGACCTCAACCTCTCAACATGGGTTATCCCCACACATAATAATTATATAATCAATTAATGAGCAATCATACTCAATTCATACCAGCAATCATCAATACGATATAACGGAAACGAAAATGCAATGCTATGCCCATTCCCATTCTCATGCACCATCGTGTCAAATTTTTAAGTTCATTAACCATTACAAAATTTTAGCAATTTAAGTTGCCTAAGTTGTAAATCCAATCACCACGGACCTACTGCCCGCTCTGATACCAACTGTAACACCCCAGCCCATATGAGCCTAGAATGCTACCCAATTAACAAATCTAAGCCAAAACATTCTATAAGATTCTGGTAGATCCTCCTTTGTATGGTTTACTTCTAGGAGGTTCCAGCATTTGAATAAAACATGTATAAATAAACCAACACTCAAAATCATTAATAGGCATTCAAAACATGTAAGCATCTAGCCTATTCAGAGATATCCAAAAGTCACTACTCAACATTATTACACTTAATCCAAAGCTTGAAACATAATCATAATCAATCCTTAAGCAGTTTGCTCATTTTTTTAAGGTACGATCTAGAAGTTTATCAACTGTAAAAGTGGATGGCAGTGTGTGAATCCAATTCATGTCTACTCCCTCCCATGCATGCTGTTCCTGCAAAAGGTACCTAAAAACACAACAAAAGCAAGGGTGAGCCCAAAGACTCAGCAAGTACCAATAATGAAACATTAAATCCACATCTACAATATCAACATTCCATTTCCAAGCTTTACTCGAAAACATGTCTCACAATGTATGAATGCAGTTATGCAATGCAACTTTTCTCTTTCACTCTTTGTCGTATTTCACCGGTAATGCGAGATATACGACCATCGCCGCATACCATGCCTGTGCTCGCAAGCCTAGGGACCAATTGCCCAATACTCCACAAGTAAATGGGACCTCAAGCCCACACTCCACAAGTGTGGGGACCTCAAGCCCGTCATGTACATGACGGGGATCTCAACAAATACTTGGTCACCATGCGACCAAGTCTTCATTTTGTCAACATGATGCATATGCACAAATCATGAATCATCATAGTCATACCTTTTCAGCAACATCACATATGAATTCAACTCATTCATACTTCTATCATTCATATCATAAGCATCCATACACTCCAACATCCATGCATGATATATATATTCACAACGCCAAATAAGGTCATGGTCATCAACATCCATAACACTCAAGCAACCATAGATATCACATTTATTCACAAAATCAACAAACAAGCACTTGCCTTAACTGCGTGAGAACGGAGGATGTGAAGACGGCGCTGCAACCGGGACCAGTCCCCCACCTAAAATTCATTTTAAAGGCTTACTAAGACAACAGTATTGGACCAAATAAACTATATAAGCAACAAGAACTAGCAAAAGCTTGTAACGCAATCCCAACTCCAATATTTCTAAATACTGATCTGCCCCCTCTGGAAACAGTCGTGTTCTAAAATTCGTATATTTTAGTACATGAGTCCAAATGAGGTGTTCTTAGACTTCATTTAACGGTTATCAAATTCCCCAACTAAACCTAGTTGGTGGGCCTTCCTGATTCGGCCATCTGATATCCCTTTTATGCTGATTAACAAAACATCGATTTCACGTCAGGTTCTCTGGACAGTACACTAAAACAATCATAACTTTCATCTCGTTTGTCCAAATTTCATGTTCTTGGTCTTCCCTGAAATCTACGACAATTATCTATAATTTTTGTTATACTGAGATCCTCTAATTCTCCATTTAACTAATCGCTCAAGTCAGATTACTAAAACCTGTCAAAATACTGACAGAGTCGCAGAACAGTCGCACTAATAAATTCATAACTTTTGCTACAGGGATCCAAATAATACGATCTAGCACTTCATCGAAACCTATTGACGTCCTCTACAACTCTCTAGGAGAAGCCCAAGACTGAATCTGCACTTAACTACATCAAAACATCTGTCTAACACGATCTGTCCTGAGGAGACAGAAATACCGACATTGCTACAACAATCAAATATGCATCTATTCAGGGGTAAACCGGGGTTACCCTTGACAAACCGCTGTATACCACGATGCAGCCCGCGAACCTTCCCCTTCCCTCTCTTCTTCCCTTCTCCCTTCTTCCTTCTTCTTCTTTTTTTCTTGGGCGGCCACCACAATGAAGAGGCATCGGAGGAGAGGGGCACCACCATGGAGGAGAGGGGTTGCTATAGTACTGTGCTACAGTGGCAACGGTTGTACTGTAGCAAACCTAGGGTTTCCCCTCCTCCTTTCGTTGGTGGTTGATTTTCTCATGGGCCACTATGGCTAATTTCCCCCCTTATGGCCGGCCACCACCTCCCACCTTTGTGCCAAATACCAATGGGCCTGAGGCCCCGGCCCAGGTTGTCCAAATTTCGTTGTAAACCCCCTCTTTAACTGCTTAAATAACTATTTTCTATTTGATCCTTCCCTCAATTCAATTTCTAAATAGTCCTTCTCTTCAAATAGCTTAATTCTCTCTCGATAATCCTTTCGAATACTTTTGGGGTATTACAGTTGTTGTTTTAGGTGGCCGATGATGATGACTCTGTTGGGAGGGAGTAGACTTGCACGACTCACACTACACCATATTCTAGTTTTAATAATATAACTTGGTTGATTTCCTTCATTTGATTAGTGATACATTGTAATAATTAAGGTGACATGTGGATGATGTCTCCCGTATGGTTATGGATGTTTATTTTCCGCTGTGGTATTTTACTTGCATAGGTTCAGATTATATTTGTGCTATTATGTTCCTTCCTTCCTTTCGTTATAACTTGGATTATTGCTTCAATTCTTATGATTATGGATGTATGTTAGTTCCTTCAGGTAACATTCTGGCTTCTGGATAGCCAGGGTGTTACAATTTTATTCCTAAAAGAGAAAACTGAGAAAAAGGATGTTTTCTTGGGTAGCGAAGCGTTTTCTTTATTCTCGCTTGAGCTTGTGTTGTTGACTAATCTCTTCCGCAATTTGGAGTTAATGCTGTGTTAGCATGTTTGATTCTTTCCAATTCAGACAAACAAAAGAAGTATTTGGTTTGGGCATTCGAGTGATTTCTCATTTGGCTTTCGTGGTATTCAATCGTAAACTGCCTATTTAGAAAGTGGGATTGTTTTTGTGATGAATTGTCAAATTTGGGGTTTTACCCTTTTGGTGGAGAGTTAATATTGCGTGGATACGACGAGAACTCTCTATTTCTAGTTGGATTCTCTTTGTGAATCAGTGGTTTTAGAACCAGTTCTGTTGTGCATTCTTGTTTACAGGAGGTGGCCCTTGTTAGATGAAGAGTTTGATTTTGAGCATCAACCTTCCTGCACGAGCACGCATGCGGACAGCGCGTGGCATATGGTGCATGGCACGTGTGGTCCCGGCAGACATGCGGCATGGCATATGCATCGGCACTGGACGCACGGACGTGTACCGAGGGGTGGTTCTAGGCATTTGTTGTGTGTTTTCGTAGCAAAGGGGAGTTTGGTCCAGATACGTTGGTTCGTTTTTGATAGTTGGAGAAATTAGGAAGTTGGCGTATCGCTTTGACCGTCTCGGGTCCGTACGTGACGTACGCAACGTCTTGTGTGTTCTGGTGCTAAGTGAGTAGCTGAGCGATTTAAAGCTTGGGATTTCATTAAAGACGTTGACCATCGAGTAAGGTCTTACCCTCGATCCTCCTCTAATGAGTGTACCTGGAAAGGTTGGGTTGAGTGTTAGGACAAACGTCATTGTACGTCTTTGTGTTGTGGTCTCGCTAGTACGAGAGAGAGGCCACTTAGGAGTTGGAGTTTCGTATGCGCGAGCGTTATCCGGATTTGTTCACTTCAGGTACGTGGTTACCGTTGATAGTTCTCAATTGTGGTTGTTCTTTCGTGTAGTGTTGTGTGAGGATTCAGGGTCGAATCCTGTTTAAGGGGGGTAGAATGTAATACCCCGAATATCAATTTGAGAGAATGTATTATTCGGGGGAGAGAAATTTATTCAATTTTCGAGTGCAATATAGTTTAGAGAGGGATTTCTCCTAACAAGGAAAGTATCCATCAGCGATTATGTAATATCCTGTTTAACATTAGAGAATTAATTGAAATGAGAAAGGTATTTAACAGGAATTAAAAATAGAAATCAGATTTTTAGAGGAGAAATAATCTTAGGCTTTCGGCCCACGTTGTTTGGCCCAAGTGGGAAGTTGGTTTAAGAAGGGGCTATAACATCCCAAATCACGGTTTGTATTTCAAATGTATGAAAATGAGAAGAATTTAAAACTTTTGAGCATGATTTTACTTTTTGGAGCATTTGCAAGGTTTGTTGCTTTTGATTTTTTTTTGAAATCAATTAGAACATACAACTCAAATCTTAACTCCAAAAGGAAACAGAAACAAAGACTTGTGATCATCTTCTGGAAATAATTTATTTAAATCTTATAATATTTATCATGAATAAATATAATTTTCCCAAATTTTTGGGACTAGTTTAAACCCTAAGAAAATTCAAACACCATTTAATGACCTAGACTAAGTTTGAATTTATATTATACAAATTATAATACGAACAGTGAGTTTTCAATTTTTTTTGGGAACTAGACCATCTCAGGAACTCTTGTGATTTATTTCGCATTTTTAGGATTTTATTTGTTATATTTTGTAGCTCAGTCAAACTAGAATCCAAAGAATTCTTTTCAGTCAAATCCTTTATTGTTCCTTGGGCCCGAACCCAACTCCGACTCGAGTCCGACCCGGGCGAGTTGACTCGGCAAAACCGATTAAACGCACCGAGCATGAACCATCCGATCCTTATTCGATGGCTCGGATTTCGTAACCCTTAGGCGGTCCAAACGTTCTTTTGATCTAAGCCGCCTAGTCCAGATCCGACGGTCCACATCTACTCACTTACTCGGACCCTCACACGCACCGTTTTGGGTCGCTGTCCGTTGGGCCCCACCTGTCGGGTCTTTCTTCCTCCCCTCGCGCTATCAGAGCAGGGACGCCACGCGGCCGCGACACTCCGAGCACCTCTGTCTTCCTCAGATCACGCCGTGACCGTGCCGCGTCCGTTGGCCACTCCCAGGGCTGCGCCTCGAAACGCCGCCTCCACTCCGCTATCTTCCCACGCATAATACCCCCTCGGCATCCCCTTTCCAACTCATTCTTCCTCTCGGAGCTGAGGAAGAAGGAGCTCATACTCGCTCTCTGCTCGGGTAAGCTCTATGCTACCTTGTCCCTCAGCTTCTACATCCCCTGCCAATTCAATTTTTTGTTAATGCGCAGCTATGCTTTGGCTTGTAGCTCCGGGAACACGTTCGTGCCATTCTTCTTCACCAGAGCGCGCGTCCAAGCCGCCGTTGTGCCAACTTTGTGCTCGGGAGGTATTATCCTCTCTGATGTGGTCATCCCGTGCCTTAGAGCATCCTCGCTTTTTCTCCTCGACCAATTTTGCTTTTCACCGTAGGAGCTGTGGATTTGAAAGTTTCCCCTCTTCTTCGGTCGAAAACAGTCACTTCTTCCTCGCCTCCGGCAACGGTGAGTCGATAACCAAATTGGTCGTGTTTTCACCATCTCGTGACCTCTCTTATGCATCTCCTACCACCCATTTCCTCCCTCCATCCCCAGGTTGTTCTCTCCTCAGTGAAGTGTCACCGCCGCCTCGGTTCCTTGTCGTCGGCTCAACTCCGACCACCCCAGTCCGTCCGCGTCATCCTGGTAGTTTCCCCGAACCCCGTAGTACCTTATGCGCACGCTAGTTAGCTCATTTAACCACCGGGTGGTGACATGCACCGCAACCGTAGCGCCACCTCCGCTCTCCGTCGTAGCGCCGCCGCGTCGGACCACCTTCGGTGAGACTCTGACCTCCCTTAGCTTCGTCGTAGCACCAGCAACCCATTTATTCTCTTGGACCACGCCGCCAGGGCCTGAGTCGTCGGCGATAGCTGCGGCAAGCTCGCTGGCTCGAGCTCCCCTGTGTCGGAAGTCCCGACCAGAACTGTAGCTTCATCATTAGCATTCAATCACTGTCTTAAGCGTGGATCACTGTGTAGATTTGGGTTTAATTGCACTAATGTCTGGCCGACAAGTGGGCCCGAGTGCAGTTAAGTGCCCGTTTTGGTCCATGAACCCCTTTCTCTGTGCTGTGAACTTGAAGTCTACGCATTATGTTGTAGACCGTGGCAATGACACGCGGGTCCCACTGGTAAGAATCAGATTCCTTTGGGATTTTAAATGAAAATGAAAATATATAGGGAGGGCCCGCTGGTCAGCGTCTATGGCTAGGAAGCCTCGGTATAAAAAGTACTAATTCCTAAGTGAATTTTTGTTGCACTGAAAAATCAGTTAACTTCTGAAAGGTATAAGTAATTCATTTTAGCTCATTTTGGGATGATTCAAATTTTGTTAGCTTATATTTTAAATGTACTTTAATATAAAAAAGGTTTGAACCATGTTGCTGCTCCCGAAAATGTTTGTTAATAAAATGACTTTAGGTATAGAGTTATTAGTGCAATAAAAATTGTTTTAACTTCCAAAAATGCATAAGTATTTCTCTGTAACTCCAAATTGAGTGAATCCAATTTTGATGGCTTCCTCTAATAATGAATTTTATGGTAAAATTGGTTTTGAACATGTTACTATTTTGAAAGAATTGCAAATACAATTAACTTGTGCTCTTTTTCATGTTTTTGAAAATTCATAAAAGTTGCATCATAGCTCCAAATGAGGTGAATCCAATTGGGTTGTTCATCTTATGAGGTGCTTGATTTGCCATAAAAATTTCAGCTGCACCACATTTCTAGAAATTTATGCCAAATAATTTAATAGGTTGCATTTTTCCAAGCTAAGCAAAATTGTTTTGATCATAACTTTTGCATCAAGGATCCAAATCAATTGGTTCTTATTGCTAAATTCATTATAAATCATGCTCTTACTGCTGTAAAATTTTCAGAGCATTTGGAGAAAGTTGGTTTTTGCGTCTTTTCGGTGTTCTTCGTTCTAATCGGTTCTTTTCGTTCTTTCCGCTAGGTTACGACAAGTACGTTGATCTTGAGAGTGTTCCTCTGCAGCAGGTTGATTAACTCTAGCAAGGCAAGCAGTTTGATCATGTTAATCCCCTTATTTCCAAGTCTAATATATTGTTTTCAACCTGTATGTATGCATTACTTATTTTGTGTTAAATTGATTAGTTAATCCTTTAGATGCATAATCTGTAGGTACACGATTACCCTCTACTACCTGAGCCTAAGTTATTTGCTGTGATTAGAGTTCGTTGGATGAGCTCTTGTCACTTAGGATTACGAGGTCAAATTGCTTAGCCATGCTTAGCTACCGGTAGAAATGGGCGGTTATCGACTTGTCGATAACCTTGATCACAAACTTATTATGATCGTTATGTTTCAGCTTTGTGCTATGTTTAATTTCAAAAACTAAAAACTGAAAATAAAATGGCTTGGACTTGGGCACAATGGTAAGATGGTGTGATTTTGGGTGTGACTGGAATGGTGCCCTAGTCATTTAAGGACCAAGTTACTTGCGCCACCGTTCTGAGCATTCTTGCATGCTAACCACACTAGAGGGTAATGATATCTCTCTTGACTTAGTACTTTGGCGTGTGTTAGCTACGAGTCGCAGGTGAGCGTGTGTATGTTGTGTTGTGGTAAAACGAGGTGGCGTATGTGTGGAGCATTGTAGTTGTCCGGAAGCTTTACCCCTATAGGGTAGTTGACTTTCGGCTTTACAATGTAAGCGTATGGGCTTCGGTCCATATGAGCGGCTCGTAGTTGATACACAATATTGAAAATATCTCGTAGGACTTAGCCGTGCTGGCATACCTTCGGAAGTGTGCTTCATCTAGTGGTAAAAAGGTGGAATGAAGTGTGGGTACATTGGTACACCCCTACAGGGTTTTGAACTATTTGAATAGCTTCGTCATAGGTTATGGACACGCTCGGATACGCCCCGTGAGAACTAGACTACAACCTTTTAAATTAAAATTTGATGGGTGGTAAGAATCGGGGATTCGTGCTATGTGGTGGTGGCTATTTGGTTAGTCACCTCTAGGTGGTTACTTGCTATTTTTTGCTACTCGCTGTTATTTCAATGCTTAAAAATAGATTTTACCAATTGCCTTCAATCTATTACATTATTGAAAATAAAGATTGCTTTATGCTAAAAATGAGCCATACAGCCTCCACTCAAATAAGCTTGGATGTAGCATATGTATAGGTCTGTTAGTCCACACGTCAATCTTGTGGGTATATTATTGTACTCATTTGTTTTGCTTAATGTTATTTGTTGTAGAGGAAGAAGGTGAGCCCCAAGGGCCTCACTTTTATGAGATGTGCTGCGGGTTTGACGACTAGCTTGGCGGTCCAGTTGGTTGCCTTGTGGGTTAAAGGCACACTGATTGGCTTTTGTTTATCGCCATCTTATGGCCCTTTTGCTTCCGCTGTTTACTTAGTTATTTGTATGACATTTGGCCGGTCGGCCCCTCCTTTGTAATATCTTGATATTATCTATGTCTTTTGAGTTATTGCTGTGCTTCGGTTCTATGTGAATGAATGGAATTGATGCATGATTTTGTATCGGGGTGTGTATACTGCATTTCTGGGAAGTATACATATCTCGAGGTTGGGTTTATTTGATTTGTAATGCTAGGACCAAGTGGATGGTTAAGTATTACAAGCCGAATAAACCGGGGTCCTCACAGGGGCCAACCAAACCCTAGGTTTGGTTTACTGTAGCATGCAGCTACAGTACCGCGCCGCCCCTGTAGCAACCCTCCTCCCCCTGCTGCCACGCCCTCCATGTCGCCCCCTTTCCTGCTCCTTGCCACCGGCCATCGGGAGGAAGAAGAAGGGAGAGAAAGGAGGAGAAGAAGGGACTTCTTCGTAGGGGATTGATCATCATCTTTCCGCGAGTCTTCAAGGGTAACGAAGTGCTTTCTTCGCTGTTTGTTGATTACTAGATGCGAATTAGATTAGTTTGTTTGGATCGAAACTCTGCTGTTACAAATTCAGATCTGTCCAGTATGTTGCGTGGGCTGTTTCGATATCTTAGATGCCTAATCGGAAGTTTTTATCTCCTAGAGTTATTTATATCATGCTCTTAGCTTTCGGTGGCCGCCAAGAACACCTGATTCCGAGTTACGGTTTAAAAGTTATGACTATTTCTTTGCTGCTGTCCCGAAAGTCTAACGAGAATTAGCAGTCAGTGTAATTGTTAACATATGACCTATATAGAAGATGATTCAGAAATCTTGCCCATAACGACTTTTGTACGTGATCTCATTAGCTTTCAGGATTGATAAATAACACCCCATTTGGATTTGTAGAACAAAAGTTATACACGTTTTAAGTTGACTATTCAGAACATTGACGAGAATGAATTGTCGAACTGCCTTTTAATATTTGATCAAGTTAATGGCAAATTCAGGGCTTTCACCCAACTAGGTTGTTGTAGATAATCTTGTTACCTTTCAAACAATCCCGAGTTTACTTTTTTTCGAGTTTCATAGCAAAAGTTATGTCAATTTTAGTATTACTGCCCATTATGGTTTTATGATGGAATGTAGTTCAATTGGAGTAAAATTATGTAGTTAAATGTTGGGGTGTTGGGGTTTGTGTTGCGAGTAGTGTCTTGACATCGTGGTTCTTGTTGGGTAAACTAATGGTGTAGGAGGTGAGGCTCTGGGGTAGGGGCATCGTCGTTGCCTCCTAACGTATCGCAACGCTAAAGGCAAGTACACTGACGTTTGTATGAATTGTGTATGTTGGAAGCTTGATGTTCGTACTGTGTTTTCATTTGATACGTGAGAAGTTCCGATGATTATGTTTCTTCCGTATGTGAAATTCATATGTTCAAAGATGATGCTGGTCGTTGTTCTTAAGTATATTCAAGCACCCATGTTCAAGTTCCGTCCATGGGAGTGGAGTCTAAAGTTGCATCCATGTTCATGTTCCGTCCACAGGAGTGGAGTCTAAAGTCCCATCAATTCCAGTATGGGCATGTGAGTCTCACCATTCCAATGTGGGCAGTTTGGACACCTGTATGAAACATTCTTCATACGGTATTTTGGATCCCCGTATTTCGATAAATACGGGCTTAAGTGAACACCGACGGGTGTGTCACTGGCTATACCGGTATATGCATGTGTGCAATCCAATCCTTTGATTTTGAACATTCAACTCATATCTTCATAAGTATTCATTTGTTGTATGTTCAGAAGTTGAGAAGAGATTGTCCTATTCATATTGGTTGTCTGTTCTTATTCGTTGTACTTGCTGAGTCTTGGACTCACTCTTGTTTTGTTTATTTATTTTTTGGTGATCGTTGATGAAGTTTCTCTTGGGAGGGAGTAGACATGCACTACTCAAATACATCACTTTACACTAATTGGATAAAAGTTCTGTTGCTGCCTTTCATTAGTGATTTGTTGGATTGTAATAAATAAACTTAGACTTGGATGGTACCTTCCTTATCATTGAGATTTTTTTAAACAACTGTTTATATTCATTGATTATTCGTTGATAGGATTATTTTAGTGGATCCAATATTACATTTCCGTTTGTGTTCCAATTGTTGATGATTTACTTATCTTAGTTGATGAATTGTTGTTGAATTTATTCCGCTGTATGGTTATATGTTAGGTCTTTAGGTAGCATTTTGGCTTCCGAATAGACAGGGTGTTACACTGGTTCTGTTGATTCATCATCTGATTCATGTTTTGCATCATGGCATTCATCAACTATGTTTGAGCTACCATGAACTAACCCAAGCCTTGGTCTGCTATGACTGCCGGAGGAGGTGGTGTATTGGGATCCATGGGTTCACCTTGACTTGCAGTGTTGCGTGTTTGAACCATCTGCAACAATTCTTCACAAGTTTAATAGATGAGAGGGAGAAAACATGATAGGTCAGAGGTAAAAGCACAATAGACGAGATAGAATAAGAGAGAAAGACAAAAGCATCATAATTGGGGAAAGTCAGTTAAACCCAAAGAATAAATAGCCGAAAAGCTAGTAAGAAGCAATAAAGTGTGACACTCCATAAAAAAGATCCTATTATACGGACTAAACAATACTAAAACTGAGAAGGGCGACTTTGCTAAAGCACTTCTAATCTAACTTATATGGATGGTTGACTTGACAAAAAGGCAGATCTTGAAACTTCCAGGGCATCCATCGCTTTGATCACAGGAACTCGATCCTATAGACATTACTGAGGTAAGGAGGTGCATTTAAAATTTAAAAACATATTTCAGAAAAGATAAGAGGTGAGAACCTAAGAATGATATGAGAAGAGATTAGAATAAGATGAGAAAAGAATAGAATAAGATGAGAGAAGAATAACTATTCATGTTAATCGGTTGGTTTGATTTATAAAATAATTTTTTTAGATTTTTGACTAAAATGACCATGCTAACTATGGTTGTGTTCTACAGTCGATATGGCTCTCATACCATCTTTGTCGGGACCCTGGATCACTAAATCTGAACCCTCTATGTATTCTGAACTAGTCCCATGATCAGTAACTAGTTCACAAAGTTGCAACATCGACGAAATCATATCCATACAACAAGATATATAAGAAACAGACAAATTAATATTACTTAGTAGCAACAGACCTTATGGTCAAGTTTTATATAGTTTTCCACGTAGGGCTTAAGACCAAAAGTGTAAACTTGTAATGGAAATAAAATAACTTGTGGTGGCTATCCGACATGCCCACAGGTAATAGAGTGGAGAACGCGGCTTAGTCCGCATAGTCTTTGAAATATTCCTCCTCGTAGAACTCTGTGTTCCCTAGTTCTTCCTCGGTGACTGGTCAACAATGGCGCAAAGCCGTGAGTACATAAAGTACTCAGCAAGTTATAGGGAAATGTATGCAAATAGTATTCATACAAGGCTTGAACAATGATAGCTTTATGACTATTTTGCAGAAAGTAGTATTGATAGTAAATAGATTGAAAAGAATAGTTGGAAAGACATATTAAATAATTTTGAACAGTTTCTTTGCAATAACCGATGAACACCCTGTTCAGTTCCCAACCAACATCTATAACCAACTACTCAAATCCCAACAAAACCACTCCAATATTTTTGAGAAAATCTACCCCTCGTGTGAAATCACCAAGCATTGTCCATAACCAGGGACACGACTATTCGAATAGTTTTTAACACTCTGCAGAGGTTGTACAACTTGATCCACAAGAGATAATCAGCTTATAATATCAGCCATGACACGCTTCCGAAGGCGTGCGACTAAGTGATTATCACAAGGCTTTTACAAAGCTCTACTTTGACACCGTTTTGCTCGCTAAGGTTTCGCCACTAACTGGTTACATCCATCACAATCGGGGCCCCATCTCGTGCCAAATCATCAACCCAAACAAAATCGAATCAAAACATTACTAATTAGTTGGCCAAGTCTATCCCATAATTAAATAAACTTGTGGTTGTACGGTATGGCCAAAATCAATGGCGCACAAAGTTGAGTCACATCCCAAAATCATCCCCTTTACTACACGATCAATGGCTTGAGTATGAAATCATTTCTATTCAACCCGACCAAATGGCAACCCTTGCCATGGGACAACAAATTTTAATAATAGTGGCCTCCCCACAATTCCATATATTATTTGGTCAAATTTATCATTATAGAACATGTGATCATGATCCCATCATAACTAAGCATAATACGATACCCATGTTAGTATTAAAGTATGACCAACTAAAATTAACTCAGCCTATGGTGTTCAAGGATACATGTCAATAGCAATTAATCAAGGTGGCATAATTTGGAATAGGACATTAACTATTCCTGAAAGCAGTTATTATAAAACTAGCAATGCATGTTGATATAGAATAATATAATTTTATAAAATGGGTATGACATGATCAAAGGTCTACGACTTGCCTTCATTGAAGGTTTAAGTTGCTTCGGCAGATGGGTCCAAGAATTCTTCGGAGACGTTGGAATCTATACGCGCAAAAAGAACCAAATAAATACAATAAATCCAAATAAAATATTAAAATTACCAAATTATAACCAAAATAAAGGTACTAAATTTACATAAATTTAGAAGCAAGAATCGACAGAATCAGAGTTCGTATGAAGGAAAACTAACATTCGGAAGTTTGAAGTCACATGAAATGATAGAAATTCAGAAAAGAGAGAATATACCAGAATCTCACTGTGCTGATTATCTTTACACAAAGCAAAGGAATTGGGTGGATGACATTTTGGGTCCACTTGGAAGTGAAAGAAAGAGAGGGAGAGAGTAAAGGCTCTGTGAATGACTAGGGGCCCCACATGTAAGTGACTTCAAAGGAAGAAGGAGAAGAAAGAAGCAAAACAGAGCAGAACAGAGAGCTCTAGGGGGACTTGTTCATGGCAGCGACACCGACGAGGGAAGGGATGGCGGTAGCCGGGGACAAGCAAAATGAAACCCTAGTGACCCAAGGAATGCAAGGGAGGTGGCGGCGAGAAGAGCACATGGGCGGCGGTGGTGCTCTAGTGGCGGAGCTGGCAAGAGCAGGGAGCAGCATGTAGAATGAAAAGTGGCAATGTTGGTGGTGGGGTCGAAGGTGGCGAGGAGTGGTTGACGGCGTCGAGAACGGGGAAGAAAGGAGCTTCGGCCGGCGGCAGGGGAAAGCGAAATGCGGCGAGATGTGAGGAAGAGGGGAGGCGAAACTCTGGGGATGGAAGGAGCACCTTCGGGAACACACCGTGACGCAGGCGGCTTGGCAATAGAGTGGCCGGGGAGGGAGATCAAGGGAGGAGGAGGATGGCTGGAGTTGAGGAAGAGAAAGGAGCTTGCGGCTCGGGCTCCAGGGGGTAGAAAGGGGAGGAGAGGAGGGGGAAAAGGGTAGAGAGGGGTAGAGACCAGTTTTTATAGAGGGCGAACGGGGAGGCAGCGTGGCATGGGAGGATGCTGGTGGTGGGCCAGGAGCGGCGGCGCGGAGCCACCACAGAGAGCGCGACGTGGGCAGGGGCAAGGGCATGGGCAGGGCTGGGTGTCACGGGGCGTGGGGCTAGGGGTTGCGGCACCAGGGCATGGGCAGGGCTGGCGGGAGCGGCGCTCGTAGTGGGATTCTAGGGCGCCTAGCTCATGGGATTTTCGGGGAAGAAGAATAGGAAGTGAGAGAGAAAAAAGAAAGAAAAGGGAAAAAAGAAAAAAAATCCAGAAAATTCTAAAAATAAAATAAATTTAAGAAAATTCCACAAAAATCCTTGAAACCTGAAAACATCGAATAAAATATTTTTGAATATCATTTAAAATGTTTTCATTTTCTAAAATATCAATTTAAGCTTTAAATCAATTCAATAAATGCAAATGATTTATTGTAAGGACCCCGAAATTGGATTTATTTTCAAGTCAAGAGATTATACCAAAGATATAACCCTTAGTAGAAACCAAACCCAATTCCAGGTTCCCGGATATGTTTCTCACATTAGTTTCCAGGATCAAAGACTAATGTGCACATATCCTAACAACATTGTACACAGTCATATACAAATCATGCATTATTATTAAAAATATTTTACAAAACTAGAATGCACAACAGAACAAGTGGCCAGCAACCACTAAACAGAAGTTTTGCAGCGGAAACAAATATTTGCAACGGAAATAAAACAAAAAAAGAGCCACCAAGTGTGCCCCATCACCCGCAGGCAACTGAGTGGAGGTAGAAATAGCGTACACATAACCGTCCTCACCTGCAACAAGTGGATAAAGCACCTGAGTACAACAGGTACTCGCAAGACTTACACAAACTAATAAAAGAAAGTGTATGGGAGGTGCTATACAAAGGATATGAGATTATACATGTTAAGGCTGTCCAAAGAATGGTTATAATGGCATAAGTTTTTGCATAAAGCAACAAATTTGTTCCTATACATTCTAGTTTCCAAAAGCCATTTAGTAAACCAAAATTTTGGAGTACAAGAACTTTTAGTGATAAACAGATAGACATATATCAAACAATACCAAAGTGGCAAACCCACTTTGATAAACTATCAATGCATCATGACAAACCGGTCATGAAGATACCAAAATGTTCCCATGTCAAGTTTTAAATTTCCAGTCTACAATGGTGACAATTAAAACCAAGTCGTCCGTAACCGTGGACACGGCTATTTGAATAGTTTTAACCCTGCAGGGGTGTACATCTTCACCCACATGAATTGACTATCCCGTAGCCTTATGAATAATGGCACACTTCCTTTGGTATGCTGGCCGGGGAAATCAAGATTTGGTATTTTTCAGCAAGTTGACAATATTGAGTTGAATCACCCATGTGGACCTGATCCCGCTTAAAACAAGTTTCTGATAGAACTTGCTAACCGAGGGTACACATGTTATGTCGGGAATGCCGATTCAATCATAAATAAAAGTTGTGCTCACCTGCACATATAGAATTGAAATCGGAGCCCTACGAACACGTAAAAACTACAAATGCCCTCGCCCTTAAGAACATATGATATAGATATGAGATCAAACACATATGTCCTTATCCTCCTGTTTTCCAACTCAATAACATCATCCCCTTACTTAACCAAGCGGCGCCCATAATACCGCATGTGGAAGTATGATTGATACTTGGAGTAACCGCCCAAAAAGCTTCGGTCCTTAATGATCTGGACAAGACGACCACATACCCAATTCTCGTGCACGAAGGCACCCACACTATCCACCACTTGTCCAGATCTAAATCATGTTTCAAAGATCAAAATTTATACTTACACATCAGATTCAAGATCTGAACAAAATTTAGAAACATAAAATGTTCAGTGTTTCCCTTGATTGACGAGATAAGCCCGTTGTAATACCGCAAAAAAATTAAATCGGGAGAGAATAATTAAATCGGGAGAATATTTCTTTTAGCAAAGCGATTGAACAGGAGAAAGAGGGATTTTAATGTAATACTCCGATTTATTCTACGAAAGAAAGCGTTCAAAAGAGAAATTAGACATAAAAAGGGGGGTTTCTGCAGTTTTTTGGCAACTTGGGCCTCGGGCCTTGGCCCAGGAGGCCCATGAGGGGTTGGCTACCAATAAAAGGAAGGGGGGAAACCCTAGATGCACTGTAGCTACAGTGCTGCCGCCATCACTGTAGCACACCCTCTCCTCCATGGTGGTGCTCCCCTCTATTGGTGCCTCCCTTCCTCGCCGTTGGTGCTCCCTACTGCCGATCAAGTGAAGAAAGGAGAGGAGATCAACTTCGCGGGGAGAGTTCATCATCTTGCTGCGATTCTACAAGGGTAACGTCGCGTGTTCTTCGTTGGTTGATGCGTAGTAGTTGCGGTTGATGTCGTTTGGTAGATTGATTTGCGTCGGTTTAATAGATTGCGTTCTGTCCAGATTATTGCGCGGTCAGTTTCGTGTGTTTAGAGGCCGAATTAGGAGTTTTGATCTCCTAGAGTTATGTAGGTCTTGTTCTTAGCTTTCAATGGCCGCCAAGAACGCCCAAATCCGATTAACGGTTAGAAAGTTATGAATTGTTTAGTGCCGCTGTCTGGTTAATCTGTCAACATCCTGACAGTCTGTATAAAACTGAGTTAATCTATTAGTTAAAGACGAAATCAGAGGATCTCAATATAACGAAAAATGTAGGTAATTTCCATACATTTTCAGAGAGATAAAGAACGCAAGATTTAGACTTTCGTAGCAAAAGTTATGGTGGTTTTAGTGAACTGTCCAGAGAACCCGACGTGATAATTGATGTTCTGTAGTTTGGCTTGGTAGGGGCAGTAATTGGCAGAATCAAAGGGCTCCTAACTAAGTTTATTTAGGTAATTTAATTACCTTTCAATAAAGTCAAAGAACATCTTATTTGGACTCCTGAGCAGAAAGTTATGTATTTTAGAAGTTGACTGTCTGCAGTGAACACCAAATCGATCGTCAGAAATTAGAAGATTGGAAACGTTTGGGAGTTTAGCGAGTTAAATTGTGTTTTTATTTATGCTTTTGGTCCAGTATGTTGGTCTTAGATTGGGTTATCTTTATGTTCAGGTGGGAGCGTGATCCCAGGGCAGCGCCCTCTTCGCGCCCACCGCTCGCACGTTAAGGCAAGTATTCGTTATCGATAATTATGCCGGTATGTTGTGACCGCTTGTGTTTGGCTCATAATAGATATGTATGGATGATATTGTGATGAGTTTCAATTTATCTTGGTGAATGTAAGTACTATGATTGAGAGAATAACTATGGATGTTTGATAGAGGATGCTAGTACTTTGATGCGTAATAACCATGCAAGGTTGATAGTGTGATATGTATGATTAAGGATGGTAAATATTTGCGATATGATTAATTGTTATTCATGAAGGATTGTTCATGTATGCTAGTATTATAAATATATGTGCTATTCATGGATGCTAGAATGCTATGAATGTCAATGATGAGGAATGCTAGAAGTATGAATAAGTTTATTCATGCATGTCGTTGTTGTGCATCCATATGTATGATGGTTTAAAGTTTTGTTCATGTGCATCATGCAATCATATTGGAGGATTGGTCACGTGGTGACTATGCATGTTCGAGGTCCCCGTCATGTAGATGACGGGCTTGAGGTCCCCACATTCGTGGAATGTGGGCAATGAGTAAAGAGGTCCCTATCATTAAGATGATGGGCAAAGGTCCCTATACATGTGGTGTATAGGCTCTTGGTCCCTGTGCCAGAGGGCACAGGCAAGCGTACACATCGACGGATGTATACCCCGCATTACCGGTAAAATGCGAAAAGAGATAAAGTTCAAAAGGTGCATTGCATTGATCGCATTCCATGAGTATGAAAGCTATGATTAGTGTAATGTTATTGTGGATTATTGATGCTATGACTGTGAACTCAGATTAGCCTTGTTGGTACTTGCGAGTCTTTGGGCTCACTCTTGCTTTGATATGTTTTAGGTACAACCGCGGAGGAACGACATGCATGGGAGGGAGTAGATGTTGGATGCACTCACTACCTCACGACCTTAAGGCGTTTGCCATTTAGTTTCATTTCAGGATTAAGTAAACTGCTTGAGAATCACTCATAGATGGTTTTGAGTATTATGTTAATTGTGTTAATGAGAATAGCAAGTCTGGATTATGTTTATTCGATCATCTTGCATGCTTGTGTAAACTTGATTATGAAGATATTGATAAATGCCATGATTAATTGTTGGAACCTCGGTATAGTTGACTATACAAAGGAGGTTTTGCCGAAAATTTGTTATTGGTCTTAGTTTAGTTTAGTTTAATTTAATTTTAGTAGCATTCCAGGCTCAATGCTGAGCTGGGGTATTACAGTTGGTATCAGAGCGGGCTTTAGGTCCGTGGTTAACAGGAAAATATTAAATTGACACACTGTGCACAGTAGGTGGGGTTGGGAATTACATTGCTTCCGCATTATCTGTTGTTATGTTTCATTGGATTGAGCAATTGTTGAATTGCTCTGTCTTATCTTTCTTATTGTTAATCTATGATATGATATGTTATGATATTCTATATCTATGAATCTATTCTATGATTGTCATGAGATGATCATGTATAATCATATTTGATTATATTGTTTATGCGTGTCGATAATGGTTGTTAGGAAGTGGAGGCCGTGGTTGTGGCCTTGGACTTTGTCAGGTTATACCACCGTTCGTGGTAGACGAATAGAGTAGTTACCCCGAATACCATAGTTGCAGGAGTTGAGCGTGAGCTGCTTTGGAAAGTTGTTTTCTTTCTTGACCTCAATCTTGGCAATATTGATAATTCCTTCTTTCTCTTTGGCAAAGAATGACTCATTTATTCGTTTGATAGTTGGGTATTGAGAGTTTTATGTTGCAAGTTTGTTAGCATGAGAAAGTTTTGGCTCTATGTGTTCCTTTTGGATTATTTCGAGTGTTGAAGTTTAAGGCATCTCTTTTCTGTTGGAAATTGCTAAAATCCTTTTCTGATGCCTTGTAATGGTTAAGTCAGAGTTTGTAATCAAATAACTTGATATGGTATGGGTATCAAGTGGAGTCATTGGTGTGGTGCATAATTAATATTAATTAGTAACCTTGAAAGTGAAATTGATTAAGTTGATGTTATCGTTTGCAAGTTCTTGATGAACTGTATGTATGAGTAGTGACTGAGAGTATGTTCATACCTATTTAGAGTCAAAAGAGATATCAAGAAGTATGGAACCTTGATGAACTAGTCTGGTCATTAAAACTATTTAGGTTGCTGAACTTGTTGGGTTCTTTGGTTTCAATGGATTAATTTGAATGTGTGGAAAGGGAAACAAGAGGAAATGCTAGATTTACATATGCCCTAGTATGATTAATTATTGGAATTGTGTACAACCAGTTGAAGGGATTGAATGTCGGTGGATCTAGAATTTATGGGAGGAGTTGAATATGTGTTTGTAAATATCCATGTGAATTGGAAAGGGAAGTAGGTAGCAACTATATTTCATAATGAGGCCAGTTGATAACAACAATAATTAGAGTAGAACGGTTGTGTATTGAAGTTTGATGTTGAGCATCGCTAAAAGTTGAATTGATATGATACAATAGGTGGCTTATGCCCACATGATTGTGAAGTAATCGGATGATAATGTGTCCTTGATGAAAAAGTTTTGGTAGGAGTTTCTCAATTGGGTAGTAGACCCCTTCTAAACTTAAGAGGTTGATGTAGTGATGTTGTATGGTTTTGGTATACTGTTGTTTTGAAGATGAGATGAAAAGGTAGTAGGGAACAATTTGGTGAAACTTTGGGGGGGGCTTTCTAATGGAATAGTTGATAATAAAGATTCGTGTTCAGAGCATATTATTCTTCATGTTAGTAGGATTATCTGCAAGAGATTGTGACTTGTGTGTGTGGTGATGATTCTTTTAGGAATAAAGTAATTGGATCGTCTTTCGTAATTTTCATTTAGTAAAAGTGTTTCGCGTTTTGCATTTGTGTTCAATTGGATCTCTTGAGTTATGTGGTCATTGAATTTATTTCGAGCAAAGTGACTTGCTGAAAGATTTTATTGGTTCTTAAGTGGTTCTTGTGATTTGGGTCTTAAGAGCTTATCTTGTTTAGGCTGGCAAAGTGATGTAGTGATCACAGAAAATAACCTTCCTTGTTAAAGGAAGGAGCGAAGTATAAGTAATTGAGATTTAAGTCACGTTTCGCATCTTGCAGTTTATTTGAGTGTGCTTAAACCTTATGCAGTTGTTCCATATGAGTTTATCAATTTCCAAAGGGCATTACCTTCTTCTTATTGGTGGTTTGGTATTCGCTTTCAGTAGGGCTTGAGCCCTCAACTGTTGACTTTCCCTTATGTTTTCTGAGTACCTTGCTTAAGTGACTATTTTCCTTGGTCCTGTGTTCACTACGGGTGGCACATGTTTTCCTAGTTGATGAAAATTGATTACATTCGCTCTTTCTTTTGAGAAAGAATCAACCTATTCGTTTCACGTGAGTCTTTTGAAGTGTTTAATAATTGTAGTTGTGAAACTATGGTTTGTAAGTTATTCGATGAGAATTGGAGGATGAAATAATTTCGTAATATAGTTCCTTGAGAGAAATTTATCTCAATAGAAGATTGTCTTTGGAGGTTAAACTGATTGCATTGTTACAACTAGTAGAACCTATAGTGATTGTGATCCAAGATTTTTGTTTCACTTCGAGTGGAACATTAGAATTATCGAAAGTATGAAAATCTTGAAGTTATTCTTGAAGATGGGGTTTAATGAGAGTGGGAATATAAAGTAATCGAATCGTTATGTCAATTAATGGGATAATGGAAAATGTTGAGTTAATGTCAAGAATGATTTGACTTTAATGAGTAACCTTCTGAGAGTTATAATCTTTGTAGAGGTAAACGGGTTAAGAAAATATTTTCATGATGATGTTAATGAGTAAGTATGTGGGAATTATGGATTTTTAGGGATTTAATCTGAGGATTTCCCTATCTTTTATATGAGAAGTTAGTTGCAAGAGTCTTGGAGGTTAAATGTGGTCTTTGCATTGTTATGCTAGAACTTTGAGTCGCCCAAAGATTATGTGTAGAGGAAGTAGAATAAGGGTGGATTGCAAACAGTTGGATGATCGTTGATAACACCCTTCTGATGTAGTACATGAGAGTGTGTGATGTGAATTTGAGATGTTTGTTCTCAAAAAGGGTTGAGGTGATATGATTGTGTGAGAGATCTAATTTGGGGATACTTTTTGAGTGCCATCGGTCAAATGAATTCTGTAGTAAAGGAAATCGGTTAGAGAATGTTTTGTGAGATCATTAGAGTCCCTCTTCAAAGGTGTAGACAAGGTGTTTTGATTTGGGTTTGGCGTTGAGATCGCCAAGTTAAGAGTAACAAGTTAGTGTGTTGTGCGATGATTGGGGATTCCATAGTTTGAGGGAAATTTTGGTCTTAAAAGAGAAACTGATAATTTGATGCTTCCTCAAGAAGTGAATCGTTTTCCTGATTCTCATTTGAGTTCTGTGCTATTGACCATTGTCTTTCGTAAGTTGAGCTCGTCATTTACGTTGGCGTGTGTGATTCTTTCCATTCGGATGGAATAAAAGAAGTATTTGATTTGGGCATTCGAAAGTGATTTCTCATTTGGATTTCGTGGACGCTTATTCGCAAACGCCACTTGGAAAATGGAAATGGTTTTCGTGATGAAATTCCTATTTCGGATTTGACTCTTCAAGATCGAGCTGGTAACGATAGTTGCGATGTGAGTCTTTCATCTTCGATGGGTTTTGTCGGTAAAAGAGTGTGTTTAAAGCGAGTTCTGTTGTGTGTCCCTCGTTGAAAGAGGTGATCTTTTTTTTGGGTGAAAAAGTTCGATTGAGGTGGAACAAGAATTCAGTGTTCTATGCACATGTTGCGTGGTTTGGTACCACCACGGGGGTTGCCCCAAGGTACATTTGGTTGTTTTCGCTAGTTGGCAAAACGTTAGGACCGTAGTGAGTCCATGCGCGAAGTACACATCGTCTTGTTTGTCCCAGTGCTGAGTGACTACCAGAGAGGTCCAAAGTTTGAAGTTTCATGAGCCGCGACCTTGAGTAGCATCCTATTCGTTGTTAGAGAGGTCAGAGCGAGTGCTGAGGCACAAGTCGTTGGTTTGTGTCAAGGTGCCTTTGTCCCATTAGCCCGAGAGGGAGGCGACTTGGGAATTGGAGTCTCGCATGCGCGAGCTTTATCCAAAGTTTTTCACGGCAGGTACATAGTAATGTTAGTAAATCTTTTAGCAGTGGTTTTTTTTTTTGGTGTTGAGGTTGGATAGAATTCGGGGTCGAATTCTGTTTAAGAAGGGTAGAATGTAATACCCCAAAATAATTAAATCGGGAGAGAATAATTAAATCGGGAGAATATTTCTTTTAGCAAAGCGATTGAACAGGAGAAAGAGGGGTTTTAATGTAATACTACGATTTATTCTACGAAAGAAAGCGTTCAAAAGAGAAATTAGACATAAAAAAGGGGGGTTTCTGCAGTTTTTTGGCAACTTGGGCCTCGGGCCTTGGCCCAGGAGGCCCATGAGGGGTTGGCCACCAATAAAAGGAAGGGGGGAAACCCTAGATGCACTGTAGCTACAGTGCCGCCGCCATCACTGTAGCACACCCTCTCCTCCACGGTGGTGCTCCCCTCTATTGGTGCCTCCTTCCTCGCCGTTGGTGCCCCTACGCCGATCAAGTGAAGAAAGGAGAGAGATCAACTTCGCGGGGAGAGTTCATCATCTTGCTGCGATTCTACAAGGGTAACGTCGCGTGTTTTTCGTTGGTTGATGCGTAGTAGTTGCGGTTGATGTCGTTTGGTAGATTGATTTGCGTCGGTTTAATAGATTGCGTTCTGTCCAGATTATTGCGCGGTCAGTTTCGTGTGTTTAGAGGCCGAATTAGGCGTTTTGATCTCCTAGAGTTATGTAGGTCTTGTTCTTAGCTTTCAATGTCCGCCAGGAACGCCCAAATCCGATTAACGGTTAGAAAGTTATGAATTGTTTAGTGCCGCTGTCTGGTTAATCTGTCAACATCCTGACAGTCTGTATAAAACTGAGTTAATCTATTAGTTAAAGACGAAATCAGAGGATCTCAATATAACGAAAAATGTAGGTAATTTCCATACATTTTCAGAGAGATAAAGAACGCAAGATTTAGACTTTCGTAGCAAAAGTTATGGTGGTTTTAGTGAACTGTCCAGAGAACCCGACGTGATAATTGATGTTCTGTAGTTTGGCTTGGTAGGGGCAGTAATTGGCAGAATCAAAAGGGCTCCCCAACTAAGTTTATTTAGGTAATTTAATTACCTTTCAATAAAGTCAAAGAACATCTTATTTGGACTCCTGAGCAGAAAGTTATGTATTTTAGAAGTTGACTGTCTGCAGTGAACACCAAATCGATCGTCAGAAATTAGAAGATTGGAAACGTTTGGGAGTTTAGCGAGTTAAATTGTGTTGTTATTTATGCTTTTGGTCCAGTATGTTGGTCTTAGATTGGGTTATCTTTATGTTCAGGTGGGAGCGTGATCCCAGGGGCAGCGCCCTCTTCGCGTCCACCGTTCTCGCACGGTTAAGGCAAGTATTCGGGTTATCGTATAATTATGCTGGTATGTTGTGACTGTTTGTGTTTGGCTCATAATAGATATGTATGGATGATATTGTGATGAGTTCCAATTTATCTTGGTGAATGTAAGTACTATGATTGAGAGAATAACTATGGATGTTTGATAGAGGATGCTAGTACTTTGATGCGTAATAACCATGCAAGGTTGATAGTGTGATATGTATGATTAAGGATGGTAAATATTTGCGATATGATTAATTGTTATTCATGAAGGATTGTTCATGTATGCTAGTATTATAAATATATGTGCTATTCATGGATGCTAGAATGCTATGAATGTCAATGATGAGGAATGCTAGAAGTATGAATAAGTTTATTCATGCATGTCGTTGTTGTGCATCCATATGTATGATGGTTTAAAGTTTTGTTCATGTGCATCATGCAATCATATTGGAGGATTGGTCACGTGGTTACTATGCATGTTCGAGGTCCCCGTCATGTAGATGACGGGCTTGAGGTCCCCACATTCGTGGAATGTGGGCAATGAGTAAAGAGGTCCCCATCATTAATATGATGGGCAAAGGTCCCTATACATGTGGTGTATAGGCTTTGGTCCCCGTGCCGAGGGCACGTGCAAGGGTACACATCGACGGATGTATACCCCGCATTACCGGTAAAATGCGAAAAGAGATAAAGTTCAAAAGGTGCATTGCATTGATCGCATTCCATGAGTATGAAAGCTATGATTAGTGTAATATTATTGTGGATTATTGATGCAATGACTGTGAACTCGTATTAGCCTTGTTGATACTTGCTGAGTCTTTGGGCTCACTCTTGCTTTGATATGTTTTAGGTACAACTGGCAGGAACGACATGCATGTGAGGGAGTAGATGTTGGATGCACTCACTACCTCACGACCTTAAGGCGTTTGCCATTTAGTTTCATTTCAGGATTAAGTAAACTGCTTGAGAATCACTCATAGATGGTTTTGAGTATTATGTTAATTGTGTTAATGAGAATAGCAAGTCTGGATTATGTTTATTCGATCATCTTGCATGCTTGTGTAAACTTGATTATGAAGATATTGATAAATGTCATGATTAATTGTTGGAACCTCGGTATAGTTGACTATACAAAGGAGGTTTTGCCGAAAATTTGTAATTGGTCTTAGTTTAGTTTAGTTTAGTTTAATTTTAGTAGTATTCCAGGCTCAATGCTGAGCTGGGGTGTTACACCCGTCAACCGAACTAACGTCTCTAATGACTTGCAGGCTAAGCATTCATACAAAGCATAAGTACGATCACAATATATCCAACTTAAGCTCAACTATATGGGATGATTAAGGATAAACCACATGTATTAGGATATAACTAATCTAAACTCACAAATTAAAATATATGGCAAAAATAGCATGCAAGCAATTATTATTGCAATTTAAAATACTAAATGTAATTTAAAATACTAAAGTACAAACACTGGGATCAAGATGATGCAAGAGGATGCTTGCCTTGTTTAGAAGTCACTTGTTCACTCCCGGAGATGTAACTGTTCACTTCGTGCAAATCGGAATCTAGAGAGAAAACATGATAACAAATAAACATCGATAAAACCGACAAAATCCAAAATGCTCGAAAATGCATGAGATTCACATATTGATGAGATTATGATTTTTGATGCATTTAGGTATAGATTGGAGTTCATATGAATTTCTTATAGACTTTTGAAGTTAATTCAATTCTTAGCGTAACCATAAAGACAGACGATACCTAGAGCCTAAGTGATGTTGTTTTTCTTTAACAGGACACCTAGTACTCACAAGCACTCCCTCCAGGCTTTCTATGTAAATATCCATGGTAATCATATAGTCAAAATCAATCCTCTTATATGCTCTCCTCATTCAGCATACTTTGATGGTGATTGTGTGCACATCTATTACCATTTTTAGTTAATGACCATTGATTTATCTTTGTATGTTATAATACAACAATGCACTAACCATATATCTTACAAATCAGCCTACCTACAGGTCTTACAATCAGTAGTTCATACTCACCTTATGCACCGCTAGTTAGATACAACAACTGTGGCCCTTACTGTCATTGAAATTCACCTTTTGAGTTAAAATATATTAGCACTCTAATTACCCAAATTAACCTCCTTAAATCACTCACTGATAAACTATACTAACCAGCCACTCTATTTGGAAGGGTATAGTATCATTTATATTGATTTATGCTACACAGGAGGACCTACTGTCAAATCTAATTATTTTCAGATTACCTTCTGTTCATACAACCTACAATAACAATTCTTTTCTGAACTGAATTGTTGCTTGTTAGATTGGTTACCTTCAAAAATCAAGCTTCAAATTGGTTATTGCATTTTGAGTAGGCTAAATAACATCCATGTTGTTGGTTAACCTTTGATAGTTTATTTTGGCAAATGAGTTCTACTGACAAATCACTTTTCTGTTCAACATCATTTAACAGAACATTCTTCTGGACAGAAATGACACTAGCTAATCCTTCTACACATCTCAACTTCAGATTTTGTTAAGTCATTCAAGGGATCAATTAGTTAATCACAACACTTAGCTAAAAGCATTAATCATCTTACAGGAGGTTTATCAGTTCATACACAGGATCAACAGAGAAGGCTGTAGTAGGGGAGGTCCGGGATGGCTCGGTGGTGATGACAGCGCCGGCTGAGGAGGCGATGGTGGCGGCCGGAGGCAGCCAAAATGGAACCGCGGGAGGTCTAGGGTCTCGTAGGTGGTGGCCACGCGGCCGGGGATGGTAGCGGCTGGAGCATGCTGGCGGCGGCGTGTGGCTGCCGGGCCTGGAGAAGAAAACACGCGACAGCGCCAGGGGGGGTTAAGGGGAAAAAAGGAGGAGCGCATGGGCACTCGGGATTGAGGTGAACTCGCCTGTGCGATCGAAGGGAGCTAAGGTGGCCGGAGTTGGTCTAGCGGCGTGGACTGGCGGCGGCGCGGAGTTAAATTGATTGCTACTACAAAGGTCTAATAGTATGTGAAGACCAAAGCGTAAAACACCCTGAAAATAAGCCTTAGGGATTAGCTAAATAAACTAGATAATGGTTAAAACTTGTGCTGAAATTCTTGTCTTGTTTGTCTAGTATCATTCCTTATCCCTGCCTCTTACTACTTGTTCACTAACATTCCTTATCCTCAAATTGTAGAATGAACTTAGGTATAATATTGTTATAATTTGGATGTAAGTTGCTATTTATGTTGGTTTAGTTGCCTCTTTTGTAATGTAAAGGCATCGGGCATGTGTGCCATGTAAAATTTGACCATTAGGTCAAAAATTCATGTGTGCGCCCCTGAAGTTTAAAAATATACATATTTTCAGTTTAGATTAGTTAAATTAGTTGGGATGATAATTCCTGCCGACCCACTTAACTCATGCTTATTCCCCCTCATCTTGCGCATGTTTGCTTATCCTGCACTTTGTAAAGAGCAGGATACCAATGACACGCTATGTTCGTCAGCTCAAGGCAAGAGGTGCTACCTCCGGATCATAGCAACTGGGAAGTGAAGTTCCTACACCTTCGCAACCTAAATAGCAGCATCCTTCTACTTCTACGATGCCAACTGAGCAGCCTTAGCCAGCGTCTGCTGAAGAACTGGAAGTGTTGCCCTCACCTCCCGTCACGACACAAGTGCTTGCCATGATCAAGCAAGGGTGGCAAACCAACACTCCTGCGCTCCAACAGTTGGTGCAGAATACCGATACCTCGGCACTACTGCCAAAGGAAAACGGAGCTGCTACCCACCAACCATCATTTCGTATGGGTGAGTTTATGAGAACTCAGCCGTCGACCCTTGCATCTATAGTCGACCCTCTCGACGTTGATGATCGGCTCCACGCCACCAAGAGCTGAGCTTTGAAGCAGACAATTTTGTTTATATCAAAATCACACCCTTGCGAGGTATTTGCCATGTCCAAACCCATGAGAAACTGATACTTGGTACATCGGTCCATACCGAGTCCTCGAGGAGAAAGGCGAGGTAGCATACCAGTTAGAGTTGCCGCCTCAACTTTCGGATGTGCATGACGTCTTCCACGCATCACATCCCATGGAGTGTCTTCAAACTCCAACCAAACTCACTCAGTTGGAGAGCATTGACCTCCAAGAATCCTTTTATCAAAAACATTGAACCCGAATTGTAGACGAATCCATGCGGCACACCCGTAGCCGTGTGATCAAGATGTTAAGAGTCCAGTGGAGTAACTACACCGAAGACGAAGCTACGTGGGAACAAGAAGACAGCCTTAGAGCCGAATTCCCCTATCTCTCTACCCTTTCGGTCCTTTCTGTATCCTTAACCTATCTCCACACAGGTTTTCTTCCTCTCACCTGCTTCGAGAGAAGACTGTCGTCAATACAACGAGGAAAAAGCAATGTGTTTTTCAACTCTAAATGAAATGCACCATCTGTTGTCTTGATTTCTTTCAAAGATAGAGCAAAGAGATCCTGAGAAAGTAGCATGGTGTTGCTGATACATTATCCCCTCTATTGCTTTGTTTAACCTCCCTTTCTTGATTTAAAGACACTTCCGACACATCAAGCCACGCTCCATTCATTTGACCGGAAGATGCACTTGGAAAGGCCCCAACTGCGACAACCAAGCTTTCAAGCCATTCGGGATCTTGTAGTAACAAGAGCCGATGAAGCAACGATAAACATGTTGGCGTCTTGTGCTACTTCACCATTCCTCCCTGCCCCATCTCCTTACCTTCCTTCTACCTAATCTCGAGGCAGATTATCTCATGGGGTAGGTCCATGTGACCAAAAATTAGGGATATTTTAAAATCAGTAGAAATGTGATCTTTTTAAAACTTTTTTTTTATGAATCTTATTGACATTTGCTTTTCTGGATTTTATTACAAGGTTTTTCTCTAATAAAGAAATGTGAGAATCAAATTATGGACATACAAAACTAATGAAAGATCAAAATAAATTGAAACAAAATAAGATAAACAAAAATCCAAAATAAATGTATTGATTCTGTAAACAAAGTGGGAAATATTTAAAACATGTTTTTACAAACTTTTCTCAAATAGAATAATAACAATGCATAAGAATTGCTGAAAAATATCCAGAGCATATAAAATTCTCAATATAACACCCTAGCTATACGGAAGCCAAAATGTTACCCAAAGATCTAACATTTATCCATACAGTGGAAAACATCAACAAAAATTCATCAACTAAGCTAAACAGCTCATCAACAAATGGAACATAAATAAGAATATAATATTGGATCCGCTAAGATAATCCTATCAACGATTAATCCATGAACTTTCGCAGTTAATTAATCAAAACTCAACGAATAGAAACGTATCATCCATGTCTAGTTTTAATTATTACAATCCAACAGTTAACGAATGAAAAACATAAATCATCCTTATTTTGAACCTAATGTAGAGTGTATTATTTGAGTAGTGCATGTCTACTCCCTCCCAATAGAACTTCGTCACCGATCACCTAAAAATAAATAAACAAATAAGTGTGAGTCCAAGACTCAGTAAGTACAATGAATATAAGAACAGACAATCAACATGAACAAGACAACCTCCTCAAAGGTTCTGAACATACAACAACTGAATATTTATGAATGAATGAGATGAATGTAAATAATCCAACGAATGGACTGCACACGTGCTTATACCGGTATAGCCAGTGACACACCCGTCGGTGTTCACTCAAGCCCGCATCTTAACAAAAATGCGGGGATCCAAATCCCGTATGAACAACGTTTCGTACAGGTGTCCAAATCTACCCATACTGGAATTGATGGGTCTTACGTGCCCATACTGGAATTGATGGGTCTTTCTATCCACTCCCATGGACGGGACATGACAATGTCCAAATCTTCCCACATTGGAATGGTGGGACTTACAATCCACTCCCGTGGATGAAACATGAATTATGGATGTATGAAATGATTTACTGAATAAATAATAACATCATCTCTACTCATGGATTCATCAGATATGAACGAACATAGACATATCACCATATATTGTATCATAAGATATCACAACACAATCATTAAGCAATCATCATCCACAAACATTAAGATTAGCAAGGTACTTGCCTTCCGCGATGCGACGCGATAGCATGCAAAGGTGGTGCTCCAAAACCCAAAACTTCGCCGCCTAAACAATTAAGTAGTTGAAATAAGAACACATTGCACATGACACTTCTAAACAACGTTCTACAACGCTTCCCCGGTGACTCAAGATTCAACTAAAAACTCTAATATGAAAATCGACAACTCGAGCACAAACCAAATCGGACAGCAAGACGGTAAACATCATATCTATTGATCCGAACTCGAATGAGGTGAGAATAGTTTCTATGGATTCTTAACTGACATATCTACAATATTCTAGTTGACAAGATAACCCAATTCGAAAATTCAATTTACTAACAGTTAGATAAAATAACAGAACAAAAACTGCCTAAACAATTCAGACAGCAGTACTAAATAGATCATAACTTTTAATCTACAACTCCGAATTGAGTATTTTTTTTAACAATCTGAAAAGTTTATGAAATTATCTACAATAACCTAGTTGGGTGAAAACCCTGAATTTGCCTCTAATATGAACATAAATTAAAAGACAAATTAACAGATCAATCTCTTTAGAATTCTGGACAGCAAAAACTAAAACGATCATAACTTTTGATCCGTACGTCGGAATCAAGTGTTCTTGGCGGCCACCGAAAGATAAGAACATTATATAAATAACTCTAGGAGATCAAAACTTCTGATTCGGCCTCTAAGATATCGAAACAGCCCGCGCAACATACTGGACAGATTCGAATCTACTGCAGACTGAGTTTAATCCAAACGATTCTAATCGGTTTCGCATCTAAACAACATCAAAACAGCGGGGAAACGAGTTGATACCCTTGGAGATGCGTGAAACGCTGAACAAAAACCCATGAAGAGGATATTCTTCTTCTCCTCCTTTCTTCTTCTCCCTTCTTCTCCTTCCACCATGGCCAACGGCACCTCGGAGCTTCTTCCTCATCTTCGTAGAAGCGGAGGGAGGGGGCTGCTCTGATCCGCATGCTACAAAGCGGCATGGCATCAGAAAGCAGAGGTTAGGGGTTTGGGGAAGGGCATCCCCCCTTCTTGACTCCACTACAAGGCCGGCCCACTTGGCTAGGACGCCTTGGGCCGAAAGCCCAAGGTCCAATCCTCCCTCAAAACATGAATTTTCTTTTAATTTTCCTCTAAACTTTAGTGCAGTCAAATTTGAATAAATTTCTCTTCCGAATAATATGTTCTCTCTATTTGATATTCGGGGTATTACACTCAAATAATTACACAATAATCTAAATCATGTGAGAAGTCTACCCTAAATTTTTCATAATTTGTAGACTTATGTTTCTTGGTCAAATATTTTCCTAAAGCTTCAGCCTTTTCTGAAAATCCTGTAGACAGCGATTGCTTTCTTCTTCCACTGACTGACTCGGTCCACCGGCAGTGTTTCTTCTCCACCGCATCAAACCACTCCGGCCATGCACAGCCACGCGGCGCGCTCGCGCCAGCCGCACCTAGTCGCCTCGGTTTTGGCTAGCGCCAGCTTTCTAGCCCTTGCCCATCTCGGCGCGAGCCGCTCGCCACGACGCCACCAAAGATGTAGGCCACGCGCCCTTGTCTTTGTGCCACACCACCCGAGCTTGCCGCCCTTTGCTCCTGGGCTTCCTTGTGAATGCTCCGCCTCTTCCTATATAAGTCAAGCAATGGCGGCTTTGCCTCCCTTGCTGCCATTTCCACTTCATCCACATCTTCTCAAGCCCAAACCAAACTTCAAATCGGCTCCCACTCGAGCCAATGTCGGCCGCACCGCCTCCTAGCTCTCCGACCACTCCGGTGAGCTCCGGCTGCCCTGAACCGTGTCACGGCGCGTCCCACATCCCCAGGAGACGAACCCCTCAAGCAATTTCAGATTTCATCACCCGAGGAGCTGCACGCACCCTTTCTACCTCGGCTCCGGCTGAATCTGCCTCCACCACCACCACTTCCTCTCCAGCGAGCCCAAGCTCGATTCCTTTCGCCATGGGTATCCCTAGTCATCCCTTTACCCTCTCTTAGCACTCACTTGATCTCTCGTTCTCTCCAGACCGCCGCCACGTTGAACCTGCAGCGCCGCAAGAGGCTTCGCCGCCACCTCAAAGCAACTCCTCGTCCTCGGTGACCACTCGGTGAGTCCTCCATGACCTACTTATGCTCATGCTTCCACCATTTTCGCCCAAACACCACCCTACGCCGTCGGTCCCTTTTCACCCTATGGTCACCGCCACTCGCACCCTTCCGCGCCACAAAGGCATCCCGGCCGCTCCAAGACCTCCTCTAGCCTCACCGACCCTAGCACTCCATTTGGCCATAGACACCGCCTCCGCCGCCAAACACCGCGACTTGTGCCGCCCTTAGCCGCCGAGCCTCTCCTGTTTACGCCTCCTTTAGCCTGTGTACTCTCCTCTGTTAGTCTCGGCGGTGGACCCCCTCTATAAACCAAGCTATCTACTGATTAACAAAGCTTTTGAATGACAATTAGGATCCTCAAATGGATTAGCAAATTTGAAAGTAGAAATTTGGAAGGAAGTTTAGTTGTAGTACTTGATTCGAATAATTCCTGTTGTAGGTTATATGGTCGAGAAGGGAGATTAGAAACCAAATGTATTTGCTAATAGAAATCTAGATTGTCTGTTGAATATCTCAATGGAGTTGACAAAAAAGAATTGAAAGTTGAAATAGTAAAGAAGTTTAGTTAACAACTGTTCATTTCAGACAAATTCTCTTAAACGGTGCTGATCAGAGGAGGTGATAGATGACAAGTTATTTGTCAGTGGACTAATAGCTGGTCTAGCTCCTGTAGTTAAGAGTTGTCTTAATTCATTTAGTCAATTGGCAATTATCTTTCAGCACACACACCAAATCTGAAAAACTTGCAGTTGTAGGATATGAATAGTAATCTGAATATAATCAGTTTCAATTGACCATTTGAACACTTAAGCCTTGAATAGCAGTCAAATCCGAAATCAAGAATTGAGGTGCAGTTTCAGAAACCAACAGAGAAAAGAAGGTTAATGAGATTGCTAATGCCATTAGTTAGAACTATTACTGATTCTATTAGCTAATCTGAAAGAATTCTTTGAGTGAGAAGTTAGTTAAATATCACTCCCTGTAAATGAGTTAGTTAAATATCACTCCCTGTAAGTAACTCCTCAATGTTCAGTGTCTGAACATGAACAATATGGAATTTTGAAGAGAATCAGAAGTGATAGTGAGCAAAAGAGATAATTAGTTAAAATGGATAGCTAATTGATCACTCAATAATTCATTACAATAGGTAATTGAATTGATAAGAAGATTCAGATGGCTAACACTTCTTCTCAGAATAATCCTTTTAATAAGAAGAATGATCAGAGAAGTGGTCTAATGAAAATTTGAAGTAGGTTGATAACAGTACTAAGTTAGAAGTTATGATATCTTGGTTAGCTTTTAGAGTTAAATTAAAAGTAAACCAGACTGAAGATAATTTAGCTAATGTCATCACTGTCTAGAAGGACTTCTGCAAGGTAGATGAACAGAGAAGAAAAAAATGAAAATGTTTAGGAGTGACGGTGAGCTAATAACAAGTTTAAAACAAGTAGTTAAAAGTTTTCTTGATTCATTTAGCCTCTGGGCATTCATCTAACAACAGAAAATCAAACTGGGAACAAACATTGATATGAATTCAAGGCCAACAATGAACAACCAATGGTTTGGGGAACCAAGTAATCAAAGGTCAAGGAGTGCCTTGATTGGGCAAATATTTTGATAGGAAAAATTTAAGGATAACAGTAAGAGAACCACTAATGGAATCATCAAATTTGAAGACCACATGGTGATAACAAAGTTCAGAAATTGAAGATGTTTAATAGTGCTTGATAACCATTCACTGTCAAAGTAATAGGAGAAGCCAAAAAATCATGAATTTCATAATGATCTCAGTAACAGTAGACCTTATGCCATGGCTTTGATAATAGTAATAGTGGCACTAGGTCAATGAGATAAAGATGGTAAGGCAATTAAAGAGTAAAAATCATTAAGATGTACTTAGCCAATATCACTAATATCTAGGTTAAAATGGACGTCAACTAAAAATAATCTTAGTACATATTCTAATTAAAAGTTAACATAATATACTAGATGTACTTTAGTATAAGCTTAGTCATAATAATGACTATAAAAAGGATACACTTAAAACATGGAACTTTCTTGGTAAATAGAAAATACTAAAGAAAAGAATCATTAACATAAACTGGACCTTCTATGCAATTCATGGTAAGGTGCCCTCATTAGAACAGTAACAATTTAACAATAAGTTGAAGCAAATCAAAACGTTAATAACTTTTACATACGAACTCGGAATCAAATGAATTCTTTTGCAAAATTCATATAACATCACTCTCTATAATAATATACAAAAATATTTGGATTTTATTTCTGTTGGATTTATTTCTCCATTGGTGTTTTGTTTTTGGTTCTTTCGAATAGACGCTGGAGTTCGCGAGCACAGTTATCGACGATCAAGCGACCCCACTCTCTGAACAATATAAGCAAGGCAAGCACTTCCTTTGATCATATTGATCCCATTATTTTACTTATTGTACTTTGTTTTGCAAATCCTATTATGCATGCGTGTATGTTTTGTATGAAATTGCTATGTCTGGGAAATCGGTAGTGGTAATTCCTATTTGCTGCATATACCTCCTTGAAAAATTGATGTCTTACTGTTGTAGCCATTAGATTATGGGTTAGACATTATATAATGTCATTTGGGGATTTTTGAGTGCGAGCTATCGCACAAATGCTTACTAGAATGATATAATTTCCTGAAAAAAAGATGTATAAAGGATACTATGGTAAATGTGAATTTGGGAGAATTGTGAAAATGTCCAGAGGGGTGTGCCTCTGTTATCTTGGTATTAAAACAAAATGCAAAACCTAGTTTTAGACGCGGGCGAGTTATATTATATTCTGAAAAGGGTGGGAAAGGAACCTCACTCGTAGATAGGGGGAGATTCTCGCCCGGGTCAATTAAGAACCGAACACTGGTATATCCGACCTAAGCGTAAGCGTGCAACCATAGTGCCATTTATGGGGTGGCCTTAGCTAATTAAGTTGTCAAGAACTAGCCTTGCATGAGGGGTAGGCAGGAGAGGTGCGAGCATGTTTGATTGCCGACATAACGACGAATGCCTCACTAGAACGGGGATACCTGGGCGAAGTGACAATAAACGTAGCACCTAGACGGGTATGCCTGGGTTCGGTGAGGAATAACATTCGACAGGCTAAGTGCAAGGTTAGGGCTAGATGATGTAAAGTCTTCGACACATGCTCTAGACTGCTTACCTTCGGTATTGAGCGGTGGCATAGATATATGCCGAACAAACTAGAGAATTCAGGTACTGTGGGTAAAGTTGTAGCCCTCTGCAGAGTGTAAATCTATTATAATAGCCGTGCTCGCGGTCATGAGCGTGCTAAGTGTAGTATTACCGGGTATAGTCTTGATTTTCACAAAAACTGTCTTATTGGGAAATTGTGGGAAGTGGTTTGTGATTTATTTGAGATAACTGTCATGTTATGGCTGAACGTAAATTGTTGCTTGCAGCCAAGGAAGACTGTGAGCTGTAGTTCTTATTATTGGATCATTCAATTACTTACTTACTCTCCTGTTATCTATTTAACTGCTCATTTCAAATTCCGTTGCAAAGTACTACTTATGAATATTGCAAATAAAACCTGCTTAGCGCAAAATAACTTGTAGCATAGAGTCTTCTCTTGATTAGCCTTGCATTTAATATAACTTTTGCGATACACTACAAGTCTTGCTGAGTACACAAGTACTCAATTTTGCTTATGTTGTTGTTTATAGTATGAAGATGAACCGACGCCAGGCGACGCTTTCTTCGCACCCAGAACCGGAGGGTTCGGGGATGGGTCTATCTAGGATTTGTTTCTTGTCGATTGCATTTGGGTATGGATGGGCACACTGCTGGAATTTGTTTACTTTCACCACTTTTAATCTTCTGCTGCTATTTCTATTACTCTCTTACTTCTGGTACTTAAGTCTTATTTGGCCAGTCGGCCTTTGTAATGTAAATACTACAATCGCTTAAGTTAAGTACCATTTTGCTTTACCTTGTATATGTGAATGTATGGTTGTGAATACCAAATGTTGTGAATGTGTGTGCTAGCTACTGATCCAGGGACTAGCACAAAATACACATTGGGTCTTCGGGTATTCCACGCCCGGGGGTCCGACATAGGTTCCTGGGAAGGTCTAGTGTCCATAAAAATTCTTAAACCATAATGTTCATAAAATATTTTGTATAATATAAATTCAAACTTAGTATAGGTTATGGACATGTGTTTGAATTTTCTGTGGTTTGAATTTAGTCCGAAAAATTTGGGAAGAATTATGTTAATTCATGATAATTATTCTAGTATTTGAATAAATTGTTTTACACATATATTAATGATCATTTATTTTAGATTTCTATTGTAGCTTTAATTTGAGTTAGATGTTTGCATTTGATTTTAAAATTTTAAAATGCATAATTTATGCACATGCTCCGGAAATAACAATAAATGATATGAAATGCATATAATTACTGTTTATTAAAATTAGGGCTGTTACATTTATTTTAATTTTTAAAGCTTCTCAAAGACTCCGAAAATCGGGAAAACTGAAAAGTAAAAAAAAGAACTCCAAGGTCTTGGAAAAAAGGAATTCCAAGACAAAACCAGAAAATTAGGAAAACAAATTTTATTTAATTGAAGTTTGATTTATTCATATTAAATTATTTTATTTTTTTGAAAATATCAAAATACGATATTAATAAATCAAGAAAAATCAAATGGTTAATTTTATTTAAAAAATTTCAAAAAGGCCTAAAAATTGGGTTGTTACAGTCATGCCACGCACATTGGTATGACAAGCTAACTTGTCATGCCATGAGATATGGCGTGACTGCTGCCACGCCAACCCTCCATGCCGGCATGGCGTGCCCGCGAGGGCTTGCGTGGCAGGTTTGGCCATGCCTAGATTCCTGACATGATAGAGTGGTTTTGCCACGCCACAGGTCATGGCGTGACCAAAGGGGTTAGAATTAAAAATAAAGTTAGCGAGGGTTAACTTTAAAATATTATTAAAAAAATATTAAATAATTAAAAGATTCCATGCTATGAGATCTAAATGGCATTATGAGAAATCCACCGTGCTAGGGAAAAATACATTTGTGGTGGCCCCACTATGATGGGTTGCCTTTGGAGTACTATGTGTGGTTTAATAATCTAAAGGGTTCCTCGGGAATCTTACGAAATTCTTGTGTCCCAAACAAAACCTTATGGTTTGACAAATAGATAGTCTATTCATCTCCTAATATCGGCGATACAGCTCGGGAACCAAAGGCTCCAGCGAACGGCGGTGATTCACCGACGGTGAGTGGTACCGGCGTGTAGCTGAGGTTATTGTGAACCTTTAGGTGCACTCCCGGGTAGTCGAGGACGACAATGATGGCTGGCAACGAGCTTCAAGAGGAGAAGAGGGTGCGGGTATTGTCGGACTTGAGCTCCGGTGAGGCTCTAACAACGTGGAGAGGTTCTAGAAGAAGCATGGGTGACATTGAAGACGATGGCATCGCAATTCGCAAAAATGAAAACTTCGGCCGAAAAACATAAAGCTTCAAATGCGGTGGCTCTAGAGCTCTAGAGGTGCGACGAGTTGGGGGGTTTTGGTGCGGGGTCGAAGGCAATCCTAGGGGTCCTATTTATAGGGTAGGGGCGTGGTCGAGAGGGCGTATCAGTGGTGGAACCCTAAAAGAGTTCGAGATGGTCACAACTAATCATCAGAGGTTGAGAGGGATACGAGATAAGATTTTGTGCTTTTTAGACGTAGAGAGATAAGGGAAATCCAAAGCCGTATCTCCGACTCCAAGGGATTCTTTAGGTTGAAAACAATTTTGCCGGATGATGCTTCGAGAAGACATCCATGGCAGACTCGGTCGAAGCTGCGTGAGGACAAAGACGCGTGGGCGAAGGCGGTCTGACAGGCAGACCCCACTGGTCAGCGGGCGAGCGGTGTAACGACCGACCCGGGGCCACCCGAGAGATCCTCCTGGACCAACTAGGAAGACCACCAGGACCTCCCAGGAGGTCCAATAGGATCACCCGAGGGAACCCCCAGGACCACCCAGGAGGTCCAGTAGGACCACCCAGAGGTACTAGGATCGGATCCGAGGAGGTCGTGGAGCCAAGGAGCAATCCGGAGACCTCTACAATGCCAAACCAGGTGAGGTCGTGGAGGGCTGAGGTCCCCTCAGAACCTCCCACGACCAAACCCGAGGGTGGTCACGGAGGACTGGGACTACTCCAACGTCTTCTGTGCAAACCGAGCTAGTCCCAAGGATCAACTTCTAGCTCGCACAACATACAAAAAGTGGTAACATACATCAACATAAACTTTATTAATATCAACAGAGTTGTTTACAAAGGAGGCTACAAGCCAACAAAGCAAAGTACAGCGGAAGACAATAATAGGCCACCCAATACACCACAGGCAATCAGCTGGAGGGCGCAACCTAGACGTCCAGGACCACAAGGTCCACTGCACAGATCTCTCCACCTTCTCAAAAGATTAATTCAAGCAAGAGTGAGCACAACAACCGTGCTCGCAAGTCACACCCGTCAAATAACAAAATGACATGCATAATTGGATATATCAAAGGAAGGCTGATATGGTTAGTTTGCATAAAGCGAAGTTTTATTCAAATACAAGTAAGTAAGTTGTAAAGCTGGTTACACTATACATAAAACTCATTTTTACAGCCGGGTTTTGATTCATTGATAACCAGTTTAAGGGTGTAGGAGATCCTCCAAACACCAGGCTAACCGCCAAGGGCTCCCTGCCCAGGGCACCCCGCCCAGAGCACAATGGATAGAAATCCAAACCAGTTTCCAAAATCATTTGAAAATCAAAACCAAAGACTAACTTAGAGAGAGGCTTTGGCAGCATGTCCATGACCGTGGACACGGCTATTCAAATAGTTTTACACTCTGCAGAGGTGGTACACTTTACCCACAAGACACAGTTTCTCTAGTTTGCTTGACAATCGTCGTTGCCACCACTCACTGCCGTAGGTAAGTGATCTAGAGCCCGTGACAAGGCCTTTACAATGCATTGTTCCACTGTAGTTCATCCTTGTTAAGGTTTCGATCCCTCTTTCAATAGAAATCCACGAGTTCGTGGGTCCCCTCTTCGCCATGTGGGAATTAATAAGGTCATAACACAACCAAACGTCCGAGACGACCCACTGCATCCAAAGGATCAACCGCAACAAAACTCTACAAATTAATCAGCCAGGTCCTACTCCCCATACTGAGGACATGTGGTTGCACGGTGAGGCATAGCCCATTATAGGCTTAGTAAAGTAACACTCAAAGACTGGTCCTTAATTGATATGGGCGACTTCCCCCAACCCTAGGGCGCCGGCTGACACGGCCCCCGTGCACTAACCGTGCACCCACCATAAGACTAACCAAGGTTTGTCCACGTCCAAACCATTTTCCAATATTTAGATTTGAAACAATAACAAGTTTCCATGACAACCCAATGCCATGGTTAAAACATTTGATATAAAATATTTGGTCTTTGGTTGTAAAAACTTCCCACCCAAGATTTTGGTCTAAGCATTGCTAAGCACTTTTCTTTTAAGAGGTCCTGGTCTTACATAAAGCAAAGACCAGGTTTTACTAAGGTGACAACAAGTTCGAGTACAATAACAAACTGGTCTTATAAAAGAGGTTAGGAGTAACTATGAGAGTAAATATTGTTATTGAAATACTAGGTGAAATATGCATGCAATACTTAGCTTGAAACAGAAATACATAGGTTGAAATAATGGGTGCAATATGATCAAGGGTGTAACTTGCCTCCTGCTCGAAAGGCTTCACGGGACCACCTCCACACCGAGCTCGGGCTCACCAGAGACGTCGAGGTCTACACGTTAAAACAACTCAAGATCAAACAAAGACCAAAAAGAGATTGAAAGAACTCCAAAGAAACACCAAACAAGAACCACAGAAGGGCACGGTGATTTGGAGGAGGTCCAAGGAGCTAGTCGAAGGAGGTCCAAAGAGTTGGTTTGAGGGAGAGCAAGAGAGTTGAAAATAAGGAAGAAGGCAACGAGGGAGTGTTGTTCAAGCCTATAAGTCTTGGGCTGCTGTGAGTTTCAAGGGTACACGCATTTAAGGATGGGTGGAAAGGAGGATAAGAGCAGGTAAAGGAGGTGACAAAAGAGGGTACGGGTGCTGCAAAAGGTGATAGCATTCAATATGACACAACCTGCATTAAATGCGTGAAGATTTCCATGGTAGCAAGGACGCACGGAAGGAGGAAAAGGTGAGCAGAACCTGACAGATGGGACAAGTCAAGCACAGGTGGGAGGTACGGAAGTCAAGGGAGGTTTTGACCCACTAAGGTGGTCCTTGCAAAGGACCAGAGGTCCTGACCACAAGGGTGATCTGACCCGCAAGGGTGGTCCTTGCAAAAAGGACCAAGAGGTCATGAGGAGGTCGTGACCTCAGAGGTGGTCTTTGCAAAAAGACCAGAGGTCATGACCACAAGGGGTGGTCGTGACAAAGAGGGTGGTCTTTGCAAAAAGACCAGAGGCAGGAGGAGGTCCAAAAGATAAGGAAAGGCGTAACAAACCAGGACCATACGATCTTGATCGGGTGGTCCATGGAGACAGGGATGTTCGGACCATGCGAACGCTTGCTTACATCAGGGCCGCCCAAACTCAATCGGACGTACCATAATGTAAGGGAAAGTTCGGACCACCCGAATACCTCTTCTCAATCGGGCCATCCAAGTGAAATCTAATGGTCCTAAAGAGGGGAAGGCGCGCACAAGATCTAGACTTAAGGGAGGTCCAGTACAAAAGGGGTCTCAATGGTTGAGATTAAAAGGGAAGAGGATCTAACGACGATGATCCAAAGAAAAGAGGTCCAAGAAGGTCTTGACTACCAAGATAGAACCAAGGGGAGGTCCTAACGGTTAAGATCAAAACAAGGGGAGGTCCTGACGGCTAAGATCTCACAAGGGGAGGTCCTAACGGTCAAGATCAAAACAAGGGGAAATCCTGACGGCTAAGATCTCACAAGGGGAGGTCCTAACGGTCAAGATTAAAACAAGGAGAGGTCCTGACGGCTAAGATCTCACAAGGAGAGGTCCTAACGGTCAAGATCAAAACAAGGGGAGGTCCTAACGGTCAAGATCAAAATAAGGGGAGGTCCTAACGCACACAAGGAGGCGCAGGAGAACACAAAGGAGGTTCGGAAGGAACCGAAAGGGTTCAAATGAGCCTTAGGAGGTTCAAATGAACAAAGAATGAAAGGAGATTAGACAAGAGAGCGAGATCCAAAAGGGAGGAATTCAACCCTAAATTGAATTTCAGATAACAAGGGTACTTGAAACACAATCCGAGCTTGGAACATCTCAGGGGTGGTTGTGACCGAAAGGGGAGGTCAAACCAAAAGGGAGGTCTAGTCCAAAGAGAAGGTCTAGATCTGAGGAGGTCTATACCAAGGAAAAACCAGAGAGGAGGTCTAGACCTAAGAAGGCCTAAACCCAAGAGGGCCAGAGAGAGGGTCTAGACCTAGGAAGGTCTAAACCACAAAGGAATGGCTAAATCTCAGAGGAGGTCTAAGCTACGAAAGAGATTGAGGGAGGTCCTGACCCAACGGGGTGGTCTGGACCAGGAGGGTGGTCAAACAAGAGGGAGGTCTGGAAAGAAAAAGGTGGGCCAAGGGAAGAGTAGAACAAGCAGGGGCGAGGGAAGATAACACAAGAGCCCAAACAACTCCAAAGAACCAAACTTTAGGATTAGTTGAAGTTTGACTTAATCATTTTAAATACTTCAAATTTTGAAAACCTCAGGTTAAGCTTTGGAACTTCAACAAAACCAAATGGTTCTTTTTGTTTTGAAAATTTCACAAAGGCTCGGGTGTTACAAGCGGGCGCTCGTGTGTGGGCTGGCACGTGTGTGCAGAATTGGGCTGGGATTTTAAGGATTTGGCCCAAGAGCTTTCCTGAGAATTTAAATAGTTTTTCTATTTATTAAAAAAGCAGAAAATGCAATTGGCAATTGGAAAATAGCAAATGAACTCAGAAAAATTCTAGAGAAATCTAAAACTATATCCAAGCACTTAGAACCCAAATAAAATAGTTTTGACAATTGTTGATGTTGACATTTATCATATTAAATGGTTTTGATACTAAATGTTCATGTTAAGCTTTAATTAAAATTCAAATAAAATCTCTTGGGTGAATATTCCAACTACTAAACTATTCAAAAGATTTTTAAAGCTAAAAGAATTAGGATGTTACACTATGTCAACCACGTCACCCTAGAAGGAGCTCAGAAAGCACTCAATGTTGTACTAGGTAAGTTCCTGGTTAACTCGGCACCTACATCAGTTTGGTTGATTCTAGAGCTTCACATTCGTTTGTTTCTCGAGTTTTTTGCAACCAAGAAAAAATTTGGAAGTTATGCATCTTAAGCATACTCTGTTAGTCCAGTCGCCTAGAGCAGAATTAAGCTCTAGAGCAGGATGTTTAGGAACTAAGTTACTCATAGCTGGAGTTGAGTTTCTAGCTAACCTCATTGTTTTAGACAACCAAACCTTAGATGTCATTCTTGGCAAAGATTGGTTATCAAAGCACAAAGCAGTGTTAGATTGTGGGTGCGAGGACCAGGGTATTTAACTAGTAATACTTAACCTTCATATGGTTCTAGCATTACTAATTAAATATCAAAAGCCTCGATGGACATGTGCTTCCCATAATTGCAGCACATGCTCATCATCACAAAATTATACATCATTTCCATACAACATTTAACACTAAGTTCAACAACGACGTACATAAAGTAAAGTTATTACAAAAGAGCCGACCGGCCAAATAACCAATATACAAGAATGACAGCGGAAGCAAAAATGCCATAAGATGGCTAAGAACAAAAGTCGACCGGTTAGCCAACACAACCCACAAGGCAACCGACCGGGCCGCCAAGCTAGTCGCCCCGAATGCTACCACAACACAGCTCACAAAAGTGAGGCCCTTCGAGCTCACCTTCTTCCTCTGCAACAATTTATATTTAAGCAAGAACAATGAGTACACAAGGTACTCGCAAGACTGACGTGTGGAATAGCAGACCTATTCATATGCTACATACAGGCTTATTTAAGTGGAGGTTGTATGTCTCATTTTGCACAAAGCCAACTTTATTTGCAATAATGTAATACATTTAAAAGCAAGTTTGTAAATCTGTTTTGTTGGTAAAATAACAGCGAAATAATGATAAATACAAGTAACCACCTGGAAGTGACTAACCCAATAGCCACCACAACATAGCACGAATCCCCGATTCGTACCACCCATCAAGTTTTTATTAAAAGGTTGTAGTCTAACTCTTGAAAGACCTTGCCAAGCGTGTCCATAACCTAAGACGAGGCTATTCGAATAGTTTTAACCCTGCACGGGTGTACCAATGTACCCACACCTGCATCGCCTTTAAGCCACAAAACACACTTCCAAGGTATGCATGCACGCTAAGTCCTACGAGACATTTTCCAATATTGTGTATCAACCACGAGCCGCTCGTATGGATAGAAACCCATACGCTTACATTGCAAGCCGAAAGACAACAAATCCCATCATGGGTGAAGTCTTTCGGACACTACAATGCTCCCAACACCATCCCTCCTGCGACCTCCTGCGACCCGAAGCTAATACACGCCAAAGTACTAAGTCAAGAGAGGTCCCATACCCTCTAGTGTGGTTAGCACGCTAAAATGCTTGGTTTAGTGTAACAAGATGTTCGGTCCTTGTTGACCCGGGCACCGTTCCAGTCACACCCAAAGATCACACCGTCTTACCATTGTGCCCAAGTTCAAATCCTTTTGCTTTTCAATTTTTTTTTTGGTTTTTGCAATTTGAACACAGCATCAAGCCAAAATATAGGTACATAGTAAGCATTTGTGTGATCAAGGTTATCGACAAGTCGATAACCGCCCATTTCTACCGGAAGCTAAGCATGGCTAAGCAATTATTCCGCAAAACTACTAAGTGACAAGAGCTCATCCACGAACCCTAAATCACAGCAATAACCTAGGCTCAATGGTAGTAAAAGATAATCATTTGCTTAAGGAAATGCATCTACTAGGTCAACTAACGACAATAGTTTAACACAAACTAGCAATGCATACATAGAATTTGTAAACAACATAAATACTTGAAAATACAAGGATTAACATGATCAAACTGCTTGCCTTGTTGGAATTGCTCTTGCTGCAGAGGAGGATTCTCAGGTTCAATAAACTCTTCGGAACCTAACGCGAAAATACGATAAAGCCAATAAGAACGAAGAACACCAAACAAAACCCAACAGCAAAAGACATCCAAATCTAATGAAACTTATACAGCACCTAGTGAATGATTTTAGAAAATTTTAGGAACAAGAATCATGAAATTTGGAGTTAGGATGCAAAAGTTACAGCCAAAATACACTTTCTCAGCCTATTAAATCGCTAAATTAATTATTGGTACTGTTCATGGCGAAATTTTCTAGAATGATCTAAGCTCTGAAATTTTTATAGCAAGTAGATTATGACATCCTAATGACAGCAAAGTTGAGTTTACTAAATTTGGAGTTATGATGATTTACTTATGATTTTTCTAAGTTGTAAACCTAGCACAAGTTACTTCACATAAAAATAACCATGTTCAAAACCTATTTCATATTAAAGTACACTAACAGGGGAATCTAACAAAATTGATTTTGCACATTTTGGAGTTATACAAGAAAAGATATGCATTTTACAAGTTTAATTCTATTTTTGGGATATTCAAAATTGTCAGAAAACAAGTTATTTGAGTTACACAATTTTCTGCGATAGAAACATGCCCAATTGCATTTTTATGCTAAACTACAGAGGCATAAAAAAAATTATTACAGTTGGAAACATCTAAAAATGATTTAAAATGAATTAGTTATGAGTTTCTAAAGTTTTGATACAATTCTCAGTTGATAAAAAATACTTACAGAAATGAAATCCAACCCAAACGAAAATAAGCGGCGTGGATGCACGAGCCCTCGATCTAACATCCTCGCCCACGCCGCGCAAAACAGCGCACGCGCGATCTCTAAAGGAGCCCACCGTTGGATCAAGATCCAACGGTGGCGAAGGATGCATTCGGACGATGCGGTTGCCTCGGCCAACCACGACCGCAGATCTAAAGATGAACGGCTCAGATCGCACCTCCCTTCGGATGGTCCGATCATTCACGATCACGACCGCAGATCAAGCAATGGGCGGCCTAGAATGATTTAGGCAACCGGATGGTCCGAACGCATACGGATCCGGGCGCGGATCGCAAAATGGACGGCGGTCAAAGATCGGCGTGCAAACCGAGCGCCGACACGTGGGGCGCATGTCGGTGGCGTAAGTCACACACGCGAGCTTTAACACACGTGCACAGGGCTCGGGGCCCACATGGCAGCGAGACACCTGGAGGTTTTAGGACAGCTAATTAAATACTAATGACCAATGATTAGCGATGATTAAAATTAATGTGTCATAACGATTTACAGCAGGTGGACTTAGGGCCGAGGCCCACCGGCGATGTACGGGGTTATCTCCGACCATTAATGCCGACACTTAGTTAACCTATGATTAAGCATTAATGATGCCGAACAAAGACTAAAAGCGACGGGGTGATTACGGGATCGAGCCCACATGTCAATGAGACATTAGGCCAAATTAGGACACAATTAATACTTCTAATGATTGGCAATGATTGGGTATTAACTGTGTCCCAATTAAATGACAGCAAACGGAGCTCCTGGCGACAAAATCCCGAGCGCAACCCACGGCTTGTCGCCGGCGACTCCGGTCGCGGCGGCGCCCACAAAATACCAAAATGGGTTCGCAATAGTATTGCGGAGCCAATGGTGACGACCTTGCCGGCGGTGGAGGTCTAGAACGCCGGCGAGCCGGAAAACACAGAAGGAGGCCATTTCGGCAAAACACGAAAACAGCAAAATGCTCCGCTGCAGTCCAAGAAAGCGAGTGCCACGACTTCTAGGGACTAAGTAGAAGCTACCTTAACTGTGGGGAGCTTCAAAGATGGCCGGAGAAGACTTGAACACGATGAAGCTCGCCGGAGCCGAGGAAGATGAAGTGGAAAATGAGGTTCTGAGCAAAATGGACACCAATGGGTGATCAAAATAACTTCCTTGAAGCTCAGAGAAACTCTAACAGCAAGTAATTACGAAATGAACCACTTACCGGAGTTGGAGAAGAAAGGGGGTGAAATCAGCCGAAAGTCTCCAAACTTAAAATTGAGTGATTCCTGTGAATACAACCCAAAATCAAGTTAGGGGAAATGTAAAGGAAGTTGAGGAGGTCAAAAGGGTACAAGAAAGATCGAAGATGAACCACTGGACACCAAGATCACCAATGGAGCTTCTCGGGTCAACAATGGTGTTTTGAGGATTTGAAGTGGTTTTGAGCTCAAAACACAGAGAAGAGCTAGGGGTGGTGTAAAGGAATACCAAGAGGAGCTAAGGGGGCCATTTATAGAGGAAGGATTAGGGTTTCGAGCAAGAACAAGAGTCCATGGTGGGCTCGGTTCAAGGCACGGTCATGGACCAAGAAATGATGGGGGCAAGTGAGACTCGGGATGGAGGAGCCGAAAGCCTGATGCGCATTTAATGCCCCGTAGAGAGACGTTGGCGAGAGCAAGCTCGAAGTGACAAAACGAACTCGCCCTCTCTCTCTCTCTTCCTGCCATTGCTCGCCCGCACTGCATGGAGAGACCGAGGAGGAAGAAGAACAGAAGGAGAAGCCGTGACCGTTGGATTGAAAGGATCCGGCTGAGGGTTCCTAATACTCCAAGCAATCAGGGCGGTCCGATTAAAAACGAACGGCTCAGATGGATGGAATGTTCATGGCGGTCCGAATGTTCCTGCGAACACGGGCCGTGCGATTTAAATCCAACGGTTGATATCAATTGCGCGCTATGAGTGAGCCCGATGCAGTTAGGTGGTTCGACCGAGTCAAGTGGCTCGAGCTCGAGCCCGACTCGAACCCAAGGAACAGTGGAACCAGGTTTTAGGTTTTAAATAGACAGAGACTTTTGAGGATTTATTAGGGATAGCAAAATAACTCCCAAAATCCTGAAATGTTTACAGGAGCTTGCTGACTTAGATATTGACGTTGTGTAAAATTTTCAGAGGTTTTTATGCAGTGCATTTTTCCCCAAAAATTCTGCAAGGTATCGTTCAAGGTTTGTTGAAAGTCAAATAGGTTTGATCGCCCTAAAAATATTCAAACAATTTCTAAAAAAATTGTGAAATTTTTGAGAGAAGCCACATACCATCCCAAGAACTTAGGAAAAATATTTCCAGGAGATGATCGAAAGATTTGACAAGATTGATTTAGAAGGATCAAGATTTGGATCAAAAGACTTGTGACTTTGTATTTCCATAATTCTTGTACAAGATTTGTTCAGTACACACAGGAAATACATGATGTAAGAAAAAGTTTTAATTTCTACTCATTTTCTTACATTTGAAACACAAGTCCGAAACTTGGGATGTTACAGGGGGCAAAGAGCCGTAACAATTGAAGGTACTAATGGAAAGAAAGTAGAGTTTCTAGCCACCTCAATGCGTGATGGACATCTGTTAATCAACAGCCTAAAGACCGTTTCTTTGGAGGATGTACCTATTGTCAGAGAATACCCAGATGTGTTTCCAGAATATTTGCTAGGGATGCTACCGGACCGTGACATTGAGTTCATCATTGATCTAGTATCGGGGATAGCACCAATTTCCAAGAGACCCTATTAGATGCCAGCTGATGAGTTTGTGGAAATGAAGAAGCAGATTGAAGAACTTCTTAAGAAAAGTTTCGTAATACCTAGTTCATCACCTTGGGGAGTGCCAGTCTTGTTTGTCAGAAAGAAAGATGGAAGCATGAGGATGTGCATTGATTACCATGCCCTTAATAGGGTTACCATGTGTAACACCCCAGCCCGACTCCGCTTTCTTAAGTACTGAAATGCCCTCTGTGAACAGTCAAGTTCTAAAATTCATATCTTTCCGTACAATGGTCCAAATTAGGTGTTCTTGGACTTCATTGAACGGTAATCAAATTTCCCAACTAAACCTAGTTGGTGAGCCTCCCTGATTCGGCCATCTAAAATCACTTTTAAGCTGATTAACAAAACATCGATTTCACGTCACCCTTTCTGGACAGAGCACTAAAACTAACATAACTTTCAGCTCGTTTACCCAAATTTCGCGCTCTTGTGCTTCCCTGAAAGCTACGACAATTATCTACAACTTTCGTTATACTGAGATCCTCTAATTCTCTCTTTAACTGATCGCAAAGGTCAGCTCACTAAAACCTGTCCAGAAACTGACAGGGTTGCAGAACAGCCGCACCAATAAAATCATAACTTTTGCTACAGAGGTCCAAATATCGTGATCTAGTACTTCATCGAAAGCTAGCGACGTCCTCTACAATTATCTAGGAGACATCCGAACCTGATTCTGCCCTTATACTACTCAAAAACGTCACCCAACCCACTCTGCTCCAACCGATCAGATTACCGATAAAACTTAATAATCAAATAATTGACTAATCGGAAGGGGATCGGGTCTTACCGTCGAAGAACCGCTGAAGATGACACACCGAGGTCGTGATCTCTCCCCTTTCCTTTCTTCTCCCCGCACTCCTTCTTCTCCCTTCTTCTTGATCGGTGACCACGATGGAGATCTCCCCCCTTCTCTTCTTGGACAGCACCAATGGAGGGGAAGGTTGGAGGGGATGAATGCTACAGTACCATGGTGCTACAGTGCACGTGCTACAGGGGAGGAGGAGCAAGGAGGGAGAGGAGGGGGCGGCCAAAGGGGAGGAGGAGGAGGGAGTGGGGCGGCTAGGGTTTGGGGAAAGGTGCCTCCCCCCTTGGCCGGCCACCTATGGGCCTCATGGGCCGAAGCCCAGGCCCAGGTTGCCGCGGTTTTACAAAAAAAACCCTTCTCCTTCCTTGTTTTGATGTTTTACTGAAGGAAACATTCTCCCGATTTAATTATTCCTTCCCGATTTAATTATTCTCTCCCGACTAATTCCTTTCAAATACTTTTGGGGCATTACACCATGAAAAACAAATATCCACTTCCCTGAATTGATGATTTATTTGATTAGTTAAAAGGAACTAGAGTGTTCTCAAAGATCAATCTGCGATCAGGTTACCATCAGTTGAAGATTTGCCCAAAGGATATACTGAAGGCCACTTTTTCCATGTAGTACGGACACTATGAGTTCTTAGTCATGTTCTTTGGTCTAACTAATACCCTTGTCTATTTCATGAACATGATGAATAAAGTATTCATAGAATATTTGGATAAGTTTGTAGTTGTGTTCATTGATGATATTTTGGTTTATTCCAAGACAGAAGAAGAACATTCTGAACACTTGACGCTGATATTGGAGAAACTCAGAGAGCATGAGTTGTATGCTAAGTCCAGCAATTTGTTGTCTTGTGTGACGTATGTCAGAAAGTAAAAGCAGAACATCAGAGACCAACAGACTTGTTGCAACCCCTGAAGTTTCCAGAGTGGAAATGGGAAGAGATCGGAATGGATTTTATCACCGGTTTACCCAGGGCTCAATTGGGTTACGATTCAATTTGGGTAATAGTTGATCACTTGACAAAAGTTGCCCATTTCTTGCTAGTCAAAACCACATACTGAGGAGATCGCCTTGTAGAGTTATATATATCAGGAAGTAGCCAGTCAAGATTTTGGATGTCGTAGAGCGTCGAACCATAAGTAAGATCGTTTGTTTTTGCAAAGTTCAGTAGAGCAACCACTTAGAAGGAGAAGCAACGTGGGAGCGTGAAGAAGAGCTGAAAGCCGAGCTCCTTAGCCTTTTCGCTAGCTAGCCTGAATCTCGGGGTTGAGATTCTTTTAATGGGGGGGGGGGGTTTGTAACATCCCAATTTTCTGAGTCTTAAAAACCTTTTTGAATAGTTTAGTATTTGGAGGAGAGAGGAAGATGCGGCTGCGTAGACTGGGCCGAGCTGGAATAAGATTGGGCCGAACGAAGGAGTTCGGCCCAAGAGACTTTTCTGAGATTTTTCCAAAGAGCTAAACTAATAAAAAGGTTTTTAAACTTCAAAAAAATAGGATGTTACAAATCTACCCCCCTTAAAAGGAATCTCATCCCCGAGATTCGGGTTGACTAAACACTAGGTTCAAACCAAACCTTGCTCACTCTTGCAAAAAGATGTTTCTTATGAGTGAAACAAAGCTACAACTGACGCAGATCTAACTTAAAGACTTACCAAAAGCGACATTCTAAACTGCTTGAACTTCTTGTGCAGTGACATGATTCAATCTTCCTCTTGCTACAGTTGATGGTGTCCTGGTGGCTTGACTTGGAGTCTGAGGCATTCCTCTCCCTACTCTTAGCAACAAAGCCCTGGTTGGCATAGCTCCCAAGTTGAAAGGAATTGGTGTCGACCTTTGCTTCTGTGGATACTTGTTAGCATAATGACCTACCTTATGGCAGTTGAAACAAGTAACTCCTACAGCTGGCTTGTTGTTCCTCTGGAACTGATGATTGTTGTTGTTATTGATATTGGGAATTCCTGAGTTTCCTGCATGAGATAATGGTGTAGGGGTTCTTAATCCAGCAAACGAATTATTAGGATGAAAAGGCTGCTGAGCATTGGTTTTGGCTCTCTGTAGATGATTCTGATGAACACCATGTTGCATCATCTTCCTTTTGTGGGATTCTTCTAATTCACAACGAGAATCTTCTATGAGTACGGCTTTATCCACCATAAGCTGAAAATCCACGTAATCATTTCCGACCACTTGCACTTTCAGGCCAAGATTAAGTCCATGCTTGAATCGCTTCTAGCGTGCGTTATCTATGGCAACATCTTCTAGAGCATAGCGAGATAGTTGAGTGAACGTGTTGAGATACTCACTCAAAGACATGTTTCCTTGCTGTAGCTCACGAAATTTATTCTTCATCATTTCCACTATACCCTCTGGAACATGCGCCTGACGAAAAGCTATTGAAAATTCTTCTCAAGTAATAGCTTGAGAATTCCCATGAGCGGTGGTCTAGTTCTCCCACCATTCTACAACTGTACCTTTCAACTGATGTGAAGCATAAAGAACTTTCTCATGGTCATTGTATTGGGCAATGGCGAGCTTTTTCTCACCAGAGCGAAGCCAATCTTCTGCGTCCAAAGGTTCTGACAAATGGAAAAACTGTCGGGGCCCCGGATATGCATCCCCGGGACCCTCTATGCACTTTGAACTAGTCCTATGATCAGTAGCTAGTCCACACAGTTGCAACATAGATGAAATCATATGCATACAATAAAATAGCTAAAGAAGCAGACAAAACAATAATACTTAGCAGCAAAAGGACCTTATGGACAAGGTTTTACAGAACTTGCCACGCAGGGCTAAAGTCACGACTAGATCTATGACCTTGTCCACGACCAGATCTATGACCAGAGTAAACTTACAGCGGAATAAAACAAGCTCGAAGTGGCCATCCGACGTGCCCACAGGCAATCGAGTGTAAGACGTGACCTAGTTCGCATAGTCTTCGAAGTAGTCTTCCTCATAGGGCTCGGTGTTCCCTGGGTCTTCTTCGGTGACTGGTCAACAAAGGGTGCAAAGCCGTGAGTACATAAAGCACTCAGCAAGTCGTAGGGAACAATATGTAAATAGTATTCATGCAAGGCTTGACAAGGGTAGCTTTATGGTTATTTTGTAGAAAGCAATAATGACTGGAAATACAGTAAGTAGATTGTAAAACACAATTTGAAAGATTAATACATAAGTAATCAAGTTCTTTGAAACAACCCGTGAGCACCCTATTCACTTTCCAACTAACTCGTGAATACCCTGTTCACTTCCCAAACAACTCGTGAACACCCTGTTCACTTTCCAACTAACTTGTAACCATCCACGGTAAACATATTTGAGAAAATCTACCCCTCGTGTGAAATCACCACGTATTGTCCATAACCAGGGACATGGCTATTCGAACAGTTTTACACTCTGCAGAGGTTGTACAGCTTGACCCATAAGAGATAATCATCTTATACTGTCCGCCCGCACACTTCTGTGGTGTGTAACTAAGAGATTATCATAAGGCCTTCACAAAGCTCCATTTTGACTCGGTTCTGCATGCTAAGGTTTCGCCATTCTGGACCCCCTCTTGCGCCATATGAATCCATCCGTAAACCCGGGATCACACCGCCACGACAAAACCGAACCAAAACATTACTAATTATTCAGCCAAGTCCACCCCATCCTGGACATGTGTTTGCATGGTATGGCCCAGATCAATGGTGCACAAAGTTAAGTTCTTATTGGTTGCTCAGGCGATACTTTCTGCATCCCATGTGCCTCGTGCACTCCTCTTTGGCCACCAACCACTCGCCCGAGCATAAATCATTTTCGGTTCAACCCAACCAAATGGCAACCATTGATCATCATTGAATCATGTGATTGAGGTACCATCGCATAACTAAAGTAGGACATACGCACCCATGTTGGTATTACAATAATGTCCAACTAAGATTACCCGACCTATAGTGTCCAAGGGTACATGTCAACATGTCATTCATAATTATTCAAGGAGTTATACTGCCAAGTAGGTATTTAACTACTCCCAAAACCATTTTATACAACTAGCCATGCATGTTGATATAAAACAATATAATTTTATAAACTAGGTATGACATGATCAAAGGTCTATGACTTATCTTCATTGAAGAGTTGAGAGCTTCGTCGAGGTCGTCGGGTCCAAGAATTCTTCAGAAATGCCAGAATCTATACGTGCGAAAAGAGCCAAGTAAATAAAATAACTTCAAATAAAATCCAAAGAAATTACCAAACTAGAGCCAAAAGAAAGGTACTGAATTCAGATGAATTAGAATTTTGAATCACTCGAATCGGAGCTCGAATGAAGGAAAACGAGCCCTTATAAGGAGGTTTGACAACAGGTGGTCGGAAGGAGGCTCGACTACCTGGTTAGAAGGAGATTCGACTGGTCGGAAGGTTTAGACTACCTGGTCGAAAAGATGTTCGACTGGTCAAAAGGTGAGAAGGATTCGACTACTCGACATGGTCAAAGGAAGAAAAGGATTCGACTACTCGACGCGGTCGAAAGAAGAAAGAAGGATTCGACTACTCGATGTCAAAAGAAGAAATAAGGATTCGACAGCTCGACACGGTTGAAAGAGAAAGAGGGATTTGACTGCTCGACGTGGTTGAAAGAAGGAAAGGATTCAACTACTAGATGCGGTCGAAAGAAGAAAAGGATTCGACTACTCAGCGTAGCCGAAAGAAGAAAAGGATTTGACTACTTGACGCGGTCGAAAGAAGAAAAGAATAGGGCACGGGGTGCTCACCAAGACTGAGAGAGAGGCTTAAGGAGGTGGCTAGAGAGGTCGGTGGATGGCGAACGGCGGTCGAAGATGGCGCGGGCACTCAGGGGAACTCTTCAGCGGCGAGGAGGCGACAGTGCTAGAGGCGATGGCGTGAACTCTAGGCGGCGGTGGCGAAACTCGAAGCACGGATAAATGGGGTGAGAGAAAGAGGGAGATTTGAGGGGAAAGCAAGAAGAGGCAAAGGACTCCCTGGTGCTCCATTTCTAGAGGAAAAAAGAGGGGATCGGGTGACAAGATGGAGCGGCGGGATTCGCGGCAACGCAACAGGGATGACGACACTTAATGCACACATCACAACGGTGTGGCGAGACAACGACATTTAATGCGCACGTCGCTGAGGAAAAAGAGGGTGAGCAGGGGGCTAACAAGTGGGGCTGGTCGAAACCAAGAGGGTGGTCAAAACTAAGTGGGTAATCGACACTAAGAGGGTGGTCAACATCGAGAGGCGGTCAACACCGAGAGGGTGGTCAAAACCAAGAGGGTGGTCGACACCAAGAGGGTGCCCGAAACCAGGACGCTGGTCAAGATCAAAGGGATGGTCGAGACCAAGAGGGTGGTCAAAACCAGGTGGCTGGTCGAGACTGAAGGGCTGATCAAGACCAAGAGTGTAATATCCCATTTAGGTACAGAGAATATAAGGAGATTGAGAGATTCCTTATTTGCCTCGCACAGAAACATGACAGAATCTGTAATCATCTTGCAACGTAATTTTCGCGACTGGAACGACTTCGAATGGAAAACCTCATAACTACAAAGTTGTAGATCATTTTCTATAGTACAATTTAGAGTCCTCATTTACCTAATTTGGAGTTCTAAGGTTTGAGATATGGGGCCCGCAAGGCAGGCCGTACAGAGAATCAAGGTCCGCAACTGAGTCAACTTCCAAGGCAAATTGCGTAATGAAGACGGCATTTTAAGAAAAACTCCACAAATAGAAAGTTGAAGTGCTATGAGTTATCTAAATTTGAAGACAAAAATAACTCCATTCCGAGTTCGGGAGAGAAAGTTACGACCTCCGAAGTGTTCGCTGCACAGAAATAAAGTAGGGAGAACCTGGGCCTCGGGCCTTTAGCCCAGAGGCCCATGTGGAGGCCGCCAAGTGGGATAGGGGAGGACGGCTGAAACCTAGAGCCCTCCTTGCCCCTCCTTCCCCTAGAGCCGCCACTCTCCTCTCCATTGGCGCCTTGGTCCAACACATCCTCCTTGCGCTCCATTGATGCCCCCCCCCCCCATTCTATGCAAAGAGGAGAAAAGAAGGAGAGAAAGGAAGAAGAAGAAAGAAAGAAGAAGAGAAGGAAGATGGATCGCCATCCGTGGTTCGCGACCTTCAGCGGCATCAAGGGTAACACGTTGTTGTTGTTGGGTAATTAGTCATAGAAGAGTAATCGGGTAGTTTTTGGCTAGGTTGCAATCTGCCTGCTGTTCGTGCAGATTCGTCCAGAAGCTTGCGGGGTTAATTGTATGTGGTTAGAGGCCGAATCAGAGGTTTTGGTCTCCTAGATAATTGTAGGTTATGTTCTTAGCTTTCGTTGGCCGCCAAGATCGCCCAAATCCGATTAACGGTCTGAGAGTTATGGATTTTCTAGTATTGCTGTCCTGTTGTTATGTCAGATTCTGGACAGTCTGTAGAAAATTGGTTAGAACTGCTAATTAAACGGAGAATCAGGGGACCTCAATATAACGACAAATGTGGGTAATTTCTGTACCTTTTCATAGAGATAAAGAACACAAGATTTGGATTCTCGTAGCAAAAGTTATGGAGGTTTTAGTGTACTATCCAGAGAACCCGACGTGAATTCTGATGTCTGATAGATTGGTTTGCTAGGGCAGTAGATGGTAGAATAAAAGGGCTCCCAACTAAGTTTATTTAGATAATTTAATTACCTTTTTAGAAAGTCCAAGAACATCTTATTTGGACACCTGAGCAGAAAGTTATGTATTTTAGAAGTTGACAGTCGACAGTGTGCGCCAATCCGATCGCTAGAAATTGGGAGTTGGGAAACACTTGGGAGTTTAACAAGTTCATTTGTGTTGTTCTTTTGCTCTTGGTTCAGAATGTTGGTCTTAGATTGGGGTATCTTTATATTCAGGTGGGGGGCGTGGTTCCAGGGGCAGCACCCTCGTCGCGCCTACCGTTCTCGCACGGTTGAGGCAAGTATTCGGGCTTTAATATATGTATGCTTGCATGATGTGATTGTGGTGTATCTTGATCGTATAGCCATGCTTGCCTGTTTATGAGATGAATTACCGTTTATCTTGATGACTGCTAGTTATGGTTAAAGATTCTCCCGCATGTTGTTAATGTTTACATGTTAATGAAGATGTGTTGAATTCTTGCATATGAAAGATGTTATCATGGTGCATATGCATGTTGAACATGTTGAGCCTTGGTTATGTGGTAACCAAGGTTATATCGTTGAGGTCCCCGTCATGCAATGACGGGCTTGAAATCCCCACATTCGTTGAATGTGGGCTATAACACTGAGGTCCCCATCATTAAGATGATGGGCAAAGGTCCCTATACATGTGGTGTATAGGCTCTTGGTCCCTGTGCGGAGGGCACGAGCATGGGTATCAATGACGGTTGTATACCCGCATTACAGTAAAATGCGAAAGAGATAAAGTTCAAAGGAGCATTGCATTGATTGCATAGCATGAGAAAAATGGCTATATTTAGTATAATGTTATTGTGGATTATCGATGCTATGCTAATGTTCTTGTTTTATAGCCTTGTTAATACTTCTTTGAGTCTTTGGGCTCACCCTTGCTTAAATGTGTTTTAGGTACCAATGGCAGGAACGACACGCATGGGAGGGAGTAGTTGTTGGATGCACTCACTACCTCACACTCTTAAGGCGGTTGCCACCTAGCTTCAATTTAGAAATAAATAAACTGTTTGATTATCACCCATAGATGGTTTTGGTTTGAGTATCTAATTATCTGTAATAATGAGATTGCCAGTCTTGGTATGTTCATTTGGTTATCATGCGTGATTGAGTAAACTTGATTATGAGAATTTTGTTAAATGCAATGATTTATTGTTGAGCTCTCAATATAGCTGATTAAACAAAGGAGACTCTGCCGAAAATTTGTAATTTGTGCTAGGTTAGTTTAGTTCCAGTAGCATTCCAGGCTTTTTGTGAGTTGGGGTGTTCTGATTGGTATCGAGCGGGCTTTAGGTCCGTGGTTAATAGAAAAATATTAAATTGACACACTTGTGCCTGATGGGTGGGGTTGGGAATTACATTGCTTCGCATTATCTCGTTGTTATGTTTTATTTGTTGAGCAATTGTTGAATTGCTACATGCTATCTTTCTTGCCTATGCTATGATATGTTATGACATTCTATATCTATGAATCTAGTCTATGATTGTCATGAGATGATCGTGTATGATCATATGTGATTATATTGTTTATGCGTGTCGATAATGGTTGTTAAGAAGTGGAGGCCGTGGTTGTGGCCTTGGACTTTGTCAGGCTATACCACCGTTCGTGGTAGATGCATAAAGTAGTTACCCTGAATACCTTAGTTGCAGGAGTTGAGCGTGAGCTGTTTTAGAAAGTTGATTTCTTTCTTGACCTCAATCTTGGCAAATTCTTGTTCTGTAGTGGATGATGAAATTCTCTTGGGTTCGTGGTTCATGTTAATTGTTGTGTTTCAATGGTCTCTAATGGTTCTCTGAAACAAGTATTGTTTTCCGACTGTTGAGCTGTTTTTACTACTTGTGATCGTCCTCAATTGGCATTACTGATAATTCCATGGTTGTTTCTTCTTTCTCATTGGAAAATAACGACTCATGTATTCGTTTGAAAGTTTGGGTAATGAGAGTTTACATTTGCAAGTTTGTTAACATGAGAAAGCTTTGGCTCTATGTATTTCTTTTGATTATTCCGAGTGTTGAAGTTTAATGCATCTCTTTTACGTGGAAATTGTTAAAATCCTTTTGTGATGCCTTGTTATGGTTAAATCAGAGATTGTAATCAAATAACTCGTTATGGCATGGGTATCAAGTTGAGTCATTGGTGTGGTGCGTAATTAATATTAATTAGCAACCTTGGAAGTAAAATTGATTAAGTTGATGTTGTCTTCTACTAGTTCTTGATGAACTGTATATATGAGTAGCGACGGAGAGTATGTCCATACCTATTTAGAGTCAATAGAGATATTAAGAAGTATGGAATGGATGAATTAGTCTGATCATTAAAATCGTTTAGGTTGCTAAACTTGTTGGGCTCTTTGGTTCCCATGGATTAATTTAAATGTGTGGAAATGGAAACTAGAGGAAATGCTAGATTTACATATTCCCTAGTATGATTAGTTATTGGACTTGTGAACAACCGGCTGAATGGATTGAATATCGGTGGATCTAGAATTCATGGGAGGAGTTCTATGTAGTTCTTCTATATAGAACACCAAGAGGGTGGCCGAAACCAGGAGGCTGGTCAAGATCAAAGGGATGGTCGAGACCAAGAGGGTGGTCAAAACCAGGTGGCTGGTCGAGACTGAAGGGCTGATCAAGACCAAGAGTGTAATATCCCATTTAGGTACAGAGAATATAAGGAGATTGAGAGATTCCTTATTTGCCTCGCACAGAAACATGACAGAATCTGTAATCATCTTGCAACGTAATTTTCGCGACTGGAACGACTTCGAATGGAAAACCTCATAACTACAAAGTTGTAGATCATTTTCTATAGTACAATTTAGAGTCCTCATTTACCTAATTTGGAGTTCTAAGGTTTGAGATATGGGGCCCAAGGCAGGCCGTCTGAGAGAATGAAGGTCCATAACTGAGTCAACTTCAAGGCAAATTGCGTAATGAAGACGGCATTTTAAGAAAAACTCCACAAATAGAAAGTTGAAGTGCTATGAGTTATCTAAATTTGAAGACAAAAATAACTCCATTCCGAGTTCGGGAGAGAAAGTTACGACCTCCGAGTGTTCGCTGCACAGAAATAAAGTAGGAGAACTTGGGCCTCGGGCCTTTAGCCCAGAGGCCCATGTGGAGGCCGACCAAGTGGGATAGGGGAGGACGGCTGAAACCTAGAGCCCCTCCCTTGCCCCTCCTTCCCCTAGAGCCGCCACTCTCCCTCTCCATTGGCGCTTGGTCCAACACATCCTCCTTGCGCTCCATTGATGCCCCCATTCTATGCAAAGAGGACAAAAGAAGGAGAGAAAGGAAGAAGAAGAAAGAAAGAAGAAGAGAAGGAAGATGGATCGCCATCCGTGGTTCGCGACCTTCAGCGGCATCAAGGGTAACACGTTGTTGTTGTTGGGTAATTAGTCATAGAAGAGTAATCGGGTAGTTTTGGCTAGGTTGCAATCTGCTGCTGTTCGTGCTGATTCGTCCGAAGCTTGCGGGTTAATTGTATGTGGTTAGAGGCCGAATCAGAGGTTTTGGTCTCCTAGATAATTGTAGGTTATGTTCTTAGATTTCGTTGGCCGCCAAGATCGCCCAAATCCGATTAACGGTCTGAGAGTTATGGATTTTCTAGTATTGCTGTCCTGTTGTTATGTCAGATTCTGGACAGTCTGTAGAAAATTGGTTAGAACTGCTAATTAAACGGAGAATCAGGGGACCTCAATATAACGACAAATGTGGGTAATTTCTGTACCTTTTCATAGAGATAAAGAACACAAGATTTGGATTCTCGTAGCAAAAGTTATGGAGGTTTTAGTGTACTATCCAGAGAACCCGACGTGAATTCTGATGTCTGATAGATTGGTTTGCTAGGGGCAGTAGATGGTAGAATCAAAAGGGCTCCCCAACTAAGTTTATTTAGATAATTTAATTACCTTTTTAGAAAGTCCAAGAACATCTTATTTGGACACCTGAGCAGAAAGTTATGTATTTTAGAAGTTGACAGTCCACAGTGTGCGCCAATCCGATCGCTAGAAATTGGGAGTTGGGAAACACTTGGGAGTTTAGCAAGTTCATTTGTGTTGTTCTTTTTGCTCTTGGTTCAGAATGTTGGTCTTAGATTGGGGTATCTTTATATTCAGGTGGGGGCGTGGTTCCAGGGGCAGCACCCTCGTCGCGCCTACCGTTCTCGCACGGTTGAGGCAAGTATTCGGGCTTTAATATATGTATGCTTGCATGATGTGATTGTGGTGTATCTTGATCGTATAGCCATGCTTGCCTGTTTATGAGATGAATTACCGTTTATCTTGATGACTGCTAGTTATGGTTAAAGATTCTCCCGCATGTTGTTAATGTTTACATGTTAATGAAGATGTGTTGAATTCTTGCATATGAAAGATGTTATCATGGTGCATATGCATGTTGAACATGTTGAGCCTTGGTTATGTGGTAACCAAGGTTATATCGTTGAGTCCCGTCATGCAATGACGGCTTGAGGTCCCACATTCGTGGAATGTGGGCTATGAACACAAAGGTCCCCATCATTAAGATGATGGGCAAAGGTCCCTATACATGTGGTGTATAGGCTCTTGGTCCCTGTGCCGGAGGGCACGAGCATGGGTATATCTGACGGGTTGTATACCCGCATTACACGATAAAATACGAAAAGAGATAAAGTTCAAAGGAGCATTGCATTGATTGCATAGCATGAGAAAATGGCTATATTTAGTATAATGTTATTGTGGATTATCGATGCTATGCTAATGTTCTTGTTTTATAGCCTTGTTAATACTTGCTTTGAGTCTTTGGGCTCACCCTTGCTTAAATGTGTTTTAGGTACCAATGGCGGAACGACACGCATGGGAGGGAGTAGTTGTTGGATGCACTCACTACCTCACACTCTTAAGGCGGTTGCCACCTAGCTTCAATTTAGAAATAAATAAAGCTGTTTGATTATCACCCATAGATGGTTTTGGTTTGAGTATCTAATTATCTGTAATAATGAGATTGCCAGTCTTGGTATGTTCATTTGGTTATCATGCGTGATTGAGTAAACTTGATTATGAGAATTTTGTTAAATGCAATGATTTATTGTTGAGCTCTCAATATAGCTGATTAAACAAAGGAGACTCTGCCGAAAATTTGTAATTTGTGCTAGGTTAGTTTAGTTCCAGTAGCATTCCAGGCTTTTTGTGAGTTGGGGTGTTACAAAGAGGGTGGTCGACACCGAGAGGATAGTCAAGATCGAAGGGCTGGTCGAGACCAAGAGGGTGGTCGACACTAATAGGGTGGTCGAAACTAACAGGGTGGTCGACACTGAGAGGGTGGTCGACACCAAAAGGGTGTTGCGGGGAGGGGAAGGAGCGGGCCGATTGGAATTCGGAACAACAGAGAAAGGGGTGGTTTAAATACTAGAGAACTCCAATAAACTCATAATAAACCAAATTCGAATTAATTAAAGTTTGATTAATTCATATTAAATCGCTTTCAATTTCTGAAATCTCAAGTTAAGCTTTAGGAATTCAACAAAACCAAAAGATTATTTTTTATTTTGAAAACTTTCAAAAACTCCTGAAAATTGGAATGCTACAAAAACGTAGGGGACAAGTCCTCATATACTCTGATAACTTGGAATGTTGATGAGCTGACGGCGGAACAGTTGCTGCTTGATTATTCTGGTTATTCTGATTCAACAGATTGACTATTACTGCAGCGGTCTGATTTTGCTAAGTCATCATTGTGTTCATATTTTGCATCATTGCACTCATGAATTGAGTCTGAGCTGCTAGAAATTGTGCCATGTTTGGATCTACGGCTCTAGGTATTGGTGACTGTGCACTAGCATTAACATTGGCATCATTCGACTGAGTACGGCTTGATGTGTTACGAGTGTTAACCATCTACGATGATTCTCCATAGGTTTAAAAGGTAAGATAGAAAAGCAATGTAGACGAGAGGGGATAGCACCATAGACAAGATAGAGAAGATAGAAGCAGCTTAATTAGGGAAAATTAGATTATACCCAAGGACAAAAGACAAAGGAGGCATAGCTGGAAAGCTATGAAAGAACAATTAAACTTTTCAACTTAAAGCCTTAGTGTAACTGCAACATAATGCTTGACAGCAAAACTGTAGCTCCCACTTGCACGCAACCCAAATAAAAAAACCTATTGCAACAATGTTTTAAAAATGTACTAAGGACTCTAATTGGACAGCTCCCACTCTGGACTAGAGAACGAAGACTCTTCCAACTCTTGCTCCGAATTGTTGTAGAACACCCATGAGTTGTGAACTGCTGGTGGAGACTCCGAATGAGTAGCTGGAACAAAGCGATGAAGGTACTCTTTACAATTGCCGGTGACTTGATGCCTTTCTTCAGGACTTGGTGGAGTAGGTGACGGCAATGGAACTGGCGACGAACTGAAAATTCTTCCACTTCTTCTTCTAGCTCAGAAAAAACTGGCACTAACGCTACTTGCATCACATACTTCCGAATCAACTTGGTCAAACTCATCTGGTGCAATATGCAAATCCTTCAAATAGCTTTTTGGCAACTTTGACTGCTGACATGTCCTCAAGCTCATTGTAGCACTTGATGCTGTGGTGATGGATGTGGCTTCCAATCCTCACGATGAAATATACCCTTGTCTCGAATCCAATTCTGTGCCCCTTCACTTCCCTTTCCTTGGTGAAGTAAGTTGCACCTTCTTGTTCCCAACTCTGCAACAAGCACTGAAGAACTCCAGGCTAATCTCCTCTTTGATCATGATAGACTTGAGTCATCTAAAGAAATTAACAAGACATGACAGTCAATTTAAGATTACAAATCAAAGTTCATAAAAGGCAGGAGACAAGATCTCTAGAACAACGTGAGAAAGAAAATAATAGGATAAGAGTATAATAGACTAAGATGAGAAAAGAAACATAATAGATGAGAAAAGAACAACCACTTAAGTCAAATTAAGTTGATTTGATTTATAAAATAAGTTTTGAAGCTTTTGGCTAAACGACCATGCTAACTAATGTTGTGTTCTACAGTCGATATGGCTCTGATACCACCTCTGTCAGGACCCAAAAATATGATTCAGGAACCCTTTGTATATTCTGAACTAGTCCTAAATAAGTAGCTAGCTCACACAGACAGCAGTAATGAAATACCAGCTATTTATTTGATTTAACTAAAGAGATATCAAAATAACAAATAATAATAACAACTGGACCTTATGGTCAATGTTTACTTAACTTGCAACGCAGGGCTAAAAAAACAAATAAACTCTTGCAACAGAACAAAAGAACTTGGAATGGCCAATCGACACGCCCATAGGCAATCGAGTGGAGAATGCATCCTAATCCGCAAAGCCTTCATGGTACTCCTGAGCGAAGAACTCTTTAGCAACTTGGTATTCTTCAACCGTATCACAGAAATTGAAGTTGTGAACACATAAAGTACACAACAAGTCGTGGGGAAATAGTATGCAAATAGTATTCACACAAGGCTTGAACAAAGGTTAGTTGTATGGTTCTTGTCGAACCCGGGAGCGAAGGATCCCGAATTCTCTGTGTTTATACACTAGTCCAGGATTTCTAGTGTACACAGTCAAACAAAAGTGATAGCAAAATCATATCACTCACTTTATTAATAATGATTTCTGAGTTTATTACAAAAAGGGCCTGAGGCCAAATAGAAAAGAGATAAAACAGTGGAAATAAAATAGTGGTAGACCACACAACTTGCCACAGGCAATCGTCTGGGGGGCGTAGCCTATTCGTCCGGATCCTCACCGTCCTGATAGAGGTCTTCCCCTGAATAAAGATTATTCAGCAAGAGTAAGCACAACTTCCGTGCTTGCAAGTTACACCCAATATTGAATGTTTATGCATGCATAGGGTAAACAAAGGATAATGGTAGGGTTATTTTGCATAAACAACATTTTCAGGTTAAATACTAGTAATAATTTTCTAAGGCTAGTTTTAATATTATAACTAAATCAATGATTAAAATGATAATGAATAGTGGATAACCTCCATTAAATGTATGGTGAGGGATACCCTCCTATCACTTGGCTAACCGCCCAAATTTTACCATAGGATTATCCATCCTAAAATCATCTGTGGAAATCATTTTATAAACCAAAAACAAGTCTAACTTAGAGTGGCTTTGCTAGCATGTCCATGACCGCAGACGCGGCTATTCGAATAGTTTCTACTCTACAGAGTTTGTACAGCTTTACCCACATGAGATAATATGCTTTTAATGTCGGCCAAAGCACGCTTCCGAAGGCGTGTGACTAAGCAATTATCATGAGGTCGTTACAATGCAATGCCTTAATGTATTTGTGCCCGCTAAGGTTTCGCTACCATTGGACTAACCATCCTCCGGAAGCCCCCTCTTGCGCCCGGTGGGACTAATGTCTAACCAACACCCACACATACAACATAGCACAAATAAAACTAAGACACTACAAATTATTTAGCCAAATCCTGCCCATACAAGACATGTGGTGGTACGGTAAGGCGTAGCAAAATACGCTCAAAGACCGATCCTTAACTGACTTGGGCGTCTTCCCATTAAAACCCTGGGCCTTAATCCTAACTAGATAAGGCCCGTGCATGAACCTACACCCACCATCCATCCATCCCGTCCAAGTCCAAACCCATTTTATTTTATTTGGAGTGAAAACCTCTTTATAAGCCTTTTGTGGTAAAACAATACCACCGAATCAATTTCAAATCAATTGTAAACGATTTGACTAAACCTTCCCAAATATGATCTAAGCATAGCTAAGCATATGACAAATTTTACCTAAGGGTGTCAAGGCATTCATATTTAATAATCAAATTGGCCATACCATGGAAGTTGGGATAACTATATACAAAAACAGGACATTCAAATATTTATATAAACATATGCATGCAATAGTAATTTAAAAACAGGAATTAAATGATTTAAAATACTGGGAACAATATGATCAATAGTGTAACTTGCCTTCGTTGAAGTCTTGAAATTCTAAATCGTCGGAAGGATCTAACTCTCCGGAGTCGTCGAGGTCTATACGCGAAAATACGACAAATTAACTCTAAATTCAAATAAATTCAAAACCTCAGCTCAAAATAACTCCAAATTGAAATATTTTGGTTTAAATAGCTATATCATGATTTTAGACAAATTTTGCAACTTGAACCACCCAATTTGGAGTTCAGATGCAAAAGATATGAATTTTTTAAGTTTGAACCTAAATCTAGAATTTAATTGAATTTCCCGAATTATTTTTCTAAAGGAAATCTATTTATTGCGCAATGCTGACGCCAGCGAAGAATTTCAGATTTTTTAAGGAATTAAAATAATTTCTGACATGCGGGCCCCACGTGTCATAGACACGGTCCATGTGGACCAGGCCCACCGCTTTCAGCTCCGAAGAGGGTGTGGACGCGGCTGAGGTGGCTTGCCACGCGGGCAGATCTGGCGATGTGGCGCCCATGTGGCGGTGATATGGCGCCACGGTGGCGTGCCCGTGGCAAGGCCACGTCGGCTTAAAACCGACGAAGCCTCGGTGGTGGCCTCGCCGGCGTTCTACGCCCCGACGAGGTGAGTGCGGGTGCTCAAAAGAGAGAGTAGGTGAAGGCGAACCTGATGCTCACCAAAACAGCGGCGGAGCGGGGAGTTTTGACCGCTCGGCGCGAGTTTAGCGCGCGCGCAGGTTGTCGGTGAGAAGGTGCTCGGGTCTTTGGCGAAGGGGTTGGCGGCAACGGCTTCGCAACGATGAGACGGCGCCGATGGTGCGGTCGGAGTGGCCGGGGTGTCGGTGACGGCGCCGGAAATGGAGAAGATACGAAGTTTCACCGCCGGCGAAAACTTCGAATCTAGGGCGCTAGGAGCGAGGAGGGGGGCGGTGGTTGGCGGCGTTGAGGTGCGGTGAAGGAGGCGCTCCCGGCGCACCTATTTATAGGGCGCGGGCGTGGCTGGTTCAACGTAGAGCGCACGAAGGTCGTGCGGCACGGCGGCGGTAAATCTGGAATTTGGGGCTACGGGGATGGAAAGAAACGGCCGTGTCGGAGGCGGAGCAGATCAGGGACTTCAATGCGCGCGAGATTCCGTGATTCGCTCGGGATTTAGCCGTATATGGAAGTTCCCCGATTCGCATCCATGGCGGACTTCGCGGGCAAGAAAAGGAAGGTGGAGGAAGAAGAAAGGAAAGGAGGAAGACGATGAGGGCACGTCCGATTTTGATCGGACGGTCTAGAATAGATGGGGCGAAGCGGTAAGTGATGGTGGAGCGTAGCCGTTGGATTAAAATCGGGCGGCTCTGAGAGGGGAAGGGGTTTACGCGGGAGGAGCGGGCGAGTGGGCCGCAGTGCGTCGCGTGGCGATGGCCGGATCGAGTGGTTTCTACCCATTGGTCATTTAGGATTTTCTTTTGATTTCTGATTTTAAATAATTGCTGATAATTCAATTAGGCTTTAGAATATAGCAAATTAAGTCCCAAAAATTTTGAGAAAATTCACAGAAATTCTCTGGAGCATTTAGGACTTAAATAAAATATTTCCAACTATTATCTAGAAATAGATTTTGCAAATAAATTTGTTTAGTTTTAATTTGATTAAGTAAAAGCTTTTGAAAATTCCACAAAAATCCACAAAAAAATAAATAAACTTTATTTTCAACTGAAATATGAAATTTGGGCTGTTACAAACCTACCCCCCTTAAAGGGAATCTCGACCCCGAGATTCAAGCTTGGTTAGCAAAAAGATCAGGGTAGTTGGCCTTGAGTTCATCTTTATTTTCCCATGTGGCTTCACTTTCTGGATAGTGACTCCACTGCACCTTGTATGATCTGATGATTCGCCTCTGGTAACACGTTCTGCGACATCCAGAATTTTAATTGGTCGCTCCACGTAGGTGAGATCTTCTTGAAGGTCAAGCTTTCCAGAAGGTATGGTCTTCTCGCGCTCAGCATTTCTTTAATTGTGACACGTGGAAGACATTATGTATCACGGCGGGGCTTCGCGGCTCTAGGTGATAAGCTACCTCTCCACGCTTTGCCAAGATCTTGTATGGCCCGATATACAGGTGCGAGTTTACCTTTTGTCCGAATCTCTCACACCTCTAAGTGGGGTAACTCGAGATAGACAACATCTCCTACCTCAAAGCTTAATTCCCTCCGACGGTTATCGGCATAACTCTTTTGTCGGATTGGGCTACTGAGACGCTCTGTATAGTTTTCACTTTACTTTCAGCTTCTTTGATCAACTCAGGTCCAAGGAGCTGACGCTCTCCTACCTGATCCCAAAGGAGCGGGGTTCGGCATTTCCTACCATACAGAGCTTCAAATGGAGCCATCTGCAAACTGGCTTGGTAGCTATTATTGTATGAGAACTCCGCGTATGGCAGATCCTTATCCCAACCTTTTCTGAAATCTAATGCACAAGCTCGAAGCATATCTTCAAGGACTTGGTTGGTGCGTTCTGTCTGACCATCGGTCTGGGGATGATACGCCGTGCTGAAATTGAGTCTGGTCCCCAAGGCTTCATGTAGGCTTTTCCAGAACCGGGAGGTGAACTGGGAACCTCTGTCAAACACAATCTTCTTGGGTACTCCATGCAGGCAGACGATTCTGGCCATGTACAATTCCGCTAGCTTACTGCTTTGGTAGGTGGTCTTGACAGGAATAAAGTCGGCCACTTTGGTTAATCGATCAATTACCACCCAGATGGAGTCATATCCCGATTGGGTCCTGGGAAGTCCAGTGATGAAGTCCATACCAACTTCTTCCCACTTCCATTCGGGAATTGGTAATGGCTGCAATAGACCAACGGGTCTTTGGTGCTCTGCCTTGACTCTTTGACAGACATCACAACGAGCGACGAAATCAGCAATTTCGTGCTTCATGCTGACCCACCAATATTTTTCTTTTAAGTTCTGATACATTTTGGTGCTACCAGGATGAATGGAGTATGGCGACTCATGAGCTTCTTTCAGAATCGACTCCTTTATCTCCTGCTGGTGGGGTACACAGATGTGATCTCCAAACCACACTGTCCCTTGCTCATCCTCGGAGAAACCTGGAGCTTTGCCTCTTCTCATATTCTTCTTGATTTCCTGAATGTCTTCATCTTCTAACTGTTTTGTTCTGATCTGATTCTGAAGAGTCGGTTGAACTTCCAAAGCGTTTACGCAACATTGGTTGACAATCTCCAGGTTCAGGTGCTTCAGCTCCTCATACAGTTCTGGCTAATTTTGTTGTACCATGATGGTGTTGCAATATGTCTTCCTGCTCAAGGCATCTGCCACCACGTTGGCTTTGCCCGGATGATAATGGATTCCGAGGTCGTAATCCTTTATCAACTCCAACCATCTCCTCTGTCGAAGATTGAGCTCGGACTGCGTGAATATGTATTTCAGGCTTTTATGGTCCATGAAAATTTCACAGCGGTTACCAATGAGATAATGCCGCCAGATTTTAAGAGCGTGCACAATTGCTGCTAACTCCAGATCATGAGTCGGATAATTGCCTTCGTGTGGCCTCAACTGCCGGGATGCATAAGCCACAACTTTGCCTTCCTGCATCAATACACATCCGAGGCATTGACGGGATGCGTCACAGAATATCTCAAAATCCTTGCGGATGTCCCGTAATATTAACACCGGTGCTGAGACTAGCCTCTTTTTCAGCTCTTGGAAACTTTCTTCACATGCGCTTGTCTATTCAAACTTCTTCTCTTTCTTCAGAAGTTGAGTCATGGGTTTTGCAAGTTTTGAGAAACCTTCGATGAACCGGCGGTAATAGCCTGCCAGTCCAAGGAAACTTCTCACCTCGGTGACTGATCTGGGTTGTTTCCAGTCCATTACTGCCTCAACCTTGGCGGGATCTACTGCAATTCCTCCCGCAGATACAATATGTCCAAGGAATGCAACTTGACTTAGCCAAAATTCGCTCCTGCTGAATTTGGCATAAAGTTGGTGCTCTCTGAGTTTGTCTAAGATCATCCGAAGATGCTCTTCATGCTCTTCTTCATCCTTCGAATAGATGAGGATATCGTCAATGAAGACAACCACAAACTTATCCAGAAATTCCATGAACACCTTGTTCATCATATTCATGAAGTAAGCAGGGGCGTTGGTTAGTCCGAAGGATATTACTGTAAACTCGTACAGTCCATATCTGGTGGTGAAGGCGGTCTTCCGGATATCTTCCGGTCTGATCTTCAATTGGTGATAACCAGATCTCAGATCAATCTTCGAAAAGACACTTGCTCCCTTCAACTGGTCAAACAGATCATCGATTCTGGGCAACGGATATTTGTTCTTGATTGTCACCTCGTTGAGTGATCTGTAATCAACGCACATTCTCATACTATTGTCTTTCTTCTTGACAAATAGTACTGGGGCTCCCCAAGGTGAGGAACTAGGTCGAATGTACCCTTTGCTTTGCAGCTCTTCGATTTGCTTCTTCAGTTCTGCTAACTCATTGGCTGGCATCCTGTAGGGCCGCTTCGAGATCAGAGCTGTCCCGGGGACTAGATCAATTAGGAACATGATGTCCCTATCCGGTGGCATGCCGGGTAGATCATCCGGAAAGACGTCGGGATATTCTCGTGCCACGGGTATGTCTTCCACTTTCACTTCCTTCAAGATGGTGAGTATGGAACTTCCTCCGGTGCGGGTCTTGGGTTTGAATTCAACAGATATGCCTTGATCATTGGTGAGGGTGATAGACCTATTGGCACAGTCTATCTGTCCCTAGTTTTTGGCTAGCCAGTCTATTCCAAGAATTACATCCAGACCTTGGGAGTGTAAGACTATTAGATCTGCTAGAAAGGATACTCCGGATATCTCAAGGGTAAGATTTGGGCATAGAGAATTGGTCCTCATTTCCGAGCCCGGGGAATGAATTATCATGGGAGTAGCTAAGGAGGACATATGTAACCCATATTTTCCCATAAATTTATTTGACACGAAAGAGTGTGAAGCTCCAGAATCAAATAGGACAGATGCTGGTATTGAATTAACTAGGAACGTACCGAGAACAACATCTGGCGCTGCGTGAGCTTCCTCTGCGGTGACATGGTTCACCCGCCCCTTGGTGAACTGGCCTGTTGGCCTTGTGCTGCTACCGGTAGTTGGAACTTCTGAGGTTGGCCTTGCTGGTGCCATACCTTGCTGCTTCTTCGGGCATTTATTGGCATTATGCCCCATCTCGTTGCAGTGGAAGCACGTAACTCCGGAAGCTGAGGAGGTAGAGTGCTTCTGCTGAACCTGCCCTCCCGATGAAGTGCCACGGAAGTTAGAGGGGTTGGAGCGTTGTGGCGGTGCCGGAGTACGGGACGTGGAAGATTGAAACTTCCCACGTTGCTACGGCTACGGTGTGGAGATGCGAGGTTTGGGCAAACCTCCTGCGTTGAACCTCTGAGCGGCCATCCTCCGCTTGCGGTTCTCCATTTCTGTGTGTTTGGCCTCCTGCCTGATTGCTTTATCCACCAACTGCTGGAAGTCGGTGAAATTCTGAGAAATAAGTTGGACAGAGATATCATCGCTTAATCCTTCCAGAACCTTTCCTCGTCTGTCCTCATCTCTAGCTACGGTACCGTAGCGAGCAAGTTGATTGAATCGGTGAAGATACTCATTCACCGTGCGGTTGCCCTGACGGAGCGCGTGGAACTCCTTCTTTAACGTCATCATCCCCGTCGGGATGTGTGCATGACGGAAGGCTTGCACGAAGTCAGCCCATGAAATGGATTGAGCATCATTATGGGCGATGCAGTAGTTGTCCCACCATTCCGATGCGGGACCATTGAGTTGGTGAGAGGCAAACAAGACCCTCTCACGATCGGAGCACTGACTGATGTCCAACTTCTTTCTGATGGCCCGAAGCCAGTCATCGGCGTCCATCGGTTCGGTACTGCTGGAGAAGGTTGGCGGACGCATCCTCATGAATTAACATGGTCAGCCTCTGATTGTGCGGGGGTGGAGCGGAACTACTGCTGCTGCGGTAGCGGCTTGGGCGTTCTGAACATTCTGCAGTGACTGGGCAAGGAGGTCAATCAGATGGGTCTGATTCGCCATCATCTGGTGCCAGTCGGGTCCTTCTGCCGGTGGGGGTGGTGGCTGCGGAACGTGATTATTCTGATAATCCGCCTGATCGTTTCCTTGTCCGTTAGCACTGCTGCTGCCATTCCTGCGGGTGTTCACCATCTGCGGAATCCTCCAAGGATTTAGAAAAGATAGCAAGGAATTCTAAGGGGGATAAATCTAAAATAGCCCAAGAACTAATAAGCACACAACAAAGAACCAACTTTTCAAAATAGTTCTTTTATTCATTTATTTTATTAATGGATTATGGCTATCACAAGGGTAATTGATAGCTCATAACTCGCGACTAAAGTACGGACTAATCGAAGACATCTATGGTGTACTGGGGGTGTAGTCTATCTCATTAGAGTAGCCTCGCCCGCCTTGTAGATAGCCAGCTCTGCTTCGACTGCCTTCAGCCTTGCTTCCATATACTCTAAGCTATCCTGGACGGTACGCAAGTCCTCCAGAGTGTTCCCGTAGGCATAGTCCAGTGCCTTCGCCAAGTCCACCTGGTGTGTCAGCTCGGGGGAATCTTCTTCTTTGGCGGTGCGGAAGACGCTGTCGAGTCTGGTCGGAAGATGCATCGGGTAATAGTAAAACCCGGTGCTGACGAGGTAGCGGTCGTAGGTGTGGCGAAGTCGACGGACTGCCTCTCTCTCTGCGTCCTGAATGCCATCGGCGAAGGTGTCGCGTCTGATCGGAGCGTGGAAGGTGTGGAAGACCGTGTTTGGCGACAGATCGGAGTAAATCAGCACTTCCACCCTCCAGAGACGTCGTTCTCCCACCTTGTACCGATAGCCTTGGAATGTTGGCCTCTTCTTGTAGTCCAAATGTTGCATCATCTCCTAGAGAAGCTCGGCCCAATGTCCAGCAAGAACTCCGTGAGAGATAGCGTTCGGTACCTCGGCCATCTACAATTTTGAGAAAGAGATGAGTTAGTAACCGTTTTAAAGAGAAGGGTTGAGAGATGACTCTAGATAGACTCAAAATAGTTTTAGTTTTTTTTAAAAAAATAAGTCCTTAGGACAATTGTGGGGCCATGACCTACAGTCGATATGGCTCTGATACTACTTTTGTCGAACCCGGGAGCGAAGGATCCCGAATTCTCTATGTTTATACACTAGTCCAGGATTTCTAGTGTACACATTCAAACAAAAGTGATAGCAAAATCATATCATGCACTTTATTAATAATGATTTCTGAGTTTATTACAAAAAGGGCCTGAGGCCAAATAGAAAAGAGATAACACAGCAGAAATAAAATAGTGGTAGACCACACGACTTGCCAAAGCACAGGAGCACATCGCACCAGCGTGGTGCGCACCGGGAAGGTCTTGACCGTCAGATCAGGATCTGGCGGTCCAAAGCTCCATGTGGAGGTCCTAAGGCTGAGCTCTAGGAGAGGAGGTCTGAACGGTGGGATCTGAGGGAGGGGAGGTTCTGGCGGCTAAGATTTTTCGAAGGAGGTCTTAACTGCCAAGATCTCCACCGATGGATTTAGATCCAACGGCCCACGAGAGATGGGACATTCGGAATTCCCGAATGCCTCACCAAATCTAGGCCATGGATCTCAAAAGGAACGACTTAGATCAAGATCACATTCGGAGGTCCGAATGTTCAAGAGATCTGAGCCGTAGATCTAGAGATAAACGGCAAAAGAGGATCGGAACGTTAGAGCTCCAACCGCACTAAGGAGGTCTAGCCTATTAGATTTAGATCTAACGGTCCAGAGCTGAGGGAAGGTTCTAAAGCTAAGGATCTAACGGAGGAGGTCCGGAACGGTCAATATTTTCAGGGGAGGGTCCTGAACAGCTAAGATTCCACCGAGGGAGGTCCTGGGTGATAAGCTAAAATGGTGAGGAGGTCTTGGGTGGCTAAGACTACACTAGATGGTCCTGAACAGCTAAGACACCACCGGAGTTGAAGAAGACGACGAAGATGGGGAAGTCTGAGCAAAACCAAAAGAAACCGATGCAAGGTTAGCTCCACAAGGACTCCTAGATGGAACTATGAGCACATGAACACAAGAGGGAACACCTTACCGGAGGTGAGGACGAAAATGGTGGTTTTCGGTTGAAGAGGTCCAAAGCTCAAGATAGGCTCCTCCTATGAGAACAACCCACAAGCGATGTTAGAAAAATGGTCACAGATACTGGAGCTCAAGACGAACCAGAGGATTGCCACAAGAACCCCTGGAAGCACTGCTGGCACCGAGGAGCACCAAGGTCCTCCAATGGCGGCAAGAAGGGTTCTGGGGTCTTGGGCACAAGGACCAGAGGAGGTGCTCGGGTTTGTAAGGAAATGTGGAAAGGAATCTAAGGAAGGAGCTCAGGAACCTTAAAGCCGAGAGAGCAAAGGAGTGGAGCAAGGTTGAGCTCCACGGTGCACTCGAGTCTAGGGCACTGGCATGGCGCACATGAGTTGACAGGGGCAGGTGGAAAGAAGACTGTGGGGGAAAAGTGTGCTGAAACGCATTAAATGTTTGCAAGGAAGAGCCGTTGATGAGGACGAAGAAGTGATAAAGCACTGCTCCTCACTGCCATGGCCCTGGCACACCCTCACGCGCATGAAAACGATGATGACCAGTCCAAGAGGTCCCACCAGTCAGTGAGGGAACCCGAGGAGGACTGGTCAAAAGAACACAACGGTTGGGGGAGACATAGATTTGAGTTGGGGAGGTCTTGGCGGTTGGATTTGAAATGAAGGGCCCCGATTTGAAGAGGTGCTCGGAGGTATTAATGCTCAAGGAGATCTGTGAGACCCCGGTTTATTTAGCTTGCAATGCTTAGTCCTTCATTGACTCTAGCATCACAAATCAAATATACCGTGCCTCGGGAAAATGTATACTTCCCAGAATTGCAGTATACACACCCTTTTACAAAATATTGCATCAATTCCATACAACACATATAATGAAAGCTTAAACTTTACAAGCAAAAGACATACATAATAGTCTTTACAAAAGAGAGACCAACCGGTCAAGAACAAGCTAAAAGAGTTAGAAAGACAGCGGAAGCAAAATACCATAAGATGGCTAAGACAAAAGCCAACCGGTTTGCCTACACCCACAAGGCAATCCGACTGGGCCGCCAAGCTAGTCGTCCCAAACACCGCCACAGCACATCTCACAAAAGTGAGGCCCTTGGGGCTCACCTTCTTCCTCTCCAACACATAACATTGAGCAAAGCAAATGAGTACAAAAATGTACTCGCAAGACTTACGGGTAACAAACCTAGTTACTACTACATGCAGGCTTTAACCAAAGGATAAGGCTCAAGGTTAATTTTCAGCATAAAGCTAGTTTTATGTGCAATAGATAATATGTTGAAGGCAATTTTGACAATCTGAAATTTATTTGCATAAACAACAGCGAGAAAGTAATGTAATAACATAAAGACAACCTAGAGATGACCAACCCAATGACCATCACAACAATAGCATGAATTACCCATTCGTACCACCCATGTCAAGTTTTAGTTTAAAAAGGTTGTAGTCTAGTTCTTGCACGACTTACCAAGCATGTCCATAACCTAGGACGAGACTATTCGAATAGATTTAACCCTGCAGGGGTGTACCAATGTACCAACACTTCAGACCGCCTTTTTGCCACTAGATGAAGCAAACTTCCTTTGGTATGCCGGCACGGCTAAGTCCTACGAGACATTTCCAATGGGTTGCATTAATTAAGAGTCGCACACATGGGGGTTAACCCTTAGTGATCTGTCGGCGAAATATGGATCACAAGGACCCATACGTAGAGTAGGATACACTGGCCCAGCCGCAGCAACAGCGGGTGCTCCTCAATCACGTGACCCATGTTGTATATAGAAATATACAACCTTCCACGCAGCTCATTAATTAACACCCCCTAAAGTACTAAGTCAAGAGAGGTCCCATATATCTCTAGTGTGGTTAGCACGCAAATATCGCTTGGCTTAGTGACACAAGTAACTCGGTCCTTGATGACCCGGGCACCATTCCAATCACACCCAACAGATGACACCAACATATCATTGTGCCCAAGTCTAAAACATTTTATTTTTAGTTTTGGTTTTGCGCAAATAAACAAAGCACATGGTATTGATCATAAGTAATAGCAAGTTTTGTGTGATCAAGGTCATCGACTAAGTCGAGAACCGCCCAATTCTACCGGTAACTAAGCATTGCTAAGCATCATATTGCAAAGACAATAAAAGACCATAAATCATTCACCAGGCTCTAATTCACTAGTGAGGATATTAACCTAGGGTAGTGGCGGGGGTGAACAATTTCAGAGAAACTATGCAATGGGATTAGCTACCTCTAATCGACAAAATAAATCTTGACACAAAGAAGCATGCATACTTATTTTTGCAAACAAGATATTAGACTTTAAAAGTAATAGGAGCAATATGATCAAATGATGTTACACTGCTTGCCTTGCTGTGTTCGCTTAGTTGCTGCAGAGGATTACTTTTCAACTCAACACAATCGTCGTCAGCTATCGAAAGAACGAGAAAAATCCAATAAAGACGACGAACACCGAAAAAGACTCAAAACCAAAAATCATCCAAAATCCATTAAATTCATACAGAAGGTAGAGCATGATTTTAGACAAATTTAGCAACAAGAATAATTTGATTTGGATTAATGATGCAAAAGTTATAGCCTAATTATGTTCAGTTTGTAAAAAAATCAAAATTAATTACTATCTGTTACTGTTTATGGCATAAATTTCTAGAAAGATTCTGAACATGAAATTTTTATGGTAGGTAGATATTTACATCCTAAGGTTAGCAAAACTGAGTTTACTCCATTTGGAGTTATAATGAATTTGTTATGATTTTTCTAAGTTGTAAAACTATTGTGTTACATCTTTCAGATTTGGGAATATCCACAAGACCTATACTAGACTAAAGCATAATCACAGAGGAACCTAATACATTTTATGTTGCTCAGATTGGAACTCTAGAGAAAAACTTATGTATTTTACAATTTTAATGAATTTCTAGACAATATTTAATGTTGAAACAAGTTAATACAACCTACACCATTTTCTGCTACAGAACAAAACATAAACATATTTTTAGATTAAAGTTCACTTTAAACTAAAGCTAACATAATTTGAATCACCCTAAACGAAGTTAAAATGAAATAGTTATGCATTTTTGAAATTTAACACAATAACAGATTGAAAAAGAAAAACTCAAGGGCTGCTTCAACTAGCTAAGAAAAAAAAGGAGAGGTCGTGGCTGTTGAGATTGGATCCAACAGCCCCGACGAGTGGATCGCACAGCGCACGCGAAGGATCTCCAAGCGCACTGAGGAGGTCTGGACAGAGCTCCACGAGGAGGTCCTAAGGTTAAAGATCAAACGGAGGAGGTCTGGACAGCGAGATCTAAAGGAGGAGAGGTCTTGGCGGCTAAGATTTACCGAGGAGGTCTTGACAGCTAAGGTCTCCACCGATGGATTTAGATCCAACGGCCCACGGGAGATGGGACATTCGGACTTCCTGAGTGCCTCACCAAGTCTGGGCCATGGATCTCAAAAGGAACGGCTTAGATCACGATTACATTCGGAGGTCCGGACGTTCACGAGATCTGAGCCGTAGATCTAGAGATGAACGGTAAAAGAGGATTGGAACGTTAGAGCCCCAAACGTGCTGAGGAGGTTGTAATACCTCGAATATCAAATAGAGAGAACATATTATTCGGAAGAGAATTTTATTTAAATTCAATGCACTAAAGTTTAGAGGAAAATTAAAAGAAAATTCAGGATTTGAAGGAGGATTGGACCTTGGGCTTTCAGCCGAAGGCGTCCTAGCCAAGTGGGCTGGTCTTGTAGTGGAGTCAAGAAGGGGGTCCCCTTCCCCAAAACCCTACCCTCTGCTTGCATGCCCTGCTGCATCAGAGCATGTGGTATCAGAGCATCCCCTCCGTGCTGCTCTACCAAGGTGAGGAAGACTCTCCGAGGTACCGCTGGCCATGGTAGAAGGAGAAGAAGGGAGAAGAAGAAAGGAGGAGAAGAAGAAGATCCTCTTCGTGGGTTTTTGTTCAAAGTTTCATGCGTCTCCAAGGGTATCAATTCGTTTCCCCGCTGTTTTGATGTTGTTTAGATGCGAAACCGATTAGAATCGTTTGGATCAAAGTCAGTCTGCAGTAGATTCGAATCTGTCCAGTTTGTTGCGTGGGCTGTTTCGACATTTTAGAGGCCGAATCAGAAGTTT